>OU343220.1:16221069-16585271 GCA_910596185.1 Chrysanthemum makinoi
GATCTCATTCCGTGTGATACAAAGGAGCTTATTTTAGAGAGTGTATCGAGTTACATGAGATTACTTTAGACACTTGATATCTTCAAACTAAATAACATGAACACTTGATATCTTCAAACAACTTAAAAATAATCAAAACTAAATAGCAGACACTTGATATCTTCAAACATATTTAAATAAAATAAAATAAAATAAAATAACCTTAATAACGTAGACACTTGATATCTTTGGGCCAAAATGAACGAACTAGCGAACAATAAATTATAAATACCTCACTCGTATCGTGGCTAAGAGTATTTGTGAATTGCAAATTAACTTGATGGTTGCTGTTAAAAAGATAAAAAAAATATATATAAAAAAATAAAATAAAATAAAAACCTTAATGAGTGTGATTTGACACGAAAACTCACTTTTATTTTTTACGAAATTTTGAACACTTAATCGTTAATCATTAGATAAATTACATTGTCGTAAGTCATTATATAAAACCAATTACACTATCACGGCGAATATTTGTATCTTTTATTGCATATATACGCACCTACTCGATATATTTACGACATATTCTTTTTGTGAATCAAAATTTCACACTTAAAATTAGCATCAAATGTGGCTTATAATACTCGACAAAAACCCACACACATTTTCTTAGAGAAATGCCAACGTGGTTTACATTTTAATTACAAAAAAGTGCTACACAATTTATGATTGTATCTATATGTACACATATATCGCATTCGTAGAATAAAAGATTAACCTTTTTGATTTCTTTGACTATTGTGCTTCATATAACGTATGTATAATTATTAACGACTTTATACTTTACGTTTGATTATCCATATGTGGTTCTTTTTAACTTATAACTTCATAATTTACAATGTCATTTACTATATTTTTTCGACGTTACCTAAAAATACCAATGAATTTCACGGTTATTTTAGCTATTTATTCTAATAAACCTGAATAATTTACAAACCAATAAAGCACACAATGCATTCAGTTATCTGATGTGTCTCTTCTTTGATTGGCCAAAGATTTAATGCGTACAACACATCTATGCATTATCTCCTTTAGCTTCTATACGGTGTAATTCAATGGTTTTATTTTTTGTAGGTCAAAAAGCCATCAATTCAATTCATTCCTCATTTTTGTTAAGTAATTAATTTCTCCTATTCTTCCTTCATACGATTCTACATTTGAATCACATAATAGTCGGTTTCTACAACACATTAAATCATTCTATACACATTCCTTCTACTCCAAATCAAATCAATATCAGTTTCAATTCATCCATTAATATCGATGATTTGAAAAAATCCAAAAAGGTTGTACGGTTTGCTCTATATAACTTTGATACAACCAGATTCATCAACCCTAAGAACCCCATCTATGCCAGTGGAGGATGGAGATGAAGAACAAAAATTCCACTGGTATTAATATATTTGCTTTGATTAAGTATATTTTCTTATAAATAATCAATTTAGTTTTTTTTTATTCAATTTAATATATTTATTTTGATTAAGTTCAATTCAATTGTGTTTTAGCAAAACCCGAAAAAAAAGTTAGATCTATTGGAGCACTTCATCTTCATCTTCAGTTTTCATTAAAAGATGGATCTATTAGAGCAAATTGATTTCGCTTTCAATAACGAAACAGGTTATCCATTTTCTTCAAATTGTTGCTACTTTTTTTTATTCCTATATTCTTTCAATCCCTGCTAATGCAATTGTTTTTATTCTTTGATAATCCTTTTTTAGCTTCAGGATGTTTTTTGCTGCTTTTTTATTTTAGAAACTATTAAACTTTTGATTATATATCTTGAACCATACATTAAACTAGGCCAGGTTGCGTATCATCACTTTAAATATGGAGGTTTTTAAACGAGGTGAATGTGAGCATAGAGCCTAAGTGTAGTTTAATGGGTTAAGGAGTGTAATCTATTAGGTTATTGGTGTTTAATTTTCATAGGACATAAACCGAAGTTAAGAAAAAAAGTTCAGAAACCAACTACCGAACAAAATTATGAGAAAGAGATATGAAACATGTATTTGGTATATATTTAAGGGCTCGAGATTAATAATCATAAGATGCAAATACAATAAGTTATCGAATAACCATTCTTTTTTTGTTGAGTTCATTATTCACTATATAAGTGTATTATAAAATTTATTCTTATGCCTTTGGCTTTGCCCGTTAGGAAAGTAAATTATGTAGATAAAAATTAATAAAAAAACTAACTTATAAAAAAATAAAACACACACACACACACACACACACACATATATATATATATATATATATATATATATATATATATATATATATATATATATATATATATATTATGGTAACATCAATTATAGTTGTAAATTGTTTAATTTAACTTTTTAGTATATATTTGTTCTACTAAAACCTAAAAAGAAAAACCACAAATCAAAGTACTTACCTGCTTTTAGTCATTTAATGGATTATGGTAACATCAATAATAGATCTTAACCCTTTCATTTAACTTTTAATTACTTTTTATTATATATTTGATCCACTAAATCATAAAATAAAACCACAAGTTATCGTCCATCGGAATGAGGATAGTATATATATATATATATATATATATATATATATATATATATATATACACACACACACACATATATATATACTAGTATAAAACCCGTCCGATGGACGGTATGACCTGTGGTTTTTATTTTAGGATTTAGTAGAACAAATATATACTAAAATTAATTAAAAGTTAAATGAAACGGTTAAGATCTATAATTGATGTTACCATAATCCATAAAACGGCTAAAAGCAAGTAAGTATTTTGATTTTTGGTTTTTATTTTTAGGATTTAGTAGAACAAATATATATACTAAAAATTTATTAAAAGCTAAATTAAACGGCTAAGAACTATAATTGATGTTACCATAATCCATAAAATGGCTAAAAGGAGGCATTCTAAACAATCATGAACATCTTTTACATTCATTTATTATTATTATTATTATTTTGTTTTTGTTAATTATGTTTATTTAGTTATTGTATATAGGTGCTTCCAACTGCTTTTTTAACCAAATTTATATGATGTTGACGAATTTGAAATATCTGTAAATGGATTTATCGTTTGTTTTGATGTTCGTTGTGATGAGAATCTGTATGTTTTGTCGGATTACAAGTAGAGTTTTGTTGTTGATACCCTTTGTTTGTTAAGTGGTGATGTTTGTGTGTTTACCATAAATAAGAGAAAAAGGTTGTGGTTATATGCTTTTGATAATTATGGTAGAATCCTTTCAGAGGTAGTTTTCAAAAGGCGGATTCTTTAAGGAGGCTCCAAGTACCATTTACTAAGTTAGAGCAGTGTTATTGTTTTTGTTCAGACTTCTTAAATTTTATTGTTTAAATTTGATTTCATTATTTTGTTAGTTTACATTATAATTATATTCTGGTGTGTTACGTGTTTTAATTATTTTTTTGATGACGTTGTTAGTAGTTATATAAGGTTTTATTTTCAATAAGTTTTTAAATGAAATTTTATAAACCAAGATACACGATTAAGATAGCTCGAGTATGTGTTTTTATAATTCTCGTAAACTTACGATGTTTTTTTTAATAAAATTTTTAAATCCTAGTTGTGGTGAGTTATTAGAGCAAACCCCTTAATGGGGATTCTAGTTAAACACGCAACATTTAGTGGGGAAATATTTATTTCAAAGAAACTAAATCTTCCTTATTATGCAATAATTAAATCCTTTTTTTTTTATAAAAAACATAAATTATAATAAATAAAGCTTTTTGCTCTTTTGCTAAATTGTTTGGGTAAATTTTGTTTTAAATAACACATGTTATTTGTATTGTATTGTTGATAGTTTTAGGTGTAGTTTATAAATTGTTTTTAAGAAAGGTAAAGGTATCCTTCTTTTCATCATAGACATATGTAAAAACTGATCTCACAGTATATGTTTCTTACATCATACACAAAAGTAAAATTAGATTTCAAATTTAATCTTGGTTCATAGTTTGACATTGCATAAACCCAAATGTATTTTTGATAAAGGTGTTTCTTTCTGATGGAGTTGCGATGCTTATAAAGGGTCGCAAAGGGTTTCCTGTTGGTAATTAAGGGTCACTAAGGGTTTGTAGGTATTCATAAGAAACCAAGATAAATTAGAGAGGAACAATGTATAACAAATAGTGAATAACGACAAATATCTTATTAATATAAAACATTGTAGTGATAGAATTAAAAAATATCAAGATAAATAATGAAATAAAGAGGAACTATGAACAATGATATCTCATTAATATAAAAACAGAGTCGCCAGCCACGCCTCCAAACCGCTAACATAATCCTTTCTACACTGATCAAGATGACCAAGACTTAAAAATGCAGGATCGATGATCTCAAGCACGTTAGTAGCACCAATGATGAACATGGACTTCTTGGTTTATATGTCATTCATCTCAGCACAAGTTGATTCAAAACTCAAGGGGCTGCACCTATAACATTTCCTTGACTACTTACTTTCTGTTCACATAGAAAAAGAAACCTCCGTAGCAATAGTCAATTTATTAATGAAAATAGTCGCTCTCACCAACCACATTGTAAGCAACTCTGAAGCTGATGAAGTTTGCTTAGCATTCACTGGTAATATCATTGGCATAAGAATTTTCCCATAATCGCGGGTGGAACACCAATAGCAACAAAATTCCTAAAGTGGTTTAACCAATTTTAAGTCCAATAAAAGAAACTGATAAAGAAAGAAAATTGCAGCATAACAAAAACATTGCATTTGAAGCTCACTTATAACTTAGAACGTTCCAATTAAAAAATTTCTCCCAAATGATATACTCATAAGGAATAACAAATCTAAATATATTACCAATCTGGCCATAAGAACAAATATTTGCGTTTACATGCATGAATATATAATAACTACCGACATGAACTAAGAAAAAGAAAATACACACTCTTTATAATAAGTACGTTGTTGCAACTACAATGAACTATAAGTTACAAAAATTTCAATAGATATACTTAAAAGTCCAAATAGGGCATAATCACAGTACTCTTATTATTAGTAGTGTCAAATCAGTTCAACCATCACAACTGTTGAATTGGTTGTTGAACATTTGCAATGGGACGTAGGTCGTAATTTTGTCGTTGATGACCAATCTGTTAGATATTAGGTAGGGATTGCAAAACCAACAGGGTGGCTATAAAATCTAATTACGTATTCACAAATGGTCATTTTTAAGTACATATCAGAGAGTGTAGGTCGAGTTGGTTTCCTAAATTCTACCTCTCTTTATAAGTTTATAAGTAATCAATGTATTAGAGGAGACTACAAAGATATTTTACCAAAATAATTCATCTAACTTCTTTTAATAGGCGGTTAATAGATTATAGGTATTTGAAACCAATTTAGACAAACTTTTTACCCATTTGAACTTCTTGAATCATAATAGGCGAAAAGCCAACTTTGAAATAAAACCACATCTAGCTGGAACATATTACACATAATCCTATTCTTAAAAACATCCCACTTAAACAATACGCCCAATATATAAACACCAACAGGCATTTAAAGCTTGAAATGCTATTCTTTTAATTAAAGTTCACTAAATATTTGAATACACCAAGAATTGGTACCGCGTCAACATAAGGACACGTAAGCAGGTAAAAAGAGATAAAATGAAGAAAGTGCAAAAGTACCTAAATACACCAAGAATTGGTAATCCCTTCTCCATAGTGAGACTTCTTTCCATTAGGAGGACAACACCGGCACCATTACTCATCTCGTTGGTTTCCCTAACGAAATACCATGAAACAACACAATGAAAATGTGGGACTAAATAACTTAAATTTACCATTTAACTTTCATTAAACTGAAAAACGATACATTAAATAGTAGTAAAATGTTTCCGTACAATAATTGATGGCAAGACTCCGTGGGGAATGGATACATGATTGAGGTTTGTTGTCTACACTCTACATACATATTCAATCTCATTCAGTAAATTTCATGACTTTATTACTAAAGATATCTACTATCTAGATTTCATTAAAAGAGCCTAGTCGACATATAAACTCATGAAAATGTGCAAGGGGGTTTAAATATACAAAACCTAACATTGCAACAGGTTGAACTTTATGCACACATATATTTGGATGCTTCATAAAATCTTCATTTATTTGTAGTCCCCAACTGTTTTCTAATTATCACACAAAGGTTATTTTAACTTCAAAATGAATAAAAACATTGTTTAAAAAAAATCGCTACAAAGAAAGTAGGAGTGTATTAACAATTTAATATGAAATAGTTCACACAATAGTAAAACTCATTTGTTATTCTCTAACATGGTGAAATGATCATTGTACTTAGGGGTGTTGATGGGTTGGGTAATATCCGAATAAACCAAAAACCGAAACCGAACTGA
This sequence comes from Chrysanthemum makinoi, assembly GCA_910596185.1. Taxonomy (NCBI): domain Eukaryota; kingdom Viridiplantae; phylum Streptophyta; class Magnoliopsida; order Asterales; family Asteraceae; genus Chrysanthemum; species Chrysanthemum makinoi. The sequence continues at coordinate 16,227,508 of OU343220.1, forward strand.
ACCGAAAATATCCGAACCAAACTCGTAACCGAACCGAAGTTGCCAAAACCGAACCGAACCGAATTAAATAGTCGGTTTTCGGTTCGGTTATGGTTTTAGCAATCCAAACCGAAAACTGAACCGAAAACCGAATTCAAATAAATTTATATATCTTTTTATATATTTATATATAAGAAAAATATTAAAACTCTTTTATACTATATATATATATATATCATTTTTTGAGCTTGAAAAAAAAATTGCTAAAAATATATATAAATAATTAAACTTATGTAATTCGGGTTATTCAGTTCGGTTTTCGGTTTGGTTTAATCAATTTAAGTTCGGTTCGGTTCGGTTCTCGGTTATACCTAGAAAAAAAATTAACCGAACAAACCGAATAACCCGATAACCGAACCGATGAACACCTCTAATTGTACTATATAAACTCTAATTTAGTAAAGATAGGAAGAAACTATTGATGTGTAAAGTCATGTATATATACGTGTGTGATAAATATATGGCGTGGTATGTGGAGGTTCTAAAGAACTACATCGAGTAACAGGACTTCAAAAAGTAAAAGGACATCAAAAAGAGGAGGACAACCTTAGAGCACCCGGTGTGGAGATGGTTGTGGCTCGCCGTGGGTGACGTGGAGCCTCGCCGTGGCTCGCCGCCACACCGGGGTGCCTCGTTGTGGCTCGCCGTGGACTACCAAATCGTGGGGACGACGAGCTTATCTACTGACACAAAATCAGAAGTTTACGTTATAACGTAAACTTAATTTATAACGTTAACTTTTTTTTTTTATAAACATTATTTTTTTTAAAAAAAAAAAAACCCACCACTCCTATATAAACTATCATCATCTTCATCATTTTACACATCTTCAAACCCAAAATACATAACAAATCTTTCTTAACCAACAATATCATTTTACACAATGTCTCAAAACCCACATGACGGAGGATACTTCACAAATCTACTTAACTCAAACGCACAACAATACGGGGGTTCTTCAAACCCGTCTACCCCTTCTTCGACCAATTCCAACCCGTTTCCCAAGATAGAGATATGGGCAATGACCGTCCGGAGGAGTACTTTTGGAACGACATTCTCGACATGTTCAATTCTAAGACAACCGATAACCAGCGTGGCAAGAATATGATAATGGGTAAATAGTCAAGGATTAACGGTGATTGCCGAAGTTCAACGCCGCTACAAACATCTTCGGCCGAAGTGGTGAAAATGATCAAGATCATGTCGAGAATGCCAAAGTTAACTTTATGCATCGTTTTGGTGGGAGGGAGTTTTTGTATGAAAAATGTTGGGCTGTTTTGAAAAATTATCCCAAGTGGGATGCCGAAGATCCTATTGACATTACATGTCTCGAGGATATATTCGGGCCGGACAAACGACCTCGGCCTGAAAGAGATGGATGCAAACGAGCCGGATAGAAACAGAAGTCGACTTCAACGCTGCCGCAAGCTCCGGTGGAAGTCAAACGAGTAGTTTTCGGGACATATATCGAAATATATGCTCAAAAGCCGATGCTCAAAGGGCTTGTTACGAGGCGGAGAAGGAAAAATGTGGCAAGAGAAGATCGAGATGGATTTTCTCATGATAGATCCGAGTACCAATCCTGACCCGGTGAAAGCAGAAATCATCCGCAAGAGGCAGGAACGTCTAGTCAAGAAATATCATCAAATCATCGACGAGTAGTATTGTATTTTTTTTTACCCGTGTCGTTTTTTTTACCCGTGTGTTGTATTTTTTTTTACCCGTGTCGTTTTTTTTTGTATCGTTTTTATTAGTAAGTGTTGTTTTTTTATGTATTGTATTTTTAATTTGAATGAAATGAATTTATTTAGTTTATTTGGAAATGAAAATTGAATAAAAAAAATAAAGTGGTAGTGGTGGGGCCCAAATGAAGAGGTTGAGGTTTGTTATGAGTGAGGAGGGGGTTTGTTGTGGTTAGTTGTGGGAAAATGGGATGTTGATGTGGCGCTGAGGTGGCGCGACGACGAAGTTATGCCTTGTTATGACGCCTTGTGCTCTTATATTGGTAATTTTATCTTCTGGGTTCACCCTCAGGTGACCATTCGAATGTTATAGTCTTATAGTGGCTATTCTTGATAATGTTATTCACGTGCTGTCTGACATATCTTTTGTTGATCTCAAACATGAAATTTATTCCCCTTACGGCCTTATCTGCCAATTTCAAAACATTAAGATGTTATCGATTGTATCACAAATGTAGAAATGCCATGAAACAAATGAAATAACAGTTCTGTCTAATGTAAAGGGTCAAAGCAAATGACATGTTAACCATATCATTAGTAATATAAATCTTGGTAAAAAAATGAGCACATCCTCCCTCCTCCCCGAAATATAGAGGTATTTTCACTTTATCACAAGTAAAAATTTCTATGCTATTACTTCTGTCGCATAAGAATATAACTTCTATATTGGATTGTACCATGTAAACTGAAATAATTTCTCTATCAGAAAGATATCAAGTAACAGTAACCTATTCGTATATTACTCAATTACATATAGATTGGAGGTGATGATTCGGGTCAACAAATTTCTTTATTTTTTTAATGGTGTTGAACGTATCTCACAAATGGCCAAGCAATTTCGTTAAAGCCTGTGTTAAGTTTAATGAAATGAGTGGTAGAACTTTTATGTACTCAAGTTTATTATCACTTTGGTATGAAAGTTTCGTTCTTTCACCAAAGTTTTTAGATGGGATATAATGAATATTAATGTTGGAAGTAGTGTGTTCAACTCAAAATTGTAAACCGTTGACTGTTTTGCTTAAAAGAGGTATTGGTTTATTCAGGTATATAGCCAATGAGGTGTTAGTATTATTGTATTTGTATCCGGCCCTTATCCTATGATCGGGCTCAAGCCCATGACTCTCTAGGGTTTATCATGTATTAATACGTCCTGCCTTGGGACTTTGTATTCATTCAATCATAATACACTTACATGGTATCAAAGCAATAAAGTACCATCCTCAAAAACAAAAACAAAAAAAAAAACAAAACAAAAAAAAACCCTACCTTCTTCCTCGCTTCTCTCCCCTCTTCGCGCCCCTCCCACTTCACTCTTACCTCCTTCATTCGACTCACTCCTCCTCACAATGACTGTCATCGACCCTCCCCCTCTACCTACTTTTCTCCTTTCCGACAAATTAATGGCTATCACAAACCTTAATAACATAATCCCCGTAAAACTCGACGTGGATGAGATGAACTACTCATCATGGGTGTATTTCTTCACCCACTTTTGTCGTGGAAACCAACTAATGGATCACCTTGAAATCAAGAGTGGCCCCGATGCCTCAAGCACCTCTTCGCCTCCGGATGCGGAGTGGTTAAAAATAGACTCAATTCTTCTTTCTTGGATATTTGTAACTATTTCGAAAACCCTTCAACAACGGCTTGTCGTCGCAAACCCTAAAACGGCACATGAAGCATGGGAAACCCTAGCCGCCATTTTTTCCGACAACAAACGGACCCGCTCCATTGCCTTGAAAGCGGAGTTACGCTCCTTAAAGCTTGGTGATATGGGCATTGATGCTTATTTTCGTAAAATCGAATCCATCACAACAATATTGAATAGCCTTGGCTCGAGTTTAGATGATGACGATGTGGTAACCTTTGCGTTGGATGGGTTGCCCGCACGGTATGATAACGTGGCCACCATTATTGCTCATCGGGACCCCTTTCCCGATCTTAAAACCGTTAGGTCTATGCTAACCACGGAGGAAATGCGCTTAAAAGCCCGCACTCACGACACCATATCCGATTCCACACCCTCCTCACCATTGGTCTTGCTAGCGAACACCGGCTCCAACTCACGTCGTTCCTCTTCACCCTTGGAAAAAGTTAATAAACCGTGTTTAAATTGGGCCAAAGGATCCTGTAGATTTGGCGCTACTTGTAGATTCTTGCATAATAGTATGCATGGTACTGGGCCCCTTCAATCTCAATCTTCTACCAATACCCTAACACCCACTGACATGCAAACACTACAAAGCCTTTTGGCCAAATTAGGTTGTAATACACCTTTTGTAGGCTCTTCATCATCTGGTCCACAAGCAGCCGTGGCCCCAGTTGCTTATCACACTGGACCGCCCGGTTTTGGCCTGCCACCAAGATGCTACGGTTCAGCATTAGCACGTGAACCCCCATTCTATACGGTTCAGAACGGTTCATAATCCGCAGCGAGTCCACAACCACGGTTCAACCACAACAGCAGTTCACTCGGCAGTCCATGCACCAGTCAGTCTCTACCAGTCCAACGGCTAGTGCACCGGTTCAGCAACGCAGTCCATTCAGCATCTATTCGTGAACCAGCCATACTCAGTCCAACAGTTCGCGAACCAGGGTCAGTCAACAGCCACGGTTCACAACCCAACGGGTATTCTTGGACCTGCACCGGGAGTGACCGGTCAGTTTGCTTCGGGGGGCACTTTAGGGGCAGTTTCGGGTCAAGAGACTATTCTACCACATGCATTTGCCGCACCCACTCTTCATGACCCAGCTCCTGGCAACTGGAATATGGATACAGGTGCGTCTTCTCACCTAAATGACTCGGTCAATAACCTGAGTGATGTTTTTAATTCAAGCATTTATTCATTCATTGCAGCTTGGTGACGGGCATACTATTCCCGTCACCAACTCTGGCCATAGCATTTTACCAACCCCCTTTCGACCTCTTCACCTAAATAATGTCCTTATCACCCCTCATATAGTTAAAAACTTAATCTCTGTGCGTCAGTTTGTATGTGAAAATTATTGTACTGTTGAATTTGATCCTTTTGGTTTTTCTGTTAAGGACTTTCAGACCCGTCAGGTGCTGCTCCGCTGTGATAGCACTGGCGATCTCTACCCTGTCACTAAGCCTTCTCCAATTCCTCAAGCTTATCTCACAAGTCAGTATACGTGGCATCAACGTCTTGGTCATCCAGGAAGTGAAGTGTTACGTCGTGTTATTTCGAATAATTCAATTTCATGTAATAAAACGAACTCTCCCGTGGTTTGTCATGCTTGTCAGCTTGGCAAGCACGTGAAACTTCCATTTGTTAGTTCATCTACATTAGTTCAAGGTTGTTTTGATATTGTTCACTCAGACTTATGGGCTTCTCCAATCCCGAAGTCCGTCGGTTTCAAATATTATGTTATTTTTCTGGATCATTATTCTCAGTATGTATGGGTCTATCCATTAGTTAAAAAATCTGATGTTTTGTCCAAATTTACATTATTTCGTACCTTTGTCAAAACTCAATTTAATCATGAAATCAAGTCATTTCAGTGTGACCATGGTGGTGAATTTGATAACCATACCTTTCATAAATTATTTAACAAGAATGGAATCCATTCCGTTTCTCATGTCCCCGCACCTCCCAACAAAATGGCAAATCTGAACGCATGATTCGTACCATTAACAACCTTATCCGCACCTTGCTTTTTCAAGCCCACCTACCCCCTAACTACTGGGTTGAAGCCCTCAACATGGCTGTTTACCTCTTAAATATCCTACCCTCCCGTGCCATTGATAATGACATTCCCCTTACCCGCATGTTTGGCACCAAACCCGACTACAGTATTTTACGTGTCTTTGGGTGTCTTTGTTACCCTCATATAGATACCAACCACAAACTTGGACCACGAGCCACACCATCCATATTTTTGGGACACGCCACCAATCATCGTGGCTATCGTTGCTTAGACCTAAACACAAACAAAATCATTATATCACGCCATGTCACCTTCGATGAGACCGTTTTTCCCTTTGGCACCACCACACCCAATGTGAAACCCTCCTACGACTTCTTAGATGAATCACCTAACATCATTTCCAACATTATCAAACTCACCCCAATTCCTCCAACACAACCAAACCCACCTAATCCCACACCCACAACCTCACCTCCTCCCCCCATTTCACCTATACTAGACCCTCCACCTTCTCCCATTGTGGCGTCACCAACCGCACCTCTCTCCTCACCATCGCCCACCCTCCTACACAACCCACGGCTCCCATCTCCGTTTCCATTTCCCAAGATCCCTCTCATGTTGCTGACCCTACACCAACCACGACATCAGTTCATCCCATGGTTACACGTTCTCGTGTCGGGACTACCCGTCCCAATCCTCGTTACGCTTGTCATGTGTCTACCGTTTCCCCTTTACCCCGTTCCTATAACGCTGCCTTTCATGATCCTAATTGGTTAAATGCTATGTATGATGAATTTAATGCTCTTATTAAAAACAAAACTTGGATTCTTGTACCTCGTCCCATGGACACCAATATTGTTCGCTGTATGTGGTTATTTCGCCACAAGTACTTGGTCGACGGTACTCTCGGTCGCTACAAGGCTCTCCTTGTCGCGAATGGCAGCACACAGATAGAAGGGGTTGATGTTGATGAGACCTTTAGCCCGGTTGTGAAACCGGCACTATACGACTGTCCTCGGCTTGGCTGCTTCTCGACACTGGCCGATTCACCAGCTAGATGATAAGAATGCTTTTCTACGTGGAGATTTATCTAAGACTGTTTACATGCACCAGCCACCTGGTTTCCGCGATACAGAGCACCCGGATTATGTCTGTTTGTTACGCAGATCTCTCTATGGGTTGAAACAAGCTCCTCGGGCTTGGTTTCAGCGTTTTGCTACATATGCTCTTGAGATTGGTTTTACACATAGCCGCTGTGACACCTCCTTGTTTATCTATCATCATGGGACCGATCTCGCTTATCTTTTATTATATGTTGATGATATTGTACTGATTGCTTCTTCGATGGATTACTTCAAAGATATTATTGCAGCTCTTCATAAGGAGTTCTCTATGACCGATTTGGGATCACTGAATTACTTTTTGGGTATATCTGTTACACGTGACACTTCTGGTATGTTTTTGTCTCAGCGCAAGTATACTACAGAGATTCTTGAGCGTGCACACATGGCGGATTGTAATTCCAGTCGGACTCGGTTGACACCGAGTCTAAACTGGTGATGATGGCAGTTTGATATCCGATCCCACATTATATCGGAGCCTTGCGTGGTCTCTTCAAGATCTTACATTCACTCGTCCGATATATCTTATGTCGTTCACAGGTGTGTCTTCATATGCATGATCCGCGCGCGCCCCATTTCTCTGCGCTCAAATGGATTTTGCGCTACATTCGTGGTACTTTGGATTACGGGTTACAGTTGTATTCCTCTTCTACTACTTCGTTGGTTGCATATTTTGATGCTGATTGGGCTGGTTGCCCAACTACTCGGCGGTCTACCTCTGGATATTGTGTCTTTCTTGGCAACAACTTGTTCTCATGGTCCTCTAAGCGTCAGCCGACTCTTTCTCGCTCCGTCGAGGCCGAGTATCGTGGGGTTGCCAACGCAGTTGCTGAAACATGTTGGTTGCGGAATCTTCTTCGAGAGCTTCATACTCCGGTATCTTCAGCAACACTTGTATACTGCGATAATGTTAGTGCGGTATACATGTCCTCGAATCCGGTTCAGCATCAACGAACCAAGCATATCGAGATTGACATCCATTTTGTTCGGGATTTGGTAGCTGCTGGTCAGGTCAGAGTCCTTCACGTGCCTTCTCGCTATCAGTTTGCGGATATCTTCACTAAGGGATTACCTTCTGCTTTATTTGAAGAATTTCGCAACAGTTTGAGTGTTCGGTGTCCTCCCGCTCAAACTGCGGGGGTGTGTTAGTATTATTGTATTTGTATCCGGCCCTTATCCTATGATCGGGCTCAAGCCCATGACTCTCTAGGGTTTATCATGTATTAATACGTCCTGCCTTGGGACTTTGTATTCATTCAATCATAATACACTTACATGAGGTTCTTCCAGCTAACAATGGAAGTTAATGTATTTAAAGACATAGGCAATGTCGATGATGAACATGAATAATTACATAAATTAAACAATATGAACCGAGTGCAGCCACCTGCCCAGGAGCAGCTGAGTTGCCATTCATGGAGATTGAACTCTTCCTAATATTTTGAAGAGTGAATGACCCACCAACATCCATCTTTATAGTAGCCTGGTTAGACAAACAACTTGATATTCATAACACAATATAGATAACATGTAGTATCAAACTAATAAATATGGTGATCACATGTTGTAACAGATAAATATGGTGATCGTCCTCATATCAGCGAGCATTTCGAAATGCAAAAGAATCGTCTTGTCTGAAAAAAATTACAATAAAAGTCAAACATCAGCGCAAATCATCCAAACTATGTTAATACCCGTCTCCTCAATTATCTACCTTACAACAGCTTCTCGGTTGCACTGCTTTCTCCTCTCCCTTTTAAGTTCTCGCTCGTTTATCTGTTCCAAAAGGCTTGGTCAGAATCACTACATAGGATTAATAATCAATAATTAGTAGACTTAACAACAACCTCTATTCAATAATTAGTAGACTTAACAACATCTGAAAGACATAGCAATTGTTTCCGAGTCCAAAAAAGAAGCGATCTCATTGTTGAATATCAATGTATTTAGAATTATAGGGGTACTTTACATTAATCAAGTTAGAGAGGGAGGTCAAAATATACTTGAGAAGAAACTGCATATCAGGCCCAATTGTGCTTCAGCGTCCAGGCATACAAAATGTGCTGAGGCAATCCACATACAATCCCAAGTTTACTCCAAACCTAGGCTGCCTTGAAACCAACCTGATCTTGTTTTCAAATGTGAGGTATATGCGGCTCCATTTAAACCACCCACAGAACCACATGAGCTTGAACTCATAATCGTTGTACTTGACTTCATCTGCTGCAGCCTTGAAACCTCCGTTTAAAACTCCAATCATTATTTCTTAATCAAAACACATTGTATAATTACTGTATATGCTTAATATTAGAACTACCTGTACGCGTTCATTGTTTGTGCGCGACCTTACACAGCTATTTTGTGTGCCCTCAGGAACGCCTACGACATTAAGAACAAACAAACACATATATAGGTGAAGGATCAAACAAAAACCACAATAAAATAATTATGGTTGAAGATCACTTCTACTTGTTTTTATTCAAATGTTCATGAATGTCACATGGTTCATCCCACTAAGTTTGTTTATGACAAAAGCATAACAAAGATCTATATTACCTCTAAGAACGGGATGATACCCTAGTCGTGTTTACCCCAGCTGCATTGCTTGGATGGTTCACTTTTGTTACAAGATTCCAAACATGTATGCTTAAATACCCCTTATTTCAAAATTCTGAGTTGTGTGGTGGCTTCAATGATCAGAATAACAGGTACAATGTTTTGGGCACTTGGATTAATTTTGATCCAATGTGGCAGAAATTTGTACATAGCTCAAAAGCATCTGAACCATCAGAGGTATCATGAAGGTCCATGGTAAAACCTCCAGTCTCTACGTTGATGTAGTATGCCAAAATTTTGAAGAAGCGGGAACTGAAATTATGCTTACCAGGTCCGTAAATAACATGTAAGTCATGAAACAAGCCACATACATGAATCCAAACATGCCGACAAAGAATAACATCACGGCAGCATGAACCAATAAGAAATCATATGCAGTTTAACAAACCGCAACTTACAATACACATAGTAATTCACGTAAGAACCTCTAGATAAGAATGTCAACCTAATCTTGAAAACAAAACCTGTAAAACTCATAAGTCAGATTAAAAAAATTAGGGATTCTTATTTTTAGGAATAATATAATAGGGTGTATTTATACAAAAAAAAATAGGTTAAAAATATATAAGGTATAATTGTCTTGTAAATAATATATATCATATTTTTTTCAAATTACAGGATTTTTTAAACATCTCCTTATTTGTATTGAATTGAAATATACAAATCAAAAAACAACTTACTCTAGTGGTAAGTTGTTTACAAAACTCATGAATGACCCAATTTCGAATCCAACTATTGTCTTATTTTTAATTAAACAATTTTAAAATTAAAAATTAACAATTTCGAATCCAAGTGGCATGTCTCCTCTTATATATATATAGAGAGAGTTAGGATCAAATAATAAGAAAAATTAAAATGAGAATGATAAGAAGAAATACAACCACATATTTCAGATGCATCTCCCCTTAAAAATCTCCCCTTATTTGAAATGTGTGGCTAGAAATTCTTCTTATTATTCTTATTTTAGTTTTTCTTCTTACCGGATCCCTTCCCAATATATATATATATATATATATATATATATATATATATATATATATATATATATAGAGAGAGAGAGAGTAAGGATGCAATAAAAATATTAGTTAAAATAGGAAGAATAAGAAGTAATTGTATCCATTAGATCTTGCATCAATGGTTGTGATTAATTATGGCAAAATGATAATTTACAACTAAGTATTCCCCACATTTTTAAATGCACAAAGGGTAAATTATTGAAGTTTGGGTGGAGATGTATGTAAATGCCCCAACTTTAGGGGGAATTTCATATATACCCAAGGAAACTTCAAAAATTACATATTTCCCCAAAACACAAGTTTTTAATGCATGATGTACAATGCTATTAAAGCATGCTTTGGGGAAATATGTAATTATTGAAGTTTGGGTGGGGATGTATGTAAATGCCCCAACTTTAGGGGGAATTTCATATATACCCAAGGAAACTTCAAAAATTACATATTTCCCCAAAACACAAGTTTTTAATGCATGATGTACAATGCTATTAAAGCATGCTTTGGGGAAATATGTAATTATTGAAGTTTGGGTGGGGATGTATGTAAATGCCCCAACTTTAGGGGGAATTTCATATATACCAAAGGAAACTTCAAAAATTACATATTTCCCCAAAACACAAGTTTTTAATGCATGATGTACAATGCTATTAAAGCATGCTTTGGGGAAATATGTAATTATTGAAGTTTGGGTGGGGATGTATGTAAATGCCCCTAAACTTTAAAACTCCAACTCCACATTGATTTACGATTGGTCGTTAGTGGTAACGTCTGATGCATCTAATCCTTTATATGAAATTTGATACATTTAAATACACAGATGCATGGTATTTGTTTGCCATAGGTTATCGATGCGTGGTATTTTTTTGCCATAGGTTATCGTGTTTAATTTTCCATCACGCATCTTTTTTTCAAGAATCGAAATATGTTTTTGTATCTCATTTTTTTAATTCATTTGGTATATATAAATGCTACGGATCATATATTTTTTATACTTCATTAGCACCAATCCATTTTGAATTCTAAAATAAAAACCAGTAACTTTATACAAAGGAGCCATCTAAACATCTTCATATATTTCTTGCGTCCACCATTCTTATTAATACGTCAAAAGCTCGACATGAAACTAGTGCATCATGCATGGATGCATCTAACTAATGCATGAATGCATCTAATTATTTTTATCATATTCTGAACATAATGCAAATATAACAGATGCAAGTAATAATGTCCTTAAATCCACGCATGTAAACATGTTCGTATTGTTAAGTCAATACGCATCCACTTCATTGTCAACGAATCTCATAAATGGGAACGTTCATCGATGCATGCTCTTGATTTTTATCGATTTTCGAATAAGATGATGAATAACTATATCGATGCATCTAACCATGCTCGTATTTTTAGATCTGTATACATCTACACCGTTGTCGATGATTCTCATATTGTTCATCTGATCATCAAACATGATAGATGCATTTAATTGATTTTGCAACATGCATCTGATTGTAAGTTAGATGCATATGTTAAGTTAGATGCGTATAATGTAAGTTAGATTCATATCAAGTGAGAGTCTTCTTTTTATTTTGTAGATTTCATATGCTATCATTTATGTAAATTAGATGCATATGTTAAGTTAGATGCGTATATTATAAAATCAATATTAAGAAACAAATGTTACAATGACGAGAAGAAAAAAACTCAGTCATACAATGACTAGAACATGGACAATCTCATATTTTTAGTTTTCAAAATGGTTGGTATCTATACTATCTATAATAGAAAAATGGTCAAAGTGAAAAGTGAAAAGTCAAGAAAGTGAAATGTGAAAAAAATTAAAAAGGAAATGTTGAAATAATTAATTATGAGTAATTTCAACTATTAATACATACATATGTTTCAAAAGAAAACTATTAATACACATCGAAAACCAGGTTGACCCAGGTTTACTCTGACCCGTTTTTTCGACCCAACCCGTCGGGTTGACCCGGTTAATATTGACTCGTTTTTTAACCGGAACGGTTCAACCAGTTGAACCTCCCGGATCGAACCGGGTTTCAAAATATTATTTTAATCCCCAATTTCTCAAACTTTAACTATTATTCGTTTATAACCCATAAACTTTTTTTATCACTAAAACCATCTTACTAAAAAGTACAATAAAATTTTCACAATATACAATTTAAACAAGCTATAACATAATTCTAAATATAAAATAATTAAACAGACTAATTAATATTATTTTTAAAACACCCTAAAATGAAAAAGTACATGTTATTATATACATTATACAAATTAATAAAACACACAAAGCTTCATACAAGCTAACAAGTTGATGGTAAATATAGTTTTGAAAATCGGATCGGACCAACGGGTTCAACCAGAAACTGGTGTCGCCACCAGTTCAAGCTAACCAATAACATGACCATCCGAAAACGAACTAGAGAGGACCGTTGAAACCGACCACAAACTGGTGAATCAGTCTCATCGAGATCTATTTCTCCGTTAATCGCCGCACGCAACGCGGGTACCCCTGTTACACTATATATAAAGGAAAAACCAAAAAGTAAAAAGTGAAAATTTGAAACTATTAATACATACCGAAAACCGGGTTGACCCTGGACGCTTCAAAACCGGTGGGTTGACCCTGTTTAATTTGACCCATTTTGATCCAACCTGTCGGGTTGACTCAGTTTAAATCGACCCATTTTTCGACGGGAACGGTTCAACCGGTTGAACCACCCGGGTCTTACCGGGTTTCAAAACATTATGTTTAATCCCCAAATCTTCAAACTTTTATTATTTTTCGTTTAGAACCCATAAACTTTTTTAACACAAAACGATCTGTCGCTATATAAATATATTATATATATAAGTTTTTTTTCAAAAACGATTATAATGTTTTACAATTAAGAGAAAATATTTGCCCGTTAGTGCACATTTAACTTTTCAATATGCTAAATACGCCCATTTCAAAAAGAAAAATTGGGCTAAACGTGCCCAAATTTTTTATAAAATAGCCAAAATTAGCCATTTTTTTTGGCTAATCACATTCATGTTAATTTTGGTACTTGCGTTCTTCTTAACAACAGCACCATTAATCCCATCCTTGTTAATTTTACGCGACAAGGAACGTCTGTTGTTAGTTTTTATCTCATAACTGATGTAATGTTTACTTTCATTTTCATTAAATGTTTTAATATGTTGTTTGATAGATGTTAAGAATTTTGTCTAGACTTTAGTTATCGTATAGTACAACCGTTTGCAATTTCATTTTCATCGGTTCACGTTCTATTTTAAACGCTACACAAAACACTCACCATAGTATCACAAATCATTAATTATCTGACGCTAGAAACCGCTGCCGCTAGGCGCGGGTACTCGCCTAGTATTGAAAATGACACTACGTATGAATTAATCCTCCATTATTTTAGGAATTCAAAGTGGCAACTAGTTGTGATGAGACAAAAATACCCCTCCATAGTGTAGATAAATGATTGGCTAATATTTTTTCTTATTCTTCCTATTTTAACTAATATTCTCATAGAATCACTCTATATATATATTTTCTGCTGAAATTTCATCTTGGTTCCCCTGTAGAGAGGACAGTGCTACCGCAGTGACACCAACCTCAACATTCAAGTAAGACATATTTTGTAATCACATCTAAAATGTATTTGTAAATGTTTCTAGACATTAAGGTAGGGGATTAACCCGACCCGATTACTACCAGAATATTATTATACTCCAACTTTTAATTGGTAAGCAAAAGGTGCATAAGTTATGGTGTTCAAGAGCTATAAACTTTTATACTCCAACATTATTATACTCGAACTATAAACTTTTATAAAGGTGCTTATGTAGTAATGAGGTTATGCATGATTACTTGAAGCAAAGGTGCGGACGAAGTCTTCATAAGAGATAGATACACCCAAATATTTACTAAGTGTGTGTGACTGACTTCTAAGATTCATGAGTGCGACTTATCTAAAAAAAACTAGGAAGTAACATTAATTTAATTCAAAGTACACAAAGCGCAAAGAGTAATTGATTAAATTCGTAGTTGTTCCAACAAAGAGACACTCATGATATGAGAAACTCATGTCCTATTGAGCACGTTAAAACTTGTCTTTTAAAACCAACATTTATGCCAAAAGCATTTGGATGTAAAACTAGTCTTTTAAAGGAAGAAATGAAAAATTCATGTTAGAAAATAACTCTATATTTTACTCACCAATCAAATGTGAAAAGATTCTATTGGTTTTCTCCATTGATTGTATTTTTTTATTTCTGTCTATTTTTAACTGGTATAACTTATTTGAGTATTCAGTTGTTCAAATAATTTGAACACCCAAATAATTTATACCAGCTAAAAATAAACATAAATAAACAAAAATGCAATATAAGGGAACACCGTGTTCCGTTTAATATGTATATTTCGTCCCCACGTTGACTTTTCGGACAAAATGCAATGTCATTCATCATTAGACTTTACTTGAAAGACATAGTACATGTACATACGATTTGTTTTACACTTTGAAGAGTAATTACATCACTTCATCCATACTTCAAAATATGAAACAAGAACAACAATTTACACATTAAAGAAAGTGAATTGTGGAAAAAGAAAAGACAATATTGTGAATCTGCTGTGAATGATGTTGATCAAAGCTTGACAAACAATGAAAGACAAGCACTTGAGAGGCGTGTTACATCATTAGACGTTTAGTTTTTAAAGAGATCGAATTCCTCCGGGGAACACACGAAACAAAGATATGAGGCGCTAAATGAAAATGGACCCGTCTAAGGCACTGGATCGGACCTGATAGAATGATTGCTTTGTTTTATCAAAAACTTTGGTGTTTCAAGGGTATTACAATAGTAAATATGGTTTCTTCTTTTTTCGAGTCAGGAGTGTTAGCTCCTAACATTAATAAAGCTCTTGTAACTTTGATCCTTAAGATTTCGAAACTATTTTAAAACAGTCCGCATGATCGGACCTATTTTAAAACATCCGCACGATCGGATCTATTTTATCTTTTAGTCCGCATGATCGGAGCTATTTTATTTTTTAGACGCGATAAATTCGCGCAGATACTGTTTTTACGGTTGGTACGCTTGTTCGCGCTCGAACAACGCAGTCGCGATAAATCTACCCGCATTAGGCCGTGCGTTCAGACATTTTCGCAGAGAACGCGTACGCGCGAAAACCACGATGCTAGTCAATCGCCATGATGCGCACTGGACCAAAAGCCGTGGTATAAACATCTGCGATCATCCAGAAACGTTCGAGTCTATGCGATTAAGATAAATCCATCTGTGTTTATTCGTCGCGGTCACGGTACGTCCATCTGTTAAAGAAAAAGAAAACAAAAACAACACAATTTATTATTTCATCGGTACGCATCCCACGACGGGTGCGCACTGCCAATTTTCTTATAAGCTATGTGCTATATATTTTTTTATGCTATGTGCTATATATTGCTTAATTTTATTAGGTTTTATATGCTGCGATTCGCGGCATATACTTTTAATCTTTGCATTGAGTGTTTTTCGCAGATTAAATAAGTTTAATGCTCCTACATGAGTAGCACCATCAAACTTGGGGGGCTACCAGGGTATACGCTACCACTGTTTTCGTACGCAGGTGTATTTGGAAGCAGATCGAAGACGAATTTAAATATTCGCACCAACTTGCCGTAGGGGAGACATCCTCTGTCGGTTGTGAAGACGCGCACAACGTAGAAGCACGTCTTCTGTCGTACATCTTTAGGGCGCACTTATGCGCAGAAGCACGTCTTCTGTCGCACCTCTTTGTCACGCACAGCGCACACTTATGCGCAGAAGCACGTCTTCTGTTGCACATCTTTTGTCGCGCACAGCGCCACTTCTACGAAGCACGTCTTCTGTCGCACCATGTTGTGTCGCTACTGGTACAAAAGGTACGCCCTTACCCAGGATGCAGCATGCGGGTTCCACTTTCACCTACGCGGCCATCAGAACTTAAGTCTAGCATAACATAAGCCATGCGCTATCTCATACTAGACTTGGGGGGCTTGTTGACGTATGGTCCGGACTGGGCAGGAATGGGTCAGGGCCGGCATCATCGGCCCATTCTACACCTAAACCCTAATGCATGCCTATATATACACGGGTGCCAGGTTATCTCTAGATCATCATATAACACTTTTTGCTATGTCACAGCGCATACTAACTTGACCGTCGGAGGTGGACCCCGGGGCTACGGCTCCGGGTCCACTCCTAACGGGTTCTCTTTGTTGACAGGTCTACTAGGGCTCGAGAAGACGACTAACGGCAAAGGAGAGTCGTTGAATCCTGCCCGCGCCAGATTATGCTTCAACAAGAGTCTCTTATAGATTTACGTCCATTAGCTTGTGTAATGCACTACATAAGATTATTTCCAAGGTACTAGAAAACCCAATAAAACCAATTTTGCCAAACATAATTGGAGAACATTTGTTGTGTGATCACTCATAATGCAATAGTACAACTTTTGAATTTCAAGTTTTTCATTGGCTTAAGCAAGAAATAAAGGATGGCAGAAAAGGTGCATTAGTACTAAAGTTAGACATGAGCAAGCTAAGGCTCATGAGAATGTGAAATATGAAATAAGAACAACAATTAAAACACATTTAAAGAAAGTGAATTGTCAGACAATATAATAATGACTAGAAACGCATCCACATATTAGAGCGGAAGGTGTGGAGAAACCATGGCTCGCCGTGAGCCTACATGGCAGCTCGCCATGGCTCGCCGCCACACCGCCCCCCTTCGCCATTGCTCGCCGTCGCTTGCTTCATCGTCACCACGACGAAGGTATACTCTGACATTTTCTTTTCTTTTAATTGATAAAAACAAGTTTATGTGTGTATGTGTAGTGTGTGTGTAATGGTGGGCTCCAAATGAAGAGGTTGAGGTTTGTTATGAGTGAGGAGGGGGTTTGTTGTGGTTAGTTGTGGGAAAATGGGATGCTGATGTGGCGCTGAGGTGGCGCGACGACGAACTTAAACCTTGTTATGACACCTTCCACTCTTATTTCTCTTTGATGTCTACACATAAGATGATTGCAGAATGTATGAAACATAATCAACACTGAATAATTTAAAGAAATGTTTTACACACAATTGTGCTATTAAGAAACATAAAGTACCGTAATAAATAAAATAAATCAGGACCAACTTGGTTCAATCCACCCATGAGGGCTTAGATGATGTTTCATCCCAAAGAAATCCGCAAAGCTGTCTTCGTTATTCAAAGTGTGAAACCTCCATGTTTCGAATGAATAGTACATTATTGGAGAAGTTGGAAAGTAGATCTTGTTCGCCATCTGTGGTGTTTTGGCCACAAGGCGGAGAGGTGACGCGCCACATATAAATATCATATGTTTCCCTAAACCAACTTGTTTCTTCCATGTTTTTGAATATGTCAATTTGAATACCTCAACCGATTCTCCAAATTTGCCCACGATGACTTGGAAAATATGCCGAGCACATTTCAAATGGAAACACTGTGGTAAAGATGCGCAACAGCTTGCAGGGGCTTCAGCTAAATTACGCACCCATTTAGGAACTTCGCTGTCTATTTTCTTCAAAACAGCAAGTCCTCCATCATCCATCAATGCATAAAGATCTTGGCCACAGAGTGTTACAGAGTAAATTTTCTTGCCACCCATAACTCTTAAAAGAATTCTACGCCAGGATGGTTCCCCGCCTACAATGTGGACACAGGCATGCCACTGCGCATGTACTGTAATTCCAACAATCATGCAATCGGGAGAAGTAGGTGGTGCAGAGAAACTAAAACTAATTTTACGTGGATCAGGTAACTCTGGAAGCTCGACGATATCACTTGTGAAAGGGTTAAAGAACATCAATGATCCATCAGGTTTTAAAATCAGCAACCAACCAAACCTTGAACACTTTATTTGGAAATCGCATATCAACACTTGAGGTGTTTTTATAAAATAATTGTCACCAAACACGGGATCAGTCAAAGTGATAATGCCTTTATGTTTGTCAAACACTATAAGCCACGGTGAAGGAACTGAATACTTTTGCATAATCTTTGATGCTTTTCCGTTGTTCCATGGTATCAAAGGTGCAGCTAAATGACAACGTTTGCATGTAGCACGGAACTTGAGGTATTCGACACCAGCACAAAACTCCATAATTAACTTCACCAAAACATGAGGTGGAAGATTGAGCAGGTGGGATTCATCATCACTTTCTAACCTACAAAACATATGGTTTTCAAAAACTAATGTCTTGCTAAAGCTACATGTACTAAATTTTTATTTTTTTATTTTACAATAATAAATGACTGAAGTAATTTATAAATCTATAATAAAACTTTTCATAAAATCAAGAAGAAATACCTAATAATTCCATAAATAATCTCTTGCTAAAGCTAAACATGTTGTCACCCAAAATAACTAAAAGCAATACAATACCTGCATTCATACCCAACATATGGAAGGGGCGACAGCTTATGGTATTCGACAACAACACAAGATTCCTTCATTTTCAGAACACCATCTCGAAAACTGAGCTGGTGTGATAACCCTTTACATGATCTTACGACTATCTCATCCTCCTTGTGGCCCTTTTTTTTTTTGTTTACCGTGAACATGCACACGACCAACTCCTAACCTACATGGAATATAACTTTCAAGGAAGCTAAAGGTTTAAAAAATACAATTAAAGCAAATAAGCAATACAATACCTGGTGCATTCAGGCATTGTCCACGCCGACACGTAGTTTGTTCGTGCTACACAAGGAATAGAAGAGAAAGAGATGGTTTTGTCTTTGACGTGGTACGAGTATATGGATTTTCCGTCATCGGCAATAATATGTATGTAACCCCCAAATTCTGGTGAGGCAATTGCTGGGCTGTAAAATATGGGTGAACCAATATTAAGTTCCACGGATAATATAGTGTCTTTGAGGTCTTCGATTTCTTCCCACGTCATATTATTCATGTTCAGTTTCAACAAATTCACAGCACCAACAGTTTTACCCTTGTCTTTTAAGCCTAAAACAACGAGGAACAGCTCTGTTGAAGATCCTTTCAGTAATGGTAAAATGAGGGGACAGTCAATGATGAGAGGACAACCAAAGACCAAAATTGGCAATAAAATTTTCTATGCTTGTTTTTTAGATCTATTCCCAAAGTATGCTTGTTTTTTGAGTCTATTCCCAAAGTATGCTTGTTATATTAAAATAAAAAAAAATTACACGTTTGGTCCCTATAGTTTGCCCAAAATAACAACTTTAGTCCCTAAGTCACTTTTATTACACCAGCAGTACCTTATTTTGGATGGGCGTTAGTTAAGTACGTTAAGTAGTTTGCGCTGTTTGTCCTTCGTTAATAATTTTTACACCGTTAGTCCTTATTTTTTAAAATATAGTTTTCCCTAGTTAATCCCTCCGTTAATAATAGTTATCGCCCGATTTTTTACGTTTTTGTCTGTTTTTATCCGTTTTCCTTCGTTGTTTATTCGTTTTCGCCAGTTTTTTTTATGTTTTTGTCCGTTTTCGCCCGTTGTTTTACGTTTTTGCGTTCGTTTTTTATCCGTTATCGCCCGATTTTTTACGTTTTTGTCCGTTTTCGCCCGTTGTTTTACGTTTTTGCGTTCGTTTTTTATCCGTTATCGCCCGTTTTTTTACGTTTTTATCCCTTTTCATCTGTTTTTATATGTTTTCGTCCGTTTTCTTACGTTTTTGTCAGTTTTTAATCCGTTTTAAATTTGTTTTTCGTTTTATCCGTTTTAAATCCGTTTTTGAAAAAAATAAAAATTTCAATAAAAAATTTAAAAAAAAAATTGAATAAAAAAATTTTGAAAAAAAAACGGACATATTTTTTTTAAAGATTTATTTTAAAAAATATTTGAAATTTTTTTTTTCAAAATTTTTTTTGAATCTTTTTATTCAAATTTTTTTTTGAAATTTGAATTTTTTTTTTTAAATTTGATTTTGAAAAAAAAAATTCCAAAAAAAAAAATTCAAATTTAAAAAAAAAATTTGAATAAAAAGTTTCAAAAAAAATTTTGAAAAAAAAAATTCAAATATTTTTTAAAATAAATCTTTAAAAAAAAATATGTCCGTTTTTTTTTCAAAATTTTTTTATTCAATTTTTTTTAAAATTTTTTATTGAAATTTTTTTATTTTTTCAAAAACGGACGAAAACGGATTAAACGTAAAAACGAAACGGATTAAAACTGACAAAAACGTGAAAAACGGACTAAACATATAAAAACAGATGAAAAGGATAAAAACGTGAAAAAACGGGGAAAAACGGATAAAACGAACGAAAACGGATAAAACGGACAAAAACGTAAAAAAACGGGTGATAACGGATAAAAAACGAACGCAAAAACGTAAAACAACGGGCGAAAACGGACAAAAGCATAAAAAAACTGGCGATAACTATTATTAACGGAGGGATTAACTGGGGAAAACTATATTTTAAAAAATAAGGACTAACGGTGTAAAAATTATTAACGAATGACAAATAGCGCAAACTACTTAACGTACTTAACTAACGCCCATCCAAAATAGGGTACTGCTGGTGTAATAAAAGTGACTTAGGGACTAAAGTTGTTATTTTGGGCAAATTATAGGGACCAAACGTGTAATTTTTTCTTATTTTAATATAACAAGCATACTTTGGGAATAGACCCAAAAAACAAGCATACTTTGGGAATAGATCTAAAAAACAAGCACAGAAAGGGAAAAAACTCTGTTTCTTGATTTCACGCTCATTAATCACAATATTAACCTCCACGATAAGTTGAATACGACTAAGATTGCCAGATAATCTAATGTAAGCATATACTTTACCATTGCAGCATGTTAGGGAATGTAGTGAACCATCGAAGCCGGTTAAGATCTTTATTTTCTTTGTATATGTCGATTTGGTCCATCTTAAGTTCTTTCTGAAGGATAAATCCATCCCGAGCCTACAGTACACAAAATTGGGTTTTGTGGTTCTCATCAGCACAAGAACCGAATTGGGATCTTCGGGAGGAGCTGACAAACAACATTCTCTCATATCATCACCACATTTTGATTTCCTATACTTCAAGGGAGGGAGATTAATGGTCTTAGCTGTAATTGGGTTCCAAAGAGACCAAATGACATCTCGTGGATGGTTGGAGGAGAGAACCACCCAACAGCCATGGAAACACCCTCGGATACGTTTTCCAAGTAGCTCAGGGATTTGGCACCGATAATGAGACATTGGGTCATGAATGTTGTAGAAAATATGGAATTGGGTGTTGTCTCCTTCGTCTTCCACTTTCTGTGCAACAAACCATGGATGTTTAGGAGGCATGATTGAATCACAAGAAATCTCCATATTCGCTTCCATCAAAGATGTTCTTTTGCTGATTTAAATAAATATTGCTCTGCAAGTGTACATGTAACCAAAACCTCAAATTACTTTGAAAAACCTTATAAAAAAGTGCACAGACCTAAAAAAAGCTTGAGTTTTTTCGGTTTTCATAAGGAAGTGTTTGTTTAAGCTCTTTTTAGGGGACATGAGCTTATTAGTATATATAGCTTAAATAAGCCTAAACAAGTTTTTGTAACCTTATAAAGTTGGCTTATATGAGGGGGGTTTTAGAATAACCTCAAATTTTGTGGCTTATTAAGTAGACGTGAGCTTATTTAAGGGTTTATAACAATCACAGCTTTTAATGTCCGAGTACATTATGGTCATTTTATCTCGTTAACTATAACAAAACAAACCCAAACACTACGCATGCACTTATGAACTTGTTTTATCTCTTAGATGACATTTTAACCGGTCAGGATAGCCTAGGGGCAAAAGTCTTGTTACTATCATCATGATATCTTCTTGACAAATGTGAGAGGTCTCAAGTGTAATTCTGCTAGGTGGAAACGACCATGTGGTCGGGGGTCTGCGTCAACCTCGTGAACAAGGAGGGCTTTACCAGTTTGATTCGATGTGGCGGTGGGTTCTAGCCCCGTGAAATTGTTGGAAAAAAGATATATCGGAAACTATGGTAACCAAAAAACATATAAGCCTACGGGAGTGTTTTTCTAAGCTTATGTTTTGAGCTTAGCCTTACGTAATAAAAGCAGCATATGGCTTATAAATGATAAGCTCGTAAGTCCAACCAGATGAAAGCTTAACCGAACAACTGATTGAGCTTATTTTAAGCATAAAGCCCCCTAAAACACTGAGACATAACATATTTTATAAAAACACATACACCGCACATGCATGCATGAACACGCATACAATTTAACATACATACACATACCCAAAAAAAAAAAAAAAAAACACCTTACTTTAGGTTTTCGTTTGGTGCCGTGAATGATAAAGGAAGAAGCGCAAGGTATCAAAGACACAATTTTAATAAAAAGACATATCTAATATTTGGTAAAGATTACAATTCCAAACAAAAGAGGGACTATAAAATTTCCTATATATATAATAAAGGAAACACAATCGGGTTTGATATTTTGAAAAAGTTAAATATATTTTATTAAGTAATATATTTTTGGAAAATTTTCGAAAGTATACGAGTCACTTTACTAATATCACTTTCTAACCTTTAAATTATCAAACGTACAAAATATACCAAGATGACCGAGCAACTTGTACAACCTAACAAATGTCCAATTAGTCAAATTGAAAGGTTTGGTTCAGGAGGGTATTTCAGTCATTTAAATTTGACTAAAGACGAATGTTACAAATAGACAAGAGTTGCCCGATATTTAAATTTAAATACACTTGTACAACAACTCATCATATGCATGCCTTCATCATGTCTGCAATGTATGATCCTATAAGTTTCCTTAATATCTTATCCCGATAAAAATAAGACTTTTTAAGTTTCACTACAACAATCGCTGCTTTCGCAGGCGATATTTCAGAGCTTTCGCCTGGGACATGTCCCCTACGAAACCTTTTCCCGGGGACATGTCCCCGGCAAAAGTGCCCCGGCAATACCTGCCCGGGAATACTTTTCCAGGGGACTGTTTACCACTTTTACCGGGGACACGTGGGTCCCTCAGCCGATTGTCTCCGGTCAAACATGTCCGACGTGGAACATGTTTTTCCCGGGGACTCGTCACCGGAGAAACGATTTTGGAACTTCACTTTAAGAACGCTAATTACGTTATTAGTCCGACGTGGCACGTTTTTTGCCGGGGACATGTCCTCGGGGAAGTGTTTAACCACTGTTGAGGTAAACTAATTCGCCGGGGACGTGTCACCGGGAAGGTGTAACCACTTTTGTTGTAAACTATTTCGCCGGGGACATGTCACCGGTTAAAGTCGTAAATTAAAATATGCTTTGAACTTTCCCCGGGGACATGTCCCCGGCAAAACTAGCTGACCCACTATGCAGAATATTGCTGCAAAATGGGTAATTTCCAGATTTTTTCCGGAAATTTTTCAGAAAAAATATACAACCTATTATCATAATATGCCTATCCACAACCTGTTTTACCAATGTCACAACCTGTTTTAATATGCCAATCATAACACAAATTCGCTAAACATAATATCATATATACAACATAGTTATCCTTTTCCCAAATCGCCAAAACGGTTCCTAAACCGTTAACGCATGATCATCTACAAAACTATCCAAAACTACCTATCCGCAAATGGTCCAAAAGTATAACAGTATATATCAACAAGATAATTATAATAAATAAATAAATAAATCAATAAATAAATAAACAAACAAATAAACACATTTAACCACTCGATAACAATTTCATTCAAATAATTAAGTGTTGTTCTACAAATTACAAATCGAGATTAATCTTCCACATCATCAACATAAAATTCAACATTATTAGTACTGTCATCTTCATCATCTTCATTCTCATGGCCATCATCATCATCATCAGATGCTAAATCATGAGGAACGTGATCATCAAAATCAATATCATCTTCGTCTTCCACAATAGTGATAATTGGTGGTGGTGCCTCAACTTCCGCTGGTTGAATATCTATATTTATAATGTTATAATCCAACTGATCCAACTCAGCAGAGAGTGTGATATGTGATGAGTTGTTGTCATGTACAACATCCTGTTGTCTTCTACCACAATGATATCCAGGTTCCAAATCTTTCGATGATAAGAATCTTGGACGGCCTTCCAATTACCACGTTTACCCTGGAAATCAAGGTAAAAGACTTGTGTTGCTTGCGTTGCAAGAATGAATGGTTCGTTTTGAAACGATACACGATCGGTCATAATTTGCGTAATGTTGTTTCTATAGGTACAGCGTTTTAGGCGATTAGTGTTATTAGTGTCGAACCATTTGACTTTGAACAACACAACATTGAATGAAATATATGAAAACTCGAGAATCTCTTCAAGCTGGCCATAATGCATTCCTCCATCAGGATTAGGAGTTGAAATTCCGCTATTTTGAGTTGAACGACGTAAATCACGGTCGTGTACAGTAAACTTCACACCGTTGACTACGCAAGAGTTGACTGAGACAGCAATACATGATGGTCCACAAGCCAAAGCGAATAACTCGGCGGTACAAATTAGGTCTTTCTGTACTTTTAATTCACGAATCTATGAAAAAGTTAAGAATAGATAGATATGAGTAATAGTCGTTATTTATACGGGGTAATACATACAATAAGTCTACCTTCATCTCAAACCAGCGAGGAAACCCTTCTTCCAAGTCTCTGCCAGGAAATTCCCTGTAAATGTTCATGATATTAGAATAAGTCGTCGAATAACAACTTACGTGAAACAAATTTTGAAATAAAACACGTACCTCTTGTACGCGTTCATGTACGGGTCGATTTCATGACTGTTGTGTAGTACGTAACATACTACTTGCTTCATTGTGTCTGCTTTAAACCGAACTAATGATTGTTTACCATTCTTTTTGCAGACTGATCGAAACACCTCAAATCGACTTGTTGGCCTTGGACCGTCCTCATTCCGGTCAGGACGATTAAATCTCGTCTCAACACCCTGAAAATAATGCGAACAGAAATTTAATGCTTCATCAGCAATATAACCCTCCGCTATTGAACCTTCAGGCTTGGTTTTATTTCGACATAATTTTTGAGCTTTTTCATGTATCTTTCAAATGGATACATCCACCTCATGTAAACACGACCGCCTTCAATAGCCTCTTCCGGTAGATGAATAACCAAGTGAATCATAATGTCAAAAAAAGCTGGAGGATATATTTGCTCGAAACTGCACAAAATATTGATCAGTTGATCTCTAGCTTTCAACATGTCATCCACCATCAAAGTTCGAGAGCATATTTGTTTGAAGAATGAACAAAGCTCGATTATTGGTGTTGCGGTGGTTTGGTCCTTCAAGTAATTTTGAAGTCCAGCAGGAAGCAACCGTTGCATCATTATGTGACAGTCATGAGCCTTCAAGCCTGTTATGTTGCTATCGTTGTCGGTCACTTTATGCTTGAATTTAGATCCAAACCCATCAGGTAGTTTAACACCTTTGATGAATTAAGAGAAAAAATCAGGATATTAGAATAAGTTGTCGAAATGAATACGCGAATTAATTCGAACAAAGAAATTTTCAAATAAAACGCGTACCTTTAATGAATTGACAAAAAAAAAATTCTTTCTTCGGTTGTGAAAGAGTACGTAGGATGAGGCTTAGAGCACTTCCCGTTTCCTTTGTTGACGAGCCACAAGTCAGTACGAATATTCAAATTTTGTAAGTCTTATCTTGCCTTGTTGGTGTCTTTTGATTTGTGATTCATTAACAAAGTACCCAACACACTCTCACACACATTTTTTCGATATGCATGACATCTAAATTGTGTTTTAGTGTAAGAAAAGACCAATACTCTAGCTCGTAGAAAACAGATTTTTTTGTCCAATTCAATTCGCGATCTTGATCACGTTTTTTTTGCACCCCCATATATTGGATGTTTCCCCGGGACACGTTTAGGCAATCTTCTTAGTTGATCCAAGATGTCATCACTGGTAAATTTTCTATGAGGGTCTGTATTATCTACCTCTGTATAGAATGCCCTTCTGTTCTTCCGCCATTTATTGGTCATGCTTAAGAATCTTCCGTGACCAACATAAGCGGTTTTGTTTAACACGCGCATAGCTGGAGTGTCTACATTACATGTCGGACATGCCATGTAACCTTGCCCACTCCACCCGCACAAACTACTTCAAGCGAGAAAGTCATTGATAGTCCATAAAAGCGCTGCTTTCATACAGAATTCGGTGCCTGTAACAGCATCCTTAGTCCCGACTCCATCTTTCCATAAAGTCTTTAGGTCATCAATCAAAGGCCTCAGGTAAATATCAATATCCTTCCCCGGTGATTTGGGGCCCGGAATTAACAATGTCAACATAAGAGAAGTCTCTCTCATACATATCCAGGGAGGCGTATTGAATGTGGTTAATATGACCGCCACATGCTGATGACGACTAAGGTTGCCGTACGGATTGAAACCATCGGCACCAACCCTAACCAAACGTTTCTTTTTTCTTTAGCAAATTCCTTCGAATACTTGATGTCAAATTTCTTCCATGCTTGACCATCAACATGGTGTTGCATCTTACGTTCTCCCTAGACTGCCCAGACGCATGCCAAGTCATATGTTTTGCAGTGTGTTTAGACTTGTACAAACGTTGTAGTCTAGGAATGATAGGAAAGTAACGCAACACCTTGTTAGGAACTTTCTTCCCCAGTGTGTTCTTTTCTTTCCATCTACTAGCGCCGCAGATCGGACAAGTCTGCAAATCTTCGTTACCCGCCCCCGATATAAAAAGCAATCATTTACACAAGCATGTATCGATTCATATCCTAACCCGATAGTTTTAAATGTCTTCTTTATTTCATAGTATGACGATGGCATCTTGTATCCTAGAACGGGCGGGAAAACTTCCTTGAATAAAGTTAGGAACTCATTAAATGTGGTGTCACTCACTTTACCTTTGACCTTGATGTGCGTAATCTTTGCCATAAAGTCTAATGAAGACATCCACTCACAGGCTGGGTATAGTTTTTCGTTGGCGGTGGCAAGTAACTCCTCATACTCATTACGTTGAGGAATTGCGTCGTTACTTGTCTCGCCAATATTTCCTTGAGTTGGATCATCCGGTTCGTTATTCGGACCAATATCATGAAGGAACTCAGCCATGTCACTCATCCCATGGTGTCTTGTGTTGTGTATGGTTGTTCGGCCATCCGGATCACCATGATTATACCATTTCGTATAACTATGGTCCCAGCCATTTGTGTGTATGTGGTCAAACAAAAATTCGTGCTTTATCCAGTTTACGTTTAAACAAAGAGCACAGGGACATTTTATATTCCCATCAATATTCACCAAGGACTTGCAATGATTGCAGAAAGCTCTAAGACCAACTAAGAATTCTTTACTGGTACGTGCTAGTGAGACCCAACTTTTATCAATTGGCATAACTGTGTTTTAATGAAGCAACAAATAATTATATAGACTTAAAATGTTCACCTAATCCAACTATGGAAGGAAATCCTAACCCACTCTTTGAATGTTTCGTCTCATATATGAATGCGTATAATTGAATTTACTATTTGAGAAAATTTCGGCAGCATTTCCCCTCAACTCCCCAAATATGTGCATTAAAGACATATTCGTAGGAGTAAAGGGGAAACAATGTCGAAATTTTCACAAATAGTAAATCAATTATACGCATTCATATCCTAAATGAGACAAAACATTCAAAAAGCAGTCCCAAACAGGGGACTTTTCGAAATTAATTTCTAATAAATTAATTTCGGACGGGTTTTCTATAGGATGATTAACTTCGGACAGGGACTTTCCGAAATTAATCACTAAAGTCCTAAAATCATTTACAACAGTTCACGAGTATTAACAAAGTTAGACAAAAAACATACCGATTGTGGTCTTGGCTCTCGTGTTCGCCGTGTAGTTTTGTCGGTTGACTTCCGATATCTTCTCGCTTTTCGGGTTTGTCCAAAGCTTAACCTGCGTATTTTAAATAGTTTAGGGTTTTAGGTAATGAGAACTATC
The DNA here is from genome assembly GCA_910596185.1 of Chrysanthemum makinoi. Classification (NCBI taxonomy): domain Eukaryota; kingdom Viridiplantae; phylum Streptophyta; class Magnoliopsida; order Asterales; family Asteraceae; genus Chrysanthemum; species Chrysanthemum makinoi. The sequence continues at coordinate 16,255,754 of OU343220.1, forward strand.
CAAGCATCGGGTATAAAAAAGACCCTTTAAACCATTAGGGTTGAATTGGTCATTTTAACAATTAGGGTAGGAGGGTAGGATGGTGTTTGCGTACGACTATTTGAACAGTGTGTATATGGTTGAAGGTTGCTGAAAACAAAGGAATGATGTTAGTGTGTCTAGTTAAAGTGCTATTACTGATGGTTTACGACGAGGAGGTACACGGTTTCTTCGTCCAGTAGATACAGGAAAGTGTACAGCCTATTTCTTGTTACGGTTTGTGATGGTTACCTGATGATGAGAGTTGAACTTGAAGGGTAAAAAGGTGGTGCAAAATGGTTTAGCCCTGCTTTGAGAGTTCATAACTGTGTGCGTGTTTTTAGTGTGTGTTTTTTGGTGAGAAACTCCATGTGTGTGTGAGAGAGAGAGGTGTCGGAGATTATAAGAAGATAGATGAAAGGGTTTGTAATGATAGTGATGGCGAGTGAAGTGGAGTTAATGAGGCACCCTCACAAACCCTTTCATATCTCTCGCCACCATTATATCTCTATCATTACACACCATTTCATACCTCTTCTTATCATCTCTGACCCCTCTCTCTCACACAAACTCATGGAGTTTCTCACCAAAAAACACACAATAAAAACACTCTCAAACCAAGCTTAACCCTTTTGCACCACCTTTTTACCCTTCAAGATTCAACCCTCATCATCAGGTAACCATAACAAACCGTAACAAGAAATGGGCTGTACACTTTCCTATATCTTGTGAACCAAGAAACCATGTACCTCCTCTTCGTAAACCATCAGTAATAGCACATATACTAGACACACTAACATCATTCATTTGTTTTCAGCAACCCTCAACCCTAGACACATTGTTCAAAAAATCCACCATCCTACTCTCCTACCCTAATTGTTAAAATGACCAATGCAACCCTAATGGTTTAAAGGGTCTTTTTGATACCCGATGCTTGGATAGTTCTCACTACCTAAAACCCTAAACTATTTAAAATACGTAACGACATATCTTACCTTTTGGTCTCGGCTTTGGTCGCGGCTTGGCCTCGGCTTGGCACCCGTGACACCCTATAAAAGCAAAACACATAATAAGCGGTTACAGATATATGCGAACTTAAATAATTATGATAAATTATATCTCATACTCTTCATTAAAAGATCGTATCATATCTCATTTAGTTCTCGAAGTACTAATAAACCAAAGTGTTACAACCAAAGTGTTATAGTATCAGTATGAAATTAACCAAAGTGTTATAATATCCAATGAACATAATTTGTTCAAAACAAACTTCTATTACTAATAAAGACGCCAACAAATTAGTAACTCTTTGGTTAGTTCGGCTTGTTTCTCGTATTTAGCACTGTCTTGCAAGAAAAAAAGAACACCATTTGAGCTTTGTATTTTAGACAAGTTTCCTATGGTCGTTATTTAACAGTAATGCCACTCTATCCATAAGTAATCACTGTAAGAATATATAATCAAAGGACCAACATAAATAACAACAAGTGAAAGGCTATACCCATTTCACTACAAGATTTACAACAACATACTAATTACCCATTTCGCAGGTTGATAGATCGATTATAACACAAGGTTTGAAAACAAGTTATGATTATTCCATTCTTACAAGATAACGAAAATTAAAATAGGTACAAGATAGGAGAAACCAAGAACCTTACAATGATTATTCCATTCTTACAATGTCTCGACACATATTTTCACGATACAACCCGATTCCCTGTGGTTCGATTCAAACAAATAGATGGTGGTGGAGATGGAGATGGTGCGTGGTGGAGATGGAGATGGTGAGGAAGTGGTGGTGGTTGCAATAATGGAGATGGTGCGTGGTGTTGTTGCAGCTGAGAGGATGGGTGAGAAATTTTTTTTTATCTCATACTGATAACAGATTGCGTTAATAATTGAGGTGTTTTTTACTTTTCACTTTTCCCGAGGACAGGTCCCCTGAGAAAGTTAGGTTTGTCTTCTAGTGTTACATTCTGCGGGGACAAGTCGCCGGGGAATGTAATGGCGGGATAAAGTAAAAAGAGCGAGGGAAAATGAAAAGTTTCGCAAAATCTTTCCGCGGGGACATGTCCCCGGGAAATGATTTAATTATTCCATTTTCTTTTTCAAAAAACTATTTATTATCATTTTAAATAATTAAAATTAATAATAAATCAATTTAAATTTAACCTAAAAATTATAAAGTTAATTTAAGTATAAGTGATATGGTATACGTATCATGTTTAACGACCGAGTATGGGTGCTATGATATACGTATCATGTTTAACGACCGAGTATAGGTGCTATGGTATACGTATCATGTTTAACGACCGAGTATACGTGCTATGGTATACGTATCATGTTTAACAACCGAGTATAGGTGATATGGTATACGTATCATGTTTAACGACCGACTATAGGTGCTATGTTATACGTATCATGTTAAACGACCGACTATAGGTGCTATGGTATACGTATCATGTTTAACGACCGAGTATACGTGCTATGGTATACGTATCATGTTTAACGACCGAGTATAGGTGTTATGGTATACATATCATGTTAAACGACCGACTATAGGTGCTATGGTATACGTATCATGTTTAACGACCGAGTATAGGTGCTATGATATACGTATCATGTTTAACGACCGAGTATACGTGCTATGGTATACGTATCATGTTAAACGACCGTGCATAGGTGCTATGGTATACGTATCATGTTTAACGACAGAGTATAGGTGCTATGGTATACGTATCATGTTTAACGACCGACTATAGGTGCTATGGTATACGTATCATGTTAAACGACCGACTATAGGTGCTATGGTATACGTATCATGTTTAATGACCGACTATAGGTGCTATGGTATATGTATCATGTTTAACGACCAAGTATACGTGCTATGGTATACGTATCATGTTTAACGACCGAGTATACGTGCTATGGTATACGTATCATGTTTAACGACCGAGTATAGGTGCTATGGTATACGTATCATGTTTAACGACCGAGTATAGGTGCTATGGTATACGTATCATGTTAAACGACCCAGTATAGGTGCTATGGTATACGTATCATGTTAAACGACCGACTATAGGTGCTATGGTATACGTATCATGTTAATTGTTGCAAGTATTTGACGGTAGGCAATTTGCGTGCGCTATACATCATATTCAATATTAACAAGCTCAACTTACACCACTACACATTACTAGACATCAATGGCAACTCGACGATAAAATCAGTGACCACTCTTAAACAACATTGTTTGATCATAATGGATTTTTTTAACTTGCCTGTTGGAAAAAGAACTAGACATCAATGGCAACTCGACGATAAAACCAGTGACCACTCTTTTTCCGGCGTATAATCAACCATTGTATTATATCGACAATAAAGTATATTTTTTTTAAAATATAATTTTTGCCGGGGACATGTCCCCGGCAAAAGGTTTAGCGGGAATTTTCCCGCGAACAATTACCCCGCTTTTGACTTTGGCCAAATTTTGATAAAAGTTGAAAGTACTATTGGCGGGGACAAGTCCCCGGAGAAACTCAGGCGTTGAATTTTGACTATCCGGTCAAAGTTTAATAAAAATCAAACTTACTTTCTCCGGGGACATGTCCCCGCGGAAAGTGTGCGTTGAAATTTCCACAGGAAGTCATCGAATTCGTGTGCCACGTCAGATTCAATTTTGTCGTTTAGTGACTTTCGCCGGGGACTGTGTGTCCCCGGCGAAAGTCTCCTCGCCCGTCCATCCGATTGTTGTAGTGTTTTACCAAGTAATTTGATGTCTCGAATCCTCTCCATGTGGTTTTGACCCATCACGGCGTTGGTCCTTTGACAAAAAATTTGTTAGATTGACCATAAAATAAATCATGTGCAAGTCATGTGGGAGGGTATTCTTGTCATTTTCATTTATGCATACATAAGATCCAACCAAAATCCCTTTATCCTTTTATTAAAGAAAATTAACGAGAATAACAACAAAGGTTCGACAAAGACAAGTTGAGAAGTGAATGAGAAAAACTAATTATAAATATGAGAGATACGTGAAAAGTGAAGAGGGTAATCATTTCCCTAATATCCCCTAACAAAACCATTTTATAAATAGGTCTGGTCATGTGACTTCAACATGAAGGGTTTGACAGTTAAAAACTAACATACGTTTGATCAAAAGACTATTGGTGTTAACGCTTTCATAGTTGAGGACGATTTTAAGTAAAGAAAAACTCAAAGGATCAAACATAAAAGTCAACGCACACCACATAAATCATCCGTGTATTTTTTTTTTTTTTTTTTTTGTTATTTCTTTTCTTTTTTATTATTTCAAAATTTGAAAACATCCAACCTATGCCTACAATTATTGGATGATCAAAGAAAGTCATTTTTCAAGTTATCCTTGATAAAATTACAAAAAAAGTCACATGATGGAAAGAGAAGATGTTGTCCACGGGAGGTAAAGAGGTGCTTATTAAATCAGCGGCCCAAGGTATTTCGGTGTACGTTGTGAGTATTTTTGAGCTCCCTCTTCGTTGATTGATAATATGCATAAAATTCTAAATGAATTCTGGTGGGGGAACGGAAACAACAAAAATCCCATGCGATGGACTACTTAAGAGCGATTATGTACATCAAAATTCAAAGGTGGTCTCGGATTTAGGCATCTTGGAATATTTAACAAAGCTTTGCTTGTGAAACAAGGATGGTGACTCATTAAGCATCCAGATTCACTTGCGGCACGTTTTGAAAGGATCAAGGCGCACTAAGGCGCGAAGGGGACCAAAGAGCCTCGAGGCGAGGCGCATATCAAGGCGCGGGATTCATGAATACGAGGCGCACTAAATACATTAAGTTTTTTTATAATATATGTGACCATTTATGTAGCTTAAATAACACAAAGTAACATTAAATACTTAATACATGACACATACAACCATTATAAAGATTAAAATGAATCAGTTGTCACTTCTCAAATGGATCAACTCTTTGGCTCGATGAACTACATATAGATTAAAATCCATATCAGACTAAATTTGCTTGTGTCATACACTTGCAGACTTACATCTAACAAAGCTCGCAATTTAACCCAAAATATCAAGCAAGCAACATATTAATATTCAAGGCATAATGCCACATTTTCAAGATAATATGTCATAAAGAAAATACTTAATGAAACAAAGTAACTTGTTAAAAAATAATAATCAATAAAATAAACATAAAATCAGTTCAATATTACAATTCATACAAATACTCACTCTATGATGTGATGTTTGAAGATAACATAAACTTATGACGTTATTTACAAATCAATAAAATAAACAATCAATAAAAATCATTTCAATATATAAACTTATGACGTGAGAGAGATTACATATTTGTAAAATGATCAGAATCTGTAGTTACCCACTTGATTGTGTGTTTTAGTTCTTTTTCAAACTAGGGTTATTAGATATAACTTAAAAGGCTCATGCATATAACTTATAAGGCCCATGTATCTTATCTTAATATTTAGAAAAAAAGCCCCAAAACCTGTTACATCTTCGAGGCGCAAAAAGCCCAATGCGCTGCGCTTTTTATGGGATTTATGCATGTCGTGAGCCTCGATTCGAAAAAATCCATAGAGCTTGAGTCTTGAGTCGAGGAGGCGCGCTTTTTAAAACTATTTAGAGTTCTTAAAGCTCGGTATTTCCTTTGCAATTCTTTTTTAGATGCTAAGGTGGGGTATCACCCGAGTTTTGTTTGGCGGAGCATTTGTTCAACTATAAAACTTATCAATCAGGGGACGTGGAACATCGGCAATGGTCACTCAGTTGACATATGGAATGACAAGTGGTTGTCAGGTATGTCCTTATTAGAGATGCACCCATCTCATTGTGAATTTCACAAAGTTCGAGATTTGATGGTTGATGATGGAAGCGAGTGGGATGTTGGAAGAATCCACGCACTTTTTCCTACTGAAATTTTAAAGCGAATTCTATCTACACATATTGCATCTTGTGGAAAACTAGAAGGAGGTTTGAATAGTTTTACCAATTAAAACTTCGTTTTAAAGTATTTAGATCGACTTGTGTCAATCTATTTGGTATGAGTGTTGGATATTGATAGATAATCATATAAGTAAGTAATGTAAAAGATAAAGAGTAAAGGAACACAAAACCACAACATGAGTATTTATAGTGGTTCGGCTACAAGGACACCTTCCTTGCCCTACTCCACTCCCCGAGTACCCCACTCGAGAGTTTGTAAGCACTACACAACACAAGGTCCTTAATGTGGCAGAGAAGCCTTCACAACAACGCATACTCTTTATCCGGTACAAGGCTAGACACCGAGTTCTTCCACGAGGTAGAACCAAACCTATCACAACGCCGCCTACACTTTATCCGGTATAAGGCTAGATACCGAGTTCCATTACAAAGGAGGAACTACTACCCAACACTACACCACAACACAACTACCCCAAAGGAGACACACTCCTTGTTACAACACTAGAAGGATATCAACATCCTTTAACCCAAACTATCTAACTTGTACATCGATGCACCATATCAAATGTACACCTTTACCTTTCACTAATTTCTTCAACACGACCCTTCAAAGACCGTTCACTAAAGCCTTCAACACAACACTTCTATGGAGGGAGGAAGAACTATCAACAAGATGCACTTCAGTGGTCTTGATGATAACGAAGCTTAGCAACTCATGACTTAAGCTTGCACGTCTTCAAAAGGTGGCGATCTCGCCTTTAAGAGGACCCTAGAGAATCACACAAACATAAAACTACATAGAATGATGCTTTAGATCAGTGGTTAGAGATGTTAGAATACTGGGATAAAGTATGTCTAAGAGTGGTAGCGAGCAAGAGAGAGATGGCTCACTATTTATAGACAAATTATGTCTACTGTTCCACGGTTCTCACGAATCCCTCCCTAGAGGGATCCGGCTAGTGCGAAACCTGGGATCCGGCTACTGGGTCAGTTTAGTCGAGATTTTGGGTTGCAAACCGGGTTATGGGTTGTGGACCATGGGTTATGGGTAATGGATTATGGATATCCAACAAGATACAATGTACCTAGTCATTGGGTTATGGATCTTGGGTCATAGGTCATGGAATTTGGGTCTTCTTGCATGATGTCATGCAATGGGTCATGGGTTATGGAACATGCTCCATGGGTATCGGTTATTGACTTTGGTTTTTACCCAGCAACATTTATTGTACCTAGTCAATAGATCATGGGTCGTGGCTCATGGGTTATGGACTTTGGTTTTTACCCATTACTTACCAATTACAACATATACAAAGTACATATATATTTCTATAAAATGTAAACACTAGTTGTTATACATATGCATTTTTATAAGATGTAAACAATATTACTTGTTAGTGTCTTATAAAAATGTCTTTGATTTTATAACTTATTTACTAAACATGTTTTGATATAATTTTAATATGTTTAGTAAAAGTGGGTTAGTAAACTATTGGCTCAAACCATTTACGTATTTTATTTGTTTCATTAAAATGATGTTACGTTTGTTATTGACAAAACATTAGAAGATCGTAAAATATAAATAAATGTTTTTATGGATTATTTGTATTAACAAGCTCCCCATTTTTGTTGATGACAAATCATAAGATTTTTTTAATAAGAAAATAAAATTCGTAAAAATTTGAATTGGAGTTTTTACTCTCTTCTCCCTCTTTTTGTCGAAACAAAAAGAGCGTCAAAAAGAAACTAACAAAAAAAATGTTTTGAGAAAAACTTGTGAAAAGTAACAAAATGAATAATAGTTAGAAAAAGAAAGACGTAGTAAGATGAGAGAAAGATTCTCGTCTTAGCTACCCTTGACGAATGCTCCCCTTTGTTGAGGGCGTCAAGTAATTAAGAAGGCTAGCCGAGTGTGTTGTAATTATTTTTGCAATGGTTTCGTCTTTGACGAAATGCCCCTTGACGAGTGCTCCCTTTTGGGGAGGACGTCAAGTAATATAGAAAACCTAAGTGAATGTATTGTAAGCGTTTTTGCAATGCTTTGCTTTGAAAAAAAGCTCCCCCTAGTTGAGGGTGTCAAAGTCTTCATGTGTTATTATAAAATCTACAAAACAAAGGTTAGAAACCAAGTATATGGTGCTTTGTTTCCTGCAAATCATATTTACATTAGTTAAAAATTTACTTCTGTTGGACAGTTCCAGCGGATCCTTCCTTGTGAGGTATCCGTCTAGGCTAAACTTTGGAAACCGTGTACCGACATTCTTTTGGCAGCAAAGTAGATGTAAAAAGTAACGTGAACGTCCAAATGAGTAATGTATTGCAGCACTAAACATATTCTCATAACAATATAGCATACCACATGTAGTTTCATTCAATAAAACAAAAGAAATGATACACATATCTCTGAAACTAAAAAAATGATACAAACATGTAGTACGTTTCCTAACAATTCTAAGTTGTGCCTAAGACTAGAGGAGAGCACCACTTGTGCTTATATTCCTATGTTCTAGGGACGATTAGATTTTTTGACCTTATCAAAACGTTTGAGAAGGTGATAGAACATGAATCATAATTCGTCACGTACTTCAAGAACTAGTCCTTCAACATGTTGACAATGAAACCAATAATTGTCATGGCTAGGGAATGATGGTGATAGGAATGGAATGGCTTGAGTTGGGAAGTTTGATGAGGAAGGTGGAGGTTCCATAAAAGATTGAGGGATTTGTGGATGCACTTTTGATGAAGTTGGAGGTGGTTCAACTAAGGGTGAAGGTGGTGGAATATGTGTTGATGGTGGCGGTAAAGAAGTATCTACTTTCATATGATCCGGTTGTTGATTTTGATGATTTCTCATAATCCAAAATGGACCATTTGAGGGTGATGGAGAAAAAGATACGGGTGCTAGAGTGGTTTCAAAACCAAGGTTTTGGTGAGGAGTTTGTTGTGGCACCATTTTCTCAATTGAGGAAAATGTTGGTAATGGTGGTGGATGAGATGGCCTAGGTGGCAAGTCCTCTAAGTTGTAAAGGTGTGGGGATGAGAGTGGAGTGGTGAAAAAAAATAGCTATAGGAACTAGAGGTGATAGTTTAGTGGAGGTAGGGGTGTTTGGCTTAGAAGGTATGGTAGCGTTTGGCAAGGGTTGTCTTGTGGGAACAATCCTTTTGGGAGTTGGTTTGATTGGTAGAGTTGGTTGTGAGGGAGTTCTAGTGTTTGAAACTTTGACGGGTGATTATTCGGTTGAGGAGATTTCATGAACAACCCGAGCAATTTTCTTGGGAGGTTCTTTGGTTGATGAGTTAACACTAGGAGCTTTCCTCATGGTGAAGGTAGAAAGGAAAGGTGTAAAAAGAAAGCTTTAGCTACTGAGAATGAGTGTGTGAATGGTGATTTGGAAGTTCTAACACAAATGGTTTATAAAGAGAAATATTTGGTAAGTGAATTAAGGCTTAAACCACTAGAATCCTTCAAATTGCAATGATTTGCATGCACAAGAGTCAACTACAGAGTTATACTGATCTAGGGAGTCATTTAAGACAATGTGAAGTGTTTAGATTAGCAAAGAGGGTTTGAAATGATTATATGTAGGATTGTTTGGGTCTGAGCAGACGGTTCCAACGGATCCCTCACTTGAGGGACCCGGCTAGGCTAAATCCAGGGATCCGGCTCTCAGGAGCCAAGAAAAGGATTGATGGGGTTCTAGTAAGGTCTAGTATCTATGTATCTTGAGTGTTTTTAGTCTCTTCAGGCGTTTTAACTGATATGAGACTTAAATGATCAAGGGTAATGAGTGAGGGTAGCTAATGATGTTCTTTATGGAAAGAAATGAAGTCCTTATGAATATCAATGGGGATCAAGGATGATACTAAGAATTTTGAGGCTGTTAAGTGGAGTCAAATGATCCTAGAGATCAGATGATGATCTAAGGAAAATTTATAGAATTCCTTAAAAATTACAAAAAATGAAAAACTAGCTTTTAGACCATTTTAAGATCAAGATGACTAAAATCAATTTACTAAAATTGGGAGAAATATTAAACTAAGTGTTTTAGGATAAGAGTGACAATGTGTGAACATTGGAGCAGAAAAATGGTGAGTTTTGAGGTAATGACAAATCAAAAAGTACTTTCAAATGTGATCCTAAGTCGTTCATGAGTGAGTGTGAGATCAAATGAGCCTAAGGATAGTTAAAGTGATCCTAATGAAACATGTTAAACTAGTTCAATAAGGTCTGGAAGGTTGGGTTGAAGCAATAAAAGAAAAAACATTTCTTCTGTTTGCCCGGATCCCACAGATCCTTCATTGGATGGATCCGTCTAGTTATAAACTAGGGATCCGACATTTGGGACAGTTTTCTTAACAGTGAGCATGCAATATTTTGCTCTAGGTATTGAATTTTGAAACTAATGATCTTCATAGCAAGCATACATGTATACAAGTAAGATATGGTAAGAGTAGCATGAAAGAACATCAAAAATTCAAGAAAGGTGATCAAGAAACGATTTATTTCATATGTATGATCAAGTTACAATGGTAAACTAAAGACAAAGCCCAAGGATCGATTTTATTAAAGAAAACTATTTTGCTCATATGTTTTCATTTGATGGATCGTCAAGTGGGTTGTGAGCAGTTGATGATTCAAGAGTGAAGAATAAAGTGATGAAAGAGGTGTTCAACGGTTCCATCATTTTGTTCATAGTATATATTAAGGACTTTGAAATTGAGGGTGATAGTGCATGTCATGATGATACAGGCGTGTCAGAAACATCCCATATGGAATTAGTTTGTTCTTGTTGCCTTGGAGGTTTACAATTCGCCTTGCGAAGAAGTAAGCAAGATTGTATGGTTGTTGAGTTAGGAGACAATAAATCATGTGAGCACAACATGCGGGAAGTATCTCATGATTTCCTGTAAGACTCCAAATATTTTCACGTAGAATGACTACAAGAGGTTTGAGATCATCTCGGAGATCACGTGTATAAATTATGTTTGGATTTGAGTAATTGGATTGAGGAGTGCATAGAAATCGAGTAATTTCTTGAGGAGAGGGTATGTATGAACAATATGGAGTGTTTTCTTCACGATAGTTAAAGAGAGAATCAAGGGACCAATCTTCAGTGAAAGCACACTGTCCATAATTTGGAATTCGGAGAATGTGAGCAAATTGCTCAAGAGACAAAACAAACTTTTGGTTTTTGATCCAAAACCATAGTGAAAGAGAACGATCCTCGTTACTGATAACATCAAATAGTCCTGAATATTAAGTGTCAATTTCCCCCGATAAGGCTCATTATTTATATCATTTATATGGATTTACGCTTGTTTTCCATTGTTTTCCACTTTTAGGTAAATTACGAGCATTGGAGCTAAAGAGACGCGGAAATGGAAACATTACTAAAGATTTATCACAGTATGCCAATTTTGAAGAAGTTACGGCGTAACTCGTCTCTCACATTACGCCGTAACTATTGCGTGACCCAGAAGTCCAACTTATCAAGAGGTTACGGCATAACTCTTCCCAAAGGTTACGACGTAACTCCATTAGGTCAAAAGAGGTTCCATGCCGCTGATACTTACGCCGTAACTACTGCATCACTTACAACGTAACCGAGTTTATTGAAGACTACGGCATAACCACTTATTAGGTTACGCCGTAACTAGCAGATCTAGTGCTTTTACGTAGAAATAGAAGGTTACAACGTAACTCCTATTTTGGTTACGCCGTAACCCAGACCAGACCTATAAATACCCCACGAATTTTAGCATTTCTAATCATCCCATTCCACACACAACACTCAGAGAACGTGGGAAAAAGCTCAAGGCAGGTCTAGGGGAGCATACGGAGCTGTTTCCAAGGGAGAAGTCACACCATTACGAAAAGCTTTAGCGTTTTATATTTCTTTTACATTCAGTTCATGTATTTCGTACCTTTGAATATTGAATTGATTTTCATGATTAATATGAGCGGCTAAGCACCCTTTGGTGCTAGCCTAGTTATGATTCCTTAATTGTTTTGTTTGCGTTTACCTTTACTTCCGTACAATTATTTCTAAGTGTATGCATGCATAGTTCTTTGGTAGTCACCCTTGGTTCGGCAGTTTTGAATGGCGATAGAGGCCAATTGCCTAGGAGATATGACCAACTGACCCTAGGTGAGCGGACCGAGATGGGAAGGGTAAGATATGACCAACTGACGACCCTTTCTACTTGTGCGATTTGACCAACTGATCACCTATCGTTTGGATGAACTTAAGAATTGGGGGTGTAGTGTCTAAGTTCCTAACGGCCGGGCACTCACTATTTAGAATCTAGCATGTAGTGGTACTTAATGACTTGGCTTAGGGGACCGTGAACAACAGGACTTATGACTGCTCTGATTTCTCCCTGTGGTGGCATCTTTGCTGATAGGTTAGGGTGAATTGACCAAATGATGTCCTCTCGAATTTGACCCCACCTGAAGTAATTGGAAGTAGGTAGACGTAGACATAACTAGCTAAGAGGATTGACTAGGTTAGCACCACTATTCATCTATTGATTTCCCTTCACACATTTATTTGCTTTTATTTAATTTTTCATTAGTAGTTTAATTAATTAAATCCCTATCAAAACCATTATTATTCTGTGACAATTAGGCTTAGTAATAATCCAAAGACACATAGCTCTTGGGACGACCTCGGCTTTACCATTTACCACACCACACACGACCGGGTACACTGCCCGTTAATTCATTAGGATAGACCATAGGTATAGCGAGACACTATAAATATTAAGACCTGGTTAGTAAAACCTGCATCAAGTTTTTGGCGTCGTTACTGGGTAGTTATATTTAGGATTAATATTAAGTCTTTCTTTTCGTTTTTAAACTTTTCTCACGATCATATTTCAAGTTTTCAGGTACCATGGAAGTTGTTAACATCGATGACCTCACTCTTGAGGAATACTTGGCGTTGACAAGAGCAGATCAAGGGCCGGGTCTCGTAAGACCGGCAATCGGAGCGGATGTTCGTTTCGAAATTAAAGACCAATTTATGAGGGAGCTTCGCGCTAACCCTTTTTCGGGAAACAGGGACGAAGACGCATATTAGCACGTTGAAAATGTCTTATACATTGCTAGCCTTTTCAACATTCCGGGCGTGTCTCATGATGCTGTTATGCTTAGGGTTTTCCCAATGACTCTTACTGGAGCAGCGAATTAAGATGGATCGAAAGATTGCCGCTTGGCGTTAATACTTGGGCTACTAAAGAAACACTTTATTCAAAGATATTGCCCGCCATCGAAGATTTCTAATCAACTCTTGGAGATCCATAATTTCAAACAAGAAGATCTAATTAAACTCGTATCAAGCTTGGGACATATACAACGATCTTCTTTATAAGTGTCCTACCAATGATCTAAATAACCAGCAGAAGATCAATATTTTCTACAAAGGAATAAACATAACTACAAGGCAGATGTTGGACTATCAAGGACCTATCCCGAACATGACTCCTACTACTGCAATTGAAGCTATTCAAAAAATGACGGACCACTCTCAAAAATGGCACGACGGTGGAAGCAAAAGAAACAAAGGTGGAAGTTTTGATGGAATTGCAGCAATAGCTAGTAAACTTGAAAATCTCGGTAGAGATATGCTGAAAATCAAAGAAACTGTTCATGCATTCCAAGTCGGCTGCGAAAACTGTGGTGGGGGACATTTGACTAAAAACTGTCCTAAAGTCGACAAGGAAGATACGATCGAGGAAGCTAAATATGGAGAGAATAGGCCTTTCTACGGGGATAATCATAATGGGTTTCATGGACCCCCACCGTATTATGAGCGTAATGAGAGAAGAGCTAACCTGGAAGGAATTATTAACAAGTACCTTGTGGACACTACCAAGAGGGAAAAGGAGCAAGAAGAATGGCTTAAGAACTTCCAAGATAATACAAACAAAAGCCTCTCGTCCCATGAAATATCACTTAAGAACTTGGAAGCTCTAGTTGGAAAGCTTGGCTACGAGGTTCAAAGAAGGAACGAAGAACAAAAGAGCAATTCCACTATATGTAAGGCTGTGTTCTCTAACAACAACAAGTGCTCTGATGAGTCGGATACTGATGGCGAAAGTGAGTTACGCCATAATCACACTCCAGAATTACGGCGTAACCCAAATTCAAGCAAAGACACGGGCACCAAGGACAACAACCCTAAAAGAATGAGTCATTGGTGTAAGAGTATTGCAATTGACGATGGAGAATGCTACAGCTTGTGGGCCTCATGTGATCCTCGAAAAACCTGCGATGGTGGTGTTGATAAGGAAACGATAAAAGATGACAGATACAAGTGGACTACACTAAACGACGAAGAAAGGTTAGCCAAGTTCTCAATTAACGAAGTGGAAGGGCCGCCCATTAAGCATTACTGCAAACCCTTACTCATCATGGAAGATGAGATTACTAAGGCTTGGCCTACGTGCAATCCTTTTCGTGATTATTGCAACGGAGGAGGTAATGTGAAGAACGAAGTTTGGATATGCCCACACGAATCTAGCGTAACACGACGTTGATTTTGGAAATCTATCATTCAGTAATTGGTATTTAATAAGGTTCGGGGACCCGATAATTAATTCAACTCTGTTCAAAAATCTGGAACTCAAATATGAGAAACACATTCTTCGAGGAAAAACCATTAAGCCCCTCGATGATATTCCTTCTGAAGATGACAATGAGGAAGGAGTCTGAAATCATTGGTGCGAACAAATTAAAACCAGTGACGGAGAAGTATGGGCTTCCTGCAACCCTTTTGAGTATGAATGTGACGGAGGAAGCAGCATTGAGAGAGCTGGTGTGACACACGGTAAATGTTCACTAAAATTTAACTGATGATTAGTAATTTATTATTACTAAGCCTAATTCATTAAGCATGCATAAGCTTTGCCTGATCATTTGAGTAGATAACTCGCATACAATAAAGATTTCACCACTCTTGCATTCATATCATTTTATGAATATTTCATTTTGGTCTTATGATTTAAATTGTAAGACGAGAGGTCATCTCGTTTTCCCCAGTGACCGACACTACACGCGTACCGACACTATGATAAGGGCTTGATAAAACAAACGACAAATGTCCGTGACATGGAATATTACAAAGATAAAAATATTTCAGACACGTAACAATAAGATACTACGTTATAAAAGTTATCAAACAATGATACCTTGGTCACAATTTAATATCGCGGGACATAAAATATTTAACACACTATCACTTAAACAATAACTTTTATAAAACTCAAGTACAATTAATACCTAAGTGTAATGTATATGCATACATTTTCACAAGTTGTACTATAAGTAAAATACATATAGACACACATTTATACTTACATTTTAGAAGTAAACCTTTGTAAAATATTGAGATAATACACCTTTGTCTTTCACTTCCCACTCACGACAAAAATAACACAAAACCAGGGAAAGAGAGAAGATATCAAATCTCTTCTTCAACCTCTAGACCTGCGCACCCTTGTAGGTCGAATCTCCCAAAATGGTAAACCAACATACCTCTTTCTATTATTCCTCATCTATCCTCACCAAAACCATGAAAGGTTTACTTCTCAAATCTCTCCTAGATGCTTCTACCTCTCGAATCCAAGAAAGAATCAAGGCAAAGATCACTCAAGAGAATCATATCCTCACTCGTGTCTACCTTGAGCTAAAGTCCAAAGCATTCTAAGGGTTGGAAGTTAGCCAAATTCGGCTTCAAACCAAGACCCAAGGAGAGAAAGGTAGCTAAACATCTTCCCAAAATACTTCTATATCTCTAGTAGAGATGCAAAAACCCCAAACTCAGTTTCAATTTCAATTTTACCTAAAAACTAGGGTTTGCGAAAGTTAGGGTTTTCTAAAATTGATTTGGGGGTTTTGCAATTGGAGGTATTTTGGTGCTAATTCAAGACTTATTTGGTCCGAATCCAAGAAACAACCCTTCGTTCATCACCCACCATTTTCGAATTGAGGTTATAATCTTTCTTGATGTAATGTTTTTTTTTTGTTGTTGTTTTGATGTTAAGTTTGGTATTTTGTATCAAGGAATGGTGTTATGCTTGCCACGTTAATAATATATGCTTAGTTGTTATATGGAGTTTTGTGTTAGCCATTACTTGTTAAAATGATTTATGTCGAAAAACATGGTGTCTTTGGTTGGGTGTTCAAGTTTTCTGTCGAGAAGCAAGAACCAAGAAAAACTAGAGGTTGAGTCTTGGCATTTGTTTTGTTAATCTTGATACCTGTCGAGTTGTATAAACCAAGAAAAATAGGAGAAGTCAAGTTTTGTAAAAGTATTGTTAATAACAAGTTGTACAAGTTCTGGAAACCAAGGTTGGTCACAATGTCTTCGAGTAGTACTCGAAGTAGTGAATGGTTCTTGGCAATTAATTTGGAAGTTGGAATTTTGTTCGGTCACTTGTTCTTGTCGAAATAAGGGCTGTGAAGAAATAAACATAACCAAAACTTTGTTCTTGCTTAAGACCATTATCTAAACGTTAGTCCATTCGGTGTGTCGTTAGGATTTGACGGAAAAACTTTATTTTAGTAATCCCCCTTAGTCAACATCCGTGTCATTCAAAGAGTGTTAAAACCATGTTATAAACTTAGTTGCAACTTGAGAAATATTAAGTTTTGTTATGTCAACATTTGATATCTTGATATGGTTCCTATATGTTCATAAATTACTTGTTGCGTTCGTTTAGGATAAGAACCAAGTCGAGAGTATCCATTGCCAAATGAATGTGAGTAACCCATTGTATGATTGTAGTGGTATGTTAGGATGTCGGATAAAAACCGGGTTGAGTAGTACTCGACTAGCATATGTTTCACCACATCCTTGACTTGAGATTAACTTCGAAATAATAAGATCTTGTTCGATATCTCGCGACCACCTCAAATACATCCTTGGCCATATTATCTTGTATCATACGTTTGGCATTGTTCCACAATTCTTTTTTTTTCTGTTGTGAACATTTACTTTCAACATGGTAGCAACCATGTTTCCAACAAGTTTTGGGCCACAGCCCAAATGCTATCATGATGTCACAACTTAGACTTTTGGTTGGATTTGGGGTTCAAGCCCAACCCATGTATCCCAAGGCTGGGCTGCAGCCCACTGTGGTCTTGGAGTGTTCGAAATTGGTGCTGCAAACTAATCAACCAAATAAAACCCGAAGTACTTGATTTATAGACAACTATAAGAAGTTAAATCCATTTACCACATATCCGAAATTCCCCACCCAAAAATATACACATACGAGTTGATAAGTAATTATGTGAAAAGTTTATTTGCATGAGACAACAATTACTTTAAAACATATTTCATTTAATATTGTCTACGTAAAAGTTTAACATCAATGTGTAAACAAATGTATGCCAAGTAAACTTCCCGTTTAGAACTATATACATTAAAGACAAGTTTTGATAAATAACTAAAGACCACAATGTCATTTCATTATATATTAAAATGGAAAGTTTTCAAACTTAACATAAACATTTTCTAAAGGTAATTAGAAAATAAATCCATTTAGTTATAAACTTTGACAATACCATTTTGTGTCAACTTAAATGAGTATATACACATTTATATACTTACTAGTGGAAATGTTGTAATTTTTATTCATATCGAACTTTAGAAAATAAAACCCTATAGATGTCAATGTAAAAAGGTATATACACTTTGTATACTTACAAGTAAACCATATTAATAATTTTTACAAACTTATGTATAATGTTAATACAAGTATATCGAACCATTTTAAGTGTGTAATACTTAAAACAATGAACTAAAACATTTCCCTCCTTATCTAGGTCGCGTGTCGGTGCCGGCCACAAGCGATCACTAATCCCACACTTGGATTGCACATTTGCTAAGGTGAGTTTTCATAGCCCCGCTTTTACTTGATAAACTGTTTTATACATTTGGGATGACAAATATGAAAAACCTTTTTATGGACCAAACTATTACATGATTACTATTACGTGGTTTAGCCTAAGCCCCTATGTCCCTAGTGAATGCCTTTTTTTCATGAACCGTCAATTCCCCATTGGGAAACGCGAATGTTATAAATAGATCTATTGAGGGTGACTCCTCCGTTCGGTTGGCCATGCTTAGGCCAAAGCGAAACGTATACCATGTCGGAACCAAGTGTTGAGGGACAAAAACACTTGCTATGGGCCCCTATATTGTATGACATCTTTTAGCATACGTAAATGCCGTAGTATCGGTTGCATGAACTTAGAGCTAACGTAATAGACTTTCATCCATATATCATTATATTCGTTGTAATGATTATATGATTTTGCTTATGGTCCAAACCTACTATTTTAACTTAAACCTATGAACTTACCAGCTTTTAGCTGACCCTTTTAGCATATTTTCTCAGGTGTTTGAGTATGTTCATGAAGGCAAGACAAGAAGCGGGTTAATGGTCGTAGTAGTATTAAAGAAGTGTTTTTACACAAAAATGATGTTTTTACATTGGGACCACTAAAACTAATGGGATGTGCCCATTTATTTAAACTATGTTGTAAGACAATGTTTAAATCTATTTTATGAAATCAAATGGAGTATGTATTCCTTTCTTTATTACTTGTGTTATGATTCACCGATCCCGTAACGCTCCCAAATAACACGTATGCTTCCGCTAAACCAGATTTGGGGGTGTTACAGATTGGCATCAGAGCCAAGGTTATAGAGAACTAGGTACATATAAACCCTAAACTATAACTACTTTTCACTGAAAACATCATACTACGCCATCATTGCCGCTTGCCTTACTTGCCATTTTACTTAGAGTTTATTTAAATAGGACTACATGTTTTATTTCCTATTTACTTATGCACTATTTCATATTCATTATGAGCATATTTTTCCACATACTTACACATATGCACCGTCTCCCTTCACCAGCCTTCACTCACGATGTTCAGGAGGATATCCTACTAGCTCACTCACCTACCACCCGTCAGCTTGCACACTTAGCCACAGATCCGTATATTCAGGACACATTAGCAGCTCAGCCAGTTATTACACCTACTCCATCTATAACTACCCTTACCACCACTCCATCAGCTTTGTTGACGCCAGGCAAAAACCCGCATGATTGTGAGAGTACCTGGATATCGAGAGCGGTATTCATTTGTGTCTGCACTAGCTTCTCGAATGACCCGCCGCTTACATGGGTCCTTCTACTACTTCCGAGTCACCGACACCATCATCTACGAGTCCCCACCTCATCGAGACTCCGGAGATCTGATTCCTACTACCGGATGAAGACCGGAAGAAGATCCGAAGAGGATCCCGAGGAGGAACTACCGAGCCTATGCCTACCGAGAGTGCCCCGGACATGTTAGCACAAGCAGCATATATGGATATACTAGGTCCGGAGATTGTCCATAGTATTCGTGAGCTAGGACAAAGCTCCGGGATGGCTCAGATTGAGTGATGACATGGACATTGATGCACCATTTGGATTGGGACGAGAGTCGCTTTCCTCCGTAGCCGGAGGAAAGTAATGAGATTACTTGAGAGATATTGATTGTGTGA
Source organism: Chrysanthemum makinoi (assembly GCA_910596185.1). Taxonomy (NCBI): domain Eukaryota; kingdom Viridiplantae; phylum Streptophyta; class Magnoliopsida; order Asterales; family Asteraceae; genus Chrysanthemum; species Chrysanthemum makinoi. The sequence continues at coordinate 16,275,321 of OU343220.1, forward strand.
TCAGTTCGCACCACGCATCGCCATCCGAGCTATAGTCCATCATCACCTTCATTCGTACCATCTGCAGCAGACATGGAGCGCCTTGCTCGCGCCACTAGGCAGCTTGAGACCATTGAGGAAGCTGCACCGGTTGAGGCACGCTCGAGCCGACCTATCGGGATCTCCGTGATGGTGATCTGACCCTCATTGAGAGGATATTTATTCACTGGACTCTTATGAGACTCGCTAGGAGTCCATATCGATCGCTAGAGAGAGTCGATCCAACATGCTTGCAAGCTGCGACGTGTTGAGGGTTTAGACCGAGTTATTGATGTATTGTTTGAGAGCGTGGAGCTCGAGAGACACGAGCGGATTCGACAGGGTTTTAGGGTTGAGGCCCGTGTCGAGGATGTTAGAGAGTTGGATGGCGGACACGAGCTTTGGGCGAGGTCAAGCCCGAGATGCACGGACGACTAGAGGAGCTAGAGCGTCCGGTGGATGGCTAGAGATACTACCGAGAGGAGTGGCAGAGGACTCTTGGTTTAGAGTCTATGTTAGCATCTCGGATGAGACGTATCGCGAGTTTGGAGGATACGCAAGCGAGTTGATTGCTACCATTGGCGACTCCACCGGCGTGGATATCCTTAGATATGATTTCATGATGTATCACACTAAAACCGGATTTATAACAGCTTAGTGTTAGTTATCACTCTTGTACTTCAGTTGTATTTCCGTTGTATTTCGGTTGTATTCCAACTAGTATCTCATCATGTACTTTAGAAACCTTGTAACCGAAGTTCTATCTATGTCAAACTGATCTTCCTATCCAATTGTCTCTTCTTTTATAGATTGCTCATATGATCTATCTGCAATAATTACACTATTACTTGGCACTTACCTTGTTTAAAAGGTTATATATCTCATTACCTTTCTTACTGCAGAAATGCCACCAAAACGAAGATCTAAACGTACAACCCCGGTGGAGCTTCCAATGCTCCTATTCCCGAGGGTTACTCAGCAACCAAGCTGCAAACGCTACTATTCCAAACGAGTCACACACACGATCAGACTGCTGAAGCTACTACTCCTGCTAGGGCTACTCCAATCCAACCTATCATGAATCAAGCCATGATTGACCAACTAGTCAATGAGCGAGTGAACTCCGCTTTAGCCGCAAAGAAACCACTCATCTACTAATGAACCTGGAACTGAGACCACCCACTCACAGCCGCACTTGTACTTATCAAGACTTTCGTAAAACCATGATTGGAGGTTTTAGTGGAACCGAATGAGTATTCGGTTCGACTAGATGGATCGAAAAGCTCGAGACCGTGTTCGAATCTGCAACTGTGAAGAAGAGTCTAAGGTTAAGTATGCATCATTCACTTTTACAGATGCCGACTTGACCGGTGGAACAATTTCCTCGAAATCTGCTAGTTTCGATGTTACCTATGCCATGCCATGGAGAACTTTAAGGAAATGGTACTTGAAAGTCTTGTCCTCGTAATGAGATTAAGAAACTTGAGCATAAGTTTTGGAACCTCAAGGTTCAAGGCACCAATATGGTGCTTATAATCACGATTTCAAGAACTAGCCTTATTGTGTCTGAAATGGTTCCCACCGAGACCGATTGTTGGAGAGATACATCTGAGGACCTGCCCAACCTATCAAGGGCAATGTCACCACTTCTAAGGCTGTTGATCTTCATGAAACTATCGAAGTAGCCAACAAACTCATGGACCAAGTGATTGAGGATTCCATGGACAAAGTGGTTGACAATAAGAGGAAATGGGACGATCATTCTCAAAGCTACAACAACAATGTATACCGTGGCAACAACAGTGGAAACAACAACAACAATCAAAGCAAGAGGCAAAATATTGCTAGAGCTTATGCACTGGTGTTGGGGAAAGGAAACCGTACTCGGGGACGCACCATTGTGTAATCGATGCACCTGCATCACAAGGGGCATGCAGTCAAGTGCCGTAACTGTCAGAAAATCGGACACTTAACCAGGAACTGCAGGTCCAAATCATTAGCGACGGTTCAAACAGCTCCAGCGCAAGACCCAAAAGCTAATATAACTTGCTTTGGTTGTGGCGAGAAAGGGCATTATAAGAATGAATGCCGAAAGACCAGGAACCAAGGCCAAGGAGGAAATCAGGGAAACCGAGGAAATCCAGGGAGCCATGGGAATGGCAGGATCCAGGGAAATGTTGGACAAACGAGTAATCAGGGTAATGGAGAAGGAGCTCGTGGGAGAGTCTATGCTGTAACCAAAGTGGAAGCTCGGTGAAGACCAATGTTGTGACGGGTGCGTTCCTTATAAATAACCGTTATGCATCCATATTGTTTGATACGGGAGCCGATAGGAGTTTTGTTGCTAATACATTTAGTCCACTACTCGATATTGCCCCAACCGCATTAGGAAATGCATACAACGTGGAACTAGCTAACGGTAACGTAGAAAGGGTAGATACCATCATAAGAGGTTGCACCCTTAACCTGTTAAACCACCCATTCAATATCGATTTGATACCAGTAGCATTGGGTAGTTTCGATGTCATCGTCGGAATGGATTGGTTAGCAAAATATCATGCTGCCATCATTTGTGACGAGAAACTAGTCTAATTACCCTATGGAGATGAAGTCCTAACAATAGAAGGGGCACAGTAAGACGTAAGAAGCGTTTCAAGACGCATGTCATTTCCTCGTACCAAGGTGATGAGGTGTGTCGAAGAAGGACGTCACATCTTCCTAGCACAAGTCACCGGAAAGGACCGAAAAGAAAATGAAGAAAAACGTTTGGAAGACGTGCCAATAGCAAGAGGAATTTCCGAAGTCTTTCCGAAGACTTGCAGGACTTCGCCGACCCGACAGGTTGAATTTCGATCGATTTAGTGCACGGTGCGCGCCAGGGGCAAGAGCACCCTATCGATTAGCTCCAACGAACTCCAGAGTTATCAAACCCGGTTGTCGGAACTTGCGGAAAAAGGGTTCATTAGACCAAGCTCGTCACCATGGGGAGCACCGCCTTATTCGTCAAAAAGAAGGACGGAACTTTCATAATGTGCATCGACTACCGTGAGTTGAATAAACTAACCATTAAGAACCGCTACCCACTACCGAGAATCGATGACTTATTCGATCAACTTCAAGGTTCAAGCGTTTATTCAAAAATCGACTTAAGGTCCGGATACCATCAGCTAAGAGTTCAGGAAGAAGACATTCCCAAAACGCCTTCAGAACTCGTTATGGACATTACGAGTTCCAAGTCATGCCTTTTGGGTTAACCAACACACCACCGTGTTCATGGATCTCATGAACCGAGTGTGTAAACCCTACTTGGATAAATTTGTGATCGTATTCATTGACGATATCCTAATTTATTCCAAGAGTGTGAAAGAACACGAAGAACATCTTAGACTGATCTTGGAATTGTTGAAGAAGGAAGAGCTGTATGCAAAGTTCTCGAAGTGTGAATTCTGGATACCGACTGTACGGCTCTTTCTTGTTCATGACGCTTAAACGAAGGCACGGCTCTTTCTCGTGGGCCTTATTCTTTTTGGAGCAAATTTCAGGGAAGTTCTCGCTCTAATTCTACCTTTCTCTTCACATTTATTTTAATGCCTAGTACAAAAGGGACTTTTTACAATTCAAATGGGGGGACGGGAGTAGAATTATCTCTTGAACTTTATTTCGCCCTCATTTTTCTAGTTTATTTTGAAAAATTATGCCATTTTTAAAATTTTGACATGTTTTTCCTAACCTAACTAGATTAGACCTTAGCCGAGCACATACAACCCTTGACATTACAAGGTGAGATTAGCCTTATCCGTTTCCAATATTTTACCCCAAATCCACCAAATTATGAGTGTGCCGGTAGCTTGTAAACTTTAGAACTTGGCCTTTGCATCATTTCGAGACCATAGACGAGGTATGTTGAGTTAGCTCGATATATTTGGACTTTTCAGTTTTAGAAGGCAATATTATAGGATTATCACCCAAACAGCCTACCATTGTGAGTCTATCGATTAGTCACCTCGACTTTTCGACCCCCATGTGAAACCCTTTTGTTGCACTCCCCTTTAGTGCAAGATACCCCTAGATATACCCTTCTGAGCCATTCCTTTCATTTTGTCAATCCAATATATTGTTTCGTTACACCTTTACACCTTAGCCTACCATGTAGTCTTTATTTGTGATTGGGAAGTCATCATTTGCCTAAGTTCAAGGTTTGAGTGGAAAGGTTTGGAAATCACGCTTTCATCGACGACATTTATGAAGATCATTGAAGACCCCCAAATTCCCATTGTTCATCTCAAGTGGGGGGATGTTATGTTGAAAAAAAAAGTGATTGAGTTATGATATTGTAAACTGCGATGTTATAAGCACTGTAGTATGAGCTTTATTGATTAGTATCGAGGAGGCCACCTCGGTCACATTTGAAGATTGAAGTTAGTAGTTTTGCCAACAGAAGAAGAAAAGGTAGTGTGCCCATCACGACGTCCTCTAATGACACATCTACCTTGCATTTCATGATCTGGTCTCTAGACTTCTAAACTTGAACTTTGGGCGGAAGGTAAGTGGTGATGACTTGGTTATAGATTTAGACTACCTGCTTGTTTTTCATTTTACACCAATTATATATCCCATGTCTTATCCTACCCTTTAGTCATGAAGCGTGTCTAGGTGATGCGGCAAGCAATCTTTGGTGTCTTGGCCATGGATTTGGTCATGTATCATTGATTTTGTCCACTTCGCCGTGGCATGTTAGTAATGACGAGTCACCCCTTAACCTTTGTCGTGTCTACCCATATTGCCTTCGAGAGTTGTTTAGCCCTTAACTCTAGTGGTGGAGATTTGTGTAACCGCCAAGCTTATGATAGAATACATGCTATGACTGTGCGATTGAGTGATCACCCGAAATTGACACTTAGAATAGTTGAGAGATTTGAGTATTTGTTCCCCTTTCGTGAGGTGTTCGACTTTTGTTTTATTCTAGCATAAGGGATTTGTAAACGATATTTTCCAGGTTTTGGGAGATATCCTTTTAGGAATCTATCTAATAAGGTCTACTTGAGGGCAAGTAAAGTTCAAGTGGGGGGATATTTGGTAACATCAAATAGTCCTGAATATTAAGTGTCAATTTCCCCTGATAATGCTCGTTATTTATATCATTTATATGGATTTACGCTTTTTTCCCATTGTTTTCCACTTTCAGGTAAATTACGAGCATTGGAGCTAAAGAGACGCGTAAATGGAAACATAACTAAAGATTTATCACGAGATGCCTATTTTGAAGAAGTTACGGCGTAACTCGTCTCTCACATTACGCCGTAACTATTGCGTGACCCAGAAGTCCAACTTATCAAGAGGTTACGTAACTCTTCCCAAAGGTTACGTAACTCCATTAGGTCAAAAGAGGTTCCACGCCACGCTGCGATACTTATGCCGAACTACTTGCATCACTTACGACGTAACGAAGTTTATTAAAGACTACGGCGTAACCACTTATTAGGTTACGCGCAACTAGCGTGATCTAGTGCTTTTACGTAGAAATAGAAGGTTGCGGCGTAACTCCTGTTTTGGTTACGCCGTAACCCATACCAGGCCTATAAATACCCCACGAATTCCAGCATTTCTAATCATCCCATTCCACACACAACACTCAGAGAACGTGGGAAAAAGCTCAAGGCGGGTCTAGGGGAGCATACAGAGCTGTTTCCAAGGGAGAAGTCACACCATTACGATAAGCTTTAGCGTTTTATATTTCTTTTACATTCAGTTCATGTATTTCGTACCTTTGAATATTGAATTGATTTGCATGATTAATATGAGCGGCTAAGCACCCTTTGGTGCTAGCCTAGTTATGATTCCTTAATTGTTTTGTTTGCGTTTACCTTTACTTCCGTACAATTATTTCTAAGTGTATGCATGCATAGTTCTTTGGTAGTCACCCTTGGTTCTGTAGTTTTGAATGGCGATAGAGGCCAATTGCCTAGGAGATATGACCAACTGACCCTAGGTGAGCGGACTGAGGCGGGAAGGGTAAGATATGACCAACTGACGACCCTTTTTACTTGTGCGATTTGACCAACTGATCACCTATCGTTTGGATGAACTTAAGAATTGGGGGGTGTAGTGTCTAAGTTCCTAATGGCCGGACACTCACTATTTAGAATCTAGCATATAGCGGTACTTAATGACTTGGCTTAGGGGGCCAGGAACAACAGGACTTATGACGGTGCACCTGATTTCTCCTGTGGTGGCATATTTGCTGATAGGTTAGGGCGAATTGACCAAATGCTGTCATCTCGAATTTGACCCCACCTGAAGTAATTGGAAATAGGTAGACGTAGACATAACTAGCTAGGAGGATTAACTAGGTTAGCACCAATATTCCTCTATTGATTTCCCTTCACACATTTATTTGCTTTTATTTAATTCTGCATTAGTAGTTTAATTAATTAAATCCCTATCGAAACCATTATTATTCTCAGGACAATTAGACTTAGTAATAATCCAACATACATAGCTCTTGGGACGACCTCGGCTTTACCATTTACTACACTACATACGACCGGGTACACTGCCCGTTAGTGCATTAGGGTAGACCATAGGTATAGCGAGACACTATAAATATTAAGACCTAGTCAGTAAAACATGCATCGGTTACGAATGAGTTTAACTTGACGGAAGAATTCCATAACAAACCGTGGACAAATTTTCTCTTTAATTCCGAGAAGACGTTCTAGTCCTATGGTGCGGAATGAAGTATTGATACCTTCTTGGAAGATTAGAGGTGAGTCAACAACACGTATTTCATGAAAGTAACGAGTATCGAGATTGTTAAACCCACGAACATGATTGCCAAGTGTGTTAGGCTCAAGAGATATATTTGGAATGTACACATAAGTAAGTTGATGATCGAAGTCATACTCATGAGACATGATGAAACCTACGGAATGAATATTTTACATGAATATGTTAGTACATAGTAAAACTTCAAGAGTGAGAATGTTTTTTGGTTGGTGATACTTCTAAGTATTTTAATTATTCTTTTGAGTTACGTTGAATTGATATGATCTCCTAATGTTTGTATTATCTATTATATTTTTATTAACAATGATATTTAACTTACTCATTTTTAATATTTTAGTGAGTTTTTCCTTTTATGGTAAGTTTTTATGAAATGGTTTTTATGTTGCATGAGTGTCTGTCACCAGATCCACCGGTTCTGCCGGTTCTCTTTTAAAAGAGATCCGGCTAGTTAAAACTCAGGGATCCGGGGATCTGCAGTTTTGACCGAAATTGGTTTTGACGTAGAATCAATTTTTGCAACTTTTATGTTGTAAAGTGGAATGTGTTTTAGCTAGTGTTAATTCTTAAGCATGCATTAATAATTTCAAAACATGTTGGGGTTTGAAATGTGCGACAGAAAAGATATAAAAACACATTATGCGAGAAAGAAACGAGATAAACTATGACATTAATTATATTTCATTTCAACACTTAAAGAAATACAAAGGATCGGATAGATGATACAAATGTAGATCAATAAGACAAAGTGCATGTCTCCATGAGAGAATTTGATCTTGGGATACACAAGAGCGATGAACGAGATGATGATGATCACGAAGGCGATGTAAACCATGACGATGGAGATCTTCCTTGGTTTTGATTTCTCAAAGTGAGATGATAAAGAAGATGAAGTTTTGAATGTGAGGTTTTTGAAAGTCGAAGATTTGAAAAATGGGGTGTGCTGGTGAAAGTTGACGATCGGAAGAGTTTTATGGGGAAGGAGGAATTTTTGAGATTTGTGTTTTTTTATTTATATTTGGGAAGATCTTATTTTTAGAAATTTGGTTTAGACAACACATATTGATACACCTAGTTTTAGATGGATGATAACACGTAAGTACAAAGTTTTTCTAATGAAGCCACGTATATCATATAAATATGCTTGGATGAAGAAAACATATAAACACATAATTTACCATTTAGTGACAGGCAAACATACACTTGATTTTCTAAAATTATTTAGAGATAAGTCTTTATGAAAGTCATACCTCTATTGCAATTTGAGTGTCCCTATTTGACGAGTTTTATCAATGGACAACTTCGGTTTCTTCGAGATCTACTTGATAATAAGTTTCGATAATTTTCAGGGAAAGTTATCCTATTACCAAAGAATCTTGATGGTTTGCTTATTATCAGATTAGCTAAACAAAATGACAAGAGAAGTTAGTACATTTTGTAAGACAAGGTGACATATAAGAAAAGAGAATAATTAATACTATCATCTAATTAATATCCAACAAAAATTATTCTTAAAACACAGTTTTTGTTTTTAGAAGATTCCTTCTTTGTAGTTTTCAAACATACATGGATCGTATCAAAATTTTAAAGTACAATATAAGAAACTTAAAAACTTGGTAATGAAGCTCTGATGCCAATTGTGGAAAACTAGAAGGGGGTTGAATAGTTTTACCTATTAAAATTTCGTTTCAAAGTATTTAGATCGACTTGTGTTTATCTATTAGGTATGAGTGTTGGATATTGATAGATAATCATATAAGTAAGTAATGTAAAAGATAAAGAGTAAAGGAACACAAAACCACAACATGAGTATTTATAGTGGTTCGGCTACAAGGACACCTTCCTTGCCGTACTCCACTCCCCGAGTACCCCACTCGAGAGTTTGTAAGCACTACACAACACAATCTCCTTAATGTGGCAGAGAAGCCTTCACAACGTCGCATACACTTTATCCGGTACAAGGCTAGACACCGAGTTCTTCCACGAGGTAGAACCAAACCTATCACAACGTCGCCTACACTTTATCCGGTATAAGGCTAGATACCGAGTTCCATTACAAAGGAGGAACTACTACCTAACACTACACCACGACACAACTACCCCAAAGGAGACACACTCCTTGTTACAACACTAGAAGGATATCAACATCCTTTAACCCAAACTATCTAACTTGTATATCGATGCACCATATCGAATGTACACCTTTGGCACCTTTCACTAATGCCTTCAACACGACCCTTTGGCACCGCTCACTAATGCCTTCAACACAACACTTCTATGGAGGGAGGAAATAATTATCAACAAGATGAACTTCAATGGTCTTGATGATGACGAAGCTTAGCAACTCACGACTTGAGCTTGCACATCTTCAAGAGGTGGTGATCTCGCCTTTAAAAGAAACCTAGAGAATCACACAAACATAAAACTACATAGATGATCCTTTGGATTAGTGGTTCGAGATTTTAGAATACTGGGAGAAAGTATGTCTAAGAGTGGTAGTGAGCAAGAGCGAAATGGCTCACTATTTATAGATAAATTATGTCTATTGTCCCACGGTTCCCTCCCCAGAGGAATCCGGCTAGTGCAAAATCTGGGATCCGACTACTGGGTCAGTTTAGTCCAGATTTCGGGTTGCAAACTGGGTTATGGGTTATGGGTTGTGGACCATGGGTTATGAGTAATGGATTATAGATACCCAACAAAATGCAATATACCTAGTCATTGGGTTATGGATCTTGGGTCATGGGTCATGGACTTTGGTTCATGGATCATGGATAATACCCAACATGACTTCATGCATGATGTCATGCAATGGGTCACGGGTTATGGATTATGCTCCATGGGTATGGGTTATGGACTTTGGTTTTTACCCAACAACATTCAGTGTACCTAGTCAATGGATCATAGGTCATGGGTTATGGACTTTGGTTTTTACCCATTACTTACCCATTACAACATATACAAAGTACATATACATTTCTATAAAATGTAAACACTAGTTGTTATACATATGTATTTTTATAAGATGTAAACAATATTACTTGTCAGTGTTTTATAAAAATGTCTTTGGTTTTATAACTTATTTACTAAACATGTTTTGATATAGTTTTAATATGTTTAGTAAAAGTGTGTTAGTAAACTATTGGCTCAAACCATTTACGTATTTTATTTGTTTCGTTAAAATGATTTTACGTTTGTTATCGACAAAACATTAGAAGATCCTAAAATATAAATAAACGTTTTTATGGCTTATTTGTATTAACACATCTCACATTGAGTGATTCTCCTTTTTGGCAAGGTACGACTCATGGGAATTTCACGGTGCGTGATGCATATAAAAAGGGGCTGGAAAATATTGGGCTTATAAATAATCAATATGATCTAGACATTAAAATATTCTCATCATTGTGGAAGGCATCTATCCCGTTAAAGGTGAAACTGTTTCTCTGGCGTGCATGGCTTAACTTGCTGCTAACTGTTTATAATCTCCAACGCAGACATGTAATACTTAATGATGGTTTTTGTGTGCATTGTAGTGATCCTCATGAAGATGTTCTATATGCCCTATTCCAATGTGATCGAGTGCGACAAGTATGGGAAGCGGCTAACTTTATTAATATATCATCCATCCAAAATGTAGATAATGTGAATGATTATTTTGTGGTTGGATATCATGGATCTTACTTCTACATTCGAGTGTTGTCGTTGGGCTTTTGTTAAGCGTGGTGGTAATGTGGTTGCTCATAGTATATCTAGATATGCTTTAGGAGATATTGTAACTTCTGTAGTCGATGGCCTAGTTCATCACGAGTCAAGTATTTCTGCTCTTGTTGATACTTTTTGATTTTGGCTTTATATCATATTCTTTATCCCCAAAAAAAAAAAAAAATGACATTGAGTACAAAATTGGTATTAAAAGTATAAAAAAATAAACTTTAAAAAAGCGAGGCTAATTTAGAAAAGTTTAGGGATAAAAAATGCTAAACCACCAAAATCATCAGACCAAGAAAAAGTATTATCTGGAAAAAAAAAATAAATAAAAAAAATCCATGCTTCAACTAAACAAGTTTTATGAATTGCGATTGGATAAATAGATCTCGATGAGACCTAAGTTCACCAATTTGTATCGGTTTCAACGGGTCCTCTCTGGTTCATTTTCGGGTGGCTTTTATTGGTTAGCCGAACCGGCATACATCGGTTCCTGGTTGAACCATTTGGTCCGGTCCGGTTTTCAAAACTATGTATACCATCAACTTGTTAGCTTATATGAAGCTTTGTGTGTGTTATTAATTTGTATAATGTAGTATATAATAACATGTACCTTTTATTTTAGGGTGTTTTAAAAACTATATTAATTAATGTGTTTAATTATTTTATATTTTGGATTATGTTGTAGCTTGTGAAAATTTTATTGTACTTTTTAATAAATGATGTTTTGATTGGTTGTTTTTAGTATAGATAATGTGCTATAAAGAAATTAGCCTATTTTGTGAGTCACACTCACACAAAATAGCATAGATCCCTATAACCGAACTCATAACATCTTCTTCTTTTAGGGGAGTTGCATATATATCCTTACAAAGGTCAAAAATTGCATATATATCCAACATAAAGTTATAATTACGTATATATCTTTGCTAAACACAAAAATTGTCACATATCTATACTACTATATAAAGTGTTTGAGATTTTCTTTAAAAAGAAGTCTTAAAAAAATAAGCCTACACACTTATTATAAGAGGAATGCTTAAAATTCAATACATCACATTATTCAATGCACATAATTTTCAGACGTACAAGACAAGAAGCATAGTGTACACCACTTTAATGCACATAATAAAAAAACGGAACACCTCATTAATGTTATTTAATATAGTATAATTAATACAGTTATTAAAATACTCCTTACATAAGAAATACAAATTATCAAGCATATTGTACAACCAAATTAAACACAATTTCTGCATTAAATGTCACTAATACAAATAATAAAGCATATTATACAAATATTCGATCGCGAACAGCAATCCATTAAATGGGCGAGTTGTACCGAATAGCCTCAAGTTCGAACGGGACGCGGCTAAACGAAATTCTTTGATATCTCAGAATTTATTGTCAAAAGAACATAAAAACAAGATTTGGCCGTCGCCTTATTTTAAAAGGTCACATGAAAAGCATTTGTTCGCTCTAGAAATAGTCATCGGGTACCCGCCGCCGCATTGCGCAGGTACCCTTCTAGTATTCAAATAATTATTTTATATATATTTTATGCCAAAAAACACATGATGATTGTAAGTTATATATAAAATGATTATTATACCCTTGTGCTTATAAACAATCTCTGCACCAATCGTATAACCATTTCAAAACACAGATTTCTACAATATCAAATAAATCATATGAGTAAATTGCAAAAATCGTCCTCGTGGTTTAGCCAAATTGCAGATTTCGTCTGTACTGTTCATTAAGTGCAAAAACAGTCCGTTGACTGCACTGTTTGGACCTGAAAGCGCTTTGGTCCTTTGACTTAAGCCGCTAAATGGACTACAGTAGTAGTTACACTTTAGCCCTTTTGACTAACCACCTATGCAAAGACACATCCTTCAAACCACAAGGACGATTTTTGCAATTTACTAAAAAAAATCCTACTTTTTTTTTTTAATTTTTTTAATATTTATTTTCAAAAATGTTTTTATATAAAAATGTTTTATATAAAAACGTTTTATAAAAAAGTTTTTATATAAAACGTTTTTATATAAAGTTTTTTTATATAAAAATGTTTTTATATAAAAATATTAAAAAAAAATTATATAAAAACGTTTCATATAAAACAACATTCTTATATAAAAACTTTTTTATATAAAAAACATTTTCGAAAAAAAAGTTACTTGATGATAAAAATTATTCAAAAATCGAAAACGGATAAAACGGACAAAATGTAATTTGTTTCCGCTTTATCCATTTTGTTCATTTTCGTCCGTTTTCATCCGATTTTATCTGTTTTCATCCATTTTTGTTTGTTTTATATAAATTGTTTTATATATAAAACGCTTTATAAAAAGTTTTATATAAAAACTTTTATAAAAACTTTTTAAATTTTTTTATATAAAAACATTATTATATAGAAAAGCTTTATATAAAAACTTTTTATATAAAAACGCTTTTATATAAAACTTTTTATAAACGCTTTATATAAACGCTTTATATAAAACATTTTTCATAAAAACATTTTTCAAAAAAATATTCAAAAATAAAAAAATAAAAATCAGGATTTTTATTTTTTTAACCAAAAAAATTGCAAAAATCGTCCCTGTGGTTTGAAGGATGTGTGTCAGCAATCCAGTAGTTAGTGAAAAGGGCTAAAGTGTAACTACTAACTGAGTTCATTTAATCCAGCAAGTTAAGTCAAAGGACCAAAGCTGAACCAAACAAGCAGTGGCCAATAACTACTGTTTTGCACTTAATTAACAAGACGGACTATTTAAATCATCAATTTGGCTAAACTACGAAGACGATTTTTGCAATATATTTTGTTATTGTACTAACTTAATTACTAATATAATGTTTTCATTTATTGTTCTTGTTTTCCTTGATCGAATGTTACCATCGTGGAAATATAATTGTTTATAATCAACTGAAAAAACCACCATCAGATCTTTATTAAAATTTAATGCTAGAATGAAATAGAACATAAACTTTATAAGAATCAAGTTTAGGATCTTTATTGAAGGTTTATGGGATACAATATATGTACCTCATTTTTGGCGTTTACTAAAGTTGTTGATCTTCTTTAGAAAATGATAAGAATAAAGGTATAAAGGAGTAATTATCATACATTTTTTGGTTTTAAATATATATTTAATGACTATTTGGATATAAATGACAATTTGTGTGTTTGGGAAAGACATATACGTAATTTTAACTTTAGGTTTGATATATATATGCAATTATGATTGTTTGTAGGGATATATATGCAATTGCCCATTTTCTTTTAAGTAATCTTCTTTTTCCTTGTAGGTGGGCTCGAAGAGGTGATGTATGGGAAGTAGCTGACCTATTGGAACAACATCTTTAGTTACACATCTTTAGTGATTTTTGTGATATATAAGGAGCACTAAGAATTGTTTGGTGTTCGTATGTTGTTTGAAGTTGTGTTAGTCACATAAGCACCAATGTATATTTCCATTTGTCCCATGTTAGTCATTGTCCTGTTTCGGTCATTTTGTAACCAAAAAACACTTGCAAATAAGAAACATGTACTAAAGAAGGCGGGACAAATAAGAAAAGTACATTGGTATATTATTTAATATTCAAATAATCCTATGAAAATGAAAAGAATCAATAGATAAAATGACTCAAAAAAGAAAAAAAATATGAACCGAGAGGCTTATGAAATGAGAGTAAAAGTGTATATCAGGACCAAAAGAAGAGGTAAATTGGTAATTTTATTAGTCTTACATAATCAGTGTTGTAACATTTGACTATTTTGTGAGCAGCGAGACTATTCCGAGTGAATCAATGGAAGCACAAGATGGTATAACAAAATGTAACCTTTGTTTTGGTTTGTTAGCACAAAGTGTGGCCGTTGTGGTAAAAAAAAATTCATACATGTCATATAAGCAACTAAGTCCACTCTCGGTTATGGTATTAAGATAGTATAACAATTGCGTTGCGCACAATTGACTTATGTCTCAAACCACAAAAATGAGAAATGCATTAAATTCTCTGTAGGAACTCAGTGTCATAATGAGTTCCTTATGTTAGAAGTCAAAGATTTAAACTTACAATAATCAGTAAAACAAATGCTAGACATCATTTTTGTGTGAGTGTGACTCATCTTTAAATTGTCTAATTTCTTTATATCACATTATCGCTATGTTTATAGTCTGTATGTCATAAGAATGATATATGTACATTTTAATTCATTCCTTTTTGTGATGGTATACTGGTTTCGACACATTTGATGTCCACATGACCTTATGGGAATTGCAGATGCTTTATTGGTAACCATGTGATTGTTAGCTTCAGGATTGCATAGGACCATTTCCGCACGTAGCTACTGGGAGAATTGTTACGACTAAAAAGAAATGCAAACTTGCCTCCTGCTCAGATTATATTTTGGTTAATACTAATGGAATTAGTTATGCTGATGCTATATACACTTGCAGAAGGAAGGTGGTAAGAAATAAGACATAGACAATGAATAAAAGACTAAAACCTTAGCGGCGATGGTTTTTGTGTTCATATTATCATGATATACGCTTCATTTAGGCTGACAAAGTTGCTGCAGTCAAAAGGCGGTCATGAGTAAATGGATTAATGTACAAGATTAGAGTTTATAGAATGTCATTTGAACAAGTTACATGAAGCAATCACATCTAAACTTTTGATTAATGTCTAAACCCCCTGACTTATAACTAGTTATTACTAAATACACATCCACAAAGTATACACTGAATAAATTAATGTAATGTCACTCACATGCATTGTTTAACTTGCACACAATTGTGCTTATAAATAACATACAGTAATAGATACAATAAATCAGGACCACCTTGGTTCAATCCCCCATGAGGCTTAGATGATGTTTCGTCCCAAAGAAATCCGCAAAGCTGTCTTCGTTATTCAAAGTGTGAAACCTGCATGTTTCAAGTGAATAGTACATTATTGGAGAGCTTGGAAAGTAGATCTTGTTCGCCATCTGTGGTGTTTTGGCATCAAGGCAGACAGATGAATCGCCACATATAAATATCATATGTTTCCTTAAATCAGCTACTACGCCCATTTTTTGAAGATGTAAATTTGAATACCTCAACCGATTCTCCAAACTTGCCCACTATGACTGTGTAAAGATGCTGATCACATACCAACTGGAAACATTGTGGTAAAGATTTGCAACAGCTTGATGGGGCTTTAGCCACATCACGCACCCATAAACGAGCTTTTTTGCCCATTTCCTTCCAAACATCAAGTCCTCCATCATCCCTCAAGGCATAAAGATCTCGGCCATAGAATGTCACAGAGTAAAGTGTCTTACCGCCCTTAACATCTAAAAGAGTTCTACGCCAGGATGGTTCCCCGCCCACGACGTGGATACAAACATGACACTGCATATATATTGTAATTCCAATAACCATGCAATCGGGAGAAGTAGGTGGTGCAGAGAAACTAACGATATCTGTATAAGGTAAATCAGGAAGCTTGAGAATTCCACTTGTGAAAGGGTTAAAGAACATCAATGATCCACCAGGTTTTAAAATCAGCAACCAACCAAACCTCGAACACTTTATTTGGAAATCATCGCAGATCAACTCTTGAGGCATTTTTATAAAATACTTGTCACCAAACAGGGGATCAGTCAAAGTGATAATGCCTTCATGTTTGTCAAACACTATCAGCCACGGTGAATGTACTGAATACTTTTGCATTATCTTTGATGCTTTTCCGTTGTTCCATTGTATCAAAGGTGCAGCTAAATGACAACGTTTGCATGTAGCACGGAACTTGAGGTATTCGACACCAGCACAAAACTCCATTATTAACATCTCCAAAACATGAGGCGGAAGATTGAGCAGGTGTGATCCATCATCATCAACCTTATCACTTTCTAACCTACAAAACATATGATTTTCAAAATAAATAAAAAATAAATAAAAAATAAAAAAATAAAAATAATAATAATAATAAAACAATTTCTCGCTAAAGCTAAACATGTACTAAAAAATCAAAGTTCTCTCGTGTTGTTGCAGGAAAGAGTTAGAGAGACGAAAAAAGATGTGATGCTTCAAACGTGTTAGATATACAATACAATACTAAAAATAATATGTCATTGACTGAAGTGATCTATAAATCTATAATGAAACTTAATGCGCATGTCATAAAACTAAAAGCAATACAATACCTGCAATCATAGGAAGGGGTACAGCAATGCTCAACACCAACACAAAACTCCTTCATTTTCAAAACACCGTTTTGAAAAATGATCATCTCATCCTCCTTGTGGCTCTCTTTTTCTTGTTTACAATCAACAAGCACACGATCACCTTTTAACCTAAATGGAATATGATTTTCATCAAGGAAGCTAAAGGTAAATAAGTACAATTAAAGCAAATAAGCAATACATTACCTGGTGCATTCGGGCATTGCCCACGCCGACACATTGTTTGTTCCTGCTACACAAGGAATAGAAGAGAAGGAGATGGTTTTATCTTTGACGTGGTACGAGTATATGATTTTTCCCTCATCTGCAAGAATATGTATATAACCCCCGTATTCTGATGAGGCAATCGCTGGGCTGTAAAGTATGGGTGAATCAATATCAAGTTTCACGGATAATATAGCGTCTTTGAGGTCTTCAATTTCTTCCAATGTCATATTATTCATGTCCAGTTTCAGCAAATTCACAGCACCAACTGTTTTACCCTTGTCTTTTAAGGCTAAAACAACAAGGAACAGTTCTGTTGAAGATCCTTTCAGTAAAGGTAAAATGAGGGGACAGTCGATGATTATAGGACAAACGAATTCCAAAATTGGCAATAAAGTTATCACAACTTCTCTTTGTTTCTTGATTTCACATTCATTAACCACGATGTTAAGCTCTACGATAAGTCGATTACGAGCACGAGCATGACTGTTAGTTAAATAGATGTAAGCATATACTTTACCATTGCAGCAAGTTAGGCAATGTAGTGAACCCTTGCAGTCGGTTAAGGTCTTTATTTGGTTTGCATATGTTGATTCGGTCCATCTTAACTCCTTTTTATTACATGCCCGGAAGTATGAATCAATCCCAAGACTACAAGAAACAAAATTGGGTTTTATTTTTATTAACAAAAGAACAGAATTGAGATCTTCGGAGGGCGGATAAACAACATTCACTTATATCACCACAATCCCCTTCTGATCCGCTATGATTCAAGGGAGGGAGGTTAATGATCTTAGATGTAATTGGGTTCCAAAGAGACCAAATGACATCGCGTGGATGGTTTGACGAGAGAACCGCCCAACAGCCATGGAAACACCCGGATACGCTTTCCATGTAACTCAGGGATTTGGCATCGATAATGGGACACTGGGTCTTGAATGTTGTAAAAAATATCAACTTGGGTGTCATCTGCTTCGTCTTCCAAGTTTTGTGCAACAAACCATGGTTGTTTAGGAGATAGTGGAGGCAGGACTGATTCGCAAGATACCTCCACATGCTTTGGTTCCATCTAAGATGTTCTTAATTGAATTAGATGAATGCAGCTCTGCAAGGTGTCAAAGGAACATATAATTATTAAGGCTGCTTTCATACTATGAATACTAAGTATCAAAAACCATATAAAAAAGTTCATAATTATATGAATCACTAAACGAATGTACCCCTAATGAAGCAAACTAATCCTCGACATAAATTAAACAAGAAGAGGGCATATGTGACCACCAAAGCCTCAAATTACTGAAGAAAACTTATAAAAAAGGGAATAGGAACTTAAAAAGCTCGAGTTTCATTTGTTTACTTTTTGAGTAGAAAACCAACAATAAAACATATTAAGAAAACGCTAGTTGGAATAGATATCAAACAAGAATGCATGTGACACCAAATCGTTGTGGGGAAAACTTAAAAAATTTGTACTTTTATGAAGCAAACTGAAATACGCATGAATCGAACAAGATAACATAAGTGACAGCAAACACCTAATTAAAAAAAGGTGCAAAAAACCTTCAAAAATTTAGATTTTCATCGGGTTTTCTATAGAAATCAACGCATCAACGATATTAGGATGGGATAATAGCATAACAACACGGATACAGAGCATTGTTAATCCTAAAAAGGCTTGATTTTTATTATAGAAATCCAAGCATATAACATATGGAGCATTATACCTAAAAAGATGGAATTTTTATCAAAAGAGTATAAAAATCAAGCATCAAGAAAACATCAGTGGCTACAAAAACATCAAAGTAATTGGTAAAAACCTAATAAAAGTACAGAAAGCTTATAAAGATTGATTTTATTATTATTTTTTTAATTTATACAAATCTAGCATCAAAAAAACATCACATTAATCGGTGAAAAGTTATAAAAGTGCAGAAAGCTTATAAATTTTGGATTTTTATCAACAAAATAATCAGTAAAGAGTTATAAAACATAAAAAAGTTTGGATTTTTATCAAAAAAATTACAAATCAAACATCTCGAGACAGTAAAAACATCAAATTAATTGGTAAAACCCTAAAAAAGATTGGATTTTTATCAAAATAAGAGACAGCAAAAACAAAAAAGTTTGGATTTTTATAAGATGATTATAATCAAGCTTCAAGAATACGGTAAAAACATCAAACTCATAGAAAAGTTTGGATTTTTATAGAAATCAAGCATCAAGAATGCATCAGTAACAGTAAAAACATCAAATTAAAGAGTAAAAAAGATTGGATTGGTACCTCAAACCGAGCGGATCTTGAGAAATTAAAGAATACATCAGTAACAACAAAAACATCAAATTAATCAGTTAAAAAACTTATAAAGACATAAAGAGTTTGGATTTTTATGGATAAGGTTATGCAAATCAAACATTAAGAAGACATAAATGACAGTAAAGACATCAAAACTAATCAGTAAAGAGTTATAAAACCAAAAAAAGATTGGATTTTTATCAAAAACTGTTACAAATCAAACAACAAGAAAACATAAGTGACAGCAAAAACATCAGTAAAGCGTTACAAAAAGTGCATAAAACTTAAAAAAAATTTGGATTTTTATCAGAAAATACTAAAAATGAAACATCAAGAATACATCAGTAACAGTAAAAACATCAAATTAATCAGTAAAAACATCAAATGAATTGGTAAAAACCTATCAAAAGTGTATAAACCTTAAAAGACAGGATTTTTATCAGATAATTATAGACATCAAGCTTCAAGAATACATTAGTAACAGTAACAACATCAAATGAATTGGTTAAAACATCAAATGAATAGGTAAAAACGCATAAAAAGGGCAGAAAGATTATAAAGTTGGGATTTTTATCAGATAATCATAGAAAACAAGCATTAATAATACATCAGTAACAGTAAAAACATCAAATTAATCAGTAAAAACATCAAATTAAAGAGTAAAAAAGATTGGATTGATACCTGAAACCGAGCGGATCTTGAGAAGGGATTATTTATTTATTTATTTATTATTTATTTAGGGGTTTTATTATCTTATTTATATCTATCTTAACTACATAAAATAGAAAAATAGTCAAAAAATCTAAATGTGAAAATGTGAAAAAGTGAAAAAATGTGGAAATGTTAAAAAGTGGAAAATTATCTTTGGTAACTTGAAAAATTATCTTTGGTAACTTGAAAAACTTATCTCTATTGCATAGAGGTATAAATGTGAATCTAGAAATTTGATACGAATGAATGAAATTTTGTAAACCATCTGTACACTTATCATGATGAGGTACAAATCTCTATTGCAGAGATTATTTTGGTATTCAAATAATCAAACAACAGTTTCAAGTATCCAAATACGTTATTGGGATTCTTTATTAAGAAAGATGTAATCTCCAAGCATTTTATATAATTTTGAGCCAAAAAAATTATATTTAATTTTGACTAACTTTTGTAATTATAAAGTGAAAACATAAGCCCAAACTATCAATCAATGTTTTAAAACCCGGTTTTTTATCAACTTGGTTTAGTCGTTTGCCTCGGTCATCGTTTCATTCATTGAACCGCGGCCGAACCTGGCTACATATATATACTTTTTCTATATTTAATAATGGGCTAATTTTCTGAAAATGTATTATACTTGTCAAAAAATCTTCTTTTCATAATAACTAAAAAATACTCTTTCAACACTAATTGACACTTTGTCTTCATATATGTCATAAAGATAAATAAATATATTGTGATGACCGTTTTACCCTTGAATTTTTGAAAATTTATACAAATGGTCCCCTAATTCAAAATAAAATTGCATCCACTGTCCTAATTTATTAGAAAAATTACTTAAAATATCGAAAAAATATTACTTAAAAAATTCATTTTTTTCACATTTCAAAAAAATTTTTGAAAATTTTAAAATTCAGAAAAGATAATTTCGAAAAAAATTCTCAAAAGAAATTATTTTCTTAAAAAATTATTTCAAATAAAATTAGTTTCTAAAAAATATTTTCTAAAAAAATTTATTTTAAAGGAATATTTTTTTCAAAAGATTATTTTCTAAAAAATTATTTTCAAAAAAATATTTTTAAAAAATTATTTTAAAAAATTTATTTTCCAAAATTATTTTAAAAAAAATTCTTTTAAAAATTATTGTCTCAAAAAATTTTCTAAAAAAGAGCTTCAAAAAATTTTGAAAAAAAAATAGGGACGGTGGACACAATTCTCCAAACCATAGTGACCATTTATATATATTTTTAGGGATGGTGGATTTGCAATTTTGTAAACCCTGGACCATTTTGTAATTTGTAAAATAGTCATACTACATAAAATGGTCATAATGCATTTTCAAATAATTAGGCCTTTAATAATTAGTATTGCATAATCCAATAATTTATCTCAGATTTATTTATACATTCATTAAATCAATGAAAAAATTAAGACTATACCGATAAGTTTTCTTTTAATTATATATCTATAACAATATAGCAAAAAGTTCAACAAGTGATTCTAATGGTATATAGTAAAACTATATTAATTGATGATTCTAAGGTAGTGTAACTATAATTTACTAATTTACAAAATTTTAACAAACATTAGCCTTCACTATTTCAACTTTTTAATTAAACTTAGAAAAGTTAATAGAGGAAAATATCATATTGCTAAACTTTTTAATAAAAAATCAAAAAATCACATTGTTAAATTTTTTAATAAAAAATTATGACTCGGCCGGGTTTATCAAACCCGTCAACCCGGTAAAATAAAACGGCATTCAATCCGATTCTCAAACAACAAAACCCGATTTATCCGCCCTTGTCCGAGCCGATTCCCGATTCAACCGCCGTCAACCCGTTTAAAACATTGCTATCAATCATATTACCGGCAAGTACGCTTATTACTATTATTTTTTTGTTTATTATTGTAATTTTAAATCATTAACTTTTGGTTATGAGTATTACTTTATTATTGCAATTACATTTTCATCTTTTCACTATCTATTTTGAATGTTAAATGAAACACTTGCCACAATATCACATATCGTTAATTATCTACCATATGAACCGCTACACGCCAGCATATGTATCGCTTAGATTTATATACTACATTAAAAGGAAAAATGGTCAATATAGTCAATGTTGAAAAAGTGAAAAGTAGAAAAAATGAAATAGTGGAAATGGTCATTTAGTCAACTCCACAAATATGATTTAACGTCAGCCTTTATCCCATTGCATGGTTTAAAATTCGCATGGAAAGTGGAATATCAATTAGTCAACTTTTCTAATTAGTCAACTCCGAATTGCATGGTTTAAGATTTGCATGGATGGCCTTTTATCATTCATCGCAGAAGTTTGCATTGTAAGTTTGCAATGTATTATTTTGCATGGTAAGTATTAAAACTTGATTTCAATGTATTTTTAATTTTTAAATTTGCTACACCATCTATACTACATTAAAAGGAAAAATGATCAATATAGTCAATGTTGGAAAAGTGAAAAGTAAAAAAAATGAAATAGTGGAAATGGTCATTTAGTCAACTCCACAAATATGATTTAACGTCAGCCTTTATCCCATTGCATGGTTTAAAATTCGCATGGAAAGTGGAATATCAATTAGTCAACTTTTCTAATTAGTCAACTCCGAATTGCATGGTTTAAGATTTGCATGGATGCCAGCCTTTATCCCATTCGTAAGTTTGCATTGTAAGTTTGCAATGTATTATTTTGCATGGTAAGTATTAAAACTTGATTTCAATGTATTTTTAATTTTCAAATTTGCTACACCATTCAGTGTTTCATTGGAAGAAAAAATTAATTTAAACATTTTGTTACCATGCCTATATAAACAATCCCCAACACAAGTTTTTATTTCACAACAACTTGAGGTTAGTAAAGGAAAAATAAATAATGGATATGCAAAATTAAAGAAACATTGATGATGATCTCGAGGCTAGTAATCGATTTTTTTTTATGCTCTTGTTTGTTGTTTGTAACGTGAATTAACACTTGTTTGTTTTTTCCTACCAGCTTCATCCCCTCCTCCACATCCCCATCCTCCTCCTTTTTTCAACCCCAATCTAATAAATTGGAATTGGGATGACGTGATCGTCATCTCAAGTGATGAAGAAGATGACGAAGATGACCAAGAAGAAGAAGAAACAACTCAACCTATCAATCTTGGTAGGAAACTAGTTTATTCTTTGGTAAATCAAAGTGAGAGTGACGAAGAATAAACTTTATGCTTGTCGTTTTTGTTAAAACATCTTGTTTTACATTGTTTTCAAACTATGTCGTGTTTATCTTAACTACATAAAATAGAAAAATGGTCAATAAGTCAAGATGTGAAAATGTGGAAATGTGGAAATGTGGAAAAGTGAAATCTCTACTCAACGTTTAATGCTATGGCATGGAACTTATATGGAAAGTCTACACGTTTAATGCTATGCTTATACATGCACATACACCTACACGTTGACTTAATCTAATTAAGGAACACAATTACTACATGGCTGTCAAATATTAAAAAGAAATCATCTTCTCATTTTTCTGCAACCCCATCACTATCATGTAAAGATCGTGTCTTTGGGGATCCAAGTTATCAGATCACTTCTCTCAAAGCATGATTCAAAGCATAGCATGTTTGCTTTGTAGTTTCTAGCCATGTTTGCTTTGCACATGTAACCCATCAATAATCTCGAAAGCAACAAAAACTCCTAATTATTCTTATATGCGAGTTAGTTGAAAAACTAATACAAAGGAACCAACAAAAGTGGCCTTGTAATAAATTCATCAAATTATTTGAAAAACTTCATGTAGGTTTCATCATTTAAGACAAACATATATACGATACTTTTTATGTAACTAAGGGTACTCAAAATGGTAGCGGTTTGGAGTGATGCCAGCGGCACACCGGCCGCCACCTATTCGCCATGGACGCTGCAAGTGGAGCTCTGCATGTATTGCCGCTTGAGGCATGGGAGACAGGTGGAAGAAATATAGCCGTTGGACTTGTTTTGATGTTTCCATGTGCTTTCGACATCAACGGTGTACAATACAATTCCTCCGATTTAGTTTTCATGTTCCTAATGTTGTTTCTTGAGGAAAAGATATAGCCCAAATGTTTCTTGACACGCCCATCAAAGATTCAACAACAGACCAATGATTGCTAAAAACTCCATTGCTCGGATCATAATATAGATTTAAGTAATACATAGTTTTGTATAAAACTTAAACAAAAAGGTACCTTGCTCTTCTTTCTCGAGTGCGTTTATATGTGAAAAACAATATGAATTCAACTCGGAAAAATGAATGTTATACTATTTAAGAAAGCAATCATTGCTTTTTGTGTGTGATTATGAATATGGCCATTAACATTATCCATATGTTATTTCATTTTCTTTCAAAATATATAATAAAAAATGAAAAAATAAAATTAGGTGAGGCATGTGATCATGGTTGTCACTAAAAAAGTATGGTGAGGTACGAGAGGCATGAATGAGGTGGAATGATATTATTGGTGGATGGTGATGGCATGAAAGGAAGATGAGATCATGACGCCACCACCCTAACTAATTACACAACTATTGTTTGTTTATTTCTTGGTACCCTATATTTTATGATGAGGACTTTTGTCTACTGCTCTTCCACATGAATACCAATATACCATATAAATGCATTCAAAGTAAGTCACGTTATATAAAAAGTAAAAACTAGAAATTGTGTAACTTAGTTCAAGTGAGAAACTCGATTTGTGTAACTTAGTTCTGGGCGGGAAATAGAAATTGTGAAATATTTGAATATAAGTTTCACATTCTTGTAACGAAACTTATAATGGAGAAGGTTTAAAATTATTAAGTATATATGGTAATTATGTTTTCACCTTGTTGTCTTCTTGGCTATATAAACAACCCATTGTATAAGCAAACCTTGTGTATTAAAGTCGTGAAAAAACATGGAAATGACAAATCAAAGGAATGTTGATGATGATTTTGAGGTTGGTTTTTCTTATATATATTTTGATTGTGTCGAGTCAATAACTATGTGTTCTAAATTTTCTTTTTATTGTTTTTTCACTTGTTCCAATCCTAACCCTGCCCACATGCTAACTTTCTTCAACCCTAATTTGATCAACTAGAATTGGGATGATGTCATTGTCATATCAAATGATGACGAAGATGATGTAATCATATCCGATGACACGACATTCCATGCGTAAGATGTCGCCACAAAGGATGCATTGATCGAGGAAGTGTTTCCTTCCTTCACCACCATAGCTCATTCACCTACTGATATAGTTTCAAGAGCAAATTTATCCACTAAAAATGAACATGTTGATAACATTAATGATATGTTGATTATGATTTCCTAGCGAAGAGAAGGTTTACTATAGTTTCAATGAAGTAGAAGACGACACCCATAACTTCTATTCTTTGGAATTCTTAAACTCGCTCAACATGAGCGGATTTCCTCCTCATTACTTGCGTTTGAAAATTGAATGCCCGATTATTCTTTTAAAGAATCTCGATCCGGCAAATGGATTATGTAATGGCACGAGGTTGATATGCAAACGTTTTGATCCTAATGTCATCAATGTTGAGATTGTTGTGGGATAGCACGCTGGAGTTAGAGTGGTCTTGCCAAGAATTCCTCTTGCCCCATCTGAAGATGACATGTTCCCTTTCAAACTAAATAGAACACAATTCGTGCGCTTAGCTTTAGCTTTGCGATGACTATTAATAAAACTCAGGGTCAAACAATTCCAAATGTGGGTTTCTATTTGCCGATTATGTTTCTCGCATGGCCAGTTTTATGTGGCATTGTCTAGAGGGATATCCCGTAGAACAACAAAGGTATTGGTTAAACCAGTCAAAGAGTTGCGTCAAACAGGAATCTATACCTCAAATGTCATGTATCTAGAAGTTTTACGCGACGAGTAACGTGTGTTGTTAGTTAGTATTTCATACTTGATGTAATGTTTTCTTTTTCAGTCTCACTAAATATTTTTATATGTCTTTTGATACATGTTAAGAATTTTTGTTATAGTTGAATTATCAGATGTTACAACCATTTGCAATTACATTTTAATCTTTTCACGTTCTATTTTGAATGTTAAACGAAACACTTGCCATAATATTGCATATCGTTAATTGTCTACCGCTAGAAACCGCTGCCGCCAGGCGCGGGTACTCGCCTAGTATATACGTAGTACTATAGAGCAAGAATGTGAGTTTTGCACAACAATTGGTTCAGCCACGTGGCTTCACATGAATGGTTTGCGCATTAAATGCAACTGAACACAATAAATGCGAGCATTCTTAAAAAAAACCCACCGACCTCACCTCCTAGATAATTCGAGCAACTCCTACCAAACCCTTGCACTCCCTCTCACAGAAATGCCATTCTCTAAAAATCTCACCTCCTCTGTTAAATCTTCTCCCCCTGATAATTTTACTCCAAAGAAGCAACCACCACAAAGTACCATAATTTAAACTCAAAATAATAAGAGAAGTCCGTTAATTTCTCAACTATGGGACTCACCGGAACCTTGACCTCCGATCAGCTTCACTTTTCGAATTCACAAGGTACCATCATAATCATCTTATTCTAATACCCATTTAATCAATGTATTTTTTTTAATAAAAATTTTAATTGTTTTTTACAGGGTATTTGGTTATTGACTCATTTTCAAGTAATAAAGAAGTTGATGCTTTAAGAAAAAGAATGGATGAGTTGCTTGATGGTTTTGATACGAACATATCCCATACTAGGCTCGTATAGATGTTCATAAGTCCAAATGTAGAACTCACTCAAAAAGCTAGCTTGATGAGGAGGGGACACTTAGACATTATAAACCACTGCCCAATCCCATACTTGGGCGATGTGGGATCGTAACAATACCCCACCCTTTGAAGAACAAACGTCCTCGTTGGTCATGATTATCTTGGTCACGGTTGGCACCCTCTTGGGTCCAAGCCACCACCCATAGGCCACCACCCGAGCTCGTTGGTCACGGCTATGTTGGTCACGGCTGTGTTGGTCACGGTTGGCACCCTTCTTTCGGGTCCAAGCCACCACTCCATAGGCAATGTGGCCTATAAATTGCAGCTTCCAAGTGGTAGTCAAATCCATCCAGTATTTCATGTGTCCCAACTTAAGCTTTGCAAAGGGGTGGTTGATAAGCCTGGAACTCTTCCCATGTGTGACAATGAAGGGCTCCTTGTTACCAGTGAAAATCATTGACAGGAGATTGGGAAAGGTTAACAATAGAGTCACTGCTTTATGTGTTAGTACAATGGTCAAATGGCGTTGAAGAAGAGGCAACTTGGGAACTATATACTGAATTATGAAGAAGTACCCCGGTTTGATCAAGAGGAAGCAACTGAAGGTGCTATTTGACTGTGGAAAGTCAAATGTTAAGGAGAAGGGATTTGATACGCGCCAATTTGGAAACCACTGATAAGCTTCGAACCATCAGTGGAAACCACTGCTAACCATTAGTGGAAACCACTTCTAAGCCAAAAGTTAGTTATAACTTTTGGCGGGAAAATCTGTTCACTCCTTCCTCCCATTTCTCCTTCCTCCCTTTGTATAAATACTCCTTTACATTCCTTGTTGTAATTCATTCACTGAAAAGACTTGTAATCTTCTTCTCTCTTAATTCCATTACAAATTAAGTGAATCATTTGATTACAAATACGGTTTCATTTCTTCTTATGTGATTCCCTGTTTGTTTTCATCAACAACTACATTTCATAACTGATTTCTGGTTGTTTACAATCTGGTACGTATCAGGTTTTGATTCTTCTTGACAATTTTCTGTTACGGTATGTTATTCTATACATCTATGATATCAAATTTCTCACACTTTATTTGTTGTTACTATGATCGTTACATCATCTTTACTTATATGTTTTTGGCAGCAAGTTAGAGGATGTTCATAAAGTGTTTGATTAAATGCTCAGTGCCATGAAATTGTAGCTACGATTGTTACAAGGCCATAACCACATAATCAGGTAAACCACGTGTTTACAATAACAGTTTGGTTACTTGAGAAGTGGTGTTTGGATTGCTTATTTGCTTATTCTGTTTTGTAAAAGGAAATAAGCACTTTTAATGAGATTAAATATTTTTCTAATAAGGGGATCCGAGTTATTAATTGTAAAATGTCATTGGTTATTCCACTTTAATAATATAATTGCAGACGTAAAAGGAGACATGTGCTTTAAATGACTCTCATTTTAGTAAACAGGACGGGTTTCTTTCTCAAACTCAAACTTTACACTGTCCTGTTACTCGAGAAAATGGATGAGTTCACTAATGGATCTTCCCGTGTTTGCATTCTTAGTTAAATATAACTACATAACTTTTCATTTGCTGATGGGTTTTGAATTAAAGTTAAGAGAGCTTTGCAAGATCAGGTAGAACTTTTCCTTTTGGTCTTTTAAGTCTTGCTATTGTTCATATTATTTATGATTTAGCATTTAAAAGTTGTTTGTTGGGATTTTGGTTATATTGCAATCTCATAATTGTAAATGGGGTTTAAAAGAGTTTCGTTTGTTCAAATATGCACGTTATTGATAAAGAAGCTGAAATGGGTGTAGGATTGGCTTGCTGAAATGGGAGCTAAAACAGGTGTGTTTGTGTACTGAAATGGGGACTGAAATGAGTGCGCTTAGAGCATGATATTGGTCGATTTGGGTGATGAAATAGGCAGGAAATAGATGTGTTTGGGGGCAAGTAGGTGGTTATCATTTGCATTTTTAGTGAAATTATGATTTAATATGTTTTGCACGATTGGTTTTTAGTTTTGTGTAAATGTAGTGGTACAATTTGGTTGATGTTATTTACATGAATTGTAGGCAGCCTGTCTTAATGTTGGCCCGTCGCAAGAAATATTTAGCTTCTCATTTGGTGGAACAGGTGATAACCTTCTTGCTGCAGGTTGTAAATCTCAAGTAATGTTATTATATCGAATTGCCACATCTCTTGCAGGTTAGTTTCGTACTTTCATTGCTTTTACTTTCCGTTATGAATATAATCAAGGCTACCGTATATTTTTATATTTTTTTGATCGACTCATGAAGGCGGGTAACTATTATTGCGAATGTGGTATCCAACTTTCTTAATTCTTATAGTGAGTAACAGGGTTGCGAAGATCACAGCTAGGTTACAAGCAATATTGTATTTTGTTTTTGGGTGATTTTGTTGTATCGAGTTATGGGCGCTTTATTCGTGTCGAGTTAATTAATTCTAAGTTGATTAAGTGTATTGGATGTGATTCTAAAAGTTTTAATCACCCATCTTCACTTATTGCAGGTGGAAAATCAGTATGGATTCTATGAATTTGATTATGGTGACAGGAGCAAAGCATACACCCAATGCGTACATAAAATGGCTATTTGAAATTTAGAATTGCTTTTTTGACTCTTGCCTTATAAACCCCATTTATTCATACACCAAATGATCAGGCCACGAGAACTAAATCGCCATTCATTTGTGTACAGAAGGCTGTAGATGGTTATGGATCGTACGGTGTCTCTTCTGCCCGGATGAAAATTAGTTATCAGGTATTGTATCTTGATACAATTAAAAAAAATTCCAAACAGTAACTTCTTATGTTAAGCCTGTTGGTTTTGGCTTATTTTCAAACTTATGGGCTTATATAAGCTTATTATGGTATAACGAAGCTCAAAAGTTTCAAAGTAGACCAAAAATGGGCTAATGAAACAAAAACCGAAACCGCATAAACTCATAAGCTTAAACTGAACTTGAATCGAGTATGCTGTCTATCTTTAGGAGTCTTTGTCTGATATATTTTTGTTTTAAGAGATCTGTTTTAGGACGAGAAGGTTTTGGGTCTGGACACCCGACCTGACCGTTTTGGTATCAACATTGGGTATATCTTTTGGTTTTGAGGGATCTTTTTATAGGACAAGAGTATTTTCGGCCAACACACCCGACCTAACCCGTTTCACTCTTTTGGTATGAAGTTTTTCACTAATATCATTCTTAATGTCAAATGTTCGAAGAGTCTTATGACGCAAAACGGTCAAATTGGCAGGAGCGATTTAAGAGATTTAATCTTTTAATAAATCTTCACTAGATTTCAAACGTTCTAGATTTCTTCTAGCCATCTTTATCATGCTTACCGATGGTATTTTATGATTGACTTGATATTGCATAAATGACTGAAGGTATGAAGAATCTTGCAAAATTTGATGTTGAACTTACTATCAAAGAGCCGAACCTGCTTTCAGTTGGATACAAGAATTTCATTGGGCAAGGAGGATCTGCTGAAAATGAAGTACGAGGTCCTTTGCACTAAAAACATATT
The DNA here is from genome assembly GCA_910596185.1 of Chrysanthemum makinoi. Taxonomy (NCBI): domain Eukaryota; kingdom Viridiplantae; phylum Streptophyta; class Magnoliopsida; order Asterales; family Asteraceae; genus Chrysanthemum; species Chrysanthemum makinoi. The sequence continues at coordinate 16,305,590 of OU343220.1, forward strand.
CAGGCTAACTTCTTCTGTGATTTACGATGTCTCATATATTCAATCTTAAAAACCTTATGGATATACAGGACATCAAGCTCAGGTTGAGCATATGCAAAATCAAGTAAGTTTATTGCCTAAGTTTCTTCCACAACTGGTGTATCAATAGACAAGAATAGGTTGTGATGAGTCTGAGTGAATTCGATAAAGCTAAGATTGTCCAAATTCTTGGAATGGCAACTTATTATGTGCCTACTTTGGGTGAGTATCATTGGATATGCATTTTTTTCAAAAACTTATTTACCATGAATACACTATTTATAAATAGTGTAGTAAAAAAGAAATTAATACGCAAATTGGAACTTTCAGGTAAACGCAGGCTGTCATCAAAATATGAAAATATGAACAAGTTATTCCAATGGAATAAATTATATGGTCAAGAAGAATCCAGAAAGAAAAAGATTTGAATCTTTAGAATACACTCTTGGACGAAAGCACGACGAAACGGTAATGAAACATTTTATACATACTATTTTTATACTGTCAATTAGTACACGCAATCTATATATTTTGAAAACAGAAATAATGTGTGTTTGGTACTGCTGTGAAATACCAGCAGTAAAGGGCTAACCTGGGTCATTTTTAACGGATGTTTGGATGGCTTTTAGTAGGAATTTGGGTGATTTTTAGGCCTACTAAAAAACAACAGCAACAAAGTAGTATCCCAGTTGTTTTTGTAACGTGTTTTGGGTGGTATAAATGGGTGTTCAGGGCCTGATGTAACCATTTATTAAGACCACTTCTGGTAGAGCTCATCAAGTATAGCAGTGGTTTTGTATTTTCACAATTAGCATATGGAAAAAAGCTATAAATGCTTAATGTACTTTATCAAAATAACTCATTGTGCTTTCTCAACTTTTTTTATTGTCATTATACTTAATGTTGTTTCCAGTCGATATCATTATACATAACCGTTTTCATTTTATTCGTTTATTTTCTGTCCGTTTTCGTAAATCGTCCATTTTTATCCGTTTTTATTTTAATCGTCGGATAAAAACAGATAAAACGGATTAAAATAGTTTTTATTATCCATGTCAAACCGGTTTTATCCGTTTTATCCTGTTATACGGACATATAAAATGAAAACGGATAAAATGGACTCATAAAACGGATAAAAACGGACATAAAATAAACAAATAAATGAAAACAGTATGATAATGACAATAAGTGAAGTAGAGAGAGCATAATGAGTTTTTGTGTAAAGTACGTTATGAATTTATAGTTTTTTTCCTTAGCATATCCAAATAACCATTTAAAAACAATGTGATCGTATTGTTGTACCTTATGGTACTAATACTAATAAAGATCTTTTAGAAACTTGCTTCTAATAAGAATTTTTTAGTTATTTTTTTTAAATCTTATTTATTTATCTATTTGTTTATTTTGGCTTCCTTGGGTGAATGGAACTTAGTAGTTTATGCTAATGGAACATGGTCTTTCACAGACATAAGATGCCACTAATTACAGTGATTTATTTTCAAAAAAAAGATGTCATAGTTAATGTCGACTATTTCATTAAATGTTATGTGAATCATCCTGACAAAAAGTCAGCAACGTGCGGTTGCAGCTGTAGAGTGCGTCGGGAGACGGTTCTATCGGTTGCAATACCATCCTGGGGTATAGGATTCTAGATTTTGTTTTTTGTTGTGAAATTGAGTCGTTTGTTAATGCTAATGAGTAATTCGTTGATTCAAGCTATTAGGTGTCTTAGATTTAAGGAGTATGGTTATATTTAAGGAATATGGTTTATTGTTGGAACCATTAATTCTTTTATAGAATTCAGTATCCGTGTTCTAATCCAATAATTCTCCCACACTGTAATGGATTTAAATAGGGATAAGGAGTTGAAGCTTATGCTTATACATTTCTTAGGGTTCTTATAATTGAGTTTTAATAGTGGGCTTCACTTTTTAGCTAACAACTGTATCTCAGTAATAATGGCTTTGACTAATTTATTTGTTTATCAAGAGGGTAATATCGATGTCTTAAGTTCATTAGCTGATCATAGATCATTATCATCCTATAAATCTCTTACAATTTACAAAGAGGTGAATCTTCTGCTTTGTATGTTTTTAATTTCAATTTTTTTCATTTAAATGATGTTCATATATTGAGCCTCAATAAATGGTGCAGGTTCTGGTATGCCAATATTCTACATGAGGGGTAGGTGCAAAGTTTCAGAAGATACGGACACTATATGCAAGGTATGATTAAAGACAGTGATAATCTGGGCTACATTTCATTACACAAGCTAATGCATCAGCAAATTCCAAGTCTTCTACACAAGCTAATGTATCAGCAAAGATCCAAGTAGTATGCAAATGAATGCATTCAAAGACAGGATATAGAGCAACGCGCGGGCGCGGGCTACCACACTCGTTTTATTTTATACAAGAAGAGGAAGAAGATATTTTGAAATATTCATTTAAAAATAAATGTCCCCACTCTCTTCATTTTTAAATATTTCCTTAAATCAAGCAGGATATGATGGTGCTGGTGGTTTCCAATTTTCCAAAATTTAATTTAAAAAAAAAATCTACTTACAAAACTATTTCTCGAAAGAAAAACATGGTTACACACAGTTACATATGTTCACATGAGTTGAGATCAATATAGAACTCATATTTGTCATAGAACAAATGAACCAATCATAACCCTCCATTTTTTATCTAAATTAATACAAAATCATTTTCCACCTTTTTTTTAAAACAACATATCTTACAAACGGTAAATCTTCAAAATATAAAAAATACACCATCGTGACGAGAATTAAATTATCATTCTATAGATATGCACTTTTACATATTTTCGACAAACATTTTTTTTCAAAAATTCCGTCCAAAAACCATATATGATTTTACTGAATCATATATGATTTTAAAAATCATGTATGATTCGATTTTTACGAATCATATATGATTTTTACAATCATATATGATTCTCAAAAATCATATGTGATTCGTAAAAATCGAATCATATATGATTTTCACAAATCATATATGATTTTTGTTGAACGAAATTTTGAAAAAAAAAGTTGTTAAAAATATATAGTAGTGCATATCTATAGAAAGATAATTTAATTCTCATCACGATGGTATATTTTTATCGCAGAACGATTAACGGTTTTGCGAGATATTTAATTTTTTAAAAAAGGGTGAAAGTTTATCATAATAAAAAAATGAATGGCTATTATTGGTTGATTGGATATATGGTAAATTTTGGTTCTATATTGAACTTTTGCCATGTTCACATATGAAAAAAATGAAAATTTTACAGGATAGTAAAAGAAGTCTTGTAAACAATTTACAGTGACCATTAATAACTTTTGTGATACATTAATACTACTAAAAACAAAATTCTTTAGATATTACTGTATACCCCAAACCAAGCCAACAAAAAATAAAACCATTTACAGTAACTATGTCTGTTTTCAGTTTTATATCTGAACCAACAATAAAAAGAAGAAGAAAGCCGGCAAGAACATAGTTAAAGATCTGGAAAACCAAATTTGTCTTTTATTATGTGTGTTTTGCATTTGGGTGGGGTTATTTTGACGGTGGCTATAATTTTAGATTGACCCCCTATTTTTTTTGCATTTTTTTTTTATTTTTATAATTTTGTTTATATCAAAAAACTATAAACCTGAAAATGCGGAACAATAAATATAAAGTTTAATAAGTCAAACGCTTAAAACTGTCAGAAATATGGAACAGAAACTGACAAAAAACTGTGTTGTACTGAAAAAAGTGAGGGACAAAAGGAATATAACTTATGATGTGACCCCATAGGGGGTTCTAATAGTACGACCCTTTGCATTTATGTGGGTAGGTAGAGGTTTACTGGCAAGTGGTGATGGTCACATTTATCTCTTCTCTCACTCCCTTTCATTTATTCTCAGATTTTACAAAGAAATGGTCACCTTACCTTCATAAAAACATTTACCCGATAAAATATATTACTTCAAAAAACATTTACGCTCAGTTCTTGAGTTTTGTGTGAAGTGAAATGGAAAAGAATAGAAAAGGGAAAAGTAAGGGAAAATGAAAGGAATTGTTAGTTGATATGTTTTTGAGATAGAAGAAAGAGGAAATGAAAAAGAAAATAATCATGTTCTTGAGTGGGAGGAAAAGGAAAATAACTTATTTAAATTACATATATGCCCTTTAGTTGTTAATGTAAAATCTTTTAAAAAAGGTATATTAGTCTTTACACAACATAACTTTCTCTTTCCTTTTCCTTTTCTCCCATTTTTGGCTGGAAGATTTTATAAACAAAAGTTCATCCCTTTTTCTTTTATGTTTCCCTTTTCTTTTTTTTTAAAAAACTCAAGAACACAAGATTTTTTCCATTTCCTTTCCTATCAAATTGTAACTCGAGAACTGAGTGTTAAGTACAATGGAATGTGGATGAAGTACCACATTAACCTCAAGCAACCGCTTGAACTACCACTAGATCATTTATGACAGGCCATAAACGAACATCTAGCTACAAACAACTAGAACAACCAATCAACTACATAAGAAAGACATGTCAATCTTATGAACTAACAAAATAAAATTACTTTCTAACACGACCTTTGAATGTCATATCAAACTGGTCACATAATTCATCCAATTGCCCTGGTAAATCGTAAACATGAGCCGCATAATCATCAGACAAATAACCTTCAAGCTCGTGACCTCCACATGTCGATGTGAAATAACTAGCCATAGGGTTATCCGGCTCCAACACCTCATCATCGTCACTATCAGAAACCACCACATCTCCCACATTAGAGAATGGGTTACCCACCTTAGATGAAGAAGTACTATGAGACGAATAAGTACCAAGTTCTGTAGCCACTACCTGCACCTTCTCTACCAAATCATTCTTAGGTTGATCTTGTGACTCCTTACCAGTATGTTGAAATCCATGAACATCCTCATCTACCAACGCTTCTAAGACACCAAACGAATTAGAAGACTTTGAGTTTGTACCAGCTTTAGCATTAGAAGTAGAAGCCTCCTGTTGAACCTTTGGAACCGAATCTTGATTTTTAGCTATCGTCGATTTAGGTCTCCAAAAGTTAGGTTTTGGCTTATTAAGCTTAGCACCTCCAATAGAACAAGATTGAGAACCAGCAGCCACAATATTCCCTTTATTCTTGCGATTCCTTACCTCAATGAAACCCTATTCATGATTATCCACCGGATTAAATACCTTAGCAACCACATTACTGTCATTACGAACAGTCTCCTTAACACGATTTGGACAATCAATAAGAGCATGCCCAAATGATTTACATTCACCACAATGAGGAGGCTTCCATTCATATTCAACCCCAATAATTTCTGAAGTAAAACCATTACCTTCTTCATTTGGAATAGCCATAGTAACTTTGCTTTTCAAATCAGATATTGCGCTTAATTCAACTAAAGCGTGAACAAAACTAATGCGACCCCATGAATCATGATAACGCTACACGCGTCGTTCGGGGTCAAAGGAACTTCCTTTTCGTCGAGCAAGTTTTTCAACACCCTAGGCAGTGAACCTAATCGTTGTAGTGTAGTATTAGGGTAAGCCACGGGAATTGATATCGTTCTCTAGGGAAATAGGAATACTAGTGAGGAGTTACTACGCTAAGGTTAGGGTTGAGGAAGATTATTTTTTATCTTTTTATGTGTTTTAGGAAATGGAAAAGTACGAATCTCGGGGTTTGAATTTGGGGGGTTGGTATTTCTACCGATTACTCTATTATCTAATTATCTAATTAACTAAGGTGAGGGTAGTCTATGTCTAATTATTGTGTCTCGTATGATAGTTTAAAGATGTGTTTACTTAGGTTTTATTACTCCTTAATTATCTCCTATTGGTGGTTGAATTGTCACGTCCTTATTCTTAATCGCGTTGTGTGTCTAAGGTCGTAGGGTATGCGTTTATCCCTAACTCTTTGAAACTACCAAAGGGTCTAGTCTACAAAATCTCTAGGATTTATAAACTCTAACTCTAAGGTACTATTTGGATGGTTTAGCCTACAACTACTCTAGGTGTTATAGTCTAACGTTCACAAAGATTAATCAAGCATTAACTACACAACGAATGACCTATCGCATTACTAGATCATTAACAATTAAGATAAGAGACAACCAATCAATATTCAATAGTTAAGTTTCATATTCCCTAAGAAAACACACAAGTAAATTAGCCGGACATGAAGAACATGCAAGCATACACACAATCAATCAAACATAGGATAGACATAATGATAAATTGAATATATGGATTAAGATATAATCAACAAACCATTACAAGATATTTTTGGAGTGATTGAAACCTTCAAAGTTGATGGAAAAACACCTATCTAAACCCGGAATCGGAGTTAGGGTTTAGAGCCTACAAAAAGTGAAGTTATAATGTTCTATTTATAGGCAGATTTTCTGTCGGCAAAGGGTGACGGCGTCACACCTAAAGAGTGACGGCGTCACGACCATTTTTTCACCAAACTGTAGATTTTCTTGTTCCGGTCGCGTGGGCTTTTGAATCACCTAAACCGAAGTTCGTATGCAAAAGTTATGGCCAAAACAGTATCAACTACTTCGCGCAAGATGTTGTGACTTGATCAGCTTGTGACGGCGTCACCTTATGGTTGTGACGCCGTCGGCTTCATCTTCTGACGCCATCGGGATCCAAATCTAGGCCGTCTGAGTTGCGACGCCCTACTCTTTTAAACCTGATGCCGTCAGGTGCAAAATAGCAATTTCGCTACTGAGTCGTCACAAAACATGTTGCGACGGCGTCGCAGTTAAGCAGTACGCCCGTCCCCTTCAATTTCAGCAGCTTGAGTGTCTCGATTCTTGACTTTGGCCATTTTCTTCGTATATTCACGCCTTTTCATCCGAATAAGTGTCATTCCAGCATTTTGCCTTCAAGATACCTAAAAAGTGAAAAGGAACGATATTAAGTAATAACGGATACAAAAGTGATCAAATAAGGGCTTAAATGACCCCTCAAAAAGGTACATTTTAAAACCTTATCAAATCAACACACATAGAACTCGTAAAAGCATCCAACATTATAGGTTTCCCAACTTGTGTAGCAATCAAGCTCAAACCATCATCTGAATATGCAACTGGAACATTAGTTACCTCATTTTTTTAAGGACACATTAGGAGTCCATTTGTTTAGAATGAGTGGCGAATTGCGGATTAACCAAAGACCCCGCTGTAGCACACGTTCTACTCCATCTTTAGTTGCAAACTTAAAGAGGAAAACACCCGCATCATTCTTCATTAACTTCTTCAAGCCAAATTTTCCCCACGTGTTAGTTACATAATTTTGAACAATAGGAAACGCAATAGCCTTTCCAAGAAAATACCCAACAAGAGTATTTTCATACCTGCTCAAAACATTATCCATGGCAGCCTTAGGTAACATAGTATCGTGGTTCTCAATATGAACCGCATTGATCAACGTCCTAAAATTAACCTTCCTCTTAGTACGCTCAATATTAAGAAGATTAACATAAGAAGTAGAAGTAGACGTATCTACATTTGCAGCCTTAGCAGTAGAACTCTCCATGTTTTTAATCGTATTCGTAAAATTATTCAAGATAGAATTAATGTCTTCGCCTCCTTAAGCACCCTTATTATGATCTCTTTTCCCAGCCAACACTTTCAAACTATCCTGGTCGGTCAAGCTAGTGAAAGTACCCGCATTCTTCATTCTAGTTTGCTCGGCCAAGCTAGAAGAAGAACTAATATCGGATTCTCCATTCCCACCCAACGTTTCACCCTCATTGTTCGACACCTTGGATGCAATATTGTTGTTCAAAAAACCCTTTTCCATCTCTCGAAACCCACAACCACCAACAAACCGCAACAGCAAACACCAAACAACCCGAATCAAAACAAGAAAACCCTAAAAAAAAATTAGGGTTTCACACAAGCAGAAAAAGAGCTCTAACCAGCCTCCATAACGTTGTTCATAATGATAGTATATGCAATTCAGATATAACCTCAATGATAAATAAAAAGCCGCCAAAACAATTAATAAACAATAGGATTAAAAAAAAGGACGGCTAATCAATATAACATGTGAATGTAGCCAAGACCCACCAATCAGAAAAGTATTGAATCAGTACACTGACCCACGATTGAATTAAATTAATATAATAGAACCAAAAGTGGAATAAGATTGACTGAAAAGAAACAATTAAGATCGATTGGATAACAAGGATCTAAGTCACCATATTCGCCCACACATGGAGAGAAAACTAGGGAATTTTTTTAATACCCATTTTTTTATCTATTTAAATACCTATACTTATAAACTAAAAACGTAAATATTAAACATAAACGTATGAATGTTAAAAACAATACATATATAAATAAAAAAACGTAAAATAAAATTAAACATTACGAGAAAATTGAAATAAAAATAGAAATTATGATACGAAAATTAAAACACATTAAATGGAAATAAACATGATTCGAGCTTTTAGATTGCTCTGTAATTGTTAATAAATTCTTCCTTCTCAACAATTCTTCTATAGTTGCCTTCAAGTTGACCGTGGATGGTGGGCATGGGGATGGCGCGTGACCACTTGGTCACTTAGTTAAAAATCACGCCCTTACCGGGCAGTCTTACTTGCACTTGCCTTGTTACCAAGTGATATGCATCTCCTCTGTCACATTATCTTTCTCTTTTCTAAATTACTTTAGCAATCTATTTGTGTAATAAGACGATCTACATCTCAATTTTTTACGTATGGTACATAATAGTTGGTTTGGTTGAGGGTAATCGATCATTTGGTTTTCCACTTTGAGTAAAGACCCCGTGGTATGTTGGTTGAGGGTAATCGATCATTTGGTTTTCCACGTTGAGTAAAGACTCCGTGGTATGACCGGAGTCAAGAGTTAGGGTAACACTCACGAGTCGACTACAAAGTGCATGTGTTTTAGTCGCATGTGACTTGGGTGTGACAACCGTCACCTTTTCAAGACAATCAACTTTGATTTTGCCCAAACACCCGTTAACTAGTAGACTATGTGCTTATGTGTGTTATTTGACATAGGAAAAAAATTCATGGAAACATTATAGTATAGCTATCGTATGTTTATATGATACTTTAGGTTATATGATTTCCTAGTTACTCAAGTTTATTTGAAACATTGATGTAGTTTCACTTTTGTGCATTTTTCAAGTTTTTTCGACAATTATCGAATTCGCCGTATTGGTTTAGGCCCTTAACTAACTTGGCAAAATATAAAAATAATATTTAGCAATGATAACAATGATAATAGGAAAAAATGCATGAAAATGTACTCAACTTACTTTTCAATATCTAATTGAGGTACTTAACTTTATTTTTAACAATTTAAGGTACTCAAGTATCAAAAACGATTAAAATTATACAACTAACAAGTTTTCCCTCAAAATTAGCATGTTAATTCACCCGTGTCAGATTTCTTATTTCATACATTTGGCTCCCACGTATACAATTTATCGATTATTCCTTTTTTCATATATATTGTTTTATCAGTACATGCTATAAACATTTCCGTATCGATAGGTTTTACTATATTTTTACCCACTAAAAAAACTAGTTTACTAGTCTCAACATTAGATGCAAAAGTATTACCGTTAAATTAGTACCGACCAAAAATACTAAATTGGTAGCACTCTCACGTAAGGTTGAATCCAACTCAGGATACCTTTAATTGCATACAATTTGACCATTAAGAAGATTTGTCATGTGTAGGAGTGTAGGTAGGTAACTGCTCTATGTATGTTTGGTGTTTTGCATTAGGTAGACAAACAGATATTACATATAGATTGTGGGGCAGTTTATACGACCCTCCTTCCCCTCTCCCCCCCTATAAGGGGGGTTTCCAATCATTGCACGTCTCGGAGGATTGTACTATGTGCTTTGCAGTTTGTACGGTTGACCCATAGGGGGTCTCTATAGTATATCCCATAAATTGTATACATCAAAGTGTTTGTCCCCCAAAATTGCAAAGTTAGTAGCAATTTTTGCTATCCAATTCAGTATTTTTGGTTGGTACCAAGTTTAATAGTAATACTTTTGGATCCAATGTTGGGACTAGAAAATAGTTTTTTTAATGGGTAAAAATATAGTAAGACATATTGATAGGAAAATGTTTATAGCACGTACGTACATATCGATGGGAAAATGTTTATAGCAGGAACGGATAAAAGATTATACGAAAAAAAGGAATAATCAATAAATTGTATACATGGGAGTCCAAGGGTCCGTTTGGTGTGAGGTTTTTGTCCTAAAGGTTTGGGATGAAAGTAAATATTACTCGTTTGCTTAAAAACCCACTGATGAAAATTTTGGTTCACACCCTTAAATGTGGGGATACACAAAACCTCATGGAAGAGGTTGGTTTTGTCTGACAAGGTACCTATTGCACTATTCTTTTTTTTTTTTTTTTATTCTTTCTCTTTCATTTTTTTGTCACTTTGTGAACTTTTTACAAATCATTTATCATTGGTGGGCCTCATTTGCTAACTTGTATATATATGTGTACATATTTAATTTATAATTAATTATGAATCTAAATCATAGTTTTCATAAACAAACAATTTTTACATTTCTATCTCTTACATAAAATCTAAAATTCAAATCTTAATCCAAATCTAAATTCAAATCCAAATCCTAAACCCAACTACAAACCAAACAGGCCCCAAATGTATAAGAAATCTGACACGGATGAATTAACCTGCTAATTTTGAGGGAAAACTTGTTAGTTGTATAATTTTAATCATTTTTTATACTTTAGTACCTTAAATTGTTAAAAATAAAGTTAGGTATCTCAATTAGATATTGAAAGTAAGTTGGGTATCTTTTCATGTATTTTGCCTATGATAATATAGTAATATATAAGTTTATTCTATTTATGAAAAGTTCATTTCGTTTGTTAACGTGAGTATTTAGTATTTTTCGATAAAACGAAAAGTGTCAGTCATAAATTAATAAAAGTGGAATTTTGTAAAATACATAATCTAAATAACTAAATAAAAATATATATATATATATATATATATATATATATATATATATATATATATATATATATATATATATATATATATATATATATATATATATGGATCGGCCAAAAGAAAAAAAAAATAATTAAAGAGATAAATACCTTAAATACTAATCGTAGCCCAAGTATAACCCTAACACACCCTCACCCCTATATATATATATATATAACCCTAAATTTCGACCCATCCCTCCCCCTAGCTGCAATTTAGTCGATCCAAGGCCAAGAAACCGAAACCCTAACCCCAAGAAATTCATTCGAAAAATTTGAAGCGTTTCCGGTAAGTGTTTTCACGTAATTACTAATACTTTAATTCTTTTAAAGGAAAATTAGTCAAATAGATCGCGCGCCCTGAGGCTTATCACTTTACGGACCACGCTTTTTTGCATTACGAAAATGGACTAGTTGCCCAGCGATTTTCTTGTAGCCAACCATCAGAAGTACATATTTTGAAAGTATTTGTCATGTATTGTAAGGTATTGTTTTTTAGGCAACCAAAATGTATTTTCGGGCAACTATATATTATTGGGCAACTTGTATTTATTCACGAGGATAATATGGTCATTTTACACTGGTTGTATTATAAAACTAACAATATTGACTCAGAAACGTACTCACACAACATCACGCGCGCACACACACAATCCAACATCTCCTTGTACAATTTAACAGCTTCTACAATTAAACCTCTTTTTCTACATCACGCGCACGCACTCACAAACCACATCTTATTCACAGAACCCTCTAACCCCTAATTAATTTGACTGTATAATTCCGTATGACAAAATTAAAGTTATACAATTGTAAAATTGCAGTTCGTTCTACATTGAAGTTGCTGCCATATATTAAACTCTGTTTGTCAAAGAACGCAAACACGAAAGGTTGTTTCAGGCAAACATGTTTTGGTCCATGGTTGGATATAAAGTCGTGCGATAATGACTGCCTTCTGATGCATTATGTTTTGCAACATTAGGTATATGTTTCTAACATCTCGTCTGATTCCCCTCCACTAACATTCCAAATTGGGGATCATTCGTTAAGGTTTGGCCGGAAAGAATTTTTTCTGATAACAGGGTTTCGATTTGGCAAAGTTTCAAAATCGATTAAACGATCTAGCGCACTTTTCGATCGTGTATTTGCTGAAAAAAAGAGTAATGGTATAACAAATGTACATGCAATTGATCTTTTGGAACTTGTTAATGACGGAAAAAAGGATGGAAAAAGGTGGTTATCTCTTTCTGATGAGGATGCTGTTAGGGTGTGTCTGTTGGTAGCTGCAGACCTGGTGTTTATGGGAAAAGAAGACAGGAATTGCATCCATAAACACTTATTGACCTTGGTTGACGATTTTGAAGCCTGGAATGTATTTCCTTGGGGTGAATATATGTGGCATAAATTTTATCAAAGGACTGTCAATATTGTTCATATACACATAAAAGATCATCTGTTAAAATTGAAAAAGAACCCAAAGTTCAGTACCACATATAATCTATACGGGTTCGCTTGGGCTTTCAAGGTTAGAATTCTCAGTAGTTTGTACTAATGTATGAATGTCTAGTTTTGATAACATATTTCTTTAGAACACAGGTTATTAAAATCTTTTGATTCTATTTTGTTGTCCTATTACTTATTCATTTCAAAAGTACCTATAAATAATGTTGTTGTTTTATTGTTATGAAATGCTGGTATTTTGTTCTGTATACAAGTAATATAAAAGTTACCCGTAATTTAGATTACAACAATGTTATAACACTTTTTAGTTTGTGATTTTTTTTCAATTGTAACCATAAAGGTAGTGTTTCATCCTAAACAGGTGACCTTTACTTTGGTAAACCTTGAAACATTTTCAAAAACGATAGCTGCATAAGTACACGTTTTAAAGATGACAGTTGTGGCTATTACAGATTTGAATTTTGGAGACTTATCCTAAAAGCTCAGTTTGGTGGGTGAAAGACAATAAGGTCATTCCACGTGGTCTTGCTTGGTCAGGACTTTCAAAGTTTCGGAAAGCGGACTGTTGTAACCTCTTTGGACCGGTATGAATCACACAGTCTTATTATTCTGACCACACTAACTTGTACCTGATTTTGTTCACAATATCAGTAATTGTAAATTTTTTGGTTGTTAGGATTCAACTCTCATTGCTGAACTTTCTCCAACACAAGCTGAAATGAAGCAACTGTGGTGTATTGCCAGCGCCCAATTTATAGATGGTTTATCTGTTCCAGACACAGACGCTCGTGAGAAGACTGCAGAGCATTCGAATGAATTCGCGGACGATTTCAATTTACACTTGTGCATGGACGATTTCAATTTAAATGTTGCATAAACGGGGTCTACGCATTCGACAGGGGCTCTATTTCGTCAGTTAGTGGATTTGAATAAAAAAGTTTTGATGATAGAAAACGGCATTCATTCGGTCAGAAACACACTGGTTGTACTTGATGTGTTTAGGACTGTGAAAAGCAGACTTTCAAAAGTACAACAACTTTTGAGTCTTAATAATGATGCTGCTGTTGTTCCTGATCAATCTAAAAGTTGTGCCACCACAAACGACTCTGACATTAATCCCGATGATCCGAAGGTTTGTATTTAATTTTCAGTTTATCTCCCATGTTTATACCAAACGCAAATAATCGTTCGTGTCTACACTTATATCAAACCTTGGTCGATACAGGCCACGTCGTGTCATATTGTAGGCCCTAACGGGGATAAGGTCATAGATGCGGACCATGCAACGGACATTGACAATGATGATGGTCTTAAAGAAACGCAACCATGTAAGCTTGGTATTCTTGTGGAAGCTTGTGCCATGACCCAAAAATGTCCTGCTATGGAATATGGAGGTGAAAGTAGTACTCAACTTCAACCAGTTGCACATAACGAGGAAAATAAAACCACCGGTGACCCGATTATTGTAAGTTATATTTCACTTACAGTTTAAATATTAGCTATAGCATACGTCCCTACTTATGTATATATATTTAAAATTCAGCAGGAACCGGATTGTGGTAACGATTGGTCGTCTTACATAAACGATGATAAAGTTTCGGGTGATAATTCTGTAGATGCAATGGATTGTGATAATAAACAGCAAGATGTGGTTCAGAAACAATTGGATGGGGAACCTGAACCCGTTAACAATATTGTTGGTGTGCAGACACAAGAAGGAACACCAACCAACAAAGCTCTTGAGGTATCTACATTATCAGTAATACAACGTCGAGAAATACAAGATTTTAATGTGTTGTTTTCTAACATACTATATTTTCAAATCTCAGTTTAAAGACAACAACCTGCCATATGTAAATGTGGTTGGCCAAAACACACACCTATGTTGGGACCTGTTTCCTCCGAAGATAATTTCAACAAAAGCGTCGATACAACATTGTGTGTTCCGTCTTTAGATTTAATGGATTGTGATGATCAACAAGGGGATGTGGTTGAGAAAAATTCGTTTGTTGGCCTTCAATCCAGTAACAATGATGTTGTTGTGGTTAGCGAAGAAGAAACACCAACAAAGACAGACGCTGAAGCCCCTGAATCTCAGGTTACACCCAACAAAATGTCATTTGCAAATGTGGTAGGTCCTAATGACAAACCTCCGTTGGAAGATCTTTTCTCCGATAAGAATACGAACAAAAGAAAGAGAGTAAAATTGAACGACAACGTCAGTAAAACAAGGCGAATTGCAAAACATTATACGAAGTTGGCTGGGTCTGTCAATTCGGCAAATGGGGTATCAAAAACATCAGCTACTACTTGCCGCCATCTTAAAAGATCGCAGGGTGTCATTAACGAGGCTATTATCCCGGCTGCCTGTTCAGATGTAAAGTACCTTGTTAAATTGTAACGGAAATGCATATTTTTTATTTGTCTGCTTATTTTTCAAGTTTGTTTTCAGGAAACATCCAGAAACCCCAAAACGCGTCCAGTTTGTCGCTTCTATTCGCCCACAATTGAACCGTTTGTAGAGGTAGGTTCTGTTTGTTATTCCATTAACATCAATATCATTGGGTGTATGTTATTCAATATATATATTTTTTATTTTTTAGGAACTTTTACGACATCCGAACTGTAACAAAAAGAAGGTTATTGTTCCTGATTACCTTCGCAACTATTTCAAGCTTAAAAAACCATTACTTTATAGGTTTCATTGGGGCTCCGGTGCCGTTGTTGCTTGTAGGTGTTTTTGGGTAGCCTTGGCATGTGTTGAAGATTGCACCGGCGGGTGGCTTAATGACTTAGTGAGTAAACCTGATGCCTATTTGGTCTACTACACTTATTTATTATTTCGTTTTGTTACTTATGAACCGAATGTTTACACTTTTGATTTGCTTTATATGTCCGCAGCACTTGGATGTATGGGTTGATTTGATGTGGTTGTTTAGACCAGTCGATGCAGATTAGGCTTTAGCAGGGTGTACTTTCTGCTCTCAAATCCTAAATGGCAAAATGCCTACCACTTATTCAGATGGCACAACATACCCAGTGGCTTGGCGAGATGTTGAAAAGGTCAGTTTGGCAGACACTTACCGTACATATACCACTACTGTTATAAACAGCTTATAATATTCTGCAATTGTTTTATATATCAGGTGTATTTTCTCGTGAATGAAAATAAAAAACACTGGGTACTTGGTGTGCTCCATATCCGCACTGGAGTTTTTTTACGTTTATGACTCTCTCGGGCCAGCCGTAGGAGGTGCACGGTGGTTGCGAGGTTTGAAGAGAAAGTTACAAACACTTCTTAAATTGTACCTAACAAAGGCTGAGTTACTGCATTGTAAGGACATATCACCGGGGGATTATAGAATCACATACCAGTGTCCAAAAGTGCCACAACAATCAAAATTATATGGCGATTGCGGAGTATGGGTGTGCATTATTTTGTACAGATTGCTTTGTAACCAGCCTCTGGAAGCAGACGACCCTCTTCAAACAGCGTTAGCTTACCGTGAACGGATGATTGAATACTTCTGGAAGCACAAGGTTGAGTACAAAAATTGTTAGCGGTCTTTCAAGGTACGATCCTTACTGTCCGTTTGACCCATAATTAATCTCAAATGTTGACTTGTGAAGTATTTTTCTTGCAACTTTTACTGTAGGTATTTTTACTTGTGTTATATATTAGTCGATTATTATATATTTTTTTAACTCAATGGCATTTCTTTTGTTAATACCCGTGCACATAAACAAAAAGGCCTATGGTTTGCAAACCACTTATATATGGGTTATGTATACTTTATTAATATTTTGTATATAGCATAATTTAATATTTGGTTTCCCTAAAGTACATCACGGTACATGTCCTTTAATGTCTTCTGTTCCCAATCTCTTTCTTCAATACAAATCTTTCTTATTTTGTTTAACAAAATCTTTCTTTCTTCTTTTGGTCTATTCACTTCATATCTTTATCCCAATCTTTCTGCTTTTGTTTAAAAAAATGTCTGACTATATCCCACTGGATGTTCAACTAGATATCATTCGTAGGCTACCTCCTAAGTCTATACTCCAGCTACGTAGTGTTTGAAAGTTATGGAAGGCTAGTATAGATTGTGGAATCTTCATCCTTAATTACGGTGTTCGTCATAATGATGAGTGTTTTTTTACGCTAACATTCGATCAGGGTCACCAAGGTTTTATGTTAGCTTTGATGAACAGCTGATCGCTATGGTACTTCATACAGATTTAATGCTTTCATCTATGATTGCAGTTGGCAATTCTAATGGTCTTTCGTGTTTTGTTTATGGTTCTAATCTACTGTCTATTATTTGGAACCCGACAATCAAAAAATCACTTGCAGTACATGTCCCGTTTTACACGTATCAAATTGAATGTAAAAAAATTTGTTTTGGTTTTGCCGTCCGTCCGGACACTCTTGACCCGACGATCATGAAGGTCTCCTATCCTGTTTTCCAAAGTGGTTTCTGGTATGTATCTGTCTTTTCTTTGAACTCGTTAAGGTGGACACTCCTTGAAAATTTCCACCCCCCTCGTGAAACTATCAAATTGAAACGTCAAAGTCAGGCAGTTGTAGGTCCCTTTATCTATTGGACTGGGAGTGAAAAGTTAACTAATGAGGACGGTGTTACGTACAAGATTTATGTGTTGATTTCTTTTGATTTGGTAACCAACCAATTTAAAGTTATTGATAGAATCGATGCTCGAGGTTGTTTAGACCTTATCTAGGATCACAATAACAATTAACAATTAACAATAACACGCATCGGAATACATCAAAACATAATTGTTATTGCTACAAGGTTTCTTCGTCATCATCTCCTACTCTATTACAAACACCAATACAACCCCAATACTATCTTGATCAATGATAGTGCGTGTTATCTATCAATAACAAGGAATCATGGATCCTTGGGGTTCACCAACTAGTCGACTAACCAATACCCAAGGCGTCCCCTAATGCCTGTACACACACACCTTTACTAATGGTGTTCACATCTTGACACAATCTAAAACCAATTCCCTGTATCTCTTTATATAATAAAGATACTAGGGTTACAAAGAAATCTTTCCAACATATAAAATATTTCCTGTAATCTCCATCTTTTTGTAGAATATCCCTTTGTCTTCTTAAGTCCCTCAAGTTTCATTCTTTTTCATTGTTGCACATTAGTTTTGTATTATCAACTCAAAGTAACAAACCCAACAATCTTCCCCTAGTTGATAATTGCAAAACTACACGATGAATGAAACTTCTCCTTAAGCCATGCTATACCATCAAGGATCTTCAAGTCGCAAATCTTCAAGTAGACTCTTCTTCCCCTTTTTGCCATTATCCACTAGGAGAAGCTAAGTAGAAGCAACTTTGATCTTCAAAACCACGAACCAATATCATACGACTAATCCATCTTTCCAATGCCTCAAGATACCCTCCATGAAGTTTTCCGCACTAAAAATGAAATTAAGGCAAAAGAAATCCGAACCAATAGTAAAATACCAACAAGTAGTAGCAAAAACCTTCACCTCGATGTAGCATATAAATGGTTAAACATTTAAACATTAAGCTTCCCCTAAAACCCATATGTTAACCATTTGAAGAATGTAGGCTCTATGTAATGATTACTCATGAAGAAAGCCAAGTATAACCAATTTGATGAAGAAGTAGAACAACCCAAACCTGTGTCTTATATCTTGCACTAAAGATGACATTGAACGTATACCCAATCTTGATGTATAGGGAGACCGCAATCTCTTGACGAAAAACTTCATCTACTATTCGTCAATTCGTTGTCACACATGAACGCACGAACAAGTTATCTTAAAAGTGTAACACCCACTTTAAGATATGATAAAACACAAACCCAAATAATTCCACTTCATCTTCAAATAGGTGATAAACGCCTTTCTTCGTAATCAATTATGCAAAAAGAACGAGCCATGAACCTGTTAAGACCAAAAATCCACGCATGTACTGTACAAGAGTACTAAAAATGTACTAAGAGTATTAACTTCTACTAAAAGTATTAACTTTGAAAGCTAAGAGTATTAACTTCCAAAGCCAAGAGTATTAACTTTTTAAAGCTAGAAGTATTAACTCTTCGTAACCAAATCACGACTAACATGCTTCCCCTCAAATCCAAACAGTGTGTGTCGAAAATCCAATATCCCATGTGTGTTTCTTTTGTCCAAAATCACCATAACTTGGACAAGAACTAAAAACATATACACATATACGTCCATCCATGCATATAAACTCACAACCATGAGCTGAGACAAATACCACGCCCATATCCAATCACAATCAAGCTAAAATTCACGCCTCTGGTAGTCTGGTAACATTCAAAACACAAAATATAGTCACCAATGAACATTATAAGCAGCCTTCATACCACTTTTAACCTCATAACACAATATGCATGTTCACGTCCAAACCTCCTCTGTCCATATACTAAATGTAATCTGCTCCAAAGAAAGCTCATATGCATCCTCTTCGTTCATATACCATCTACCATGCTCGTACCTTTCAAAAGTTCGTGAATAGTACCAGAATTAACCAAAAATATTTACAAACATGTGTCCAAGAGTATCAGCAGCAGTTACGTAATAACGAGCAGTAGAATAAATAAGCTAGCAGTAAATTAAGAAAGATAGCAGCAGAAACATAACGAGAGCAGTAGTATCATTCAAGAGCAGTTGGAAAATACGTGATCAGACTGCATTGGCAGCGTATATCAACCAAAGAACGAGAAACATGTGAAAGCTCCATCAGTGACAAATATTGCTCTTCCAAGAATTGATTGAATATTTGAATAATGATTGAATAATACATCCGACTCATCTTGTAGTATGATATTAATAAGCTACGTCCACCTATTTAATGTTTTATGCACCACCGACCAATTTAATACTCTACTGATTCACAAAAGATATAATCATCCATGACCCATGTGACCCATCGTCCAATCAGCAGCTTCAAACATACTCTCTCTGCAGCCATATTTGACACCTTATAACTTACACATGAAAGCTCCGATCGATGATCCCTCCGGTGAAACGTTAGATGGGTATATAGAGAAGCTCCAGCAAAAATTTCAGCCCGATCCAACGGTTAACGACAAAGTTATCATCATTTAAAAACAGTGCTGCATAAACCATACGAAAATTTTTCAATTTCGAATTTATCTTCTTCTTCAAGAAACCTTGCGAAATCCCAGATATCAAGAGCAACCCGCTCTGATACCACTTGATATAATAAACTAAAATACATTATTCATTGAAAATTTTTATTTCAGGATACCCGCCGCTGCAACGCGCGGGTACCCTGCTAGTATTAAATAAAAAAACAATGAAGGTTGAAGAGTCATTAAACGTAAGATTTGATGAAAGTCCACCTAAACCGACCTAACCTCTTGTCGATGACGAGATAATCGAAAGTGAAGCCATAGAAATCAAGGAAAATATAAACAAAGAAGATGAACCATTAAACAATGAAATCATCAACATTAAAGAGTCTAAAGATCATCCCGTAGATAAGGTCATAGAAAAGTTAAATGAAAGAACCTTAAGACCTCAAGTCCAAAACCAAAGTAGTTTATTTTGTTTTGTCTCAACCATATAACCTAAAAATACACAAGAAGCCATAAAAGATGAAAGTTGGGTAATGGCTATGCAAGAAGAGTTAAATCAATTTGTTTTTAACAATGTTTGGACACTTGTCCCTCTACCTGATAACCAAACCATAATCGGAACTAAATGGGTATGTAAAAACAAGTTAGATGCAAACGGTGTAGTGTCTAGAAATAAAGCTAGACTCGTTGCCCAAGGGTATAATCAACAAGAAAGCATAGACTTTGATGAGACCTATGCTCCCGTGGCTAGATTAGAGTCTATAAGAATACTTCTTGCTTATGCTTGTGCTAATGATCTTAAGATTTTTCAAATGGATGTTAAAAGTGCTTTTCTAAATGGATTTATTAATGAAGAAGTCTATGTAGCTCAACCTCCAGGATTTATCAATTTCGAAAACCTAAACACGTGTATAAACTAAAGAAATCTCTTTACGGTCTTAAACAAGCCCCAAAACTTGGTATGATGGACTCAAATCATTTTTAATCAAAAACAACTACACCATGGGGTTAGTTGATAATACACTTTTTACTAAGAAAATGGAATCGCATTTAATTAATGTTTAAATATACGTGGACGATATTATATTCGGATGGACTTGTCAAGACATGTGTGATGATTTCTCAAAAATCATGCATGATGAGTTTGAAATGAGTATGATGGGAGAACTAAGATTCTTTCTTGGTCTACAAATCAAACAACTAGAAGATGGTATCTTCTTTAATCAATCCAAATACATAAAAGAAATATTAAATAAATTTGGTTTAGAAGATTCAAAACCCATAAGAACACCAATGTCATCTGATACTAAACTTAAAAAGATGAAGACGGTGAATCCGTTGATAACATAAAATACCGTGGCATGATTGGTAGTCGTCTCTATCTTACGGCTAGTCGGCCGGATATCATGTTTAGTGTTTGTCTATGTGCTAGATTTCAAGAAGACCCTAAAACATCACATCTAGAAGCGGTCAAAAGAATATTTAGATACATTAAGGGTACGACTCAATTGGGATTATGGTATCCTAAGGGAACGGGGGTAGAAACTATTGTATATGCTGATTATGACCATGCAGGTGATTATGTTAACCGAAAGAGTACAAGTGGTGTATGTACCTTCATGTGATGTTGTTTAACATCTTGGTTCTCGAAGAAGCAAACGGCATTGGCCATATCAACAGCCGAAGCCGAATATGTCTCTGCCGGCAAAGCATGCCAACAAGCATTATGGATGAAACGAGCGTTAGTTGACTAAGACATTCATCTAAGTGACATAGCCATTTTATGCGACAACAAATGTGCCATTGACTTAAGAAAGAATCCGGTGTTACACTCTCGCACCAAGCATATAGAGATCCTTCATCACTTCTTAAGAGACAATGTTCAAAAGGGGAGCATTTCTATTAAGAAGGTAGCATCCGAAGATAACATAGCCGACGTCCTCACCAAACCGTTGAAGCGGGAACAATTCAACTTGCTTCGTCTTGGTCTTGGCCTCATGGAACAATCGTCGTAATTTGTTTCTCAACTCTACAAGGTATGTAAACATTAGTCTTCCTCTTTTCTGAGTCTAGGATCTCTATTTCACACACAACTCACAAACAATATGGGGATTTTCAAAACTCTATATGTATTGTCTTGTACCCTTTCAAAACTAACGACAACTTTTTGTTTTCAATAAACTTTTTAAAATATTTTCTAAAAGGATACTTCTCCCCGTATCATTTTTCTAACGTTATTCTCACGCCTAGGACAAACCTTTTTCATTATTAATACAAAGTAAAAACCCTTTTTCATTGCATCTCATGTCTTTTGAATGCTAAAGGGAACACATAACTAATATGTGTTTTCGGGTACATTTGTTCAAGCAAAAATGAATTAAGGAACACTCGGGTTATCTCATATAATAATATGCTTTTTCTTCTTAGTTTATTTTCTTTTCTTTTTAGGACTCGAGATAACCGCAACTCCAAATAGTTTGAATATAGGCACACACTAGGCATCAACGTTTCCAAAAGGAAAATTTTGAGCTGCCCGAGTCACCAATACCACGGATCCCAGCATTAACGCAGGACGGTTCCCTAAAGGAACGGATCCGTGGGAACCGTGGGACAGAAACTAAATTTCTCTTCTATTTTTCTCACTTTGGCTATAAACCTTCATATTTTCATCATTTTAGCTCTTTCACTAATGAGTATGTTACTTAATGCTTGTGCTCTCATGATCACATGCCTTAAATTCATATCTAATCATTAAATTTTAGTCCACATTTTGGTTCTAGCATTCATTACAATGCACTATTTTCTCTATAAGTAAGGTTCCCAAAATGCTTGCTTATCCATCACTCTCAACCCTACAAACAATCATCATCATGTCATCCAAAAGATCTTCCACCATTGATGAATCACCTAGTGCAAACAATCCCCTTCAAGAAATCCAAAAATTTATCCTACCACCTTCCATAGTGCCACCACCCAAATCTAGAAAAACCACACGGTTTAGCATCCGGCCTTGTTGTTTAGCCAAACCATTGTCAAAAAGTTTATCACCAACTACGCATTCACCACCAAATGATTCCATAGTAGCACCTCCATCATCTCCAACAAGCACATCACCACCATCACCTATCAAGTCTCCACCTAAGATCACCCTATCGGAACTCCTTAAGACTCCGAAAACATTCCCACTATCCATGTCTAGTCCACCACCCACATCATTTCAACAAACTTCCAACCCAAAATAACTAGTATTTTTAACACCACCAACATCTCCAAACACATTTTACAATGATCTTGCAACTTCACCACCTTTAGCTCCCATTATCTTATAAGAACATCTAGGTTCTTTTCCACCACCACTTCCAAACATTTCGGATTTTGATCCATATTTTCCAACTTTTCCACCACATATTCCGCCTTCCACCAATCAAAATTACCCGAAAACCATCCACACACAATACCCACATCATTTACATTGTGAACATTGCCAATCCACTAGGGAACTTGCAATGGAAATTAGGGACGAGATGCGATTCATACTTAACCACATCCTTAATCGCATCAACATAATCACTCACCAAAACTTCCATAATTAACCTTATGCAAGCATAAAAGGAATGATAATACTATTTTCTCTATTCTTTTGAGTCATTTTAAAGAACAAACCTTGTTCTTAGTTTTTACATGTTTGTATGTGGCCTCTATACCACTACACTTTATCTTTTTATTACAAGGCTTTGTTTACATATCTTGGCTCTCCATCTTGTTTCTCGTCAATTACAAGATTACATTGCATGTTACTAATAACTTTTTATTTGTAGGTATTATATTTTCTCACTTGACGCCCTATTCTAGGGGGAGCTACCGTCAAGGGGGAGTTAGTGCTTCGTGAATTATTCTATTTTTTTCTCCACACTTTATTTCTTCGTTAGGTTCACTTTTTGTTTAGACAAAAAGGAGAAGAAGAAGTAAAACTTATATGCTTTCAAAACATACATCTAATCTTAAGTTTTACTCATCATAACATTATGTTTTGTCATCAACAAAAAGGGGAAGATTGTTAATATAAATAAATCGTAAAAACGTTTATTCATATTTAGCGATCTCTTTGTGTTTTGTCGATAACAAATATAAAGTTATCATAAGTAAAATTATAAGGATACATGATATTTTTGTAAAGCATTTACATATATAGTAGTTTAACATAAATTGTTATAATAGTTTATTAGGATGGGTAAAAACCATAACCCATGACCCATACCCATGAAGCATTATTCATAACCTATGGAGCTAACCCATGACCTATTGACTAGATGCATTGCATCTTCTAGATACATTGTATCTATTTTGATACCCATGACCCATAGTCCATGACCCATAACCCATGATCCATGACCCATAACCCAAATAAGAGGAGCGTCCTGCGGATCCCCCAGTTTACACTGGACGGATCCCTCATGTAAGGGATCCGTGGGATCCGGGGAACAATAGTGATTTTTTGCCTATAAATAGTGAGCCATTTCTTCATTGTAACTCACCCCTCTTCTTACAAACTCTCTCACATACTACTTCTCTCTTCTAATCTCATATCTCTTGATCTATAAAGTAGTTCTTCTTTCTTTTGTTGTGATTCTCATATAGGTTCTTCTCAAAGGCAAGATCACGAGATACTACAAGTCATCCAAGCTAGGGGTCCTTGATTGATTTGTTCCTCTACAAGATTTCTGTAGCAAGATCTTGTATTTCATATTTCACATAGTTGTTGTGTTATAGTTGTGTTAGTTTCGTCCTCCGTGTTAAGGACTCGGTATTTAGCTTTGTACCGAAAAAAGTGTAAGCGACGTTGTGAGGCTTCTCCGCCAATTTGAAGGAGCTTGTTGACATAGTGCTTGAACTCTCGAGTAGGTGACTCGGGGAGTGGAGTAGGGCAAGGAAGGCGTCCTTGTAGCCGAACCACTATAAATCGGTTGTGTCATTTCTATCATTTACTTTACTTGCTTTCATTACTTGCATTACTTATTGCTTTATACTTTCTATCCATCCATACGATTTCACATAAGTTCGAATCTAAAGTTTTTGAAACTAACTTAAATCGTCAAAACTATTCAACCCCCCTTCTAGTTTTCCACAAAATTATTGGATTTATATGAGAATTGATGAAGGTTATAGAGTTAATTTCCTAAAGATGTGTTAAGGTATGTGTTATTGCCTTATGTGTTATTTGTGCTATGGTTTGTGTGTTAGCAATGCTTACGTGAATTATATGATGATAGAAGCATTGCCATGTTTTAGCCGATTACTTACTAAGCGTTATCGCTTACATGTCATAGTTGTCATGTTCTTGTAGGTTCATGTGTATCGGAAGTGCTATGCTTGGATTTGGTGTTGAATCATGGAATGGCCATGGAAGTTGGTAATACGTCATAATAGGAGCTAGGTTGATACCGAGCTCATGTGATGAATTTGTACCCCCGTGAGTCTTTTTATAGTTTTGTAAATGTGTCGTCAATCGACAAGGACATGTCATAGTCGTTATAGTTTTTTGATTGGTCAAATTGGAAGTCATGGTCAATTTAAAGAGGTGTTTGGATTAAAGTGTATTTCTACCCATTTGGGGTAGAATGGGTCAAATAAGTGTTAAATGCGTTAAGGATGGTTTATATATACAGTTTGTATAGTCTTTGTTTACCTTGTAAATTTTGAAGTGTTTGAATTGATTGTAATGGGTCAAGTCTGGTTGTGCAGTTTTGCTGTCATTTGTGCAGGTCTGTAGGCCTGACGAACGTCGCAGTTCATGGGCGACGACGTCCGGCTCAGTGGAGACGGTGTCAGGTTCTAAATCCCCTGAGCCGTCGCGTGTTAATTCTGAAAATGTGTCTTGAGTTATGATTAAAGGGTGACGGCGTTGCAGCTTATAAGGCGATGACGTCAGCCCGTATTTAAGCAATAAAATGATGTTTTGTTATAACCTTGTGCCAATGTTTTAAAAAGTAATCGAGTACATGTTATAACAAGGATTGTTGGTATGTGTGAAAACACATACCTTTTCTTTATCAAAACTAACCCAAAATAACCGGAAACGAGTCGTTAATGCCTAATATTTGTGTGTTTCTTGAGTTTATGCATGTGCAGGTACGGATATCAGAAAACAGACAAAAGAAAGACAAAACCGAAGAAGACCGAGCACGAGAATGAGAAGAGTGCAAAAGCCGATGCTGGGATGCAGTTTTATGGGTTTCAAATGCTAAAAAAAAGTCAAAATACGGAGTTTTGGATCATGTTCGGGGAGTTTTCTCATTTTCACCCTCACTTTATCAAAATTACACTTTCACCAAATTTACACAAAAGCCCCTCAACTTTATCATTTTGTCACAATACACCCTCATTTACCAAATTTTACCCTTACACCCCTCATCTAACTAAATGTCACTTTATCACCCTCACCCTTTCATAATTTACACTATTGGTCCCTATAGTTACAAATACTACACCATGGTCATTTTTTGTTAAATCATAATCCTAAACAAGTCCAAAAATAATAAACAAACCCATTTCCCCTTTACTCCAAAAGCCTAGCCCACCTTACCCTTTTTCCTGACCCTAGTCAACACCCGGTCAAATATCCCAATACCTTTTCTGACCCCCCAACTTTATCCCACTTGAACCCAGCCATAGTCTTTTGAACTCCCTCTCATAAACCAGTCAACCCAAAGCCAAATTCCCCCACCCAGTCAAAATCAATAATACGCGCCCTTTTTTCCCTTTTTACTGTGCTTCTCCCCCAAATAACACTTACCCTGCACACCCAAAAATTACCTCGTACACTTAATGTTTCTAGAACATCCTGACAACGTGTCAGAAGGTATGACACCTTGGGATTGCCAACTTGGCATATTGGAGCTTTGTGATTGATTTAGACACATCATTCCTTTGATCCAAGGGTTGAGATGAAGTTTGATGATACAAAAGGAAATCAAAGGCTGAGAATTGAGACCTAGAAGCTTCCTTTGATGCCCTAAAGCTCCTGAGATTGGCTATATAAAGACCCTCATCACCACAGATTGTTCTGCCCAGTTTTCATGTATTAGAAGGTTGTTACCTTTAATTTCTGTCATTTAATTGTTTAATCAGTGTTTAGAATACTTTTGTAATTTCAATTTATTTAGTATTGTAAAATTTCAACAATTAATGCAATCTTCCCTTTCATTTTAAATTGATTGTCATTTTACTTTTAATGCCTTCACTTTTGAAAATCTGAATTGAGCTCAAGCCTACTGTCAACATAAGCTCATATAAGCTTATCAGAGTTTATATGAGCTTAGTCATGTTTAAGTTTTCTCCTAATTACAATTTTCTCAAAAAGTCAACAATAGTCAAATTCCAAAGTCAAAATTAGTCTCAGTTCAATTTCTAGTTTTACTTTGTTAGAATGTTGAGTTTGATGTTTATTTGATAGTTTCAAATAAGTTGGAGTCAGAATTCATTAAGTTTTAGAGTTAATGTGCAATTTGGTCATGGAAGGGAGTGTTTGGATTAAACCAATTTTTTAGAGTTCTAGTCAAAATGGTAGGTTGAATTGAAGTTTATTAGTTTTTGTTACTGTTTTTAATGCTTATTCAATCAAGTTTTCAAGTTTCAAGTCTTGTTTTGTGATTAAAATTCATGTTAAAGTTTGTGTCACAGTTTCATTATTCTGTCCAACCAGTAATTTTCCACAGTTAGTTTCATGGTTTAAATCAGTTTCCTAGTTTGTTAAATTTGGTTTTACTAGTTGTTGATACACCTTAGATTACATGTTTTTAGCTTTTGTGCCCATTAAAAGTGTTTAGGTAGCTTAATTCTATGTCAAAAGTAGCCTAATCTATCACCTTAGTCTGTTGTACATCTGATGATCAGTCTTTATCAGCTTATAATAAGCTGATTATCTGCTTATTCTGTGAAGTCAATTGATTGATTTTTGTTTTTTTTAATAGATTATAGTATAAGGTTTAACTGCTCTTCCCTTTTTTAGCCTTTAGTGCTTATTGGATAGCTTATTTGAGCCTTTAAAAACCACCCACCTTGCCCCTTAGTCTCCTGACAAGCAGACTCTCCTATTAGTGCTTATCTTGCTTTTTGAATTGCTTATCTGCTTTAATATTTCTTTTTTGGGATTAGATTAGAATTGCTTTAGGTTTGCTTTTAGGATTTAGCTTATTTTAGATTCCCCATTGCTATTTAGTATGCTTCTTATTAGATGTCTCATTGTGTTGCATTGAGTCACATATTGGTTGTTTGAGTGCATTCATAGCATCATATTGAGTCGATACACCCACATGAGGATACCAAACACTAGGATTAAATGGTGAAACGAGACATTTTTGGAAATAACGAAATGGAATACATTGGGGTAGATAACGTTGATTTTGGGAATTATATATTAAAAATTGGTTTACATTAATAGGTTGTGCCGAGTCGATAGTTGATGTGCCGTGATTACCTGTTATCTTCTGCTAGTGTTTATTTGTACGTTGCTTGCTTGAGGTGAGTTTCATAGCCCCACTTTTCTCTACGTTTTTAACTAAATTGGGGTGAGAATCATGCTACTGTTTTTGGACCTTTAAAACTATTTGGATTTGCTTATATGCTTGACTGTTTAGATAGATGTGCGGTAGTTGTTGCCTTAGACTAGGTTAACCGTTGCCTAGCTAAGAATAGACTTCTACCTCGACCTAGTCCGGGGTTGGCAATTGTTCTAGATTTTGCCACGACAGTGCTGGACTAGAGTCGTTGGGCCCGAGTAATCCCTGGATGCGGGATATGGTTGGTGATCCGGGTAGGATCGGTGTGTGCAAACTGTATTTATCTATCTTAGGTCTTGCTTAGCAAATCAACTCCTACAGGTCCACTATGATTTTATTGAATTTAAACCTATGAACTCACCAGCGTAAGCTGACCTTTTAGCATGTTTTCTCAGGTATTTAAATGATGTTTGGAATACGTGATTGGTGGAAGCTTGGCAAGAAGGCGGGGTTCAAGGATCATATTTGACTCTGATAAACTTTGGGGACCTATTTTATTAAATCATGTTTTGGGCCTAATATTTATACTTTTGGATTAAATGTTTTGAATACTTAAATTTGGGATTGGTTTTGAATGTTAAATGACTATCTTTTTGCTATACTTGTGTGAGATACCAATCCAATAGTAACGCCCCGAAAACTTGATTAAGTCTTCCGCTATACCGATATTTGGGGGTGTTACAAATACTTCTTCCTTCCTCCATAGAAGTGTTGTGTCCAAGGCATTAGCGAAGGATGCCGAAAGAGTCAAGAAGAAAGCATTAGTGAAAGGTGTTTAACGTCCGTGTCAAAGCATTAGTGAAGAATGTTAAAGGAGTCAAGACGAAGGCATTAGTGAAAGGTGCCAAGCGTTCGTGTCAAGGGCATTAGTGAAAGATGCCTCGAAGTCAAGTCAAGTGGCATTAGTGAAGGATGCCATGTTTGTATACTCGATGAGGTGCATCGATATACAAATAGAGATAGGCTGTTTCCAAGGATATTGATATCATTGATGGTGTTGTAATAAGGAGTTGGTCTCCATTGGGGTTAGGTGTTGTGTAGTGTTGGGTAGTAGTTCCTCCATTGTAATGGAACTCGGTACTTAGCCTAGTACTGGATAAAGGGTAGGTAACGTTGTGGTAGGTGCGGTTCAACCTTGTGAAAGAGCCCAGTGGTTAGCCTAGTACCGGAAAAAGAGTAGGCGACGTTGTGAAGGCTTCTCCGCCATAAGGAGTTGGTGTCGTGTAGTGATTACGAACTCTCGAGTAGGTGACTCGGGGAGTGGAGTAGGGCAAGGAAGGTGTCCTTGTAGCCGAATCACTATAAATACTCGTGTCATGGTTATGTGCTTCTTACTCTTTATCTTTCATTACACATTTATATATCTATCTATCAATGTCCAACATACACATCCAAATAGATTGACATAATTCGATCTAAATATTTTAAAACAAAGTCTTAATTGGTAAAACTATTCAACCCCCCCCCCTTCTAGTTTTCCACAGGCTGTAAATATAAAGGATGGACGCTGCAAACGGTCGTTGGCCAAAAGGGCTAACGTGTAAATGATAACATAATCTACTTTGTTGGGTCTGAAAAACCGACTCAATTGTCTCTGACAAGTATTTAAACATAAAATAGCCTAATACACCTTCTGAGGATCAGTGAACATAAAGTCACTGATAACGTTCAGAGAGAATGCCACTTTATAACTATCAATGTGAACCTGATGGTTATAACTTATAAGAAGTGAGATACTCTCAAATATGTTATCAAAGATCATGACTCTCTGATTATTATTCAGAAAGTGATACTCACTGATAAAGAAATCAGTTAGTGTTGTATAACGCTCAAATGTATGTATGGTTTCAGGGACGTCAAAGACCAACATAAGAAAACATCTCACAAACTGATGCGGTGTCAAAGAGTGGTTTACAAGGAGCTAAAAGCAACGCCAGGGTCACTGAGATCTGACAAATGTCTCTATGACCCTAAGGACTTGATTCTGCATTACAACATAACCTCTAAATGCATGGGCGGGAAACTTCTTTAGGAAGATAAGTTCAAGTACTTATCGATATACGCGAGACAGGAATTGGAACTATAAGTTGTCAAATCAGGAAAGCCGAAAGTACGCTTCAGACTAGCCTACTAGGCACGTGCCTATCTATAGCAAGTGGACAACTTACTATGCAACCTACATGCGACCACTGTTTCCCCTCCTATATAAACTCAAGGTTGTTACCGAGTTAAGTAGAGATTCAAACATAGAAAATAATACATAGTATTATAGTTATGATCCCCCTTTCCTAGAAATAACAACGCAAAGCTAGCTGCCACTTGTTGTTTTAGTTTGGAAATTTATCTGTCAAAAAATCGGGGTAGTTTTCCAAAGGCTATCCTATGTAAATCTATTGATTCATTTCTAATAAGATTTATAAAAGGTTAAAAAAAATGACACTGGTGTTATTAGCGAGTCCATGTCGTTCAAAATCAAACCCAACCACATCGATGTTGATGTTCATCAGTTTCCGTCACTTGACGAAACTATTGTACTTATATTTCATAGTTTGCATGAACGCCGACGGGGACCCAACATACTTAACACCAGTTAAAAAATGGACAAGTGTTATTCTTTTGCAAAGATAGGGACTGTCCATGCAACTTTAAACTTTGAGAGATGAAATATGAAATTTTAGGCAAACCACAAGGACCATTCGTGTAATTTTCTCTTATTTATTTATTAAATACCCAACACATTCTCACAAAATAAATAAATAAATAAATAAATAAAAATATGAGAGTCCCACAATTGCTTGAAATCATAAGCGGTGAAGGATGAGCCTTGCCGGTGTGAGTCAGAACCTAGCCAGCATTATTACCTCATGAATGTGGCCCTTGCGGGACTCCATTGAGACTACCCACATCAGTCACCAGAAAAAACCATCCTCATCGGACATGTCAGCGCCACATCAACTTTCTCTATCAACCTTTTTACCCTCACTCACTCTCAGAGTTCACTATTATTGGTCACAACATAATTAAATACACACTTTATACAAACATACCTCACAAAATACTTACACACACTTACAAACCAAATAAATAATATTAACTTGCCCGTGTGTAGGAACATGATATTATCTACATTTCTTGCATCTATAAAGCGCGAAATCAGTTATGCAAACATAATCCCAATCATACATAATGGTGATGCGATAAAGGGTTAGGCTCGGATTTGTAAGCAATAATCGGGTCATATAAACATCTAAATTTCGCCATGGTTGCAAACAAACTCAGTTGCATAGCAATCATTAATACTATAATGTCTGGTCATTGCGTTGATAGGTTACAGTCAGATGTCCAATGGCCCGTTTCATTTCGCTCACATTATAATTGTGGAAAACTATACCGGGAAACCAATTATAAGAGTTTGTAGTATTTGGGTAACTCAAACGTATTAGATTTGAGCACCGGGATCGTTCCTAGCGAGGGATGAATGGAGTTTAACAACTCAGGTCGTGTGATTCGGGATTCGAATGGGGAAAAAGGATTTTGATTGATTTCTAAACTACGGTGCAAGGAAAAGTAAAGGAAAGAAATTAAAACTACAAAATCTATGATGCAAACAAGTAAATATGACTAATTATGCAAGTTTAAACTAAAAACGTAAATTACGTAATTAATAAAACGTAAATAAAATGCAAACTAATCTATATTAACTCCTAAAAGTGATCTAATATTTTTCTACAGCTAAAAAATATGATTTGAAATTTAAAACTAATTTTTATGATTTATCTTTATTTATTTTGAATTAAAAACTAATTTTGAATATTTAAAATAGAGTTAAAAAGCTAAAAATTATGAAAATTAATGAGAAAATTATAAGACTGTTTTTCAAAAATCTAACTTAACTAAAAAGAATTTTCAAAACTATAATTACATTTTTCTGACTTTTTCTCTAATTATTATGAATTTAAAACTATTTAAAACTAATTAAATTCCTAGAAAAATACTATTTAATCTAAGAAAAATCTGGAAAAGTATTTTTTCTGAATTTTTTAATATTATAAACCTAAGAAAATTGAAATTGCATTTTTCTGAACATTTTATGATTAATTTGGATTAAATGCTATTTAAAAAATGCTTAAAACTGAATTTAAATGCAGAAAAATAGTAAATGAATAGAGAAAATTATGAAAAATTACAGAAAAGTCTAAAATTATATAGAGAAGCTAGGAAAAATATTAAATACAACTAATGGCAACAGATTAAACAAATGGGCATGAATCTGTATTGAATAAGCTAAAACTAATAAGCTAAACTTCTTAATAGGCCACAAGAAGCTCCAATAAGCTAAGACTAACCTCAACTAACTAAAAAATACCTTATAGAAGACAAACAACCAGTAAACTTAATTCCAAAATCTCAGCTTAAGAGGACTTAGCATGAAGAAATTAAAAATCAAAATTAAAAGCTATTTAGAACTAAGTGATGACAGCAACCTGAGATAGTGGAATACAGGTTCAAATTAAGCTATATAAAAGCTGAGCAAATGAGTTTAAATAAGCTAATTCCTAAGAGTGCAAACTACCTAATCCTAGAAAGCAACCTAATGAAGCAATAAATCTGAAAACCAACTAAAGTAAGTTCCCATTAGACTAAAGATAATCATGCTGCAATTGCAACAACCAAGAGATCATGAAAGTACTTGCAGTCCTAGTTAGGCACAACAAATAAGTGTCTAAAGCCTAAAAACTACAAAGCAACTAAAATCTATCCTACAACTGCTGCATGAACCATGGATCAAGCAAATAAAAGGATGAGATAACACTATTCTAAACTGATGTGCAGGGCATCACATGAACAAATGACCAACTTCAAGACCATGTCAGACTGTGAAAATGATTTTTATGAATTTTTTCCTTTTGGGAAAGGTAAAACCATCTATTGAAATTGTGATTTTTGATTTTTACAAATTTTAAAACACATTAAGAATGATGAAAACTGCTAGTGCAACCTACAAACTAACACTAATAAAACTGTTAATATAAAATGCATAAATGAACCTGTAATAACAATTTAAACCTGATTTCATTAAAACTTAAACTGAAAAGGCTTTAAAACATGGTTCTAAACTTGTTTTCTGTTAATACAAATAAGCCGTAAAAACGTTTATTTATATTTTACGATCTTCTAATGTTTTGTCGATAACAAACGTAAAATCATTTTAACGAAACAAATAAAATACGTAAATAGTTTGATTCAATAGTTTCCTAACACACTTACGTTTTCACATAAAACGCTAAAACAAGTATAAGTGAGTTTATGTTTTAGAGACACATATGTACAACAAATAGTGTTTACATATTGGGCAAACATATACTAGATGGGTAAAAACATGTATATACCAAAATGGGTAAAAACAAGTATATACTAAATGGGTAAAAACTAGCAAATGGTATTGACCCATAACCCATGGTTTTATACAAACCACTTAACCAAGTTCAATGTATTCTAGAGATACATTGTATCTAGTAAGAAACCCATGGATCAAACCATAACCCATGACCCATGACCCATAACCAAAAATACCCATGGGCAAAGAGGAGTGTCCCACGGATCCCTAGCTTTGTGCTAGACGGATCCCTTGTGGGAGGGATCCGCGGGATCCGGGGAATAGTAGAAAATTTCCTCTATAAATAGAGAGCCATTTCTTCCTTTCAAGACACAACTTTCACACATACTTTCTCCAAGTATTTTATCTCTCTAACCTCAAATCCAAGAGATCTATGTAGTTTGTCTTTTGTTTTTGTGTGATTCTCTAGGTTCCTCTTAAAGGCGAGATCACCACTTCTTGAAGTCGAGCAAGCTCAAGTCCATGAGTTGCCATGCTTCGTCATCATCAAGACAACTGAGGTTCTCTTGCTGATACTTCTTTCTTCCTCTGTAGATGTTGTGTTGAAGGCATTAGTGAATGATGCCGAAAGTGTCAAGACGAAAGCATTAGTGAAAGGTGCTTATCGTCCGTGTCAAAAGCATTAGTGAAGAATGCTAAAGGTGTCAAGACGAAGGCATTAGTGAAGGGTGCCAAGCGTTGTGTCAAAGGCATTAGTAAAGGATGCCTAAGAATCAAATCAAGTGGCATTAGGGAAGAATGCCTAGGTCGTATAACCGATGAGGTGCATCGTTATACATATAAGTATTTGTTTATTTCCAAGGATGGTGATATCCTTGATGGTGTTGTAATAAGGAGTGGATCTCCTTGAGATTAGGTGTTGTGTTGTGATGGGTAGTAGTTCCTCCATAGTAATGGAACTAGGTACTTAGCCTAGTACCTAATAAAGGGTAGGCGACGTTGTGATAGGATTAGTTCTCCTTGGTGTGAAAGAACTCGGTGGTTAGCCTAGCACCGTAAAAAAGGGTAGGCGACGTTGTGTTAGGTGTGGTTCGCCTTGGTGTGAAAGAACTCGGTATTTATCTTTGTACCGGAAAAAGGTGTAAGCGACGTTGTGAAGGCTTCTCCGCCATAAGGAGATTGGTGTAGTGTTTACGAACTCTCGAGTAGGTGACTCGGGGAGTGGAGTAGGGCAAGGAATGTGTCCTTGTAGCCGAACAACTATAAATACTTGTGTCGTGGTGATGTGCTTCTTACTTTTTATCTTTCATTACACGTTTATATATCTATCTATCAACGTCCAACATAAACAACCAAATAGATTGACATAAGTCGATCTAAATATTTAAAAGGAAGTTTTAAATTGGTAAAACTATTCAACCCCCTTCTAGTTTTCCACATTTTCCTCAACTATTGCTTAGAAATTCAACTTTATCTTCAAAAATTAACACCATCCAAACACCCCTTTAACTTAAGCAAATGAAAATTATTCTTGAAAACTTGAGCAAATTTGACTAAAACTAAATTGAAATGAATAATTAATCCTAAAACTTGACTTCAAAACAAGTTACACCAGATTTAACTCAGAACTGAATTTACTTAAAGAGTTTGACTAATTTTGACTTTTTGATTAAATGGAAATTTAGATAAAGTAAAACATGAACAAGCTCATATAAAGCTATAATAAGCTTCTTTGAGCTTGTATAAACAACACTTGAGCTTATTGAAACAGTAGAAACAGTAATTTAGGGATTGAAAATAAATGATAACAATGAAACTGAATTAATGGAAATATGAAATTACAACTTATAAAACTGCAATTACAATAATGAAAACTGATTAACTACAAGAAAAAGTAAATGAAAAGGTAATTTAAAACTGGTAACAACTTTCTAATAGCATAAAAATTGGACAATTCGAATCTGTGATGGAGAGGGTCTTTAAATAGCCAAGCTGAGGGCATGGGATGCTTCTGGATCTTTTAATTCTGTCCATTGATCAATCATGTGAATCATCTCATCTTCTCATAGCCTTTGGATCAAGACAGTGATGTGTTCCAACCAATAAGAATACTCCAATATGCCATGCTGGCAATCCCCTTGTGTCACACCCTCTGACACGTTGTCAGAGGGTTCTAGAAACTCATTAGTACGGGTAAATGGTGCTTGGTCATAAGGGTAATTAGAAGAGAAGAGTAAACAGTAATTGGGGAAATTGGGTGCGTATTTCTGCTTGTGGGTTTTTTACTATTGGGGTGTGGTTTGACTGGAGGGGTAATAAGGTTGGGGTCACGTAAGGTTATGAAAGGGGTTCAATTGGTGAAGAAAGTTCAATGGGGTGCAAAGGGTCATAGTTTGGGGTTTGACCGTGGGTTGACTTGGGTTTTTATTATATACGGGTATGGTAAAATAGGAAATGGGCTTGTTGGGCTGAAATGGGTAAAGGGTGGTGTTTTATTGGATTTGGTCTTTTAGTAGTTTTGTATCCGAATGGTTTAAAGGAATCCATTTGTGTAAAATTTCAAATACCAAAGGACCAAAAGTATAATCACTACACAACACAAACTCCTTGTGGCGGAGAAGCCTTCACAACGTCGACTACTCTTTATCCGGTACAAGGCTAGACACCGGGTTCTTCCACGAGGTAGAACCAAACTTATCACAAAGTCGCCTACACTTTATCTGGTACAAGGCTAGATACCGAGTCCCATTACAAAGGAGGAACTACTACCCAACACTACACAACACCTATTTCAAAGGAGACACCCTCCTTATTACAACATCATTAAGGATATCAATATCCTTGGACTCAAACTATCTATCTTGTACATCGATGCACCATATCGGATGTACACCCAAGGCACCTTTCACTAATGCCTTTGACATGACTCCTTGGCACCTTTCACTAATGCCTTTGTCTTTGACTCTACGGCACCTTTCACTAGTGCCTTCGACTTGACCCTTCGACACCTTTCACTAATGCCTTCTATACGAATCTTCGACACCATTCACTAATGCCTTCGATTCGGACCTTGGGCACCTTTCACTAATGCCATCAACACAACACTTCTTGGGAGGAAGAAAGAACTATCAACAAGAGAACTTCAGTAGTCTTGATGATGACAAAGTTTGGCAACTTATGGACTTGAGCTTGCTCAACTTCAAGAGGTGGTGATCTCGCCTTTAAGAGGAACCTAGAGAATGACACAAACACAAAACTTCATAGAAAGATCCTTTGGATCTGAGGTTAGAGAGTATACAACAACTAGAGAGAATGTGTGTAAACGGGGTGAGTTACAATGAAGAAATGACTCACTATTTATAGAGGAAAAATCACTACTTTTCCACGGATCCCACGGATCCTTTGCTTGAGGGATCCGTCAAGTGTAAACTGGGGGAACCATGGGACGCTCTTCTTTATCCATGGGTTATGGGTCATGGGTCCTAGACTTTGGACCATGGGTATCCAAACAGATACAATGTATCTAGAAGATGCAATGCATCTAGTCAATGGGTCATGGGTTAGCTCCATGGGTCATGGATAATACCCATTATGACTTATGCATGATGTCATGCAATTGGTCATAGGTTATGGATCATGCTCCATGGGTGTGGGTCATGGACTTTGGGTTTTACCCAACTATATTCAATGTATTTAGTCAATGAGTCAAATACTTAGACTTCTACCCATTATGTTACCTAATACAATACATACTAAGTATGTATATATATACCCATTATGTAAACGCTAGTTGTTATACATATGCATTACTATAACATGAAAGCACTATTACTTGTTTAGTGTTTTATATGAAAATGTAAGTGTGTTAGTAAACTATTGGCTCAAACTATTTATGTATTTTATTTATTTCATTAAAATGATTTTACGTTTTGTTATCGACAAAACATTAGAAGATCGTAAAATATAAATAAACGTTTTTACGGCTTATTTGTATTAACAATCTCCCCTTTTTTGTTGATGACAAAACATAAGATTATTTTAAGAAAAAACTAAAATTCATAAAAGTTTGAATTGTAGTTTTTATTCTCTTCTCCCCCTTTTTGTCGAAACAAAAAGAGCGTCGAAAAGTAACTAACACATCGTGTTAAAGAAATATGTGTAAAACGTAATAATATGAAAAAAAATAGAGAGTGAGGTAAGAGAAGTATTCTCGTCTTAGCTCCCCCTTGACCGGTCCATCCCTTTGTGAGGGCGTCAAGTAATTAGAAAGACTAAGCGAGTGTTTTGCAATTAAGTATGCAAATGGTTTTGTCTTATTGACGAACATGCTCCCCCTTGACGAGTTCTCCTTTGCAAGCAGGACGTCATGTAGTAATGGTAATCCTATGTAAAAGTATTGCAAATGTTTTTGCAATGTTTTTGCTTTGACAAGAAAATCCCCCTAGCTAAGGGTGGCAAAGTCTTCATGTGTATATTGAAAATCTACAAAACAAAGGTTAGAAAACAAGTGTATAATGCCTAATTTCCTGCAAATAAGACTCAAGTTAGTAATAAAAATGTCTTATGTTGCACGGATCCCACGGTTCCTCCATGGGAGGGATCCGTGTAGGCTAAACTCAGGGATCCGTCTGCCTGCACACTTATGACAGCAATGGTGATGTAAAATGTGATGTCAAACATCAAAATGAGTTATGTAAAAGGTCATCAAACATACACACAAGATAATATGGCACATAACATGTAATTTCATTCAATAAAACATACGAGAAATAATCTACATATCTCTAAAAATAAGAGAATGATTAATACATGACTTAAGATTTCTAAACTATCTAAGTTAAGCTTAAGATTATAGCACCACTTGAATCCTTAAGCTCCAGGTTGTTTAGGTTTGTTGACCTCGTCGAAACATTCGAGGAGGTGATAAAACATGAAACGTTGCTCTTCACGTAGTTCATGTATCAAGCCTTAAACATGTTGACAATGATAACAATCTTTGTCATGGCTCGAAAATGATGATGGTAGAAATAAAATGGCTTGAGATGGAATGTTTGGTTGAGGTTCCACAAAAGGAGGAAGATTAAGTGAGGAAGGTTGAGGGTTCTCAAAAGAGAAATTTGTGGAGGTGATTCAACCAAAGGTGGTGGTGGTGGAATATGTGACGAGGATGGTGGTAGAGAGGTATCTACTTCCATGTAATCGGGTGGTTGACTTTGATGATTCCTTATAATCCAAAAGAGACTATTTGAGGGTGATGGAGAAAATAAAACCGGTGCTAGTGTTGATTCAACACCTTGGTTTTGTTGTTGCGCTATTCTCTCTATTGAGGAGAATGTAGGCAATGGTGGAGGATGAGAGGGCCTAGAAGGTAAGTCCTCTAAGTTGTAGAGGTGTGGAGATGAAAGTGGAGTGGTGAATGATATGGCTCTAGGCACTAAGGGTGATGGTTTAGTGGAGATAGGTGTGTTTGGCCTAGGAGGTATTGTGGTGTTTGGCAAGGGTAGTTTTGTGGGACAATACTTTTGGGGATTGGTTTGGTTGGTTGAGGGGAAATCCTAGCGTTTGTGGATTTAAATGGTGATGATTCGGTGGAAGGAATTTCTTGAACAACACGAGCAAGTTTCTTGGGTGGTCTCTTGGTGGAAGAGTTGGTACTTGGGGATTTCCTCATGATGAAATGATAAGAGGTAAGTGATATAAAGGTTTCTAGTTGCTAAAAATGAAGTTGTGGATGATGACTAAGAAGTCCTAACAAGGTGTTTTATAAAGAGAAGGACTTGGCAAGTGCATTCAAGACTAAGAATGCAATGATTTGCATGCATTATAGTCAACTTCAGGTTTGTACTGATCAAGAAGGTCGGTTAAGGAAAGATGAAGTGTTCAAGTTAACAAGGAGAGCTTGAAATGATTGTTTTAGCTAGGATTAGCTGAATCTGTCACCCGGTTCCCACGGTTCCCTCCAATAAGGGATCCATCTAGGCTATTCCTAGGGATCCGGCTCTCAACAGCCAAGAAAAGCGGAAAATTATGATTTGTGAGGTCTAGTACCTACACATCTTGAGTGTTTCAGTCTTCTTAAGTATCTTAAATGAAGAGGGTATTAAATGATCAAGGTAAATGATTGATGGTAGCTAATGATTGCTTTTTATAGAAAGAAATGGGACTTTATGAGCACCAATGGATGGTCAAAGATGACACTAGGAGATTTGAGAGTGTCAAGTGGTGTTAAATGATCCTAGAGATCAGATAGAAACTTAGGATAAGTTTGGAAAATTCCTTAAAAATTATAAGAAATGAAAAACTAGTTTTTGACACATTTTGAGGTAAGGATGACTACAATAAATTTGCTAAAATTGAGAGAAATATCAAACTAGATGTGTTGACATGTGAGAAATGGTGTGTGAGTATTGGAGCGGAAATATGGTGAGTTTAGGTGAATTGATAAATCAAAAGCACTTTGAATGTGATCCTAAGTTAGCTATGAGTGAGTGTGATCCCTACTGAGCTTGAGGAAGACTTAAGTGGTCCTAAGGTATTATGTTTGGCTAGTGTGAAGTGGTCTAGAGGGATGGTTTGATGTATGGATGTCTGCAACTGCATTTCTGTCTGCCCGTATCCCACGGATCCCTAAATGGAGGGATCCGTCTAGTATAAAGTGAAGGATTCGGCTCCTGCTAAACATCACCTTCACAGAAGGTATGCAAAATTTGCACCAGGTATCGTATTTAAAGCCAGTGTTTTTCTAAAGGATTTGTGTTAGGAATTAGAAATTCCAGGTATTAAAGAGTCGGTCACCTCAAGTATATGTAATCGTTAGAAAGCTCGTAGTCATAGTTCTTTTAAGTTAAGTAGTATTTAGTTTAGTAACACCGTGGAGGACGGACGGGTCTTTACCCACTGTATGCCTGATCCACAACCCGTTGTGTGGCATTTTATTGTAAGACTATAAATACTCTCTACCTTCTAAGGTAGAGAGTTGGAGCTCATAATAAGAATTTTCTTTCTCTCTCTAAAGTTCCCTAAACCTCTAACTTTCTCTCTCTAGAATTCCACTTATACGCCCACTTTGTGCTATGGTTTGATGTGTATGTGAAATCCAATATCCAACAATTGGTATCAAGAGCCATGGTTAGATCATATCTTACACATCTTTGGATTTCTAGTGGTTTTTAGGTGGTTTTTGAGTTTGAAAAAGTTTAGTGGTTTTTGCATCATTTGGTTGATTTCTTGTGTTAAAGCTTGGATTTTGTTAGTACTTTTGTGTTTAGAATCATCACAAGTGTTTAGGTTTTCATTTGGTAAGCTTGAATCATCTTGGTTGGGTTGTTTTTGGATTGAAAAGTGATGTTTGTGAAGTTTTCTAGCTAGCGACTTGACCTACGGATAGCTTTTCTTGCTAGCGACTTGCTTTACATTTTGGTAGCGAGTTGCAGTTTGTGGAGTTAGTGACTTAGGCCTAGCGACTTGCCTAGTTAGACAAGCCGACTAACAGTACAAGTAGTGGAATCTCCACTACGGGTAGTGACTTGGTGGAAGTTAGCGACTTGTACTTTATATTGTTAGCGACTTGGTGTTAGCGAGTTGGTACCTAGCGAGTTGCTATTTAGCGACTTGAATATTTAGCGACTTGGTGCTTAGCGAATTGCTGCCAAAATTTTGTTAGCGACTTGGATTGTAGCGAGTTGTTACATAACGACTTGGAACTTTAGCGACTTAGCACTTAGCGACTTGGTTCACAATTTTCCTAGCGACTTGAGTGATTTCCTTTAAATACGGTTTTCTCTTGATTCAGTAAAATCCCGTGAAAGAATCTATTTCCTGGTTTAATCATAGAGTTATAAAATCCCGTTTAACTTGTCATCATGTCTACCAACGTTCCTACAATCATCTCCACTGTTGCCGAGGATGTTCAAGCAGCTGGTTCAGATACTCGTCCACCCATGCTTGACAGAACTGACTATGACTCTTGTGCTCAACGAATCAGATTGTCTTGTCTTGGAAAAGAAAATGGGGTTAACATTCTCAAATCCATTGATGAAGGACCTTACCAAGTTGAAACTACTAGAGATATACTTGATACTGCTGAAGATGGAACTTTGATTTACGGAATGGACCGACCAAAGATGTATGATGAGCTTGACGATAAGGAGAAAAAGAGATTCGATGCAGATATCCGAGCTTCCAACATTATATTGCAAGGTCTACCAAAGGACATCTACAAGCTTATCAATCACAACACCGAGGCAAAAGTTGTATGGGATAATGTCAAGATGCTTCTTTCTGGTTCTGAGCTAACTGTTGAAGACCGAGAATCACAGCTGTATGATGAATTTGAGCACTTCAAGATGAAACCAGATGAAAGTGTCTATGAGTACTATGTGAGATTTCATAAGCTGGTGAATGACATGAGGAACAACAAAATGACTATGCCTAACATTCAGCTGAACTCAAAATTTGTAAACAACATGAATCCCGAATGGCACAAATTTGTTACTTCTGTGAAGCTCACTAAAGGATTGAAGAATACAAACTATGAGCAACTCTATGCCTTCCTTCTTCCGAATGAGAGACATGCCATGTTTGAAAAGAGGATTCTTGAACAATTCAAAACAAATCCAGGAGAGACAAGCTCATCAAATGATTCAACTGCCTTCTACTCAAACATTGGGATTACCACTAAAGCTTCACAAGTTATACCCATGGGTGATGGAACTCACAAACTCATTCCCGATCCAAAGTTCAAACAAGCTGATGCTGATGCACACGTGGGTAACTTCATGAATCAACTGGCTCTCGATTAGTCAAAACATGAATTCTCTCCCACAAACCAACAACAACCTCAGAACAACATCTAACCCACACAATCAAGCTACTGTCAGAGATGGGAAAATTGTTGTGCAACCAGTTCAGGAAAGACAGTATGATCAGGGAAGAGGAGGAGCTGGTAGAGGTTATGTTGGTAATCAGAATCGAGGAAGAAATGGAAAT
This sequence comes from Chrysanthemum makinoi, assembly GCA_910596185.1. NCBI lineage: Eukaryota > Viridiplantae > Streptophyta > Magnoliopsida > Asterales > Asteraceae > Chrysanthemum > Chrysanthemum makinoi. The sequence continues at coordinate 16,348,158 of OU343220.1, forward strand.
CAAGGTCAAACTAAGCCGATCAAATGCTATAACTGTGGTGGTGAGGGACACATTGCAAGGAACTGCACATCTCCAAAACGTCCACAGAATGCTGATTACTTCAGAGATAAGATGTTGCTTGTACAAGCTCAGGATAATGGTGTTGCTTTGGATGAAGAGGAGTTGTTGTTTCTTGCTGAGGGCAATGCCAAGACCTATGATGCAGATGTGGATGAGCGGCCAATTCAGGAGATAGGTCACAATCATCCGAATGCCTTTCAAGTCGCTGATTGTGATGCATACGACTCTGATGTGGATGATGGACCTACTGCACACACAATTTTATGGCTAGCATTTCTCCAATGGTTTCTCCCAAGGTCTCTTCTTCACCACAAGCTGGCCCATCCAAAGACAAACTCATCTCAGAGGTATTAAAACTATACGATGATGTTGATGTACAAAAGATGCATGACAAAGTACAATCAACTGAAACTATTGAATCAAATATTGAAAATATGGGTAATATCAATGTTGTCCCATATGATCAATATGTGAAACAAAGTGAAAGTGAAGTTGTACCAAGTGATGCATCTTCTGCAGTCAATAATGACTATGTTTTTATGAATACACTGCATGTGCCCCTGATGATTCTGTTATCTCTGAACTGAATGCCTATAAAGAACGTGTTGCTATTTATGAACAACATGCTAAATTTGAGTTAACCACCCGTGAGCAGGAAATGGATGACCAAATGCGTACAACTATTAGAAAAAGTAAGTTTAGAAAAGAGGTATTAAAACAAGAGTTAAACTCCTTACAAGAAAAGCTTTTTAAAACTGCTAAGCAAAAACAATAACTTCAAAAAAATGTTAAAATGCTTAAGCAAGAATTCAATGCTAAGGAATCAAAACTTTTGAATGATTTTTCTAATCTAAAACCTTGAAAAACAAGCTTGAAAATAAGTTGTACGTACAAGGAAACACCATTCAAATTGCTCACATGATCACTAAGCATAGAGTCTTAAGCGATAAGCATAGCATTCCCCTTGTTGAGGAACCAAATCCAGAGGTCATTAAAAGGCTAGAAATGCTCATAAGGTTCTTTATGATGGCAAGGAAATCCTTAAACCTAGACAGAAACCTAGTTGCGTTGAGTGCACTGAGGAAGATATGAAATCAGATGAAGTCACTAGGGAAAAGATGAACAAGAAATTAGATGATCCTAAATGCAAAGAGAAGAAAATAAAGATCACACCCCATGATTACAAGAAGGAAAATTGGATCTCCTTGAACATGTTTAAGCCTCAAACATTGTTAACACCCGAACAAGTGTTCTGGAAAAAGGATTTAGATAAGCAAAAAGCAGAGAATCTAGTTGTAACAAACCCTCCCCTTAGGAAAATGCCTAGAGCGACTGTGTATCCTCCTAATACACCAATGCATCTTGTTCCTAGAACAATTGCCACTAAAAGCAAGACCTTAATTAGTCAATATGTTATCTTTCAACTATTTGTTGATTTTGAGAAAACTTGCAAGAAAAGGATCACACCCACTGGTATTACTGAAGGAGAAAGGGGCTTTGAGCAAACTAAAGAATGTTATTTAACTGAAGTCATGCCTTTCTTTAAACTGCTAAAAGATCATTTTGAAAGTCTTAAAAAGGGAATGAACTTAGATATTAAAGAAATGGAAAAGAATTTGATGCAATGATAGTTGAGGTTAGTGACTATGAGCGAGCACTAAAATATAATGAGATTGAGAGGAAGAACTTGCATACATTAAATGAGAATCTTATTACTGAATGTGTTGCTCAAGATATGTTTTTCGCTGCTACAAATTTTTCTATTAATGCTTCCCAATTTCATGAACTATCTGTTGCCCTGAAAGTGTCCCATGATCGTGTCATTGAGCTTGAAAGAACTAATTCTGAATTAAATGAGAAAATTGAACTGGATGATCACGACAATTTGGTTAAACATTTTTCTAAACTAGAAGTTGAGCATTTTAATTTACAACTAAAATATCAACATCTTAAAGAAAATGTCAAAACTTCAAATATCAAGACATCCTCAGATGCTCCAGAGTTTGATGCAGTTTTTGAAATTAACAAACGTGATGAACAGATTCGAGCTCATTGTAACACGATCAAAAAATTGAAAGCCCAAATCTCTCAATTAAAGGGTCAAACGAACAATATGACAGGCTCCCAAATGCCTCCTCCTTTAGATTCTCAGTACTCTCAAACTTTTCATCTTCAAAACTTAGTTAATGCCTTACAAAAGGAAAACGAAAGTTTTCTAGAAGAAAATGAAAAAGTTAAACGACATTTTAAAGAGTTATATGATTCAATAAAAGTCACCCGTGACCAAAACAACGAAACAATAACGTCTCTGCAAAAGGAAATTGAGAATCTGAGAAGTCGGGGAAATGGGAAACTGCCACTTGTTTTCAATAAGAATGTTGTCTCAAAGTCACCCTTAGACTGCAAATACACTGTGATAGTTAAATATATTCCTCCTCATCTTAGGAATAATGAACATGCTTTTCATGACTACTGTGCTTACCTTAAGGATAGTCTAGAATGTCTCCGTGAGATTGTCGAAGAGGATTTCATTAACAAACCTCTTGATAGTGAAATTAGGTTTGCTTGCCTCCAGGCCAAACGATCTCAAGAGCTGCTAGAATGTGTAATTGCAACATGTCCTAAATCCTTATCCTTAGGTGCAAAAGGCAAAGTTGTGATGCCTTGTTCTATGCCTAGTGCCGAGCCTTCAAACCATTCTAGGCCCAGTTTTAAGAAAGTATACATCAATGTGTCGTCTAGTAATACAGATCCTTGCACGTCTAGTTCAGGAATGCAAAAGTAGATCAACCAACTAATGTTCCCATAATTCCCTCTACAGGAGTAATCAGTGACATTAAAGCGAGCCGGTCAAAGTCTCAAGACAATACAAGGAATGATAGGACCTCGCAAGCTAAAATGTGCATTGGAAGAGAGTAGAAGACCAACCTAGGAACTTTAAGCTTGAGTTGAATAAAATGAATCGTGTTGATTCTAGTATTAGCCTTAAGCGTACCGTAATTAATTCGAATTCTGATACTATTTGCAAACCTTGTAATGATGTCTGCTTGAATTCAGTTGCTAATCATGAATGTGGTGTGAATGCTTTGTCTAATTTTGTCAAATGCCCAGTTAAAATTGTTAAGGCTAATAATCGTGCAAAGAAAGCTAAAAGGCAAAGACGAAAGATTGTTAGAAAAAAATGGAAACCCACAGGGAAGAACATTTATAAAGATAGGTTATTATTGGATACCTTTTGGCCATAAGAATAATCAGTTTTCTCTCAAACTGCTAAGATTATGCCCACTAGAAAATGGATGCCTACTTGGTAGAACTATTCCTTTAAGAAGTGAACATACTTTGAATAGGTCAAATACGACACCGCATTGCATCTATTCCCAATGATTCCATTGCTTCTACTTATGATATGGATGTTTCTATTTCTGATGTGGGTGTTCCAATTTCTGTTACTAACCAAGTGGAACCCATTCTTGCATGGGGATCCCAATTATCCAGTTATCCATTCTTGTCTGTGTTCAACTGCAGTTCGTTCAAATCGTTCGTGGTACCGGACTCAGTCGTTCCAAGCATATGACTGGAGACCGGTCGCCGCTCATGAACTTCGTGAGCAAATTCATCGGGACAGTTAGATTCGGTAATGATCATTTCGGTGCAATTATGGGTTATGGTGATTATGTTGTTGGTGATAGTGTTATCTCTAGAGTATACTATGTGGAAGGTCTTGGTCATAATCTATTATCTGTCGGTCAATTCGTGATTCGATCTAGAAGTAGCCTTCAGAAAACATACTTGTTTTGTTAGAGAACTTGATGGTAAGGAACTGTTAAGAGGAACTCGTGGTTCAAATCTTTACACCATCTCTATCGATGATATGATGAAGTCTTCTCCAATCTGCTTGTTGTCAAAGGCTTCGAAAACAAAGTCATGGTTATGGCATCGTCGTCTCAATCACTTGAACTTTGGCACCATCAATGATCTCTCCAGAAAGGACTTAGTTGTAGGTTTACCTCGACTAAAGTATGAAAAGGATCATCTTTGTTCAGCATGCCAATTGGGAAAAAGCAAAAAGTATGCCCATAAACCCAAACCTACAAACTCAATTACAGAAGTTCTTCATACCCTTCATATGGATTTATGTGGACCAATGAGAGTGCAGAATATCTTTGGGAAAAAATATGTGTTAGTTGTGGTTGATGATTACTCTAGATTCAACTGGGTCAAGTTCTTAAGGACAAAGGATGAAACTCCTGATATCATCATCAAACTCATCAAACATCTGCAGGTTCGACTTAACAAAACCGTCGAATTATCCGAACGACAATGGTGTGAGTTTGTTAACAAACAACTTAGTGAATTTTATGAAAGCATTGGAATCAGCCATCAAAGAAGTGTTTCACGAACTCCTCAACAGAACAGTGTAGTTGAAAGACGAAATCGAACTCTTGTAGAAGCCGCTAGAACAATGCTGATTTACTCAAAGGTTCCAATGTTTCTCTAGGCTGAAGCTATTGCCACTGCATGCTACACACAAAATCGTTCCCTGATTCACACTGTTCATGGAAAAACTCCATATGAACTTGTTCACAACAGAAAACCTAATCTCTCTTTCCTTCGTGTGTTTGGTGCATTGTGTTATCCAACTAATGAGGGTCAAGACTTAGGCAAACTTAGAGCTAAAGCGGACATTGGAGTATTTGTAGGGTATGCACCAAACAAAAAGGGATACCGAATCTACAACAAAAGAAACCGAAATATCATGGAAACAATTCACGTTACGTTTGATGAGCTGACCGGTCAAATGGCTCCTGGACAATCCAGTTCGGGACCCGCACTTCAAAACAGTCCCATTGGTTCATCCCTTGTTCCAAACTCTTCTCAAGAAACTCCATATGTACCTCCATCCGAAGATGATTTAAAGAAATTGTTTGATCCTATGTTTGATGAACTTTATGATCCAAGTACTAATGAGGTGTCGAATCCTACAACAGAGGCTTCATATTCCGTGAATGAAGTCAATCCTCAGTCTCAATATCATTAAGTCAAGAAGCACCTGCTGCTGATCCTTTAGTCTCATCAACAAATCATCATTCTTCAAATGTACATCATGGAACTGTTTCTGGCATCAATGATGAAGTTAATCCCTTTGCTACTCCTGAAGATGCTCCATTTGAAAACATATTTGCTCCTGAATCTTCATCAGAACCATCTTCTTCAGAAGACATCAACTCTGCTACTTCAGTCCCCCAACCACTGCCACATGAACACCTCAGAAAATGGACTCATGATCATCCATTAGATAACATCATTGGAAATCCTTCTCGTCCAGTTTCAACACGGAAACAACTTGCAACCGATGCCTTGTGGTGCTTCTTCAACTCCATACTCTCTAAGATCGAACCAAAAGATGTCAAAACCGCCATGAATGAAGACAGCTGGTTCAATGCCATGCAAGAAGAAATTCATGAGTTTGATCGACTTGATGTATGGGAGTTAGTACCTGCTCCAAATTGTGCTATGATTATTGCTCTAAAATGGATATTCAAAGTGAAACTTGATGAGCATGGTGATGTGTTAAAGAACAAGGCTCGATTAGTTGCTAAAGGATACCGTCAAGAGGAGGGTATAGACTTTGAAGAATCTTTTGCTCCTGTTGCTCGAATCGAGGCAATTAGAATCTTTTTGGCTAATGTTGCTAGTAAGAACATGGTAGTCTATCAAATGGACGTGAAGACGGCATTTCTGAACGGAGATCTTAAAGAAGTCGTCTACGTCAACCAACCTGAAGGCTTTGTGAATCCAGAGCATCCAACTCACGTTTATCGTTTGAAGAAGGCTCTTATGGTTTAAAGCAAGCTCCAAGGGCATGGTATGATACGCTATCAAAGTTTCTTCTATCTACCGGATTCAGCAAAGGAGTAGTTAATCCAACATTGTTCACCGGGAAGTCGGCAAACATTTAATTCATGTTCAAATTTATGTTGATGATATCATTTTTGCCTCGACCGACCCTAATGAATGTGATCGTTTTCAAATGAAATGAGTTCAAAATTTCAAATGTCAATGATGGGACAAATGTCATTTTTCTTGGGATTACAAATTTCACAAAGTCCCGGAGGCATTTTCATAAATCAATCTAAATATGCTATTGAGATCTTAAAGAAATTTGGATTTGATTCAAGTGACCCTGTTGACACTCCCATGATTGATCGAACCAAACTAGATGAGGACCACTCGGGGATCATGATTGACCAAACGAAATATCGTAGTATGATTGGATCCCTGATGTACCTCACGCTAGTAGACCGACATCTTGTTATTTGTTTGCATGTGTGCTAGATACCAGGCTAAGCCTACTAAAAAGCACCTTGAAGCGGTTAAGCGGGTCTTTCGGTATCTCCAAGGAACCATCAATATGGGACTTTGGTACCGAAGGACACCGGTATGTCACTAACAGCCTATGCAGATGCTGATCATGCCGGATGTCAAGATACTCGTCGAAGTACGTCTGGAGGTGCTCAGTTTTTGGGTGATAAGCTTGTGAGTTGGTCTTCAAAGAAGCAAATGAGTACTTCTATTTCCTCTACAGAGGCAGAATACATAGCCATGTCATCTTGTTGTGCTCAAATCCTTTGGATGAGATCTCAATTAACTGACTATGGCTTTGTATTTAACAAAATCCCTCTGTTCTGTGATAATAAAAGTGCTATTGCTCTTTCATGCAATAACGTTCAACACTCAAGAGCTAAGCATATCGACATTCGTCATCATTTCATCAGGGAACAAGTGGAAAAGGTTGTGGTGGAACTCTATTTTGTGAGGTCGAATATCGGTTAGCGACATCTTCACCAAAGCTCTTCCAAGAGAACGTTTTGAGTTCATACTTCCACGACTAGGCTTGAAAAGCCTTCAACCAGAAACACTCAAACGTCTTCAGGAGGAAGACGAGGAGTAAAGGTCTATGCTCATCTATCTCTTGTATATATCTATTCGAAAAACAAAATACAAAATTATAAAACCCTCAAAAATCAAATAGAAAAATATAAAACCTTCAAAATCCATAAAAATCTGAAAAATTCGAAAAATCTTCAAAAAATATTGTCAATTTGTTTTGTTTTTTATTTCTTGTTCGTCTATATCTACGGTCTTTGTGCTGTCATTCAAAGAATGACACGGGACTTTAGATGTTGTTCGAATTCTTAAAAAAAAAAAAAAAAAAAAAATTTGAGAGAGAAAGAAAGAACAGAGCCATACTTTATCATGTTTTCAAAATTCCATGCTCTGATTCTATAAACATTTATCTGCTGAAAACTAAATGCTTTGAAAAAATAATTCGGACTCTATTTTTGATAATCATCTGGACTTATTTGTCAAAATATATATCTCTCAATCAACAACCTATGTCATTGATTGAGGGGGAGAATGATTTCAATTAAATTAAAAAGTTATTTTGGCATTCAATTGTTTTCAAAAGATATACATGCATGTTTTATCAATGGAGTTTAAAGTCTCAAAATCCGATCCTTATCGGTTAAAACGCTTTCATAATCAAGTCACAATTCTCCTCAAAAGCTTTCAAAATCAATTTAAATCTATAAGAGATCACAAATCTCAAATGATTTGATAACTGTGATCGGGGGAGAAAAATTGGATTTAAACTGATAATTCGGTAAATGGTTTTATAAGGATGTACAAGCTCTCCTTCCCACATGTGACAAACGATTTCAAATTTTCCATGCACATGTTGAGGGGAGCATCTATCTTAAACCTATGATTTGAAACGTGATCACTTATCTCAATGTGCAGGTTTCCTCTAGTATGTGCAAAACTCTTTTCAAATCTCGAGGCACATATTGAGGGGGAGCAAAATCATGAAAATCTCATCCTTCCCAAAATGCTTTATCTACTTGATTTGATCAGGGAAGTGATGTTGATATCTTTTAGAAAATGGTAATCAAAGAAGTTAATTCTTTCTCTTGCCTCCGTGTGCAAAACTATTTCAAACATTTGATGCACATGTTGAGGGGGAGCACTTGTTCTAAAAATATCAAAAACAATTCAGGTACAAAATGTTTTGATAATATATCACAAGTATCTGGATTGATTTTCAAATGGTTTTCAATTGGTTCAAATGGCAGATGAACAATACCAAATAGACCGACCAACTTTACTTTATGTACGGTGATATAAGGATGATAAGGTTAGGTATTGTTCCCATGATCCGCCAGAACCGGAGGGATCTACCCAGGGACAATCCACTAGTTAGTGTAGAAGTCCTTAGGTATGATGATAAAAGGAGAAAAGTGAGATATGGGAAGAGTGCGGACTGAGACAGAGCGAGTACTGGAACAAACCCAACAAGGTTCTTGCTATGAAGTCTCGGTAAGCACTGAAGGGGTTGAAGAATTAAAAAGAATTGAATGAGAAAAGGGTGAAAACAAATAGCCCTCCATATATTCAACCTTAGGGCAGAAACCGGGTTCAATTCATATGCTACTGATGGTAACATCGGTATTGAAGACAAGACGTCATGGACCCAGTGACGCACTGCACTAACTTCCCAAGCTACTCAAGTTCCTCTTTAAAGGGCTTGTTTCATTCTCACGGGGAACCTACATAACCTATCGACTTTCTCTTAGAGATTGTTGATATTGAAGAAGGAGACCCTCTCCCTAGTCTCCGGCATAGGATCCAAAAATGCACAAATTGAGTCTAGAGCCACGAGATCATCAATAAATCTCATTAGGACACTTTCAATGAAGACTCTCTATTTCACACAATGTGGGAAGAGAGATTATATCTTGAGTCCTACGCATTATCCTTGTGGTATTGCCCGAACATCTGAGTGATGTGTTTACATATTCACTGTGAAGATGGAAAGCCTTCTGGAGCCAACATCAAACAAGCTCTGGTAGGTGGCATGTGAGATCTATTATACAGATCAACCATGTGACAACTGAACAGAAACAATGGGGCGATTCAATCTTTTGAATCAATCCTGGTTCAGGTTATGGATTGACGGATACCTTTGAAAAACCGGTCTTTGTGCTTTAAAACTCTTTTCATTAGCACGTCCACCGTGTACTAATTTTTCAAATCAAAAGGTGTTTTATGATTGATAATTGATTTTCATTAAAACCTTCGTTATATTGCAAAAACAATTTCTATTGAGCAATACACGATTGTTTTTCAAATCTCTTTTCATCAATCCGTGGACTTAAATTCGCTGGTTCACTCACTCCGTGTTGTCTTCTTTGAGACGTTCGGTTTGAGAACAGCTAGAGCAGCTGCGAAACCCTGTCAAGGAAATTCTTCGAATTATACCTGATCACAGGCAGTACATGTACGATCAACGGGAACCGTGGGGCGTGTACCTCAATTCAACGAAAGTGATCAAAGACACTTTTCGTGCGCTTTATTGCTAACTGTTTTATGCAGGTACACCCGACGTTTGCAGCTGATCAGAATGAAGCGGTCAATCCATAGCCGCATGCTCACTTAACACATTCATCTCAAAAGAAATCATGATTAGTGCATCAATGACTCTGATATTTTCACTCCATGCTTCCGCTACGCTGCTGCCAATATCATGAATCAACGAAAGCTTCCGCTACTCTGATGAGAAGATATCATGATCCAGAAAGTGAGCATGTCGGTCCGGAAGTCACAACATCACATAATACCAACACCACAATGGATGTATCAGAGATCTTTTATTAGCTGATGATCTCAAAAGCTGGCTCAAAATTATTATCACGTGGATCAGTAAAAGACCTCCTTTTGGATTAACCAAACATGCAATGAGTGGAATCAATGACTACGAGCTTCGGAGCAAAGTACTACATCAAGAATGCAAGATCAATTGTTAATGTAATATCTGATTGTATTCAATGTAATTTAAGTATATGTTTGAGGTGACCTCCCTTAGGGGGAGATTGTTAGGAATTAGAAATTCCAGGTATTAAAGAGTCGGTCACCTCAAGTATATGTAATCGTTAGAAAGCTCGTAGTCATAGTTCTTTTAAGTTAAGTAGTATTTAGTTTAGTAACACCGTGGAGGACGGACGGGTCTTTACCCACTGTATGCCTGATCCACAGCCCGTTGTGTGGCGTTTTATTGTAAGACTATAAATACTCTCTACCTTCTAAGGTAGAGAGTTGGAGCTCATAATAAGAATTTTCTTTCTCTCTCTAAAGTTCCCTAAACCTCTAACTTTCTCTCTCTAGAATTCCACTTATACGCCCACTTTGTGCTATGGTTTGATGTGTATGTGAAATCCAATATCCAACAATTTGAACAACTATATAAGAGAGACATCAGACGTTAAAAGTTTTATTTGATGAGAATGATCACATTACAAAGATAAAAGATGAAATTTAAGGATTGAACCTATTTGGAAAGGAAACTAGCTTTCTTGAGCGTTTTCGCTAGATGGATCATCAAATGGATGATAAGTATTTGCTGATTCAGGAACGAAGAATGACATGATGTGAGATGTGTTTAGAGGTTCCATCATCTTGTTCACAAGTACGTACAACGGACTTTGAAATTGAGGATGATAGCACATGATATGGTGATAAAGGCGTGTTAGGAACATTCCATATGGAATAAGTTTGTTCTTGCTACCTCGGACATTTACAATTCGTCTAGCGAAGAAGTAGGCGAGATTGTATGGTTGTTGGGTTAGAAGACAAAGACATCATGTGAGCACAACAAGCGGGAAGAATCTCTCGATTTTCCCTAAGACTCCAAACATTTTCACGTAAAATGACTGTGAGATGTTTGAGATCATATCGGATATCACGTGTATATATGATGTTTGGATTTGAGTAATTGGATTGAGGAGGGCATAATATGCTTTTTAATTCTTAAGGGAAAGGTATGTGTGAGCCATATGGACTATTTTCTTCAAGGTAGTTGAAGAGAGAATCAAGAAACCAATCTTTAGTGAAGGAACATTGTCCATGATTTGGAATTCGGAGAATGTAAGCAAATTTCCCAAGAGTTAAGATGAACTTTTGGTTTTTAATCCAAAACTATAATGATTGAGATCGATCTTCGTTACGAACAAGTTCGACTTGACGGAAGAATTCCAAAACAAACCGCGGACAAATTTTCTTGTTAATTCCGAGAAGACCTTCTAGTCCAATGGTTCGGAAAGCGGTATTTATACCTTCTTAGTATAGTAGAGGTGAGTCAACAACACGTCCTTCATGAAAGAAATGAGTTTCGAGATTATTGAACCCACATACATGATTGCCATGTGTGTTAGGCTCAAGGGAGATATTAGGAATGTAGACATAAGTGAGTTGAGCTTGCTCAACTTCAAGAGGTGGTGATCTCGCCTTTAAGAGGAACCTAGAGAATGACACAAACACAAAACTTCATAGAAAGTATACAACAACTAGAGAGAATGTGTGTAAATGGGGTGATGCATACTCATGAGTCATGATGAGACCTATGAAAGTGAAATAAATGATTTTCATGAGTAAACTAAGATAAGGTGATGCATCAAGAAGGAGGACACTTGATAGATGAAAATTTCCTAATGTTTTTATTGATTACCCTTATTTCTATTAGCAATGATAATTGACTTACTTTACTTTTAACATGCTAATAGGGTTTTTCCTTTTATGGTAAGTTTTTATGAAGTGGTTTTTATGTTGCATGAGCTTCTGTTTCCCAGTTCCACGGTTCTCACGGTTCCCTTCTAAGAGGGATCCGGCTAGTTGAACTTTAGGGATCCGTGGATCTGCAGAGTGATAGAAAATGATCTTGACGTAAAATTGATTCTTGCAACTTTTAGTTTTATGAAAAGAGGTGTGTTTCTTTACCCAATGTTTACTGCTTAAGCATGCATTGAAGATTTTGAAAGTATGTCAAGTTTAAAAATGTGAGCGAAAGAAATAAAGATGACAAACACGTTATGAGAAATAAACAAAATAAACTAAGACATTAGTAATATTTAATTTCAATGCTAAGAGCAATACAAAGGATTTGATATATGATACAAATGTAGATTAACAACACAAAGTACATGTCTCCATGAGAAAACTTGATCATGGGATACACGAGAGCGATGAGTGTCAAGGCGATGATCACGAAGGCGATATAAACCATGATGATGAGATTCTTCCTTGGTTTTGATTCGAAAGGAGATGAGGAAGAAGATGAAGTTTGAATGAGAGGTATTGTGAAAGTGGAAGTTTTGAAAAAAAATTAAGGTTTGGTGGTTGTGAGATGAGCGGGGGAAGTTTTATGGGGAAGGAGGAATTTTTGAGATTTGTGTTTTGTTTTATTATTAGAAAAGGTTTGATATTTAGGTTAGGATAACACATATTTATATGCCTAGATTACTAAAGCACATGTTAGAGCTAGAGAAATATAACTGTATAGGTTCCTATGCAAGCATACTTATTCTAAGCTAAAGTTATTTAGAGATAGGTTTTAAGAAAGTCATACCTCTAATGCAATTATGAGTGTCTTTTTCTTTTGACAAAGAAATGTCAATTAGACAACTCTGGTTCCTTCGAGATCTAGGTGGTAGTTTAAGATACCTTCTTAGGAGAGGTAATCTTGTTACCAAGGAATTCCTATGACTTGATTAAAAGGAGCTTAACAAAACAAAATGACAAGAGAGGTTAGTGCATTTTTGTAAAATAAAATAAGAGAAAAGAAAATATAATGTTGCCATCTAATCAACATCCTACAAAAGTGTTTTTAAGACATGATGTTTGTTTTTGTAAAATCCTTCTTTGTAGTTTTAAATCATAAACGGATCATATCAAGTTTTTAAAGTACAACATACTCTAAGAAACTTGGTAACGAAGCTCTGATACCAATTGTGGAAAACTAGAAGGGGGGGGGGTTGAATAGTTTTACCGATTAAAACTTTGTTTTAAACTATTTAGATCGACTTATGTCAATCTATTAAATGTGTGTGTTGGATGTTGATAAATAAGTATAAAATAAACTATGCAAAGATAAAGAGTTAGAAGCACAAAACCACAACACGAGTATTTATAGTGGTTCGGCTACAAGGACACCTTCCTTGCCCTACTCTACCCCCCGAGTCACCTCCTCGAGAGTTCGTAATCACTACACAACACAAAATCCTTGTGGCGGAGAAGCCTTAACAACGTCGCCTACTCTTTATCCTGTTCAAGGCTAGACACAGGGTTCTTCCACGAGGTAGAACCAAACCTATCACAACGTCGCCTACACTTTATCTGGAACAAGGCTAGATACCGAGTCCCATTACAAAGGAGGAACTACTACCAAACACTACACAACACCTATTTTAAAGGAGACACCCTCCTTATTACAACATCATCAAGGATATCAATATCCTTGGACTCAAACTATCTATCTTGTACATCGATGCACCATATCGGATGTACACCCAAGGCACCTTTCACTAATGCATTTGACACGACTCCTTGGTACCTTTCACTAATGCCTTTGTCTTTAACTCTACGACACATTTCACTAATGACTTCGACTTGACCCTTCGGCACCTTTCACTAATGCCTTCTATACGAATATTTGACACCATTCACTAATGCCTTCGATTCGGACCTTGGGCACCTTTCACTAATGTTATCAACACAACACTTCTAGGGAAGAAGAAAGAACTATCAATAAGAGAACTTCAGTAGTCTTGATGATGACAAAGCTTGGCAACTCATGGACTTGAGCTTGATCAACTTCAAAAGGTGGTGATCTCGCCTTTAAAAGGAACCTAGAGAATCACACAAACACAAAACTTCATAGAAAGATTCTTTGGATATGAGGTTAGAGAGTTTACAACAACTAGAGAGAATGTGTGTAAAAGGGATGAGTTAAAATGAAGAAATGGCTCACTATTTATAGAGGAAAAATCACTACTGTTCCACGGATCCCTTGCTTGAGGGATCCGTCCAGTGTAAACTGGGGGAACCGTGGGACGCTCCTCTTTATCCATGGGTTATGGGTCATGGGTCATGGATCATGGGTCATGAGTCATAGACTTTGGACCATGGGTATCCAAATAGATATAATGTATCTAGAAGATGTAATGCATCTAGTCAATGGGTCATGGGTTAGCTCCATGGGTCATGGATAATACGCATTATGACTTATGCATGATGTCATACAATCGGTCATAGGTTATGGATCATGCTCCATGGGTATGGGTCATGGACTTTGGGTTTTACCCAACTATATTCAAGACTAAAATACACCGTTGGTCCCTAAATTTGTACAGAAGCATCGCGATGGGACAAACCAGGCATTTATCATCGTGGGAAGTCCAAAACTTGGGGTTTTAATGCCAAACTAGTCCCTTGTCCACTAATGCCAAAGTCAATGTCTGATTTTTGTCATGTAGTCGAGGGTATTTTAGTCCATACACATTTATACTTTTGTCCCCATTATAAATCCTTTTGGGTTTTTCTTCATCTTCAACCCAGAAATTTTAAAACCCAGAAATTTATACCACTCCAGTTAACTCCTTTTTGATTTTCTTCATCTTCAACCCACAAATTTTAAAACTCACAAATTTATACCAAGATGAAGAAATTTATACCACTCAAAACCTAAACCTTAAATCCAAATGTACTCCATCAATCTTCTTACAAATCATTAACCCCACAAAAAACCAACCTCAAATCACTTTAAATTTCTTCAAATGGTCAATAAAAAACACATCTTTTCAACCAGATGTATATGTTCAATTCAAAATGATCCATTTGTTACTTTCTAATGGTTTTGTAAATCCTTCAAACCCCATTTTAGATTCACTAAATAAAAACTACCCACCTGGTCAGATTGTTGAATATGTTATTAAAGCATGTGAAAAGGATGTAAAAGCTGATTTTTGTATGTTGGAGTGTTTAAGGGTTTTTGATTGTGTTATTGGTTCGTATTGTGAAAAGGGGTTGTGTTTCAAAGGTTTGGATGTTTTTAATTTGGTTAGGTATGATTATGGAATGTTTTCGGTTGGTTCGTGTAATAAGTTGTTGCATTCGTTACAGGAAAAGGATGAGGTAAAGTTGTGTTTGTGTTTTTTAGGTGTTATGATGAGACATGGTGTTGAGATTGATCGGTTTACGTGGCTTGTGATTGTGAGGATTTTAAGGCAACAAGGGTAGGTTGATGCGATGGTTAGGATTATTGATATGGGCGTGTATGATTCAGTGATATATGATTTGGTGATTGAGTGTTGTAGTGAAATGGGAATGTTTGAGGATGCGATACGTTTGTTTGATGAAATGTTTGAGAGAAAATTTGACCCGGGGCTTAGTATTTGTGCTTCTGTTCTTAACGGTGCTTGTAGATATAAGAATGATGAAGTGATTGAATTCGCGATGGAGTCTATGGTAGAAAAAGGGTATATATCGAAGCCTTTAATGTAGTATGATTTACTAATTAAGAAGCTGTGTGACATGGGAAAAAGTTATGCAGCAGACATGTTGTTCAAGAGAGCCTGTGATTTGAAATGATCGTTAGAACATGAGACTTATGGTTATATGTTGCGAGCATTGGCTGTAGAATGGGAACGTAAGATCATGCTTTACCAACACCGCCGCTCACATGCTGACAACATCACCTAGTTAGCTACATATATACTGTTGAGTTCTGGAGGCTGATGGTTGCCAACAAGACCTGATGACTGCCATCGTGACCGAAGTCAAGGGCGTCATAGATCCTCACTTGGGGTTTCCTATCAATTTTTCAGGCCTGGATTGCATACTGACACAAGGCAAATACCTTGAAGAACAAGTAGTCCTATAGATTAACCCTACTGCATCCCCTATATAATACTCCTATGTAATTTTATACTTTTACCAAATTCATGATTAATAAAATCGTATATAGTGGATGTAGAATGATGATCCTACTCATGTGAACCATGTATAGCATCATCTGGTTTATCATTTGGAAACCCATGTACACAGATCAAGTATTTTAAATAGTTACCATTTTTGTTGCCTAAATAAGGTGTTGTTGTTTCGGTTCATGATTCGGTATATACCCATTTTTTGTTGATTTTAAAGACCCAAAACGAATAATTAAAGACTCACTTTAAATTTTACTTGGAGTTTGATATAATTATTGGTCGCCGGATTCTTGGTTTAAGGTAGCCGGAATTTGGGTTTAAACATGAAGAAGATGAAGATGAAGGATAATTCCAAAACAATGAAATGACCATTTTACTCTCATGTGCAAGGCACATGGGGAAATTAACAGACATTGACTAACCGAAATTTGGTCAAGGGACTAGTTTGGCATTAAAAACCCAAGTTTTGGACTCCCCACGATGATAAATGTCTGGTTTGTCCCATCGCGATGCTTCTGTACAAGTTTAGGGACCAACGGTGTATTTTAGTCTATATTCAATGTATTTAGTCAATGGGTCAAATACTTAGACTTCTACCCATTATGTTACCCAATACAATACATACTAAGTATGTATATATATACCCATTATGTAAACACTAGTTGTTATACATATGCATTACTATAACATGAAAACACTAATACTTGTTTAGCATTTTATATGAAAATATAAGTGTGTTAGTAAACTATTAGCTCAAACCATTTACGTATTTTATTTGTTTGGTTAAAATGATTTTACGTTTTGTTATCGACAAAACATTAGAAGATCGTAAAATATAAATAAACGTTTTTACGGCTTATTTGTATTAACAATAACAATCATCATAGCCCATTGACCCGTTTCATTTAGCTGCAAATGTACATCGATTAACTTGGTTTGGCTTGGCTTACCTTATTATACAACCAATTATTCAGATAAGACAAGGGTAATTTTGTCATTTTACACCGATTAGGTACCCAAAATGCAATCCAAACTTCAAAACAGGGACTATCATTGCACTTTCAAAGTTTTAGGGACCAAACATGCAATTTAGCCATACCACAGGGATCAAAAATGCAATTAACTCTTTTATTTTGATTCAAATTTTTACAACTTTAACATTTATTTCAATTAATAAAATCTTGATTCGTCAAAATTATATACTTTTAGGGAGAGTGTTTGACGGATAAGAGATTGCGATGGTCTTTCTATATGCGAGAATAATGATGTCACGGGAAAGCTACAAGAAACCCAAGCAAACACATACAACGAACACGTATACATTCGGAGTGTTGTGAAGCAAATTCAATAAACGGTTTTTTCTATATGCGGGAATAATGTGACAGCTACAGGAAACCAAGAAAACACATACAACTAACACATATACATTCAGAGTGTTGTGAAACAAATTCACTAAGCGGGTAGGAAATTTCAAAAAGAGTTGGCCTAGCAATTCATTTACTATTTTTATTATATAACTATACTTATCGCCGCCACTGTGCGCTGATTTCAACTAGTATCATTAATGTATCACAAAAATTATTAATGGTCACTGTAAATTGTTTACAAAATTTTTTTTTACCATCCTGTAAAATTTTCATCCTTTTCATGTGAACATATGTAACCAACTAACCATGTTTTTCTTTCGAGAATTAGTTTTGTAAAGTAGATTTTTTATTTTAATTAAATTAAATTTCTAGAAGAAGTTGATATGGAAAATTGAAAACCACCAGCACCATCATCATATCCCGCTTAATTCCAGGAAAGATTTCAAAATAAAGAAAGTGGGGACATTTATTTTTGGGAATATGTCACCCAATAATAATCAAGTTTCATGAGCGTTCTAATTTGATACCTTAAACTTTCTATTAATAAAAAAACCATCAAAGTTTTAAAAATGTTTCATTCTTATGTAATTTTCTAAAATTATTGTGCTTAAAGTACCAATTTATGCATTAACATGTTGTACATTAATTTTAAACACCCACCCCCTAAATTCAACTAATTTCAACCAACTTTATGTACAACCCGCTAATGCATGACTAATCAAAAACAATAACCACAAAATAATAACCAAGTTTGAGAAATGTTCCATTCAAGTCACTCTAACATAAAAATTACGTAAGAATGGAACAGTTTTGAAAATTTAATGATTTTAATGATTGATATGAAGTTTGAAGTACCAAATTGAAACAGATCTAAAACTTGATTTATTTCATGATTTTCACCCTTTATTTTTAAGATGAAGATTTTAAAATTAAATAAAAACCCTAAATAAATAAATAAATAAATAAATAAATAATCCCTTCTCAAGATCCTATGTTTGAGGTATCAATCCAATCTTTTTTACTCTTTAATTTGATGTTTTTACTGTTACTGATGTATTCTTGATGCTTGATTTATATAATTATTTTATAAAAATCCGTACTTTATAACCTTTCTGCCCTTTTTATAGGTTTTTACCTATTCATTTGATGTTTAATTGTAGAATTATCTTATAAAAATACCAACTTTTTTAAGTTTTATGCATTATTTGTAACTCTTTACTGATTAATTTGATGTTTGATTTCTATGATTATTTTATAAAAATCTACACTTTATAAGCTTTCTGCTCTCTTCACCGGTTAATTTGATGTTTTGACTGTTACTGATATATTCTTGATGCTTGGTGTCTATAATTATCTGATAAAAATCCAGTATTTATTTTAAGGTTTATACCAATCAATTTGATGTTTTTACCGTATCTGATGTACTCTTGATGTTTGATTTTTAGTCTTTCTGATATTCAAACTTTTTTAGGTTTTATGCACTTTTTGTAACTCTTTACTGATTAATTTGATGTTTTCCTGTTGTTTGATTTGTAACATTTTTTGATAAAAATCCAAACTTTTTTAGGCTTTGTAACTCTTTACTGATTAGTTTGATGTTGTTGTTGTCACTGATGTATTCTTGATGTTTGATTTGCATATTTTTTTTGTTTTTTTTACACTTGTTATATAGTTTTGGTCTACTACTAGTTTGATCATGTCTTTGATTCATATGTTATGTTGCTTTCTCAATGCTCCATATGTTATATGCTTGGATTTCTATAATAAAAATCATGCTTTTCTAGGGTTAGTGCTCCGTATCCGTGTTGTTATGCTATTACCTCATCCTAAAGTTACGTTGATGCTTTGATTTCTATTGAAAACTCGATGAAAATCTACAATTTTTAAGGTTTTTTGCACTTCTTTTTTATTACGTGTTTGCTGTCATTTATGCTATCTTGTTCGATTCATGCTTACTTCAATTTGCTTTAAATACTTTTTTATGTTCCTACTAAGGTTTCCTTAATATGTTAATTTTCTAACAAAAAAAATTTGCCTTAATAGGTTTTCTGCAACTTCTATTGGTTAAACCAAGTAATTTGATGTCATGACTATCACGCAAGTCTTCTTCTTGTTTGATATCTACTAAAAAGTTTGATAAAAATACAAACTTTTTAACTTTACCACATAAGGTTTCGGTGTCGCATGCATTCTTGTTTGATTTACGTCAAGATTTAGTTTGCTTCAGATTCTGTCTATTCCAGCTAGCGTTTTCTTAATATGTTTTATGCTTGGTTTTCTATTGAAAATAAATAAATAATAATACTTGAACTTTTTAAGGTCTTATCCCCTTTTTTGAAGTTTTTTTTTCAGTAATTTGAGGTTTCAGTTGTCACTTATGCCCACTTCTTGTTTAATCTATGTCTAGGATTAGTTTGATTCATTAGGGGTACATTCGTTTACTGATTCATGTATTTATGACCTCTTTATATGGTTTTTGATACTTTGTACTCATAATATGAAAGCAGCCTTAATATTTATATGTTCCTTTGACACCTTGCAGATCGGCATTCGTTCAGCAAAGAACATCTTAGATGGAACCAAAGCATGTGGAGATTTCTTGCGAATCAGTCCTGCCTCCACTATCTCCTAAATATCCATGGTTTGTTACACAAAACTTGGAAGACGAAGGAGATGGCACCCAAGTCCTTAATTTTTACAACATTCATGACCCCGTGTCTCATTATCAGTGCCAAATCCCTGAGCTACTTGGAAAACGTATCCGAGGGTGTTTCCATGGCTGTTGGGCGGTTCTCTCCTCCAACCATCCACGTGACGTCATTTGGTCTCTTTGGAACCCAAATACATCTAAGGTTATTAATCTCCCTCCCTTGAATCATAGCGGATCAGAAGAGGATTGTGGTGATATAAGTGAATGTTGTTTGTCGGCCCCTCCGGAAGATCCCAATTCGGTTCTTTTGTTAATAAGAAACGCAAAACCCAATTTTGTGTACTTTAGGCTCAGGATCGATTCATACTTCCCGGAAGCATGTAATAGCCAGGAGTTAAGATGGACCGAATCAACATATGCAAACCAAATAAAGATCTTAACCGACTGCGATGGTTCACTACATTGCCTAACTTGCTGCAATGGTAAAGTATATGCTTACATCCATTTATTTAGCAGTCGTACTCGTTCTCGTACTCCACTTATCGTAGAGGTTAACATTGTGATTAATGATTGTGAAATCAAGAAACAAAGAGAAGTTGTGATAACTTTATCGCCAATTTTGGAATTCGTTTGTCCTTTCATCATTGACTGTCCCGGCGTTACAGCTTTACTGAAAGGATCTTGTACAGAACTGTTCCTTGTTATTTTAGGCTTCAAAGACAAGGGTAAAACAGTTGGTGCTGTGATTTTGTTTAAACTGAACATGAATAATATGACGTGGGAAGAAATCGAAGACCTCAAAGACACTATATTATCCGTGGAACTTGATACTGATTCATCCACATTTTACAGCCCAGCAATTGCCTCATCAGAGTTTGGGGGTTATATACATATTCTTGCTGACGAGGGAAAAATCATATACTCGTACCATGTCAAAGATAAAACCATCTCCTTCTCTTCTATTCCTATTGTAGCAGGAACAATCAATGTGTCGGCGTGGGCAATGCCTGAATGCACCAGGTATTGTATTGCTTATTTGCTTTAATTGTATTTATTTATCTTTACTTTCCTTGATGAAAATCATATTCCATTTAGGTTAAAAGGTGATCGTGTGCTTGTTCATTGTAAACAAGAAAGAGAGAACCACAAGGAGGATGAGATGGTCATAAGATCAGTAAAGGGTAATCATGAGGTTGAATCACACATGAAGGAGTTTTGTGTTGGTGTCGAACGCCTTAAGTTGTCGCCCCTTCCATATGATTGCAGGTATTGTATTGCTTTTAGTTATTTTATGACATGCGCATTAAGTTTCATTATAGATTTATAGATCACTTCAGTCAATGACATATTATTTTTAGTATTATATTGCCTAAATAACTCGTTTGAAGCATCACATCTTTTTTCGTCTCTCTGACTCTTTCCTGCAACAACACGAGAGAACTTTGATTTTTTAGTACATGTTTTGCTTTAGCGAGAAATTGTTTTTTTGTTTTTTTTTTTTTTTAAATTTGAAAATCATATGTTTTGTAGGTTAGAAAGTGATAAGGTTGATGATGATGCATCACACCTGCTCAATCTTCCGCCTCATGTTTTGGAGATGTTAATAATGGAGTTTTGTGCTGGTGTCGACTACCTCAAGTTCCGTGCTACATGCAAACGTTGTCATTTAGCTGCACCTTTGATACCATGGAACAACGGTAAAGCATCAAAGATAATGCAAAAGTATTCAGTACCTTCACCGTGGCTGATAGTGTTTGACAAACATGAAGGCATCATCACTTTGACTGATCCCCTGTTTGGTGACAAGTATTTTATAAAAACGCCTCAAGAGTTGATCTGCGATGATTTCCAAATAAAGTGTTCGAGGTTTGGTTGGTTGCTGATTTTAAAACCTGGTGGATCATTGATGTTCTTTAACCCTTTCACAGGTGAAACTCTCAAGCTTCCAGATTTACCTTATACAGATATTGTTAGTTTCTCTGCACCACCTACTTCTCCCGATTGCATAGTTGTTGGAATTACAATATATATGCAGTGTCATGCTTGTATCCACGTCGTGGGCGGGGAACCATCCTGGCGTAGAACTCATTTAGATATTAGGGGCGGTAAGGCACTTTACTCTGTGACATTCTATCGCCGAAATCTTTATGCCTTGAGGGATGATGGAGGACTTGATGTTTGGAAGGACATGGGCAAAAAAGCTCGTTTATGGGCGCGTGATGTGGCTAAAGCCCCAGCAAGCCATTGCAAATCTTTACCACAATGTTTCCAGTTGATATGTGATCAACATCTTTTACGAGTCATAGTAGGCAAGTTTGGAGAATCAGTTGAGGTATTCAAATTGACATCTTCAAAAGAATGGGCGAAAGTAGTTAGTTTAAGGAAACATATGATATTTATATGTGGCGCGTCATGTGTCTGCCTTAATGCCAAAACACCACAGATGGCGAACAAGATCTACTTTCCAAGTTCGCCAATAATGTACTATTCACTTGAAACATGCAGATTTCACACTTTGAATAACGAAGACAGCTTTGCGGATTTCTTTGGGACGAAACATCATCTAAGCCCTCATGGGTGGATTGAACCAAGGTGGTCCTGATTTATTGTATCTATTACTGTGTGTTATTTATAAGCACAATTGTGTGCAAGTTAAACAATGCATGTGAGTGACATTACATTAATTTATTCAGTGTATACTTTGTGGATGTGTATTTAGTAATAACTAATTATAAGTCAGGGGGTTTAGACATTAATCAAAAGTTTAGATGTGATTGCTTCATGTAACTTGTTCAAATGACATTCTATAAACTCTAATCTTGTACATTAATCCATTTACTCATGACCACCTTTTGACTGCAGCAACTTTGTCAGCCTAAATGAAGCGTATATCATGATAATATGACCACAAAAACCATCGACGCAAAGGTTTTAGTCTTTTATTCATTGTCTATGTCTTATTTCTTACCACCTTCCTTCTGCAAGTGTATATAGCATCAGCATAACTAATTCCATTAGTATTAACCAAAATATAATCTGAGCAGGAGGCAAGTTTGCATTTCTTTTTAGTCGTAACAATTCTCCCAGTAGCTACGTGCGGAAATGGTCCTATGCAATCCTGAAGCTAACAATCACGTGGTTACCAATAAAGCATCTGCAATTCCCATACGGTCATGTGGACATCAAATGTGTCGAAACCAGTATACCATCACAAAAAGGAATGAATTAAAATGTACATATATCATTCTTATGACATACAGACTATAAACATAGCGATAATGTGATATAAAGAAATTAGACAATTTAAAGATGAGTCACACTCACACAAAGATGTGCTAGCATTTGTTTTTACTGATTATTGTAAGTTTAAATCTTTGACTTCTAACATAAGGAACTCATTATGACACTGAGTTCATACAGAGAGTTTGTGCGCATTTCTCATTTTTGTGGTTTGAGACATAAGTCAATTGTGCGCAACGCAATTGTTATACTATCGTAATACCATAACCGAGAGTGGACTTAGTTGCTTATATGACATGTATGAATTTTTTTTTACCACAACAGCCACACTTTGTGCTAACAAACCAAAACAAAGGTTACATTTTGTTATACCATCTTGTGCTTCCATTGATTCACTCGGAATAGTCTCGCTGCTCACAAAATAGTCAAATGTTACAACACTGATTATGTAAGACTAATAAAATTACCAATTTACCTCTTCTTTTGGTCCTGATATACACTTTTACTCTCATTTCATAAGCCTCTCTTAATTGGTTTGAATTTTTTTCTTTTTTTGGTCATTTTATCCATTGATTCTTTTCATTTTTATAGGATTATTTGAATATTAAATAATATACCAATGTACTTTTCTTATTTGTCCGGCCTTCTTTAGTACATGTTTCTTATTTGCAAGTGTTTTTTGGTTACAAAATGACCGAAGCAGGACAATGACTAACATGGCCAAATGAAAATATACGTTGGTGCTTATATGTGACTAACACAACTTCAAACAGCAAACGAACACCGAATAATTCTTAATGCTCCTTATATATCACAAAAATCACTAAAGATGTGTAACTAAAGATGTTGTTGCAATAGGTCAGCTACTTCCCATACATCACCTCTTCGAGCCCACCTACAAGGAAAAAGTATTGGTTTAATCCCAATTTGATGAGCCGAAGCAAAGTCAAACCAAAGAAAAGTCAAAGACAATTATAAAGTTAGTTTTAAGTAGTTAGGAAAACAGTTATTGGCACTTATGCTTGAAGGGACACATCCTTTGGTTCGTTTGAACCATCATGACCCTTCAAACGCACTGTTTCGTTTAGTATAAATAGTTAGAACATATGTATGAACAAGCATGACAGATTTTATATATGAAAAGTAGTTTACGTTTAAATCTTTTCTTGTGTTTTGGTATATTTTGATTGTGTTAAAGATCATAGATCCGC
Source organism: Chrysanthemum makinoi (assembly GCA_910596185.1). Classification (NCBI taxonomy): domain Eukaryota; kingdom Viridiplantae; phylum Streptophyta; class Magnoliopsida; order Asterales; family Asteraceae; genus Chrysanthemum; species Chrysanthemum makinoi. Next base: position 16,372,504 of record OU343220.1, read on the forward strand.
AAACAAGGCTAACAATTGGTATCAGAGCGGTTTGGTCATCCTAACCAAATCATCATATACCATTTATCTGTTTTGAATCAAAGGAATTAGTTTTTGTTTCTAGAAATTTTCTGCAAAACCCAACGAACACAAATCAAATCATCACTTTTGTGTTTCCTGAGTTTTATCAAGCAAACATTTTTCTGTCACCTAGGGATCATTCACATATAGTGATCAATCAATCGGCATCAGAAAACTTTTTTTCATCTCGTTTTTAGTTTTGCAAAAAATATGTCAAAAGGACAATTCAATCCGAAAAAACAAAAACCCTACCCTGAATCATCTTAATCATTTTTTATTAGATACGGTTACAAAACCGTTTACCCAATCGATTCAAACGAGAAAACCATACCAAATCAGATAACACAAGTCATGATCAAAATGGGCAATAATCAAATCGATTCATAACAAGGAACAAACACACATGTTCTTTGAAGAATCAAGCCCAAAACCTTCAATTGATTCAATTTCATCTCCAAAAGCCCAAATCTTGCACGGATAGAAAAAAACCCCAAATCAGCGAAACCCTAGTTTCGCTTCTGTGGGATTCCAAGTGCTCGCAAAGAACACACCAACCGGAGAAGACGAGGAAAAGTGGTTAACCAAGGCATCAAGAATCAGAAGCAGTTTTTTTTTTGTCTCAAGAAAAAAGGAGATTACTTTTAGGAAAGTTATTTTTTTAGTTTTAAGTTTCAAAGTATTTTAAGTTTTTAAGAGTTTTAAAGTTTTAAGTTTTTCTTATTAGGTTTATGATAAGAAACAAGTTTTAAGTTTTTATTGATTTTAAGATAAGAAATGTATAAAGTTTAAGGTTTACAAGTTTTAAAGATTAAAGTTTCTAAGTTTTAAGTTTCTTACAAAGTATTTAAAAGTTTAAAAGGTTTTAAATTTTACATTGTTAAGTTTTTTTTAGATTTGTAAAGTTATTAACAAAAGTTTCAAAAGTTTTATAAGAATATTATATCAGAATGGGAAAAGGTGAAGCAAATAATCAAATTAAAAGTTTAGATAACCTAAACCACTTTCAATGTCTCGTGTTAAATTCAACAAATTATACCATATGGTCTATAAGAATAAAGATCATACTACAAGCATGGTCTTTGGTAATGGTAGAACCTACTACTAAGACTCAAGTGAATGATAAAAGAGACAAAACTGCATTGGCATATCTATTCCAATCAGTACCCGAAGATTAAGTATTACAAGTGGCAAATTGCAAAAGTGCAAAAGAAGTTTGGGATGCACTAAAGACTAGAAATATTGGAGTGGATCGAGTGCAAAAGGCAAAACAACAAACACTCAAATCTGAATTTGAGATATTACAAATGGAGAAAGATGACACTATCGATTCATTCACCGCAAAGATGACAAGTATTATGTCAAATATGACAAGTCTTGGATCAACACTTGATGAATCAACTCGCGTACGAAAATTGTTAAATTCTGTACCTGAAAGATTCATTCACATTGTCGCATCCATAGAGCAATACTCCGATCTAGATAAAATGACTCTACACGAAGCTATTGGTAGATTGAAAACCTTCGAAGAAAGAGTAAAGGCTAAGAATGGAAGAGCATTTGAAGATCAAGACAGACTATTATTTGCAAAACACAACAACAATGGTCGAAGACATCACTATGATAATCAAGGAAAAGGAAGATACATTCCGCCACATGGCCGAAATCGTGAAGAAGAAAAATTCTCACAAGATTATAATGAAGCAATGAAAAAGCCTAGAGATTTCAGCAAAGAAAAATGTTATGATTGCAATGAATATGGACATTATGACTCACACTGCCATAAAAGAAATGGAAGAATGCAAAAACAAGAAGAGACAAACCTCATCGTAGAAGATTTAGAACCAACCCTTTTATTAGCAATTTCAAGCACTACCGAAGATCTACGACAACGCGATTGTGATTAAAAAAGAGGATATTGGGTTAATCCCAATCTGATGAGCCGAAGCAGAGTCAAACCAAAGCAAAGTAAAACCAAAGAAAAGTCAAAGACAGTTATAAAGTTAGTTTTAGGAAAATAGTCATTGGCAGTTATGCCTCAAGGGACACATCCCTTGGTTCGTTTGAACCTGTTGGAAATGTATATATTTACAAACACGTAAATGTCCGGATTCGAACTCGTGACCACGGGATTGCACACATTAGCGAATGAGAATTAAAGTTAAATAATTAATGTTAATGTTTACGATTAATTATTGCACATTAAGTCCGTCTAACGATCGTTAAGTATTTAACGGAAAAATGACTAACGACCGTTAAATAAAAAGAGAAAGGACTAGTAATGGAAAATCTTGAAAAGGAAAAGTTATGGGTTTCTCTTGGGCTTGTATCATGGCCGGCCAAAGGGAAGGGTTCTCAACCCAAGCCCTAACTTGTTCCCAAAGGTTTCCATACACTATATAAACAAGGCTAGGTTCTAGGGTTTTTCATAACTTTGTGCATTGAATTAACCCTAGATCTCTCCTCTCCTCTCTCTTGCAATTCTCGGCCGAACACCCCTAGTTAGGGAGCTTGGTTTTATTTTTTCATAAAACAAAGACTTGTGTTAGATCTAGCAATCGTTTGATTCGTTGGTTAATTCGTGTGTACAAGAACGTGGCAGTAAGACACTATTCTTACACCAATTGGTTTGAGTTTTAGAACGGTAAGGGACAACTCTTTAAACCACTTCTTTGTTTTGTTCAAGAGATCTGACATTCGCAAGAGGTACGTTACGCATACTTTCAGTTAATTATTTATTTGTTATGATCTTTAGTCTTCCGCTGTTTACTCTTGATGTCTATATGTTATTATTGTATGTCATGTATTATAAACTCAACAGTGGCATCACGAGCCTTGTATAACAAGTAATTAATTACTGAAACACATAATTAAAATAAACTTGATTGTGTTATTATTTGTATGCGTAGATTTAGGGTTTGCAAAACCTAAACCCTAATTTTTTAGGGGGGGCGTTTTTTGGTGCCCTAATTAGGGTTTTGTAAACTAAAGTTTTAATTGGATTAGAAACCCTAGGATGCATGCAACTTTATGTGTATTGCGTAACTCTGTTTTAATTGCATTAATTGTTAAGTGTAATTTATGTCCATGATAATTACATGCATGTTTTATCATAGATCTGCTTTTATTATATGTCTTTCTTGTTTAAGTGATATACACTAAATTATGATAGATCTAAAATTGGGGAAGACCTCAATCATTATTAATTTAATCAATTATATGCTATGTGGTATGTGTTTTTTTTTACTTACGCAATCGATGAATCGATGCATGTGGCTCACCTTGTACATTATGTCAAACGGATGAAAGTCTTAATTAAACATGTACATATTGTCAGATCTAGAATTGATTATTAATAGGATTTATCAAAAGGTTTGCATGTGGCTATTTGATATGCATGACTTTTTTTTTTTTATGCATTCATTGTTTTTTTTGTTTTTTTTTTAAATACTTGCTTGTTTGTTATGTGTAACAAGGGTATTTTTTCAAGAAAAATAAACTTACCTAAACAATGGTGAAACATGCATTTTTTAAGCATAGTAATCATAATAGAACTTACCTAAATAATCGTTTAATTGATTAGTGACTTTGGTACAAATGGTCTGAACGGCTCACCCATTAGAATGAACTATAAAGGGGTTAATAAAGAAGTACGCACAGTCACACTGAAAGGATGTCTAAGGTTATGCTTTAGCGCTTACCTGGTCCTCTGCCCCCTGTAAGTTCGAATGGAGCTACTTAGTAAGCCATTAAATGTGCAAGCTCATCTTAAGGGCGAATTAGTTTTAATTCCATGCGCCACTTCGGTGGTAATTACCCGAAACACTAAGTGTTTACACTTATGCAAAAGTACGGTATAATGGATGATAATTAACACTAAATTCCTTGATTGGTGAATCCAATACCTCAATTAAAGTTTGATGATGAAAAACTTATACATTAAAACAAGATATAAATGTTTTAATAAAACCTATGTTACGAAGATGAATGCATGACGTCTTTGTACATATTTGATTTGACATCAAAATTATTACCCTTTAATTTAAGTTATATGCCATCCAACGAAACGGAAACACCTAAGATTACTTTTTATTTGCGTGAGAACGTGACTTAGATCGTAATCAAATGGTAAAATGTCCACGTGTCGTGAGAACGGGCATGGACGATTTTGCAGTTTCTTAAGTTGGACAACTTAATTGAGTTAGGCGGTGAGAACTGGCAACTCAAGGCATAAGATGGGATAAAACATGTTTACATGGCGATTGAAATTGGCTATATGTAAATCCCATAAATCTAGGAATTGCAATTGATATTGGCAATTGAGCAAAAACTCTACCATTTTGTATAAGGTTCATTACTAGCAGATCAACTGACGTGATGAAATTATGACAATTTGGATCCTAGTTTTCAATAATAATTAATTGGTTATATGAATATGAACCTTGGGCATTTAATTGTTTATTGAAAAGGAAAATTATCAAAATACTAATTATGGTTTTTTGAACTTTTTCTGTAGATTGCTCAACCTGAAAACACTATGAGCTTAATGAGTTCTGCTTTCAAAGATATGATTGGAAGAGACAAGCTGACTGGCCCTAATTTCAATGATTGGCATCGTGCACTTAGGATCATCCTTCGTGTTGCCAAAAGACTTGATATTTTGACTACACCTCTGCCTGATGCTCCTCTCGACACAGCAACTGCTCTTGAACAAGAGGCATATCGTGTTGAATATGAGAAGCACAATGATGTGGCGTGTCTAATGCTTTCGGGGATGTCTGCTCAATTGCAAAAAAAAATTGAGCACTATCCGCCTATGAGCATGCTAGATGAACTCAAACGTATGTTTGAGAAGCCACCAGCAGCTGAACTGTATGAACTTATTGAAAAGGTTCACACCGCAGCAGGAGGTTGGCAAATCTGTCTCCGACCACGTCCTCGAGATGAAACATCACTTGGATCAATTGGAGAAGCTCGGCTGTGGTTACTCGAATGATGTATGTGTCGGCCTCATCAATCACTCCCTTAATCGGGAACGATTTGGTGATTTTGTCCGAAATTTTAACATGCATTGCACGGGGAAGACAGTGAATGAGTTACATGAAATGCTTGTAGACTTCGAGAAGAGATTGCCAAAGAAGGCTCCTACACCTGCTGTACTCGCAATACAGGGTGGTAGGGTGAATAAGCCAAAGCCACAAGCAGATAAGAAAGGGAAAGGAAAAGGAAAGGGGAAACAAGTTGTCATCCCACCAGCTCCTAAGAAGAACCCTGCAAAGAAAAAGGAGAATCCTAAGAAGGATTTAACTTGCCACCACTGCAACTCACCAGGCCACTGGAAGCGGAACTGTCCAGTTTATCTGAATGAGTGCCTTCAGAATAAAAATAAGATGGTGCCTAGCTCATCAGGTATTTTTATGTTTGAATTATTTTCTTTTCCTCATAAGTAAAATTCCTGGATATATGATACAGGATGTGGTACTCACATCTGTAATACATCGCAGGGACTTAGAGGAGCAAGGAAACTGACCTGTGGAGAAAGATACTTGTACGTTGGAAATGGAAAGCGTTCAGCTGTCGAAGCCATAGGGTCTTTTGATTTAGTGTTTCCTTCGGGCTTAATTTTAGAACTAAATAATTGTCATTATGCACCCTCCATTGTTAGGGGTGTTATTTCAGTTTCTTTGTTAAAAGATATTGGTTTTGTGCACACTTTTACCAGTTATGGAATTTCAGTTTCTTTAAATAATGTTTTTTACTTTAATGCAATTCCTATGCTTGGTGTGTTTGAAATTGATATGGATGGTTGTGTATCCAATGAAAATAATTAGTTGTATAGCATTAGCAATAAGAAGAGCAAGTTGAACTGTGACTCTTCTTATCTGTGGCATTGTCGCCTTGCCCATATTGGCAAGAAAAGCATGGAAAAGCTGCAACACGATGGGCTTTTACAAACGGTCAATGATGAATCATTTGACAAATGCGAGTCTTGCATAGCTGGGAAGATGATAAGGAAACCTTTTTCACCACAAGTGGAAAGGGCTTCTGATCTACTTGGATTGATACACACTGATGTGTGTGGTCCACTTAGACATGTGTCAAAACGTGGTGCTTCCTACTTCTTAACCTTTACAGATGATTTCAGTCGTTATGGTTATGTTTATTTACTTAAACATAAACATGAAGTCTTTGAAACATTTAAGGTTTTCAAAAGTGAAGTAGAATTACAACTTGGAAAGAAGATTAAAGCTCTTCGATTCGATAGAGGTGGTGAGTATATAAGTCAAGAGTTCAAAGATTACTTAGCTGAGTGTGGAATTATCCAGCAACTCACATCTCCTTATACTCCACAACAAAATGGTGTATCTGAAAGGAGAAATCGTACCTTACTTGACATGGTACGATCAATGTTTGAACTTACGACTCTTCCTTTTACTTTTTGGGATTATGCCCTTGAAACTGCTATTCGCATTTTAAATATGGTTCCAACAAAGAAGGTTGTTAAAACTCCATATGAAATATGGACTGGAAAAGCTCCCAACTTTTCTTACTTAAAGGTCTGGGGATGTGAGGCATTTGTTAAACGTGACTCACCAGATAAGCTCCAACCTAGATCTGTTAAGTGTATCTTTGTAGGATACCCTAAGGAAACTATGGTTTACTACTTTTACTACCCATCTGAGAACAAAGTCATCGTGGCTAGGTATGGAGATTTTCTTGAAAGGAATCTCATATCTCAAGAACTCAGTGGGAGAGTATATGATCTGGAATATGATCAAGAAGATACAACACCTTCTGAAAATACTAGCCAACTTCAAGAAGAACCTGAAAGCTTAGGTGCTCCTCCTGAAGTTGTTCCCATTCGTAGATCTGAAAGGACTATATGTGCACCTGACCGTCTATGTCTTAACGTAGAGGTGGAGGAAAATTTGGTTGGGGATCTTAATGAAACTGCCAACTATAAGGCTGTCATGGCTGATCCTGAGAAGGATAAATGGCAGATTGCTATGAATGGGGAAATGCAATCCATGAAAGATAATGATGTCTGGATTGAAGTTGACCTTCCTCCCAATGCTAAAGTCGTTGGAAGTAAGTGGATCTTCAAAAAGAAAACTGACATGGATGGCAATGTACACACCTACAAGGCTCGTCTAGTGGCTAAAGGTTTTACTCAAACCTATGGCATTGACTACGAGGAGACATTCTCTCCTGTAGCAGACATAAGAGCTATTAGGATTCTCATAGCTATAGCTGCACACTATGACTATGAGATTTGGCAAATGGATGTCAAAACCGCTTTTCTGAATGGCCGTCTAGATGAAGACATCTATATGGCACAGCCGGAGGGGTTTGTGAATCCATTATTTCCTAACCGTGTATGCAAGCTTAAGAGGTCCATTTATGAACTAAAGCAAGCATCAAGGCAATGGAATAAAAGATTCGATGGAGAAATCAAAGGTTTTGGATTTACTCAGAATCTTGATGAGCTGTGTGTATATCACAAAGCTAGTGGGAGTCATGTTACTTTCCTTATTCTGTATGTCGATGACATATTAATCATGGGAAATCATATACCAAGTCTAAATGAGGTGAAAGCCTATATTGGTAAATGTTTTTCGATGAAAGACTTAGGGGAAGCATCATACATACTTGGAATCAAGATCTACAGGGATAGATCAAGGCGGCTAATTGGTTTAAGCCAAAGTGCTTACATTGACAAAATATTGAAGAGATTTAATATGCAAAATTCCAAGAAAGGATTTTTGCCAATGCAAGTAAATCATGGTTTGAGCAGCCAAGGCTGTGCTTCAACACCAGAAGAGGTGGCGCGTATGAAGAAAGTTCCTTATGCTTCGGCTGTAGGATCTATCATGTACGCGGTACGATGCACAAGGCCTGATGTGGCGTTTGCTCAAAACTTGACCAGTCGGTATCAATAGAATCCGGGTGAAATTCACTGGACTGCTGTTAAACATATTCTCAAGTACCTTAGGGCTACAAGAGATATGTTCATAGTGTATGGGGGAAATCCAGAAGCAGACGGGTTACATCTTTGTCATCAATGGAGGTGCTGTGGATTGGAAGAGCAATAAACAAAAAACCCTTGCGATGTCTGCTACAGAAAGTGAGTACATAGCGGCGTCTGAGGCTGCCATGGAAGCTGTTTGGATAAGGAAGTTTGTTTCGGGGCTTGGTGTTATGCCGTCGATTGAAAATCCTATTAAAGTATATTGTGACAATTCCGCTGCAATAACTTTTGCCCATGAACCTAGAGTCATGAAGGGCACCAGACACTATCCTAGACAATATCACTATGTTCGAGAACAAGTCGAGATAGGTGAAATTGAGTTGCTCAAAGTTCACACAGATGATAACCTAGCAGATCCGTTAACGAAGGCCTTACCTGGTGAAAAACTTAATCATTTGTCTGATAAGTTTGGACTTCGTTTAGCAAGTAGTTTCATGCCCATCTGTGACTAAGTATTTTAGATAAAAGGATATTGTAAACATTATTATTGAAATGAAATAAAGTATTTTGTTATGTTTATTATTCATTTATTATGATGTTGTCCTATATTTGCATGTTTAAATCCTTGAATAACTTAAGTTATTCTAAATAGTCCATTGTCAATCAATAACATTGGAATGATATAGAATTAAGACAAATCTGAGTATTAGTTAGAGTATACTTGAAAGTATGCTGATGCGTAGCATGACTAATTTCAGATGATATTCAATGAATTGAATATAGGACTTATCCCACCTGCATGATAATACTTTATGGATCTTTGTCATTAAGTATATCATGAATGTTTATCCTCTGACTTGAGATACCAGAGATATGTCATGGATGTAGTGCATTTTTGTGAAGCAATCTAACGCTATATGTAACTGGTAGTTATAAGGGTTGTTTTCAGAAATGTTGCGAAATTTATGAATCCTGCTTGTAGTCGAAATGGGATTTGTTTCCTTCAAATTTATTTTGAAGTATAATACTGCTGGGCCCCTCGTAGGGTTGTTAAGATGTTTGCATGGCCATGCCCAAGGTCTTCTGGAATATTTTCAGAAGAATTGGTAATCTTGATCAATCACATGAATCGAGAAACAGAATAGTTAATTAAGAAATGAGTGAGATCCATATTCTTATTAACATGGTATTAGAAACAAAAGGATGAATATGATGATGAATCATCGAAACTTAGTTTTTCTCCAAAAAAACCATACACGAGTTGTACCAGGGGCATTGGCGTGTTGCTAGACGCTAACCAATGTCATTTCACGTTTTGTAAACATATCCAAGTGGGAGCTGTTGGAAATGTATATATTTACAAACATGTAAATGTCCGGATTCGAACTCGTGACCACGGGATTGCACACATTAGCGAATGAGAATTAAAGTTAAATAATTAATGTTAATGTTTACGATTAATTATTGCACATTAAGTCCGTTTAACGATCGTTAAGTATTTAACGGAAAAATGACTAACCACCGTTAAATAAAAACAGAAAGGACTAGTTTCGCGAAAGCCCAAATCTTGCACGGATAGAAAAAAACCCCCAAATCAGCGAAACCCTAGTTTCGCTTCTATGGGATTCCAAGTGCTCGCAAAGAACACACCAACCGGAGAAGACGAGGAAAAGTGGTTAACCAAGGCAAATACTCGGCGGTTAACCATCAAAAATCAGAAGCATTTTTTTTTTTTTTTTTTTTTTTCAAGAAGAAAGGAGATTACTTTTAGGAAAGTTATTTTTTTAGTTTTAAGTTTCAAAGTATTTTAAGTTTTTAAGAGTTTTAAAGTTTTAAGTTTTTCTTATTAGGTTTATGATAAGAAACAAGTTTTAAGTTTTTATTGATTTTAAGATAAGAAATGTATAAAGTTTAAGGTTTACAAGTTTTAAAGATTAAAGTTTCTAAGTTTTAAGTTTCTTACAAAGTATTTAAAAGTTTAAAAGGTTTTAAATTTTACATTGTTAAGTTTTTTTTAGATTTGTAAAGTTATTAACAAAAGTTTCAAAAGTTTTATAAGAATATTATATCAGAATGGGAAAAGGTGAAGCAAATAATCAAATTAAAAGTTTAGATAACCTAAACCACTTTCAATGTCTCGTGTTAAATTCAACAAATTATACCATATGGTCTATAAGAATAAAGATCATACTACAAGCATGGTCTTTGGTAATGGTAGAACCTACTACTAAGACTCAAGTGAATGATAAAAGAGACAAAACTGCATTGGCATATCTATTCCAATCACTACCCGAAGATTAAGTATTACAAGTGGCAAATTGCAAAAGTGCAAAAGAAGTTTGGGATGCACTAAAGACTAGAAATATTGGAGTGGATCGAGTGCAAAAGGCAAAACAACAAACACTCAAATCTGAATTTGAGATATTACAAATGGAGAAAGATGACACTATCGATTCATTCACCGCAAAGATGACAAGTATTATGTCAAATATGACAAGTCTTGGATCAACACTTGATGAATCAACTCGCGTACGAAAATTGTTAAATTCTGTACCTGAAAGATTCATTCACATTGTCGCATCCATAGAGCAATACTCCGATCTAGATAAAATGACTCTACACGAAGCTATTGGTAGATTGAAAACCTTCGAAGAAAGAGTAAAGGCTAAGAAAGGAAGAGCATTTGAAGATCAAGACAGACTATTATTTGCAAAACACAACAACAATGGTCGAAGACATCACTATGATAATCAAGGAAAAGGAAGATACATTCCGCCACATGGCCGAAATCGTGAAGAAGAAAAATTCTCAAAAGATTATAATGAAGCAATGAAAAAGCCTAGAGATTTCAGCAAAGTAAAATGTTATGATTGCAATGAATATGGACATTATGACTCACACTGCCATAAAAGAAATGGAAGAATGCAAAAACAAGAAGAGACAAACCTCATCGTAGAAGATTTAGAACCAACCCTTTTATTAGCAATTTCAAGCACTACCGAAGATCTACGACAACGCGATTGTGATTAAAAAAGAGGATATTGGGTTAATCCCAATCTGATGAGCCGAAGCAGAGTCAAACCAAAGCAAAGTAAAACCAAAGAAAAGTCAAAGACAGTTATAAAGTTAGTTTTAGGAAAATAGTCATTGGCAGTTATGCCTCAAGGGACACATCCCTTGGTTCGTTTGAACCTGTTGGAAATGTATATATTTACAAACACGTAAATGTCCGGATTCGAACTCGTGACCACGGGATTGCACACATTAGCGAATGAGAATTAAAGTTAAATAATTAATGTTAATGTTTACGATTAATTATTGAACATTAAGTCCGTTTAACGATCGTTAAGTATTTAACGGAAAAATGACTAACGACCGTTAAATAAAAAGAGAAAGGACTAGTAATGGAAAATCTTGAAAAGGAAAAGTTATGGGTTTCTCTTGGGCTTGTATCATGGCCGGCCAAAGGGAAGGGTTCTCAACCCAAGCCCTAACTTGTTCCCAAAGGTTTCCATACACTATATAAACAAGGCTAGGTTCTAGGGTTTTTCATAACTTTGTGCATTGAATTAACCCTAGATCTCTCCTCTCCTCTCTCTTGCAATTCTCGGCCGAACACCCCTAGTTAGGGAGTTTGGATTTGTTTTTTCATAAAACAAGGACTTGTGTTAGATCTAGCAATCGCTTGATTCGTTGGTTAATTCGTGTGTACAAGAACGTGGTAGTAAGACACTATTCTTACACCAATTGGTTTGAGTTGTAGAACGGTAAGGGACAACTCTTTAAACCACTTCTTTGTTTTGTTCAAGAGATCTGACATTCGCAAGAGGTACGTTACGCATACTTTCAGTTAATTATTTATTTGTTATGATCTTTAGTCTTCCGCTGTGTACTCTTGATGTCTACATGTTATTATTGTATGTCATGTATTATAAACTCAACAGAACCATCATGACCCTTCAAACGCACTGTTTCGTTTAGTATAAATAGTTAGAAATTATGTATGAACAAGCATGAAAGATTTATATATGAAACGTAGTTTACGTTTAAATCTTTTCTTGTGTTTTGGTATATTTTGATTGTGTTAAAGATTATAGATCCACAAACGAGGCCAAAAAAAAGATTACTTAAAAAGATGTTACGAGTTCGGTTATAGGGATCTATACTATTTTGTGTGTGTGTGACTCATTTTGTGTGAGTGTGACTCACAAAATAGTCTAATTTCTTTATATCACATTATCGCTATGTTTATAGTCTGTATGTCATAAGAATGATATATGTACATTTTAATTAATTCCTTTTTGTGATTGTATACTGGTTTCGACACATTTTGATGTCCACATGACCTTTCTTTCACTTAAAACAGCAAGATTATTTTCGTCTTTTGAAAACTTAACAACTGGTGTTTAGCCTTTGGGAATTGCAGATGCTTTATTGGTTACCATATGATTGTTAGCTTCAGGATTGCATAGTACCATTTCCCCGCGTAGCTACTGGAGAATTGTTACGACTAAAAAGAAATGCAAACTTGCCTCCTGCTCAGATTTTATTTTGGTTAATACTAATGGAATTAGTTATGCTGATGCTATATACACTTGCAGAAGGAAGGTGGTAAGAAATAAGACATAGACAATGAATAAAAGACTAAAACCTTTGCGGCGATGGTTTTTGTTGGTTTTATGGATATAAATTAGTAGACGTGAGTTAGGATCGAACTCGAGACTATGGGATTGCACACTTTACGTATGAGAATTTAAAGTTAATAATTAAATATAAATGTTATATTTATTTATTTATTAAACGAAATAACTAACGGACGTTAAGTAATTAATGTAATGGACTAACGGTCGTTAAATGTTTATGGAAAAGGATTAAATTGCAAAAGTTGGGAAGGTTCCGGAATCCCTTTAGGGATACCAAACCGATCGGCCAAGGGAGCAAAACAAGGAAAGAAAAACCAACTTGTTCACCAAGTTTAGTTGGGTATATAAACAAGGCTAGGGGTTTTATTTTTCCATCTCTTGTGCTCATTAGCTAAACCCTAAAATTGTTTTGTGTGTGTTTTTGTTCTCCAAACCGATCGTCCACCATCATAGGTGTCGATCCAAAGCTTTTCCACAAACCAAGTTATTTGTTTGATAAAAACTAGCATTACCTTAATTCGGTTTAGTACGTGTGTACAAGAACATAGTAATAACATACTTTTGTTATTATCTTGGATTGAATTACAAAAAGGTAAGGGGTAATTCACATAATCCTAACTAAATCAAATTAGGGTTCATCCGTTGCTAGTTTGTGGATTTGATTTTTGTTCGGCTAGAATCAAGAAAAGGTACGCATATTCTTTTATGTTAATTAATTGTTCATTAATAAATCCTATACGCTTCCGCTTGATACTTTGATGTTTTGTGGTTATTTATTTGAATGTCATGTTATATAATTCCAACAGTGGCATCACGAGTCATTGGTTTTAATGAGTAATTAATTACATAAACGCGTAATAAAACAAATACTTGTATGTTGTTTGATATGTTTATCTAGGGTTTATGTTTATTATTGTTGGTCGATTTTTTATTTTATTTGTTGGGGCGTTCCCCTCTTTAATTTTAGTCGACACATGTATAAATTTTTTAGGGTTTTGAAAATTGTTTGCTAACCTTATTAAAACCTAGAATTAATATTGATTACGTGCTTAATTCGTGAATAATTTGTTATGTGTCATGGAATTTTATATGCGATCTTGTGACTTATTTGTATAATTGTTATGATATCCATGATTATACATGCATGTTAGTCATGGATAAGTTGCTTTGATAATTGTTTAATTGTTGAGACATATTTATTTACGATAAATCTAGAATTGGGAAAGACTCCAATTATGTATATTAATGAATCAATTATGTGCAATTTGGTATATCATTAATTATGGGTTTACGCAATCGATTCGTCGATGTATGTGGCTCAATCTCTCAATTGAGAGAGTGAAAGCCCTAAATTAATATATACATTAATTTAACCTAGATATTGATTATTAATAGGGTTTTATCGAATAAGTTGCATGTGGCTACTTGTTTACACGTATAAATTGTTTATTATGTGCGCATTGTTTTTTAGTAGTTTATTTTTTTTATTGGTATTACTTGTTTGTTTATTATGTGCGACAGTTTTAAGCAAAGGGTAATTTTTTGAATAGAAAAATAATACGGACTAAACAATGGCGAAATTTGATTTGTTTTGGAAGAGTTAAGTTTTCAATAGTTTAATTGATTGGTGACTTTGGTACAATGACTGAACGGCTCACCCATTAGAATGAACTATAAAGGGGTTAATAAAGAAGTGCGCACAGTCACACTGAAAGGATGTCTAAGGTTATGCTTCAGCGCTTACCTGGTCCTATGCCCCCTGTATGTTCGAATGGAGCTACTTAGTAAGCCATAATATGTACAAGCTCATCTTAAGGGCGAATTAGTATTAATTCCATGCGCCACTTCGGTGGTAATTATCTGAAACACTAAGTGTTTACACTTATGCAAAAGTACGGTATAATGGATGATAATTATCACTAAATTCCTTGATTGGTGAACCCAATACCTCAATCAAAACTTTTATAATTTTATCTTTATGAATTGGTAATAAAAAGTTTTTTATTAAATTTATGCTACAAGATGAATGCGTGACATCTTTGTACATATTTGATTTAACCACATAAAATCAAAACTAGTACCCTTTTAAATTAAGTTATATGCCATCTAATTAAAAGGAACACTTGAAGTTGCAATTTATGTCATGAGAGTACTTGGCTAGATTGTGATGGAGAGGTAAATCTCTATGTAAAGTGAGACCTTACATGGACATATTTGCAGTTCTTTAAGTTAGACACTTAAGTTGAGTAGGAAGTGAGACTTGGACTCAATGGCATAAGATGGGATGAAACATGTTTATATTTGCAATAGCGTTGGAAAATATAAATCCCATAATGATCTAGGAGTTGGAAATTGTTTGCCAATTAATGTTCGACAGATTACCTTATTATATGCGTTTGTTGCTAGCAGATCAACTGATGTAATGAACCTATGATAATTTGGATCCTAGTTTTCGAGAAAATTCTATGGTTATATGTTTATATTACCGTTGGGTATATTTTATTTTCTTGAAAAATTGTATTATCGAAAATACTAATACTTGAACTTTTTTCTGTAGAAATGGCTCAAAATAACGATAACACTAACACTGCACTAAATTATGCGTTCAAAAGTTTTTTTGATCGAGAAAAGTTGACTGGCTCTAAGAATTTCAATGATTGGCACCGCTCTTTGAGAATTGTCTGTAGAGTTGCTGACCGTTTGAAATATCTTTATGAACCTTGCCCTGCTGAACCAACTGGTCCTGATGCTACTCAAGCTCAAAAGGACGAGTGGAAACTGGAGTATAAGCATCAAAATGATGTGGCTTGTCTTATGTTTGGAACAATGGAATCTGCTCTTCAAAAGCAGTTCGAACATTATTTCCCATATAATATGCTCAATGAACTTCGAACTATGTTTGAGAAACCAGCTGCCGTCGAGATTTATGACTTGACCGACGCGTTACACAGCTGTAGGCAAGGTGAGGGTAAACCCGTAAGTGCTCATGTGCTGGAAATGAAAGGTTACATGGACCAGCTAAAGACACTTGGCAAAACTTATGATGATGACATGGCTGTGAATCTGATTAATAGATCCCTTAACAAGGATTTTAATGGTTTTGTCAGAAATTTCAATATGCACTGCGTGGGGAAGACAGTTACTGACCTACACGCATTGCTTATTGATTATGAGAAAGGGTTGCCTCAAAAGGTTCCTACCACCCAGGTACTTGCTATTCAGGGTGGAAGGATTAATAAGCCAAAACCGCAGCGTGCGAACAACAAGAAGGGGAAGGGTAAGGGTAAGGTTGACAAAGGCAAACAGGTGATGGCCTATCAACCTCAACCCAAAAAGAACCCTACTCCTAGGAAGGAAAATCCTAAAAAGGATCAAGCATGCCACCACTGTAAGAGCGTTGGGCATTGGAAGAGAAACTGTGCTCTCTATCTTGATGAATTGCGGGCAAATAAGATGAAGTATGAAGGGTCCATGGGCGCCGGTACTTCTGGTAATTTATTTGTCATTGAATTATTTACTCTAAATCATAATAATTCCTGGGTATATGATACGGGCTGTGGTATTCACATTTGTAATACACTGCAGGGGTTTAGAGTGAAGAGGAAGCTTGCCTATGGGGAGCAATATCTGCACGTGGGAAATGGCGCACATGCTGCTGTTGAAGCCATAGGAACGTTTAGTTTAGTATTGCCTTCGGGCTTAGTACTGTTATTGAACAATTGTCATTACGCACCTTCTATAATTAGAGGTGTTGTTTCCTTTTCAGTTTTGTTGGATGATGGTTTTACTCATACTATTTTATGTAATGGAATTGATGTTTCTTTAAATGGTGTATTTTATTTTAAAGCAATTACTGTGAATGGTGTGTTTGAAATTGATGTGATTGGAAATGAATCTAACAATAATAATAATTCAATGTTTAGCATTAACAAGAAGATAAAGTTAGACTTGAATTTTTCTTATCTTTGGCATTGTAGACTTGCTCATATAGGCAAGGCTCGCATGCATAAGCTGCAACAAGAAGGGCTTTTGCAAAATATCAATGATGAATCATTTGATAAATGTGAGTCATGCATATATGGGAAGATGACTAAGAAACCTTTTCATAGCAATATGGAGAGGGCTTCTGATCTACTTGGTCTTATTCATACTGATGTGTGTGGACCACTTAGACATGTGTCAAAAAGAGGTGCTAGCTACTTCTTAACCTTTACTGATGATTTCAGTCGTTATGGTTATGTTTATTTACTTAAGCATAAACATGAGGTGTTTGAAACATTTAAGGTTTTCAAAGCTGAAGTAGAACTGCAATTGGGAAAGAAGATTAAAGCTCTTCGATCCGATAGAGGAGGCGAGTATCTAAGCCAAGAGTTTAAAGATTACTTAGCTGAGAATGGAATTGTCCAGAATCTCACTTCTCCATATACTCCACAACAAAATGGTGTATCTGAGAGAAGAAATCGTACATTGTTGGACATGATACGATCTATGTTTAATCTTACCACTCTACCTTTATCCTTTTGGGATTATGCTTTCGAATCAGCTGTTCGCATTCTAAATATGGTTCCCACAAAGAAGGTTGATAAGACACCATATGAAATATGGCATGGTAAAGCTCCTAACCTGTCTTATTTAAAGGTCTGGGGTTGCGAGGCGTATGTTAAACGTGACTCAGCAGATAAACTCCAACAAAGATCTGTAAAGTGTATCTTCGTAGGATACCCTAAGGAAACTATGGGTTACTACTTTTACTATCCAACTGAAAATAAAGTAATTGTTGCTAGGTATGGAGATTTTCTTGAAAGAGATCTCGTATCTCAAGAATTCAGTGGGAGAGTTTATGATCTGGAAGATGATCAAGAAGATGCATTACCTTCTGAAAACACTAACGTACTTCCGGTAGAACCTGATAGTCTGGGTCCTCCACCAGAAGTTGAAGTGATTCCCGTTCATAGATCCGTAAGGACTACGCGTGCACTTGAACGTCTATGTCTTAACGTAGAGGTTGAGGAAACTATGTTAGGAGATCTTGGAGAGCCTACTAGTTATAAAGCTGCCATGGCAAGTCCTGACAAGGAAAAATGGTAGGTTGCAATGAATGGGGAAATGCAATCCATGAGAGAAAATGAAGTCTGGGTAGAGGTTGACTTACCTCCAAACGCCACGGTGGTTGGAAGTAAGTGGCTCTATAAGATTAAGACTGACATGGATGGCAATGTACACGTCTATAAAGCTCGTCTAGTTGCACAAGGTTTTACTCAAACTTATGGCATTGATTACGAGGAGACCTTTTCTCCTGTAGCGGACATTAGAGCTATTAGAATTCTCATAGCTATAGCTGCATACTATGACTATGAGATATGGCAAATGGATGTCAAAACCGCCTTCTTAAATGGTCGCTTAGATGAAGACATCTATATGAAGCAACCTGAGGGGTTCGTGAATCCACAATTTCCAAAGCGTGTATGCAAACTTCAAAGGTCCATTTATGGATTGAAGCAAGCATCAAGGCAATGGAATAAAATATTTGATGAAGAAATCAAAAGGTATGGATTTATTCAAAATCTTGATGAGCCATGTGTATATCACAAAGTTAGTGGGAGTAATGTAATTTTCCTAATTCTTTATGTCGATGATATATTAATTATGGGAAAAGACATTCCGAGTTTGCAAAATGTGAAGGCATATCTTGGGAAGTGTTTTTCCATGAAGGATTTAGGAGAAGCTGCATATATTTTGGGGATCAAGATCTACCGAGATAGGTCAAAGCGGTTAATTGGTTTAAGTCAAAGCGCTTACATTAATAAAATATTGAAGAGATTCAGTATGCAAAATTCCAAGAAAAGATATTTGCCGATGGAAGTAAAGCATGGCTTATGTAGCGATATGTGTGCTTCAACACCTGCTGAGGTGGCACGCATGCAGAAAGTTTCTTATGCTTCGGCTGTAGGATCTATTATGTATGCTGTGAGATGCACAAGGCCAGATGTGGCGTTCGCTCAAAACATGACCAGTCGATATCAACAGAATCCGGGTGAACTTCACTGGATTGCTGTTAAGCGTATTCTAAAATATCTTAGAAATACTAAAGATATGTTTTTGGTGTATGGTGGAAATCCAGACACAGAGCTTGGTGTTACAGGTTATTGTGATGCGTCCCTGGCAGTGTGATAAAGATGATACGAAGTCTCAGACGGGTTATGTCTTTGTCATCAATGGAGGAGCAGTTGACTGGAAGAGCAAGAAGCAGAGTACGATTGCGATGTCTGCGACAGAAGCCGAATACATAGCTGCTTCGGAAGCTGCAATGGAGGCTGTTTGGATTAGGAAATTCATTTCATGGCTTGGTGTTATGCCTTCAATTGAATCACCTATTGATATGTATTGTGACAATTCTGCTGCAATCATATTTGCCAATGAACCTGGAGTCATGAAGGGCACCAGACATTTTCTACGGAAGTATCACTATGTTCGGGAACAAGTCCAGAAAGGTGAAATAAATCTACTGAAAGTTCACACGATGATAACTTAGCCGATCCGTTCACTAAGGCTTTAGCTAAAGACAAGCTTGTAGGACTTGCCAATGGAATTGGACTTCGTTTAGCTAATAGTTTCATGCATAACTGTGATTAGTATTTGGATAAAGGATATTGTAAAACATTTATTATCTTGATGAAATAAAGTTTGGATTATGTTTATTTTCATTTATAATATTGTTGTCCTATATTTGCATGTTTAATCCGTGAGTAACTAAGTTATTCTAAATGTCCGTTGTCGATTAATGATATGGGAGTATCATTAAACTAAGACAAATCTGAGAGATGTGGTAGAATATACTTGAAAGTATATTGATGAGAATGCATACCAATTTCAGATGATATTCAATAAATTGAATATAGGACTTATCCCAACTACATAATTTACTTTGTGGATAATGTTATAAGTAAATTATGAATAGTTATCCTCAGACTTGAGATACCAGATAAGTGTCATGAATGTAGTGCATTTCTGTGAAGCAACTTAACGCTATACGTAACTAGTAGTCATAAGGGTTGTTTTCAGAAATGTTACAAAGTTTGTGGGTTATTCTTGTAGTCAAGATATAATTTGTTCCTTCAAATTTATTTGGAGTTTAATACTGCTGGGCCCCTCGTAGGGTTGACAAGATGTTTGTGCGGCCGCACCCAAATCTCCCCTAAATATGTTTAGATGATTCGGTAATCTTGGTCAATCACTTACAAACGAGAAACAAAATAGTTATATAAAGAATGACTTAATTCCATATCTTTATTTAACGTGGTATTAGAAACAAAAGGATAATAATAACGAGAAATCATTAAAAGGTTTTCCAGGAGCCTTGCTCGAGTTGTACTAGAGGCATCGAAGTGTTGCTAGACTCTAACCGAATGTGATCACTCTATTAAGATATATCCAAGTGGGAGTTGTTGGTTTTATGGATATAAATTAGTAGACGTGAGTTAGGATCGAACTCGAGACTATGTGATTGCACACTTTACGTATGAGAATTTTAAGTTAATAATTAAATATAAATGTTATATTTATTTATTTATTAAACGAAATAACTAACGGACGTTAAGTAATTAATGTAATGGACTAACGGTCGTTAAATGTTTATGGAAAAGGATTAAATTGCAAAAGTTGGGAAGGTTCCGGAATCCCTTTAGGGATACCAAACCGATCGGCCAAGGGAGCAAAACAAGGAAAGAAAAACCAACTTGTTCACCAAGTTTAGTTGGGTATATAAACAAGGCTAGGGTTTTATTTTTCCATCTCTTGTGCTCATTAGCTAAACCCTAAAAATTGTTTTGTGTGTGTTTTTGTTCTCCAAACCGATCGTCCACCATCATAGGTGTCGATCCAAAGCTTTTCTACAAACCAAGTTATTTGTTTGATAAAAACTAGCATTACTTTAATTCGGTTTAGTACGTGTGTACAAGAACAAAGTAATAACATACTTTTGTTATTATCTTGGATTGAATTACAAAAAGGTAAGGGGTAATTCACATAATCCTAACTAAATCAAATTAGGGTTCATCCGTTGCTAGTTTGTGGATTTGATTCATGTTCGGCTAGAATCAAGAAAAGGTACACATATTCTTTTATGTTAATTAATTGTTCATTAATAAATCCTATACGCTTCCGCTTGATACTTTGATGTTTTGTGGTTATTTATTTGAATGTTATGTTATATAATTCCAACAGTTTTTGTGTTCATATTATCATGATATACGCTTCATTTAGGCTGACAAAGTTGCTGCAGTCAAAAGGCGGTCATGAGTAAATGGATTAATGTACAAGATTAGAGTTTATAGAATGTCATTTGAACAAGTTACATGAAGCAATCACATCTAAACTTTTGATTAATGTCTAAACCCCCTGACTTATAACTAGTTATTACTAAATACACATCCACAAAGTATACACTGAATAAATTAATGTAATGTCACTCACATGCATTGTTTAACTTGCACACAATTGTGCTTATAAATAACACACAGTAATAGATACAATAAATCAGGACCACCTTGGTTCAATCCACCCATGAGGGCTTAGATGATGTTTCGTCCCAAAGAAATCCGCAAAGCTGTCTTCGTTATTCAAAGTGTGAAACCTGCATGTTTCAAGTGAATAGTACATTATTGGAGAGCTTGGAAAGTAGATCTTGTTCGCCATCTGTGGTGTTTTGGCATCAAGGCAGACAGATGAATCGCCACATATAAATATCATATGTTTCCTTAAATCAGCTACTTTCGCCCATTTTTTTGAAGATGTAAATTTGAATACCTCAACCGATTCTCCAAACTTGCCCACTATGACTCGTAAAAGATTCTGATCACATACCAACTGGAAACATTGTGGTAAAGATTTGCAACAGCTTGATGGGGCTTTAGCCACATCACGCACCCATAAACGAGCTTTTTTGCCCATTTCCTTCCAAACATCAAGTCTTCCATCATCCCTCAAGGCATAAAGATCTCGGCCATAGAATGTCACAGAGTAAAGTGTCTTACCGCCCTTAACATCTAAAAGAGTTCTACGCCAGGATGGTTCCCCGCCCACGACGTGGATACAAGCATGACACTGCATATATATTGTAATTCCAATAACCATGCAATCGGGAGAAGTAGGTGGTGCAGAGAAACTAACAATATCTGTATAAGGTAAATCAGGAAGCTTGAGAATTCCACTTGTGAAAGGGTTAAAGAACATCAATGATCCACCAGGTTTTAAAATCAGCAACCAACCAAACCTCGAACACTTTATTTGGAAATCATCGCAGATCAACTCTTGAGGCATTTTTATAAAATACTTGTCACCAAACAGGGGATCAGTCAAAATGATAATGCCTTCATGTTTGTCAAACACTATCAGCCACGGTGAATGTACTGAATACTTTTGCATTATCTTTGATGTTTTTCCGTTGTTCCATGGTATCAAAGGTGCAGCTAAATGACAACGTTTGCATGTAGCACGGAACTTGAGGTATTCGACACCAGCACAAAACTCCATTATTAACATCTCCAAAACATGAGGCGGAAGATTGAGCAGGTGTGATGCATCATCATCAACCTTATCACTTTCTAACCTACAAAACATATGATTTTCAAATTTAAAAAACAATTTCTCGCTAAAGCTAAACATGTACTAAAAAATCAAAGTTCTCTCGTGTTGTTGCAGGAAAGAGTCAGAGAGACGAAAAAAGATGTGATGCTTCAAACGTGTTAGATATACAATACAATACTAAAAATAATACGTCATTGACTGAAGTGATCTATAAATCTATAATGAAACTTAATGCGCATGTCATAAAATAACTAAAAGCAATACAATACCTGCAATCATAGGGAAGGGGCGACAGCTTAAGGCGATCAACACCAACACAAAACTCCTTCATTTTCAAAACACCGTTTTGAAAAATGATCATCTCATCCTCCTTGTGGCTCTCTTTTTCTTGTTTACAATCAACAAGCACACGATCACCTTTTAACCTAAATGGAATATGATTTTCATCAAGGAAATTAAAGGTAAATAAATATACAATTAAAGCAAATAAGCAATATAATACCTGGTGCATTCAGGCATTGTCCACGCCGACACGTGGTTTGTTCCTGCTACACAAGGAATAGAAGAGAAGGAGATGGTTTTATCTTTGACGTGGTAAGAGTATATGATTTTTCCCTTATCAGCAAGAATATGTATATAACCCCCGCATTCTGATGAGGCAATTGCTGGGCTGTAAAAAAGGGGTGAATTATTATCAAGTTCCACGGATAATATAGTGTCTTTGAGGTCTTCAATTTCTTCCCACCTCGTATTATTCATGTTCAGTTTCAACAAATTCACAGCACCAACAGTTTTACCCTCGTCTTTTAAGCCTAAAACAACAAGGAACAGTTCTGTAGAAGATCCTTTCAGTAAAGGTGAAATGCGGGGACCGTCAATGATTATAGGACAAACGAATTCCAAAATTGGCGATAAAGTTATCACAACTTCTCTTTGTTTCTTGATTTCACAATCATTAATCACAATGTTAACCTCTACGATAAGTGGAGTACGAGCACGAGTACGACTGCTAAATAAATAGATGTAAGCATATACTTTACCATTGCAGCAAGTTAGGCAATGTAGTGAACCATGGCAGTCGGCTAAGATTTTTATTTGGTTTATATATGTTGATTCGGTCCATCTTAACTCCTGGCTATTACATGCGTCCGGGAAGTATGAATCGATCCCAAGCCTAAAGTACACAAAATTGGGTTTTGCGTTTCTTATTAACAAAAGAACCGAATTGGGATCTTCGGGAGGGGCTGACAAACAACATTCACTTATATCACCACAATCCCCTTCTGATCCGCTATGATTCAAGGGAGGGAGGTTAATGATCTTAGATGTAATTGGGTTCCAAAGAGACCAAATGACGTCACGTGGATGGTTGGAGGAGAGTACCGCCCAACAGCCATGGAAACACCCTCGAATACGTTTTCCAAGAAGCTCAGGGATTTGGCATCGATAATGAGACATTGGGTCATGAATGTTGTAGAAAATATGGAATTGGGTGTTGTCTCTTTCGTCTTCCACTTTCTGTGAAACAAACCATGGATGTTTAGGAAGCGTGATTGATTCACAAGAAATTTCCATATGCTTCGCTTCCATCTAAGATGTTCTTTTGCTGATTTAAATAAATACTGCTCTGCAAGTGTACATGTAACCAAAACCTCAAATTACTTTGAAAAACCTTATAAAAAAGTGACAGACCTAAAAAAAGCTTGAGTTTTTTCGGTTTTCATAAGGAAGTGTTTGTTTAAGCTCTTTTTAGGGGACATGAGCTTATTAGTATATATAGCTTAAATAAGCCTAAACAAGTTTTTGTAACCTTATAAAGTTGGCTTATATGAGGGGGGTTTTAGAATAACCTCAAATTTTGTGGCTTATTAAGTAGACGTGAGCTTATTTAAGGGTTTATAACAATCACAGCTTTTAATGTCCGAGTACATTATGGTCATTTTATCTCGTTAACTATAACAAAACTAACCCAAACACTACGCATCCACTTATGAACTTGTTTTATCTCTTAGATGACATTTTAACCGGTCAGGATAGCCTAGGGGCAAAAGTCGTGTTACTATCATCATGATATCTTCTTGACAAATGTGAGAGGTCTCAAGTGTAATTCTGCTAGGTGGAAACGACCCATGTGGCTGGCTGGCTGCGTCAACCTCGTGAACAAGGAGGGCTTTACCAGTTTGATTCGATGTGGCGGTGGGTTCTAGCCCCGTGAAATTGTCGGAAAAAAGATATATCGGAAACTATGGTAACCAAAAAACATATAAGCCTACGGGAGTGTTTTTCTAAGCTTATGTTTTGAGCTTAGCCTTACGTAATAAAAGCAGCATATGGCTTATAAATGATAAGCTCGTAAGTCCAACCAGATGAAAGCCTAACCGAACAACTGATTGAGCTTATTTTAAGCATAAAGCCCCCCCTAAAACCTGAAACATAACATATTTTATAAAAACACATACACTGCACATGCATGCATGAACAGGTACAATTTAACATACATACGCATACCTTTAAAAAAAAAAACAAAAAAACAAAAAAAAAAACTAACTTTTGGTTTTCTTTTGGTGCCGTGAAAGATAAAGCAGAAGAAGCAGCAAGGGATCAAAGACACAATTTTAATAAAAAGACATGTCTTATATTTGGTAAAGATTACAAAATCCAAACAAAAGAGGGACTATAAAATTTCCTATATATAATAAAGGAAACATAATCGGGTTTGATATTTTGAAAAGGTTAAATATATTTTATTAAGTAATATATTTTTGGAAAATTTTCGAAAGTTTATGAGTCACGTAATATCACTTTCTAACCTTTAAATTTTCAAAGGTACAAAATAGACCAAGATGACTGAGTAACTTGTACGACCTAACAAATGTCTAATTAGTCAAATTGAAAGGTTTGGTAGAGAGGGGTATTTTAGTCATTTAAATTTGACTAAAGACACGTGTCAAAAATAGACAAGAGTTGTCCAAAACAAGAGTTGACCAATATTTAAATTTAAATATACTTGTACAACTCATCATAAGCATGCCTTCATCATGTCTACAATGTATGATCCTATAAGTAATACAATACAAATGA
This sequence comes from Chrysanthemum makinoi, assembly GCA_910596185.1. Lineage (NCBI taxonomy): Eukaryota > Viridiplantae > Streptophyta > Magnoliopsida > Asterales > Asteraceae > Chrysanthemum > Chrysanthemum makinoi. The sequence continues at coordinate 16,397,839 of OU343220.1, forward strand.
TGAACATTTTTGGGGAAAATTGACACTAAAATATCATAACTATTTTATGTTATCATGACCGTCTTTGAGGGTGTGCAAGGTGAGCGACCGCTTAGGGCCTCAGAATTTTTAGGGCCCCAAAATTTGTCCCATTAATAATTATATGCATGTGTAGACATATTTTTCACGAAGAAAAAAGTATTTAGATGGGAAAATATCTTAAATGAGTAATTTGTTAGAATGTTTAGATAACTAATTGCATTATAAACGGTGACACTTGTATATAATATTGCTTAACGAAAGGCCTCATTATATAATTTCGTATAGAGCTCTTAAAAATTTCGCCGATTCATGAGACGGCCCTGGATGTTATCACTGCTGCATGCGTCTCCCTCGAAGGTTTCTTTGTGTGGTTTCTAGGTGACTGGTGAGTCTCTTTTTCGAGTATTTGTTGGTTCTCTTCTGGTTGAAAAGAGTCATCCACTCGGATATGTCCGAGGAGGCTTTTGGGCGTGTCAAAATTTAGGGGTTTGTTCACCAGACATGTTTAGTTAAAAAACTTGCGCACAAGGGAAAAACTTTTAGGATTTTTGAGTGAGAAATCAGTGAAAATAGGTGAAAATTTTCAAGAAATTTGTGGCAATTTTGTATCATGTCCCCACGGATGGCGCCATGTTTACGTATGGTAGGTAAATCGGTTTAAAGATGGGATGGGAATGGTTTTGTTGTTGGTTTCCCGTGTTGAACGGTAAGGACCCGATCAGATTGATAAGGATCAAGAAGCTCGGGTAACACTTAAACAAAGACCATACTTTACTGTTATGAGGCAATATTTGCCTAAGTGTGTGAAACTTATGAAGTTGTGTGTGTTGCTCTCCTTTTATAGAGAGGCTTGTAGAGATAAACCCTTCGGGGATGCTCAAGGAGGACAGGTGTCATATGTCCTTTGGCTCGTACAAAGTAGTACTTGTCGCGCGTCCTCACTCTGCAGTGTCAGATGAAGACGAATGACTAGTAAATAAACCGTCAAGAGTTTAAAAAAATTCTATTAGGTTCATTTTCGGGTTACACTAAAGTTAACTTGAATGTGAATATGTTATGTAAAATCCTTTTGATAGTGTTCTATTGTTTTCGAACCAAATGTACACTTGCTTATTACATTTTTAGGATAAGATCCCTGCTGCATGCAGCAACTCCATTAACTGCAGCATGGAACAAATTTTGATTTTACATTTACTCTTTCCGTCCTTTAAGATCAGAAGGATGTCAACTTATGGTGCTAAGTTAGTATTTTTCTTTTGCCTCTAAACATGAACTTAGTTTCAAATTCAGAGTTTTAAATTTTTCTTTGTTCACATGACAGCTTCTCATTGATGATATTAGTCGCCCAGCCCTCAACATAATACATTTTCTGCTGAAATTTGATCTTGGTTCCCCTGTAGAGAGGACAGTGCTACAGCAGTGACACCATCCTCAACATTCAAGTAAGACATATTTTGTAATCACATCTAAAATGTATTTGTAAATGTTTCTAGACATTAAGGTGTTGCCCAACGTGGTTATAATACTTGAAGCAAATTAAGTAACACGAAACAATAAACTAAAACGATTTGTATTAATAACGATTTGGTTTACAACTATGGTTTTGTACAATTATCTGATATCTACTGTTGGGGTTTCGTCCCCTATTTATACTAAAGGAAAAGACACCATCGTGCCTCCAGGTTTTCTCCAAACGGTGTGATGTTTCTGATTGTACCGTTTCACACATAACATAACCGCTATATGCAGTTATTAGGTTTAATATATCCTTAAATGGTCCTTGTGTTTCTGTACATGTACACGTAGACCCTTGAAGTTTTCTTTAGGGGCGAGATTATGCCAACAATCACCCCCTAATCTCGTGCCTAATCCTTTCAGATCTTTTACGCCTAACAGCTCTCTCATTTCTGCGTACTTGGTCCTTGCCAATGCCTTGGTAAGTATATCCGCCTTTTGTAAGTCTCCACTTACGTGCTCGACTTCGATCTGATTCTTTTCAACACATTCTCTTATACAGTGATAGCATATATCAATGTGTTTACTTCTGCCATGAAACACGGGGTTCTTCATAAGTGCTATAGCCGATTTGTTGTCGACTTTGATCGTAATCTTCTCTTCTTCCCAGCCTGTTAAAGCATTTAATATTCTTTGTAGCCATACTGCTTGACAAGCTGCTGCTATTGCTGCCATAAACTCTGATTCGCATGATGATAATGCAATAGTAGGTTGTTTTTGTGAAACCCAGCTTATAGGTGAGTTTTCGAAGTAAAATACGATCCCTGTTGTTCCTTTGCCTTCTTCTATGTTGATGCCATAACTGTTGTCACTATATCCAAGTAACTTGCATCCTCTGGTCTTGTGATAAGTTATACCAAAGTTTGAAGTGCCTTTGATATAACGTAACACTTGTCTAATTGCCTTCCTGTGTTGCTCCCTTGGTTCTTGCATGAACCGGCTTAATACGCCAACTGAGTAACTGAGGTCAGGCCTTGTATGAAGTAAGTACCTCAATCATCCAATTAGACTTCTATATTCTGTAGCATCAACTAGTTCTCCTCCTTCCGTTTTTACTAGCTTTGTTCCTGGGTCCATGGGAATCTTGGTTTCATTGCAATCTTCCATTCTTGCGTCTTTAAGAATCTTGTTTGCATATCCAGATTGCTTTATTGAGATTTCATCCTCCGTCTGGACAACCTCTATTCCCAAGTAGTAAGCTAATAAGCCTAAGTCACTCATCTCAAATTTTTCTTCCATTTGTGACTTAAACTGTTGAAGGTCTTTCTTGTTACTTCCAGAACTATTAGATCATCCACATAAACTCCAACAAGCAGCATAGAGTCATTTCTGACTCTTGTGTAGATTGCTTGTTCTAATGTACATTTCTTGAAACCTAGTGATTTCAAGGTTTGATCTAACTTCATGTTCCAAGCGCGTGGTGCTTGCTTCAATCCATAAAGTGCCTTGTCGAGTTTATACACTTTATTTTCATTCCCTGGTTTCTTGAAGCCTTCAGGTTGTGCAACATACACTTCCTCTTTAAGTTCGCCATGTAAAAATGCTGATTTTACATCTAAGTGGTGAACTTCCCATCCATGATAAGCTGCCAATGCAAGAATTAACCTGATTGTTTCCATTCTTGCTACAGGAGCAAAGACTTCGTCGTAGTCTATTCCATGCTCTTGTACGTATCCTTTAGCCACTAAACGAGCCTTGTGTTTTATAATTCTTCCATCTGCATCTCGTATAGTCTTAAATACCCATTTTAGACCAATAGCCTTCTGGTTGTCTGGTAGGGTAGCTAGCTTCCATGTCTTGTTTTTGTTGATCGAGTCAATTTCTATCTGCATTGCCTCAATCCACTTCTTGTCTTGTGCGGCTTCCTTATAATTTCTAGGTTCTTCTTCTAATAGCATTAGTTCATCAGGTTGAACTCTTCGTGCGCGATCATATATGTTAGATAAGTTTCTGTATCCTTGAACTGGAGTATGATCATATGGTCTTGCTATAGATGAAGTTTGTCTAGTAGATTCTTTTGAGTTTGGTTCATAGTTATATGGTGTAGGTGTTGATGGATAGTCCATTTGTTCAATCTCATCATCTGATACACTATGAGCAGTATTTTGTATGGGACTTTGAGCATCATCTTCATCATTTTCTTCTGGATCTTGTGTGCTCTCTACATCAATGATACTTGATGTTTGGTTCTCATTTATAATGAAATCCGTCCATTCTGGTTCAGTTGGATTGTGATCATCCAAATAACCTTTCCAGTCCCATCCTTCATTCTCCTTGAACTTTACATCTCTACTAACAATCATAACCTTACTTACAGGATCAAACAATCGATAAGCCTTTGATCCTGGTTCACTTCCTAGGTAAACCAATTCCTTGCTTCTATCATCTAATTTCTTTAGATGTGGTTTGGTTACCTTTGCATATGCTTTGCATCCAAACACTCTAAGGTGTTTCAGGTTTGGTTTTCTACCCTTTAGCGTTTCATAAGGAGTAGAATCCTTCAGGGCTTTTGTAGGAACTCTATTTAAGATATAAATAGCATGCCTAATTGCTTCAGCCCAAAAAATTTGTGGCGTATTCATAGCCTTTAACATACTTCTCGTTGTGCTCATTACATACCTATTCCGTCTTTCCACAATACCATTCTGTTGTGGGGAATATGGTGCTGTAAGTTGCCTAAGTATGTCTTTCTCCATACAGTAGCTTGTGAATTCTTTTGATGTGAATTCACCTCCTCTATCTGTTCTAAATGCCTTTAAGTTTTTCCCGACCTCATTTTCCACCTTTAACTTGAATTCCTTAAAGGTCTCAAACGCCTTATCCTTTGACTTTAAGAAGTATACCCACATGTATCTAGTACAATCGTCTACTAGCAAAAACATGTACTTCTTTCCTGATTCTGTTTCTGGGGAAATAGGTCCACATAAATATCCAAATACTAAGTTTAAAGGTTCCAAAGACATAGTGTTTGTTTGATTTGGAAACGGAGCTCTACTATGCTTTCCTAGTAAGCATGCATTGCATACTTGACTCTTGTGATTAATCCTGGGTATTCCTTCCACTAATTTCTTCCGAGTCATTTGTTTGATGGAGTCAAAATTCAAATGACCCAACCTAGCATGCCAGAGCCATGCATGGTTTTCTAAATTAGTCAATAAACACATAGGCATACCAACATTCAAGTTAACCTTGTAAATTCAGTTTATTGATCTTTCAAATCTCATGAGGAGTTTTTGATCCGGACCATATAGCAATAGTATGTTGTCTTGCATAATGATCTTACAACCATTCTCTGTTAATTGTCCTAGGCTCAATATATTGCTTTTTAGACTGGGAATGTAGTAAACACTGGGAATCACCTTTTGTTCCTTGTTTTTACATTCCAGCAATATTAATCTCTACATATGATCCATCTCCAAAACGGACTCTTCCTGAAATTTTCTCATCAATATCCTTAAAGTGTGTCCTAACTCCGGTCATATGGTTGCTAGCACCATTATCTAAGTACCATAAGCTTTTATCTCAGCTTATGTACTTCTTGGGTTCAATCTCCTTTTCATTTAAGAAGATTTTCTCTCCCACGTCTCTTTTTCCTTCAACTGCCATTAAGAGGGTTGGTTCAATGTCTTCTTGAACCAAGTTTGATTGCTCTTGTCTCCTATTCTTTTCTTTGCAGTTTCTCCTAAAATGTCCAAGCTTGTTACAGTTGTAACACTTTACTTTACTTAAGTCCCTTTTCTGAAAATTATTTTTCTTGAACTTATGTGAAGTATTCTTATCATTGTTGTATTGCTTGGGCTTTCCATCTTGGTTATCTTCTGATGATCTAAACTTTTCTTGTCCACCGTTTTTATGACTTGTAGTATTGTCATAATTTGTGAACAAAAGTTTGTCCTGATTGTCACTAGGGTTTCCATCAAAGAGTTTTACTCTTTCCTCAAAGGCTTTTAACCTTCCAATTGTCTCATCTAGGGTTGTGTTTTCTAGATGAGAAAATTGTTCTATGGCTGCCACGATTTGTATAAACCTTCTGGGTACTGAACTTAATAGTTTTCGCACTAAGGTTTGTTGATCAAAAGTTGATCCTAAGCCACTAGCCCTTGTGACAATACTATTGAGTTTTGCTGAGAAAACGTCAATACTATCATCTTCTTTCATTTTCAACATCTCAAATTCAGTATTGAGAGTTTGTAGCCGTGCTTTCTGCACTCTATCTACACCTATATGCCTAGTTTGTAGTGCTTCCCAAATTTCTTTTGCACTCTTACAACTAGCTACTTGTAAAATCATATCTTCCGGTAATGCCTGATACAGATATGCAGTTGTAGTCATATCCTTTTTTGTATCCAGTTCTTCATTACCCGTAGGTTCTATCAATTCCCACAGTCCATTTGCTTTTAGTATGGTTTTTATACGAAGTGCCCATACTGTATAATTTGTATGTTTTAAAATAGGACATTGAAATTGGGAAAATGATGTAACCTCTTTGTGAATTACAATTTCCTTGTTTATTTCCTTGCTACTGTCTCCAGTCATTTTGTCTAGAAACTAATCCTAATTCTAATAGGGATTATATTTAGGAATCTATGAAATCTTATAAATTCTACTAGGAATCAAAAGCAAAAAAAAATTCTAATCTTACAAGACTAAAAATTATAAAATTCAGATTTTAGTTTAGAATGTAAAACCCGAATTTGCGATTGATTTTTCCTTCCTTGTACAATTAACCTAACACACCTTTGGTGTCTTCCTTTTTGCTCTTCTTGTTCGAACCAACCGTAAAAAAAAAAAAACTACAATTTATTTATTTATTTATATAGTAAAAAAAAAATTGTTTCATTTGTTTTTTCCGAAACAGTAAAACACAAAGAAAAATGTGTTCACTTTTTCTTCTTCTTATTCGAACCAGCAAACTAAACACCAAACAAAAATACTTCTTGTTTTTCTTCTGCCTTCGAATCAGCACAAAAAAAACACCAGTATTTTCTTCTTTTCGCCTTTAATTTCTTCGCCAAGGAACGGTGTTCCTTTTCTGATTTCTGCCTGAACCAACAGCAAGGCTGTTGTGTTTCTTCACTTCCAGCGATTTGCAGAAAAAACTCAACTCTTGATCTTGTGTCGTCAAAACAAACGTAGGCTCTGATGCCAATTTGTTGCCCATCGGGGTTATAATACTTGAAGCAAATTAAGTAACACGAAACAATAAACTAAAAAGATTTGTATTAATAACGATTTGGTTTACAACTATGGTTTTGTACAATTATCTGATATCTACTGCTGGGATTTCGTCCCCTATTTATACTAAAGGAAAAGACACCATCGTGCCTCCAGGTTTTCTCCAAACGGTGTGATGTTTCTGATTGTACCGTTTCACACATAACATAACCGCTATATGCAGTTATTAGGTTTAATATATCCTTAAATGGTCCTTGTGTTTCTGTACATGTACACGTAGACCCTTGAAGTTTGCTTTAGGGGCGAGATTATGCCAACATAAGGTAGGGGATTAACCCGACCCGATTACTACCAGAATATTATTATACTCCAACTTTTAATTGGCAAGCAAAAGGTGCATAAGTAGTTATGGTGTTCAAGAACCATACATTATTATACTCTCGAACTGTAAACTTTTATAAAGGTGCTTATGTAGTAACGAGGTTATGTATGATTACTTGAAGCAAAGGTGCGGATGAAGTCTTCATAAGAGATCGATACACGCAAATATTTACTAAATCTGACTGACTTCTAAAATTCATGAGTGCGACTTATCTAAAAAAACTAGGAAGTAACATTAATTTGATACAAAGTACACAAAGCGCAAAGAGTAATGGATTAAATTCGTAGTTGTTCCAACAAAGAGACACTCATGATATGAGAAACTCATGTCCTATTGAGCACGTTAAAGCTTGTCTTTTAAAACCAACATTTATGCCAAAGGCAATTGGATGTAAAACTAGTCTTTTAAAGAAATAAATGAAAAATTCATGTTAGAACTCTATATTACACACCAATCAAATATGAAAAGATTCTATTGGTTTTCTCCATTGCTATTTATTTTTTATTTATTTATTTATTTTTTCTATTTTAAACTGTTATAAATTATTTGGATGTTCAAATAATTTGAACACCCAAATAATATTTGAACATCCAAATAATTTATACCAGCTAAAAATAGACAAAAATAGGTATATTTCGTCCCGACTTTGACTTTTCGGACAAAATGCAATACCATTCGCCATTAGGCTTGACTTGAAAGACATAGTACATGTACATACGATTTGTTTTACACTTTGAAGAGTAATTACATCACTTCATCCATACTTCAAAATATGAAACTAGAACAACAATTTACACATTAAAGAAAGTGAATTGTGGAAAAAGAAAAGACAATTTTGTGAATCTGCTGTGAATGATGTTGATAAAAGCTTGACAGACAATGAAAGACAAGCACTTGAGTGGGATGTTACATCATTAGACGTTTAGTTTTTAAAGAGACATTCTTCGGGGGGGGGGGGGAACACATGAAACAAAGATATGAGGCGCTAATGCAAACAGACCCGTCTAAGGCACTGGACCTGATAGAATGATTGCTTTGTTTTATCAAAAACTTTGGTGTTTCACTGGTATTACAATAGTTAACATGGTTTATTCTTTTTTCGAGTTAGGAGTGTTAGCTCCTAACATTAATAAAGCTCTTGTAACTTTGATCCTTAAGGTTTCAAAACTAGAGTCTCTGAAAGATTTACGTCGGCCATTAGCTTGTGTAATGCACTACATAAGATTATTTCCAAGGTACTAGCTAGATAACCGAATAAAACCAATTTTGCCAAACATAATTGGAGAACATTTTGTTAAATTTTGGGGTATTAATCTGTGGCAAACATGTCATTCTATCAATTGCTAATGGCTTTCAAGTTATGTTCAGTGCAGGGTTATTACAGGGGTTAATCATGGACAAAGAATAAAAGGTTTAAAGTTCCAAGATGCTCGTTTCTGCTGAAGCTATTCTCATTTCTGATGATGAGTCATTTATAGCCGTTAGAGGGGTCTTAGTGTAACTTAATCTCCTATTTAATAAGTCCCTTAATCTAGGGTTATCAACACTTGTGTGTGCAGTCATTTCTCACACACTCTTCTCTTCTCTTTGATCATTTCACTGATCTTGTCTCTTCTTTGTATTTGTATGATTATTGTCTCATTGACATTAATCTAATCTTGTAACATTTTGGATACTATTGTTGATATAATCTAAGCCGACTATTGAGGCTTAGGTTTGAATAAAAGTTCTTCTGTTTACTTGTTGTTGTTGATACTTTCGTACATGGTATCAGAGCTTCAGGCTCATAATCATTATTGATTCTACATCTAAGGGTTTCTTTGTGGAAACTTGGGGACATCTCTTCAGCAACAACTTGGTGGTTTGTGGTTATTGCTATTGGCATAATCACTGGTTATTTCTTATTGTGATTTGTTCTTTCCGCTGCATATTGCTCTGTAAGTCTAAGTCTAATCTCTTCTTCAAACAAACAGTACTTAAGTCTTTGTGGGTGCAAACGGGTAAACTAACATCTTGATCTACCACCTCTGAGTGGTATGAATACCTGCTCTGGTTTACCCCAGTTCACAGGCTTGGTGCTTGTTGTTTCTTAATTACAAAGTCTTATTTATTTCTTTATCTGTCTATCTGCTCTTGTCTTTATTTCTGTCTGTGCCTTGTCTATCTTATCATATCTGTCTGTCTTATTGTTTGTTCTATGGCTATTGGTGATGATAATATTGGTGGTGGTTCTTCCACTGAGAAAAGCTTAACCTTTGGTGATGCTTTGTATTTACACCCCAATAACACAAATGGTACACCCATTATTACTATCAAACTCACTGGAACTGAAAATTACAAAATATGGAATATGGCCATGATCTTTGCCTTAAGGAACCATAATAAGTTAGGGTTTATTGATGGTACTTGCATAAGAGATGATTCGAACCCTAGTCTTGCTAATCAATGAGATACTTGTAACTCTGTTGTGGTTACTTGGATTCTTAACTCTCTTAGCCTTGAACTATTTGCTGGTGCTATATATGCTAAAACTGCTTATGAAATGTGGAATGACCTTAAAGATACCTATGATAAGGTTGATGGTTCGGCTATCTTTAATTTGCATAAAAATATAAACTCTCTTAGTCAAAGTGGGTCCTCTCTGCGATTACTATAACAACCTTAACTCTTTATGGAAACAATTTGATTGTATGATTAGCTTGCCTCCTTGCACTTGTGAGGCTGGAAAACATTTTGAAAACACAATCACTAATCAAGTTAATGCAATTTCTTATGGGTCTTGATGACTCCTATGTTCCCATCAGAAGCAATATTTTAACCAGAGATCCTTTGCCTAATGTCAAAACTGCTTTCTCTGTTGTCTCTAGAGAAGAATCTCACAGAAATGTTTCATCTGGGAATAGCTCGCTAAACTCAATGCTACTGCTTTTTTCTAAAAACTTCGATGGTGGGAAATTTTTTGATAACAAAAAGGATTTAACAACAACAATTTTAAAAATTCTGGTTTTAATGCTGGTAACAGCTCAAACAACAGAGGACCAAACATGAATCTCAAATGTACTAACTGCAAAAAACCTGGTCACACTGTTGATAGATGTTATGATCTGGTTGGTTATCCTGCTGGATATATTAAAAGGAATTTCAATTCCAAACCCTTCAGCAGTAACAATGTTTCTGCTGACACTAATCTTTCCACTAATAATGGAGCTAGCAACTCTCCTGTCTCTTTGTCTAATGAACAGCTCTCCAGACTTATGAGTCTGCTTAATGACAACAATGTGTCTCCTGCTAATGCCAACGTGAAAGGGTAAAAATTTTCATGAACCTTCTTTGATGGCAGTGTCAAGTTTAACATAAACTTTGATAAATTCTTTAACAACAACACTAAAACCTTATCTGGAAACATAAGTCTTGGTTGGATTGTTGACTCTGGTGCAAATCAGCACATGACTGTTTCTGCAAAATTTTTAATTAATGTTGTTGACATTTCAAATCTTGGTCTAACCGTTGGTCATCCCAATGGTACTCAGCCTTTAATTACTAAAATTGGTGATTTAAAGGTCACTAATGACCTAACTCTTTTTGATGTTCTGGTTGTTCCTGAGTACAATGTCAGTCTGCTGTCTGTTCATAAGATTGCTAGAGACAATAAAATGTTTGTTGGCTTTAATGAATCTAATTGCTATATACAGGATTTACATCAAAAAGGATTGTGGGGATTGGTAAACAATGCAATGGGTTATATATGTTTGATATTGATTCCACATGTAAGATTGCTTCTAATAACTGCATTTCTGTTTGTCATGTTTCTAGAAATCTTTGGCATCAAAGACTTGGTCATCCCTCTGACCAAATCCTACATATACTTAAGTCCACACTTAATCTTGATGGAACCTCTGAATCTGACCATCTTTGTGATACTTGCAATAAAGCAAAACAAACCAGGGAACCATTTCCTTTAAGTGAACATAAATCAACTAAAATTGGTCAACTTGTTCATCTAGATATATGGGGACCATATAAAGTCACTAGCAGAGATGGTTACAAATATTTTTTGACCATTGTTGATGACTATTCTAGGGCAGTCTGGGTTTATATGCTTAAGGGAAAGGATGATGTTTATGTTTCCATTGTTAACTTTACTCATATGCTATCAAATCAATTTGAACACAATGTTAAGATATTCAGAAGTGATAACGGGACAGAATTTGTCAATAACAAACTTCAACACTTTTTTCATGAAAAGGGAATTTTACATCAAACCTCTTGTGTTTACACACCTCAACAAAATGGTATTGCAGAAAGGAAACATAGGCATCTCCTTAATGTGGCTAGATCCCTTATGTTTCAGGGGGAATTACCTCTATATCTTTGGCCTGAATGTGTTCTAACTGCTGCTTATGTCATACACAGGTTACCCTCTTCGTGTTGTCCGAAAGTCTCCCTTCTTCCTTGTGTATGTGCATGACCCTTCACTCTCTCTCCTTAGAGTCTTTGGCTGCTTATGCTATGCCACCATTCTCAACATCTCCGATAAATTTGGTAGTAGGTCTGAAAAAAGTGTCTTTATTGGCTATTCAAATGAGAAAAAAGGTTACAAACTCTTGAGCTTAGAAACAAAAAATATTTTTATTCCAGAGATGTCAAATTTTATGAAACTGTTTTTCCCTTCAAAATGAAAAATTCTTTGTCAAAACCTTTTGTTGAAACTTATGTGCCTAAAGATTTAAATCACAAAAATTTCTTTGACTCACAAATAAGTCCCAATGATGAAGGGAAAGTGACATCCTATGATGATGGCACTGTGGTAAGTCATCCTGCTAGGATTGATGAACCGGTTGCAACATCTATAGATGATAATACACACCCTGAGGGCACCATATCACATGAATCACATCCTGCTGATGCATCTTCTGATTCTGGTGATACATCACTTGATTCTGCTGAACAAGAAAGAGGCTTGCCAGCCACTACTGTTAGAAGGTCAACCAGAGTTTCTAAGTTGCCCAGTAATCTTAATGACTTTATTGTAGAAGGGAAAGTCAAATATGGTGTTGAAAAGGTTGTTAATTATTCTAATTTAAACAAAGATAATTACTGCTTTGCTTCTAGTCTTAATAAAAGTATTGAACCTACCTGCTATGAAGAAGCTATCCTTGATAGTAATTGGGTTGATGCTATGAACTCTGAAATTGAGGCCTTAAATAAAAATCATGCTTGGGATATAACTGATCTCCCACCTAATAGAACTCCCATTGGTTACAAATGGATCTTTAAAATCAAATATAAAGCCAATGGTGAAGTTGATAGATACGAGGCTAGATTAGTTGTTAAAGGTTATAATCAAAGGGAAGGAATAGACTATGACGAAACCTTTTCTCCTGTTGTGAAAATGTCTACTGTTAGATGTCTTATTGCTTTAGCTGTGAAAAACAAATGGCATCTTTTCCAACTTGATGTTAACAATGCTTTCTTGTATGGAGATCTTGATGAAGATATCTATATGACCATCCCTAAGGGGTTCTGTAATGAGAACAATAAAAATAAAGTTTGCAAACTTGTCAAGTCCATATACGGCCTAAAACAAGCTCCCAGGAAATGGAATGAAAAACTTGTTAGTGTTTTAAAGGAAAATAATTTTGTTCAATCTGTCAATGATCATTCTTTATTCACCAAAACAGAGAATAACAAGTTTATTGCTCTGCTTGTTTATGTGGATGATATAGTCCTCACTGGAAACTGTATTGATGAGATAAACCTATTCAAAGAGTTTCTAAAATCAAAATTTCATATCAAAGACTTGGGAAACTTAAAATACTTTCCTTGTATTGAGTTTTTAAAAACTGGGAATGATATTTGTCTCTCCCAAAGAAAATATTGTCTTGAACTCCTCAAAGAATTTGGTCTTCTTGGGTGCAAACCTGTGTCTACTCCTATGGAACCCAACTCTGTCCTTCCATACATTCCCACTGCTGATGATCCCCTACTTGTCAACATCACTAGTTATCAGAAGTTACTTGGGAAACTTATCTATCTCACCCATACAAGACATGACATCTCATACTCAGTTCATTGTCTGGCACAATATATGCATTCTCCATTAAAATCTCATCTAGAATGTGCCCTCAATGTTCTGAGATATCTAAAAGGAGCTCCAGGAAAAGGTCTAAGGTACAATTTCAGCAACTCTGAAAATCATCTTGAAGGATATAGTGATGCAGATTGGGCCAAATGCAAGAAAACCAGAAAATCTGTCACAGGTTATTGTGTTTTCTTTAATGCTTGTTTGATCTCATGGAAAAGTAAAAAACAAAACACTCTTTCAAAATCTTCCACCGAAGCAGAGTATAGATCTATGTCTACTGCTGCCTGTGAAATCATTTGGATTCAAAAATCTTAAAGGATCTAAAAGTTGATATCAATCTTCCTGTTAATCTTTTTTGTGATAACAAATCTGCTTTACAACTTGCTTGTCAATCCTGTTTTCCATGAAAGATCAAAACACTTTGAAATTGATGTCCACTTCATCAGGGAAAAAATTGCAAGAGGAGTTATAAGTGCCAAAAAGATTGGGTCTTCAAACCAAACTGCAGACATACTTACTAAAAACCTTCCTGTTTATCAGCATAAATTCTTGTGTGAAAAATTGATATTGTTTGATATGTTTGCTCATCAGATTAAGGGGGAATGTTAAATTTTGGGGTATTAATCTGTGACAAACATGTCATTCTATCAATTACTAATGGCTTTCAAGTTATGTTCAGTGCAGGGTTATTACAGGGGTTAATCATGGACAAAGAATAAAAGGTTTAAAGTTCCAAGATGCTCGTTTCTACTGAAGCTATTCTCATTTCTGCTGATGAGTCATTTATAGCCGTTAGAGGGTCTTAGTGTAACACTTGTGTGTGCAGTCATTTCTCACACACTCTTCTCTTCTCTTTGATCATTTCACTGATCTTGTCTTTTCTTTGTATTTGTATGATTATTGTCTCATTGACATTAATCTAATCTTGTAACATTTTGGATACTATTGTTGATATAATCTAAGCCGACTATTGAGGCTTAGGTTTGAATAAAAGTTCTTCTGTTACTTGTTGTTGTTGATACTTTCGTACACATTTGTTGTGTGATCACTCATAATGCAATAGTACAACTTTTGAATTTGAAGTTTTTCATTGGCTTAAGCAAGAAAAAAAGGATGGCAGAAAAGGTGCATTAGTACTAAAGTTAGACATGAGCAAGCTAAGGCTCATGAGAATGTGAAATATGAAATAAGAACAACAATTAAAACACATTTAAAGAAAGTGAATTGTCAGACATAAGATGTCTACACATATTATTTCACTTTGATGTCTACACAAAAGATGATTGCAGAATGTATGAAACAACACTGAATAATTTAAAGAAATGTCACATATTTAACTTACACACAATTGTGCTATTAAGAAACATAAAGTAATAAATAAAATAAATCAGGGCCAACTTGGTTCAATCCACCCATGAGGGGTGAGATGATGTTTCGTCCCAAAGAAATCCCCAAAGCTTTCTTCGTTATTCAGAGTGTGAAACCTGCATGTTTCGAGTGAATAGTACATTATTGGAGAAGTTGGAAAGTAGATCTTGTTCGCCATCTGTGGTGTTTTGGCATCAAGGCAGACAGATGACGCGCCATGTATAAATATCATATGTTTTCCTAATGTATCTATTTTCGCCCATTCTCGTGAACGGCTTATCTTAAATACCTCAACTGATTCTCCAAACATACCCACTATGACTTGTAAAAGATGCTGATCACATCTTAACAGGAAACACTTTGGTAAAGATTTGTAACAACTTGCTGGGGCTTTAGCTACATCACGCACCCATAAACGAGCCTTTTTGTCCATTTCCTTCCAAACATCAAGTCCTCCATCCTCCCTCAAGGCATAAAGATATCCGCCATAGAATGTTATAGAGTTAAACAACTCATGACCCCAAAAATATAAAAATATTCTATGCCAGGATGGTTCTCCACCTACAATGTGGATGCAAGCCTCACACCCAGCTGAACCTACTGTAATTCCAACAACCATGCAATCGGGAGAAGTGGGTGACGCAGAGAAACTAATTGTATGTATATCAGGTAACTCTAGAAGCTCGAGGATATCACTTGTGAAAGGGTTAAAGAACGTCAATGAGCACTCATCAGGTTTCAAAATCAGCAACCAACCAAACCTTGAACACTTTATTTGGAAATCGCAGATCAACTCTTGAGGTGTTTTGATAAAATACTTATCACCAAACACGGGATCAGTCAAAGTTATAACGCCTTTATGTTTGTCGAAAAATATCAGCCACGGTGAAGGTAATGAATATTTTTGCATTATCTTTGATGCTTTTCCTTTGTTCCAGGGTATCTAAGGTGCAGCCAAATGACAACGTTTGCATGTAGCACGGAACTTGAGGTATTCGACACCAGCACAATACTCCATTATTAACATCTCCAAAACATGAGATGGAAGATTGAGCATGTGTGATGATTCATCGTCAGCCGTATCACTTTCTAACCTACAAAATGTAAAAATTTCAAAAAATAATGTCTTGACAAAGCTAAACATGTACCGAAAAATCAAATTTCTCTTTGAACGTGTTACAACTAATGATAGTGTTTTTCTTTTACAATTACTAAAAGTTTAAAACCAATACAATACCTACATTCATACCTAACATTTAGTAGGGACGACAGCTTAAGGCATTCGAAACCAGCACAAAATACCGTCAAAAGACCATTTCGAAAAGTCAGCAGCTGTGAATCAACCTTATGATTACCCTTAACTGATCTTACGACTATCTCACCCGCCTTGTGGCCCTCTTTTTCTTGTTTACAACCAACAAGAACACGTTCACCTTCTAGCCTAGATAAAATATGATTTTCATCAAGGGAACTAAAGGTAAATAATTTGAAGCAAATATGCAAAATACAATACCTAGTGCATTCGAGCATTGCCCATGCCGACACGTGGTTTGTTCCTGCTAAACAAGGAATAGAAGAAAAGGATATGGTTTTATCTTTGACGTGGTACGAGTATATGATTTTTCCCTTATCGGCAAGAATATGTATATAACCCGAATTCTGATGAGGCAATTGCAGGACTGTAAAATATGGGTGAACCAGTATTAAGTTCCACGGATAATATAGTGTCTTTGAGGTCTTCGATTTCTTCCCACATCATATTATTCATGTTCAGTTTCAACAAAATCACAGCACCAACTGTTTTACCCGTGTCTTTTTTGCCTACAACAACAAGGAACAGTTCTGTACAAGATCCTTTCAGTAAAAGTGAAATTTGGTGACAATCAACGATGAAAGGACAAATGAATTCCAAAATTGGCAATAAAGTTATCACAACTTCACTTAGTTTCTTGCTTTCACAATCATTAATCACAATACTAACCTCCATGATAAGTCGAGTGCGACTATTGCCAGGTAACTTAATGTAAGCATATACTTTACCATTGCAGCAAGTTAAGCAATGTAGCGAGCCATCACAGTCGGTTATGATCTTTATTTGGTCTGCATATGTCGATTCCATCCATCTTAACTCCTGTCTATTACATGCGTCCGGGGAGGATGAATCGATTCCAAGCCTAAAGTACACAAAATTGGGTTTATCGTCTCTTATTAACAAAAGAACCAAATTGGGATCTTCGGGAGTGACCGACAAACAACGTTCACTTATATAACCACAATCCCCTTCTGATCCGCTTTGATTCAAGGGAGGGAGATTAATGATCTTAGATGTAACTGGGTTCCAAAGAGACCAAATGGCGTCACGTGGATGGTTGGAGGAGATAACCGCCTAACAGCCATGGAAATACCCTCGGATACGTTTTCCATGTAATTCAGGGATTTGGCATCAATAATGATAGATTGGGTCATGAATATTGTAAAAAATATGGACTTGGGTGTCATCTCCTTCGTCTTCCAAGTTTTGTGCAACAAACCATGGATGTTTAGGAGATAGTGGAGGCAGGAATGATTCACAAGAAAACTCCACATGCTTTGGCTCCATCTAAGATGTTGAACTAAATAAAGGCCACTCTGCAAGGTGTAAAAGGAACATATAAATATTAAGACGCCTGCTTACATACTATAAGTACGTATCAAAAACCATACAAAAGAGGTCATAATTACACAAATCACTAAATACATATTAATCTTTTTAAGGCATGCATGACCACCAAAACCTAAAATTACTGAGAGGAAAAAAAAATGGTATAAAAGGGAATAAGAACTTAAAAAGCTCGAGTTTTATTTGTTTTCTTTTTGAGTAGAGAACCAGCAATTAAACATATTAAGAAAACGCTAGTTGGAATAGATATCAAACAAGAATGCATGTGACACCGAAACCTTGTGCGGAAAACTTAAAAAGTTTGCATTGTTATCAAACTTTTTAGTAGATATCCAACAAGAAGAAGACTTGCTTGATAGTCATGACATGAAATTACTTGGTAAAACCAATAGAAGTTGCAGAAAACCTATAAAGGCTTATTTTGATCATTTTTTTTTTTTAAAATAGAAGCCTAACATATTAAGGAAAGATTAGTAGGAGCATAAAACATATGAAGCAAATTGAAGTAGGCACGAATCGAACGAGATAGCATAAGTGACAGCAAACTAATAACAAAAGTGCAAAAAACCTTAAGAAATATAGATTTTCATGATGTGATAATAACATACAGAGCATTGTTATTCCTAAAAAGGCTTGATTTTTATTATAGAAATCCAAGCATATAACACATGGAGCATTATACCTAAAAGAAATGGGATGTTTATAAAAAAAATCAATCAGTGGCAGCAAATTAATAGGTAAAAACCAATAAAAAAGGGCTGAAAAAAGTCCCTGGGTGCCAAGAAGGTGCATGCTAAGTACCCTAAGCTACCGTTTTGCTGCGCAAGGTTTGGTTAAGGAGGTTACCGAGCTAAGTACCAAGTCTTGGCCTTTGAATACATGAGAAAAAAATTGGTAAAAACCTAATAAAAGTGCAGAAAGGTTATAAAGATTGAAAAAAATCTAGAATCAAGAAAACATGAAATTAATGGGTGAAAACCTATTAAAAGTGCAGAAAGCTTATAAAGTTTGGATTTTTATCAGCAAAATAATTAGTAGAGAGTTATAAAACCTAAAAAAGTTTAAATCAGGAAGAGATTTGGGGTATTTATAGTATTAAGATGGTGTTTCGAATCCTAATCTACTTATAAAAGTGTTTCTCGAAAAACATGGTTACAGTTACATATATTCACATGATAAATACTTTAGAAAAATTTACACAAAGAATAAAAAATCTTTTCATTTTTGTGTGATACCCCAAACCAGAATTGCCTAAAACCCATAACAAAAATCCTTTCATTTTTGTGTGTCTAAACAAAGAAGAAGAAGGAAATGTCAGCGGACAAGAACATAGTTGAACAGGGCTGAGCTGCGGGTCAAACCCGACCCGACTCAAACCGAACAAAACTAAACCGATCCGAAAACCGATTAAGAGTCAAACGTGAACCGAGTAAAACCTTTCAAAACCGAACCAAATAAGGTCGGTTCGGTTTAGGTAATTCTAACCGAATAGTTGTGTTTTGAATCGAATCGAACCGAACTATAAAATCGAAAACTGAATCAATAAAGTCGGGTCGATTTGATTAGGCCCGGTTCGCCTTGGTTTGACGGGTTTGTTCGGTTTTCGGTTAGTTTTGCTTAGCCATAGATTTGAACCACTAATTGAACTTTTATTTAATCACGTGAGTAACATGTGACCAGAGACGGACTTGTCAAGTCACGTGAGCACACCAGGGTAACAAGATTTGTGTTATTTTCAACTCAGGGGTGTTTTGTGTGTTTTTTTCAAAGCATGAGACCCTCATGCTACTAATCACACACATACGATAGAAATTCCATATAAATATCCCAGTAATCTTATAAAAAGTTCAAAACTCACACACTAACAATTTTTTTTTTCCAAACAAACATTTTTGTCGAAACCACTAGATGTCACTAGTCGGTCTCTAATCTTAAAAAATAAAACACTAGCAGTAGCACTTGGTTGTATTTCATTTAAAAGTTGGTTCGCTACATAAAGTTATGTACTATATCGACTACGACAACTTGCCACCAACATGACGCTTTTCTCACCTTGACAAAAGTGGTTGTACTATACTACGTTCACAATATTCGAAACAGGATGAATTCAAACAGTCTCACGATCCCTTTCACTTGAATATTATCGAGGATTATTTTGCGGCCAGCTCATATTGTTAACTTAATTTATTTACTGCTTTTTTATATAATACTTATCTAAGTCTATGTAAATGTATCACTGAATTTTATTCGGATTTTGTATAGAAAATATGAATGAATTGATATGAGATATGAGATTTGACGGTTTTATTTGGAAGTTGACGTGCTGTTTGGGCGGTTTTAAAGTTAGACATTTCTATGTTTAGTGTTTGATATCTAATTTAGTGTTAAATCTCGTTTTTTGTATTGTATGATTTTTTATGACACTGTGAACTATTTATTTATGCAATCATGCTGATTTTATTAAATAAAATCATCCTACACAATAGCAATTTACATGCACGAGTACTTGCTTGTTTGGGTTTAGTTTGTAATGATGTAGATAGATATGATATAGTTGTAATATGTGGTTTTCATAAGCTGTTTGCTCTTTTTTGATGTTGATAAATGAGGTAATGTAAGTGAGTACCAAATATGTAACTTGAACCCTTTAGTATTTAGATAATGGGGTTTATGTAACTTGAACCCTCAAGACTTTGTCACCAAATGTTTATCTTCATATCTGTATCTTCAAATCTTAACTGATCTTCAAGTTTATATTCTTAGTCTTAAGGACCACCATTACATCTACAAAATCCAATTTATACATTGAATTAACCATAAACTAAAATGTGAGTACCACAGTCAGATCAGAAGGAGAAAATAGTGAGGAATGGTATCATTATGTGTATAATGAATGGTGAGAGTGAGATGATGATTGTACACATGGCAAACGTTAATAGTTTATGTATTAAATCGTGTTAGGTTGTACTTGATGAGGAGAGAAAAGTGGTTGTTAGGGATGAGAATCATAATGTGAAGCTAGGTTGTTCTGCTATTGGGAAGCAGATTGCTGCTGAAGAGGTTCCTGCTCAGGTATCAAATTACAGTTTTCGGCCCGTGTTTAGTTTTTTAGTAGGAACTCGCGAACTGCATATATTAATATGAACACTTGGTTTTTATAAATGTGTGTACCTAACCCCCTTGTCACGGTTAGAATATGATTCATTTACTTGCTGGTTAGAATATGTTGGTTACTCAAAAGTGACGATTGTGAATAATATTAATGGGTTCAAATGAGAGCAAATGCTAACTGATATTCACTTTTTTTTTTAACGACGGATGCTTTAAAATAGTTGTGGTAAGTTCCTTTTTCTGCATCACAGACTTCACAAAAGAACTTGGGTGTTTGGCAAAGATCATTGAAATGACTAACTAATATTATTATCACAATTTTTAATACATGAGCCCACCTTAGGTGAAAGTGATGTGGAGAAGAGCTATAGGAGTTTATCATAAGTAGTGAAATCCCCTTTGAAATGTATATTTGTAATTAAATTCTCCTTGATTACGGGAACTGAGGTGGTTTTTTTATTTCCACATTGCAGCAACATGGTGAATCTATGTACTTAAACTTTGATTAGGTTGCTTTTGTTTGCATTTGGATCATTAAATTGTAAAAATATTAATCACAATAAGTGTTTATATAAGCACTAGATAAGATGGTGTTTGTGAGTAAAGCTCGGCCAAACCCATATCAGAAGATGACCCAGTTTGACATGTTATTTAACCCGCACTTTTTTCTGCCTTTTTTCTATGCTTGCCTAACTTTCTTGGCCGGCATTGGATTGTATCATGATTGCTACTTGTTATGCTAATACTAGCCGGGTACCCGCGCGTTGCGGCGGCGGGTACCCGTGTAACTAAATTTTGTGGCGAGTGAATGTCTTTTAATAATACGTTTTTCATGATGATCACCTTATTGACGGCAGTGGCGCATAGAATCACTCTAGCGTAGGTATTTGTGTGTGTTTGTTTTGTTTATCTGTGTATAGTTTAAGTTACATTGTTTAACAATAATAGTAGTTGTTACATATAGTTAAACGAAAAATTAATGCTTATAGCTTGATTATGTTATACACATGGTTGTCAATCAAGTGTAAATATAGGTTTTACTTTATTTTGTCTATATATATCTTGTCATTTATTTAAAGAAACACCAAAAACACACCTCCCTCATATAACACCAGTTTTGTGATGCCTTAATGCATCCTTGGACCCTACATATACATATATATATATATATATATATATATATATATATATATATATATATATATAATTTTTCATTTATTTAAAGAAACATTCACATTTAACTGAAATTAATTCACTAATTAAAAAAAATAAAAACAACACATTAGTTATTTTCTTGCTTAATGGGCCTTCAAAAGAATTGAAAGATAAAGTAATTATAGAAAGTAGGCCTTGTCAAAATATAATTTGTTAAAACTTAATGGGCGTAAAAATTATGTTTTATACCTATTCAAACCCTAATATCTCTCAAAAAAAAAACGCACGCCACCCTTTTCTTATCTCATCTTGCAGTTAACTAAACATATCATCACCTACCTTTTCTTATTTCATCTTCATAAAAGTATAAAATTCTCTCTTCAAATTACACAGCCATACAAACAAATTCGTCCATAATATGAGAAAATGAAGTGAAAAAAGGGGAAAACGCCACAAATAAATGGGATAACGCGACCTCCGGTACCCTTCTCGAGCCGTCATGTTGCGTTTTTCGGAACCATCTTGGCTGGTCATGATGGTTCAGCACTCGAAAACGCGAGGGACGGTACCCTCCTCGCGCCGTCATGTTGCGTTTTCCGGGAGCATTTGGGGCATGGCGCAGGGTACCCGATGCTCTAATTTTTTTTATAGATATATATATTTTTTATAAATCCGTAATTTTTTCAAGTTTTTTTTTAAAAAAAAATCCGTATTTCTTTTAAAGATCCGTAAGTGTTTATTTATTTATTTATTTATTTATTTATTTAGATCTAATTTTGTTTTTAAGATCCGTATTTTTTTTGATAGAACTATTTTTTTAAAAGATCCGTATTTTTATTTATGTTTTTTTAATGACGAATCCTTTTTTTATGATTTGTTTTTAACTATTTTTTTATTGTGTGTATGAACTTTCAAAATTAGATTATTGTATGTATTTTGTGACCATTTTACCCTTAATTTTTTCAAAATTTGAAGGGAAAAATGGTCATTTTACATTTTGCGTAATAGTCACAAAATACACATAATGATCGAATTTTGAAAGTTTAGTACATACAATAAGAAAAAAAATAGTTGGCTACGCACAATCACATAAAGTGTCAAGTTCGATGCATTTTTTTGTCATTTGCCCTTTTTTTTAAATCCGTTTTTTTAAAGATCCGAAAGTTTTTTTGTTTTGTTTTTTTTAAAGATCCGATTTTTTTTTGTAGATCTTAAGGTTTTTATTTAAAGATCCATTGATTTTTTTTGTAGAAATATTTTTATTTTAAAGATCCGTAATTTTTTATGATAGATATATTATTTTTAAAAGATCCGTATTTTTTTTAAGTTTTTTTTTAAATCCGTATATTTTTAATTTTTTTTTAAAGATCCGATTTTTTTTTGTAGATCTAATGATTTTAGTTTAGATCTAGAGATTTTTCTATAGATTTATATATTTTTTTGGTAGGTCTATTAATTTTATTTGTAAATCTAACATTTTTGTTTTGTTTTTGCCTTCACTCTTTGGAACAGTCGGAAAAGTGTTCGTGGTTTATTTTATACAACTATAAGTTTTCAAGTGTTCATGGTTGGTATACTTAGTTTTTGACTATTTTGTTTTTCAAATAGACCCCGCAGCCCCAAGAAATATTGGACACAACCGCTGGCTTGCCGGAATTTTGTTGCCGCTGCCATAGCCGAAAAATATGTTTTTCCAGCTTTACTGATTTTTCTTAATATTTGTTATAAAGGTTTTTTTTAGAGTAAACTACACCATTCGTCCTTGTGGTATACGTTGACCATCAAGTTTCGTCCTTTGACCAAAAAAATTGCACCGTTGGTCCTTAACTGCGAAACGTTACTCAGCGTTGGCCCCTCAAACTAACGGACCCATTTAACTCTCGTTAAGCATGCTCACGTGATATACACGTGAGGGTATTTTTGTCCTTTCACAATTCATGTTCTTTGTTTATACATCTTCATCATCTACATCCCCAATCATCAATTCATCACCATCTTTACCCAGAAATTCATTATCAGTAAAAAAAACATAAATATATCATCGAACAAAAAATCAAATCCAAACCCTTTTCTTCTTTCTCATCCCAACTCCTTTTCTTTCTCAGATCCAAATTCTTCTTTCTCCTTCTGATAACCCACTCCACGCCATATCTATATCAAGAACTCTAGCCTTCCATTTTATTGATAAAAGGTGAACCATCTCGATTCAAGAGCAAAGTCAAACAAGGAAGAAAAGGACATCATCATCGATCTATCATTCTCACAGCTTCCCATCTCCCCACAATTAGTCACGGGTTTACTTTGGGTAAATGATGAAGATAGTTAGTTTTCCTCAAAGAAGGTGGCATCACAATCAAACCATTTATTTTTCTTTTTAAGTTTTCACCGATCCGCAGGAGAAGCACCACACTTGTATCAAAAATCATAAAAAGTACTTGGTGGTTCCTTTGTTGTTAAACCGAGATTGGATTTGTGCATCTGGTGATTTGTGTTTGTGTTTCTTTGTTGTTAAACCGAGATTGGCGGTGGATCTGTGGATGGCGAGTGAAACAATATCATCACTAAAGATGTGGCGGGGTGATGGATTTGTGGTTGATCTAGGTAAAGGCGTGAGAGTGAAAGTGGTTTCTTTTCTTCTTTCTAAAACAACCACAAAGAAATGCGTTGCTTTCTTCCACACGAATTACAAACCAACTTCAATTATTGGTGGCTGGACGACGGTGCTGTAGGTGTACACCATGAGATGGTTTTAATTTGGTAAAGAAATGGGTTTGTGTTAGTTTTTTTGTTCTTGATGATGAAATTTCTTTGTGTTAGATTTTTTTTTCTTGATGATGATAATGATTTTTGTTAAAAGAAGACTTTTGGATTTTTTTTTTACTGCTGATGATGATAAAGGGTATAATACTTGATGGTCAATGATGAGATTTAGAAAATAAGAAGATGATGATGAATGGGACTCACCAAGAAGGTGGTGGTGGCCTGGTGGGTGGTGATTATTGAAGATGAAGATGTAAGAAGGAAGAAGATGAAGATGTATGAAAGAAGAAGATGAAATGTGAAATGACGAAAATACCCTCATGTGGGTATCATGTGTTGGCAGTTAACGAGTGTTAGTGGCGGCCGTTAGAGGGAAGGACCAACGGTGAGTAACGTTTCGCAGTTAAGGATCAACGGTACAATTTTTTTGGTCAAAGGACCAAACTTGATGGTCAACGTATACCACAAGGACGAATGGTGTAGTTTACTCTTTTTTTTATTGTTTTGTTTTGTATAGATGTTATCTAAAAAATATTGTGTAAAGTAGTACTTCGTATTTTATATAATAGTTTTCTGTCTAATTTGTTTGTAAGTTTTCTCTAGTTAATGTAGGAGTGTGAAAAAGAACTGAAAATGGTATCTTGGTCAAGAAGCTTGTAAAGTAGTACTTCGTATTTTACTTACATGTGAAGCAAATGTTGTACATCATGATTAGAGACATGTACGTTTTTGTGAAGGGGTGTATTAAGTTATGTATTAATTGTAGTTTGATTTGTATTTTTATTTGTGCTTTAAGTATTGTAACTAATGCTTTGTAACTTGTATTTGTTTAAAATTCTATATATGGAAATCTTAAAATAATTAATATGAGGGAAGTTCATCCCTCTATTATAAGATACTAGCTAAAAGACCCGTGAAATTCACGGGTATTTTAAGAAAAAGTTACAAAAACTTGTAATTTTTAATATTTATATATCAAGAAATAAGCTGGAAGAAAGAAACAAAACAATGAACGAAGTTGGAAATGAAATTGTGGAAATATGCAAAGGCAGTTGTTGCACTTGTCCATGTCATAAGCAAAAATTTATTAAGCACCTCAACATGCATCTCCTGCAAAAAAAAATTTTGGAGAAATGCATATTTAATTTTGGGAACCTGTAAATAAATAAGTTTTATCTAGAAAATAATAGTTAATATATAACAAAATTGGCTAAGTTTGATTACAGATTATCAAAGTTTTGTAGTGCTTCTTTGTATAAAACATTTGTGGGAAATTTTTTGAGGTTTTCATCTTTGTCGAATCACCTACGTTTGATCCTTTGTTCCTCTTAATGCGATAAACTACATATACATGCCCCTGTGTGAAAAACATGGCGTGACAAATACATAAAATTTGCATTTTTTACATCGGAGATACCACGTATTTTAATGTGACTTACATAAGTGAGATATTGCTAAATCTATTACTTAAATATGTGAACTGACAAAAACGGCCTCCTTTTTACTGTCCACAATTCTCTATTTTTGCTAGAATATTGTGAGATTTTTTAATATAGTTGTACTTTATGACTCTACTTTCATTCTTTTGCATACTTAAAACCAATGTTATAAATATCATGAGGCGTGACATGATAATATTGTCAAGCCTCGCGTCTTAGGAGTCATGACGAAGCCATAACATTTTTTAAATAGTCACTTAAAACGACACAAAATATAAAAATATTTACAGGCTTATAAATCTATATCTATATATGCACTTATTAACAAATATCAACAATGGTGCATAGTATGAATACTAATTTACAATTTAACCCCTTCAACTTTCTTTATCTTTTAATTTTTAACTAAACTTAAGTAAAGAAAAGTAATTTATAATTTAGCCTTTCTAACTTTCTCTAATGTTTTACTTTGTATTTAAACTTAAGCAATTATAACATTTTTCCCTAATATTAATTACCCAAAAGTTTACTTTTTAGAAGGAGCATAAATAATAAAAGTTGAACTTGCAATACTTTTCCTCTTAAAAACTATGTTATAACCTTGCTTATATCATTTTTCATATATATCAAGTTTATAAAATTTGTTATAACTAATGAATAAAGTCAGGAAATTATTCTATCTAATCTTTATTTAAAAAAAAAAAAAAAAAAAAAAAAAAACCTTTTTCATCGGAGTTGAGTTCAAAAAAGGCGTCATGCCTCACGCCTTAGCGCGTCTTTCCATGCCTCATCACACGCCACGCTAAGCCAACGCTGATACGCCCGTGGTTGATGAGGGACGGCTATCGCGGCATGACGTGTTGGATAACTATCGTAGTTTATTTATTATGTTTTATTAGGATAAGTGTTGGAGTCATTGTTTAAGATATGCCTTGAGTCATGTTAGGATAAGTCTTATGTTTGTGAGAGTTATCTCATAAATTAGTATTTAAGGTGTGATAATGTTATGAATGAATCAATAAAAGTTTAAGATAAACAAATCTCTAGTTCTTCTCTTTATTTTCTTAAGGAGCTCGCACACGCTAAAAGTGGTGCCTTATCCCAATACAACTCCTAATCGGTCGTATCGGACGCCCGATCTATTTCGTAACGTGGAGTTATGCCTCACGCCTTAAAGCCTTTTAGAAGCTTACTTAAAACACATTCATCTCTTTTAATCTCATATTTGTGTGAAATTTACAATAGTTAAGACTTAAGCACAAAGTCTAAATCTATTCCTAAAATAGATTACGAATATTCGGAAAATTATCAAATAAGGAACCGAAATTCTCAGCAAAAAGAATCAAACAAATTACAGTGAAAACCCTATAAATTAATACTCGATAAATTAATAAACTCAATAAAATTAATAATTTGTCCGGTCCCAACTTGGGACCAGTGCAAATTTGAACCCCAATCGATAAAATAATAAGATAATAATTTTTTTGAAACCCCAGTGTATATATATTAGTCCCAACGAAACTATAAATTAATAATCACTAAAAAAATTCCATAATATATATATTATATATGTGTGATACACTTCAAAATTCTAAGATTTTTTAGAAAAAAATAATCTATAGTCACTTGTTTTTTGTTGAACTTCAAATTTATATTGATTTCATCTTTAAATCTCCCTATTGCACTCAAGAGTTGGGGCGTTGTCTTCTCGTATTGCAACAAAAAGTGGTGAAGAGTTGTTGCCGCTTGTAATGCTTCTCTTTGAGTGACCGGATCCAAAGCTATTGAACCATCCTCAACTTCATCATCGACTGGATTTTGAATGGTATCCGCCACAATTTCTTCAATTCCTTTAAATTAATAATTTATTAATTTATCGATAAAATAATATCTCGCTAAATTAATAAAATATGTCGGTCCCAACACCATTAATTTATAGAGTTTTTATTGTATGCCCAATAATGTACTATCTGATGCTCTTTACTTTGATATCAATTTCGATATATTTTCAAAAGCTTTTTTTCCTTTACAACTTTTCATAAAAAACAATAAAATTCGCAATAATTCACTATACACTTTTAAATTACGTTGTTGTACTAATTTAAGAATGGATATGTATGATCAAAGCATATTCTGTGTAGTCACAAATTCTAATTTGAAATTTATTTTAATTAATTTCCCACACATAATTAGAATTTATGGGCCTACTTAACTGGATATTTTGAGTAATAACTTAATTTAATCGGTTAGTAAGAACAAATCAATTATCAACACATGCTAATTAGAGAAACACGTAGCATGATATGAAACGCATCTTTATTTTTTTATTATTATTTTGTTATTAAGTTTGAAACCGGTACGTTTGAGTCGAAGATGGGTATTGAATTATGGTGTAAATGGTTGACAAACATAGGTTTGAAACTGATATTGTGTGTCTAAAATTTTACGCCTATAATAAAAATGTGTGTATTGTGTGTGTTGTATTCTGGTCCTTGCAAGTGTAACGCCTGGCCGTTGTTCCTTTTCAATCTCGGGATCCAAAAGTTCCTCTTTTAGAATTTTATGGTTCCTCAAAATGGACTCTTTAGTTACCATCATGTTTCTGTGGCAAACTCTAATTATAAGGGCAAGTTGCGGTGCTCTTTAAGAGTTCATCAGGAGTACCATTACGTCCGTCACTGAATCAAGGTCCTAAGGATACATATTCTAATACAACCTTTAGCTAGAAAAAGAATTATTAATGCACTTTCTTATATTTAATAAAATATTAACTATGTCAGTTGGTGTAAACATTCCAAGGTTAACAACTTGACATATTCGCATCCTTCACAATAGACTACTCTCGGTCATGATGTATGTATATGTATGAGATAAATATTTGTCTTCACTCTGCTGTCTGCTTCACGTTTAATGAGATCATTTCGGTTGAAAACTTTTTTATTACATTTTCAACATACAAATACCACTATCCTCCTGCTCTTGAATAACAACTATGTACAGTCGCAACAATAATGGATACAACGCCCTAACAGTTTTAGAGTGATTCAAACGTTAAAGTTTGTTGAGAATGAAGTATTAATGTTGGGATTGATAATAACAGACATAATCATTAATAGAAGGGATTCATACTTTGATTAGAAGATCCAACAGCTTATCAATGCTCCTAGATGGAAACTTTGCAACGAACTCATTCCGATGAAGTGCACCAACATAATTTTCATTTCCCGTCTTACTAAGCAAACTGCAAATAGACATGATAGTAATGTCATATATATATACATGAATGCATAGATTATGTTGTAAATTATACCTCTTCCTAAATGCTCTATTTGCTGTTATGAAGGAACAACTTGATACCCCCAAAATGCAGCCAGATAGCTCCTGATTAAATCAGCCAGATATATAGCTCCTGATTGCTAAAGGACAAATATCCAAACCAAAGTAATGGAAACATATGTATATACCGCGGCCACCATATTCCTTAAATTTTATCCTAGCTGGAAGACGACAATAAGTCAATAAGGTTCCCAACATAGTCGCAAGACTTGAAAAAATCACAAAATTAGACACTAAAGGTACCTCACAAAATTAGCTTCAGATATCAGCCATCGGTATAACAATGCACTAATATCATTTATATGTCTTTAGATATAAAATTACAGCTCACTGCTGAGATTTGCATTCTTAACACTTCATGTTATGTTTCTAACAAATTGATTCATTTACAATGAAAATGATAAATTTTCATAATACAACCTAAAAAATGCAAAAGAGTAAAATAGATACATACTCGATGTCAATGAGCTTCATCTGCTCATTGCCATCTTTTTCAAAAGCCTCATTTGATTTACTACAATGTGAAAATGAGGTCTAATCTCTCCAAGATTGAGCATTTCCAAGCAGCGCCTTCATTTAGTTGGTGCTTGAAACCCGACATCAAGCCTCGCCAATAGGGGTTTTGAAAAAAGACAGGGGGGGGGGGAATTGGAATGCAATGAAGATTGTAAATGTTTAGGCACCAATGAGATTAGTCTTATATATAGCCCGAATTGCACATCTCTATCATAATGTATTCTTAGAAATGATAATCGAATCGTTAATCAAGGGAAAGACGCGGCTTATATTTTTAGGCATGATTTTGATGAACATTCAAATTTGGGAGTGTTTGGTGAGATGATATAAAACCTCTTAAAATTATATCAATCAATTTCGAAAATAATACAATTGAAATCTTTAGAGCATCCGTGGTTTTTTTATATAGGTCTAAAGTTTTATTATGACATTAATTACTAACAAATCTTGAACCTATCTATAAACCTCATAAAGCTTTTATAAAAATTATATAAAATTTAAATGCATTAAATTATAAAAAAGTTTAGTATTCTAACCTATTCATCATAAACATATTTATAAACCTATTTTCACTATGATTTATAAGTTCATCACTTTATAAATCTTTTCATAAACTACTGTAGTGAATGCCCTTACATAGTCGTAAAGCGTTAAAAAATTAAAATGCCCAA
Organism: Chrysanthemum makinoi; assembly: GCA_910596185.1. NCBI lineage: Eukaryota > Viridiplantae > Streptophyta > Magnoliopsida > Asterales > Asteraceae > Chrysanthemum > Chrysanthemum makinoi. Next base: position 16,428,032 of record OU343220.1, read on the forward strand.
ATTAATTATTCTCGCTGCAGCTTAAAGAATTTTAGAAAGGTTTAAGAAAATAAGGCTGAAATGAGACGTGTTTGTGATGGTTTCATGATTCATAAAGTGATTCATTATAAAAGGTTTATAAAAAGGTTTAAAAGCTATGAAAAAATTTATTTTTTGTTTCAATCATAGTGAACTTTTGGTTTATATATCTATGTGGCATGAAGAGATCCAGGATTATAGACTTTTTCATAATTTTATGCATGTGTTATGATTAAATATTTGATATAATTATAAAAGGTTTATAGATAGTGTTATGATTAAATATTTGATATAATTATAAAAGGTTTATAGATAGTGGTAATAAATTTATAATTTATAAATTAATGATTTGACATGTTATAAATTTATTTAAAAGGTGTATCATTATGAATGCTCTCAAGGTGACTATTGTAATTGCATTATTTATTTATTATTCATTTAAGAGGGTTTAAATCAAATACGTATTAAAATAGTCTAACTTCAAAGACGGGAATTTTTTTAGTCAAATAGAAACGGCTGTTTCAAAAGGCTGATTTAAAGGGCAATTCAAACACAAAACTAAAGTACACGTGTCAAGCTCAGAATAAATATTATTTTTAGAAAAAAGTAATTAGGGTGATGACTAAAAACTGTCTTTTATTATATAAGATGTGGCATGAAGAGATCCAGGATTATAGACTTTTTCATAATTTTATGCATGTGTTATGATTAAATATTTGATATAATTATAAAAGGTTTATAGATAGTGGTAATAAATTTATAATTTATAAATTAATGATTTGACATGTTATAAATTTATTTAAAAGGTGTATCATTATGAATGCTCTCAAGGTGACTATTGTAATTGCATTATTTATTTATTATTCATTTAAGAGGGTTTAAATCAAATACGTATTAAAATAGTCTAACTTCAAAGACGGGAATTTTTTTAGTCAAATAGAAACGGCTGTTTCAAAAGGCTGATTTAAAGGGCAATTCAAACACAAAACTAAAGTACACGTGTCAAGCTCAGAATAAATATTATTTTTAGAAAAAAGTAATTAGGGTGATGACTAAAAAGTGTCTTTTATTATATAAGATAGATAGATAGTTAGATACATGTCCTTTATACGGTACATTGTTTCTTTATTCTCTTTAAATTGTTTTAAAGACAATAAATAACTGGCAATTAATAGGGTGGGGTAGGCCATTTTTATGAGTATTGTGTATATGTTGTAATAGAGTCGAGCTCGAATTCCATAAAAAATGGTTTTTGTTTTTGTTATGTTGTTGCAACTCGAGTTTCCTACTTATGAAAATGTCAAGTGTTCTTTAGATGTTAGATTTTAAAGCATGTTATTTGAGTTGCTAATTTAACTGATCTGTTTTCTCTCTATAGGATGGCGCGGGTCTTTCAGGTGGTCAGCATGACATGTCTGAGGTTAGAGCATCCTGTTTATTTGATGTCTCGTTTTTTGTATTGCATGATTTTTTTTATGACATTGAACTATTTATTTATGCAATCATGCTGATTTTATTAAATAAAATCATCCTACACAATAGCAATTTACATGCACGAGTACTTGCTTGTTTGGGTTTAGTTTGTAATGATGTAGATAGATATGATATAGTTGTAATATGTGGTTTTCATAAGCTGTTTGCTCTTTTTTGATGTTGATAAATGAGGTAATGTAAGTGAGTACCAAATATGTAACTTGAACCCTTTAGTTTTGGTTTATTGGTTAAGAGATATTAGATAATGGGGTTTATGTAACTTGAACCCTCAAGACTTTGTTACCAAATGTTTATCTTCATATCTGTATCTTCAAATCTTAACTCATCTTCAAGTTTATATTCTTAGTCTTAAGGACCACCATTACATCTACAAAATCCAATTTATACAAACTAAAATGTGAGTACCAAAGTCAGATCAGAAGGAGATAATAGTGAGGAATGGCATCATTGTGTGTATAATGAATGGTGAGAGTGAGATGATGAATGTTTAATCTTGTCAATTATAAGTTTATGCCTCCATTTCAGGAGGGACCGGTTCTATCAAAAGAGTTGCTTGATTTTAAAGCATTGTTTCAAGACATTGCTAGTTTGACAGAAGTCAAATGCTTGATATGCCCGAAGGTATCTGCTAATCTTGATTTGGCTCTAGCTCACATCGAGAGTGTCCATCCGGTGAGTTTCTACTTCTAAGCTTTTCGTTTTGCTAATTTTGTTTGTTATTTTATTAAGGACTTTTTATCAATTAATTTCAATGGTTTTTTTGAAAAGTTTTTCTCTCCGCGCAAGACGAGATCAAATCTCAAGCTGTTACTCGTATCTGTAATTTGAATCGTGATTTGCTCGAGTATGAGAGGTTTTGCTTGTTGGCATCGATAGTTATTAATTATGTACATGAGGTATTGGGTTTTGTGATTTGTAAATTTTAATTGTTGTAATTATGTACATGAGGTATTGAAAAATGTCATGTAAAAGGTGTTTGCTTAAACTTCAAAATAAATATCCTGTCTGTTTTGCCTAAAGTTTCTTGTTTATATTGATCAAATTTGAACATCGAATATTTGCTATCAAATTATTTATCACTCACAAAAACACAACACAAAGTTTAAGAAGAGTGAAATAACCACACACCTCAATCAATTGTATATTATCCTCACCTACTAAGCTCTCCAATATATTTTGATTGATACATTGTATGTCACAAGTTAAATATAATATAAATAGCAAGCTCGGATGCTAGTTTGATGGAACATGATAGTATTAGCCTCTACAAAAACATCTATAAATAACCGGACAAGACTCGGTCGTCGTTAGACACTTATTACTTATCGTAACCCTTCATCAAGGAAAACAAAGCGTGTGAGCAATCCGGTATGCTTGATCCTGTCCAAAATATTTCTGCGTTCTTTCCCTCCTGCAATTTTGCATCATAGCCAAAATGTAGTGAAAAAAGTTGAAAATTTTCTATTTTGGTATAATCTACTGTAAGTTTAAGTATTATAAGGAATTGTTTTGTTGGTTATGTCATATACATATTTAGGGTAAAATTCTTAATGTTTTGACTCGTGAAAGTCAAAGTTAAGGATGAAAGTTGACAAACAAACCTTGGTTTGCTTATGAATTTGGTCATCAGCATTAGTAATCTTTTCTATGTAGAGAACAACGAGTTATAAATGATATCGTTTCCGTTTTCAACTACGTACATAAGATATAAGCTATAGAGAATGGAGATAATGTCACCAAGGATGAATTTGCATACACTAGCTAAACCAATACATTATAAATTACTTGATGGCAAAACAAATGTTACGGTAACATTTTTGGTCATAAGGGATAGAGACCAATTTTATTCATTTTATCAAAAATGAACCAGAGTACACTTAGGGGCTGTTTGTTTGTCTCTTATTGAAGCCACTCAGAGGCTCCTTCTTATTCGGTCAAAGGCCCTAAGTGTTTGATAAACAAAATGTTGCCCACTGAATTTAATGGTGTCCATTAAATCGTTCAGCATCATTAGCATGCTAAACCATTCAGCATGTGTTTCTTCCCATGTTTGACCCCACCAATGATGCTCCACATTCTTATATCTCTTTTCATCCTTTTTCAAATTTAATGATAATTGAAAAACGTGAACCCCATTTGATTGATTGATATATTGATTTACGGAGTGTAAATTTATATACCTTTTCTCATAGTTGTTCAATACATTGTTTTTTATTTTTTTCATATGTAGTACGTAATGAATTATTATATGACATGATAAAGTTATGATTAATAATCGTATCGTATATGTCTATGTTTTACGGAGTAGTTTATATTATGTTTTTCTTATATCAAGTTAGATTTAAATAGCTTTTTAAAAAGAAAATTAAATTTAAACTAAAGTTATACATGTAGCATTAATATTTTGTTAGATTAAATGTAAGGGTAAAATAGTAACTTTTGATCGTTCAAATCATTTATTCATAACACCTATCAAATAGCATGTTTTGATTCAGAGTCTAAGAATCATTCAGAGATGAGAGCTATTCAGCGCAAAATCATTCAGTTTTATCAAACGGCCCCTTAGGGGTTGTTTGATAACAACTTAATTGAATTGGTCAGCGCTTAGATTTGAATCGGTCAGTGGTATACATGTTTGGTAAGGTAAATGAATACACTGAGTCGGTCAAATTGACTCTGAATGGGCCATCATAGATATCTAGCTATGCCATTCAGAAGCCTATGAATCCATCTTTTATTCTTACATCACGTCATATTATTTTATCTTTTTAAACTCACGTGGCTTCATTTTTTCACTTCCCTTCACTAATATTTTAATGGTTAGTCTCAAAGCTTATTTATTTCAGTTATTTGTTAATGTGTCAATATGGTTACTTTTACGTAAAAATTATTAATGCACATAATCAACGTTATAAATAGTGTGAGGTGTGACGTGACGGCATGACCAAGCCCGATATTTTTGCGGTCAAGACGAAGCTTTTGCATTTATAAGGCATGGCATAAGGTGGCATAAAATATGAAAATATTTATATATTTATATTATATTTCATATATATCGAGTTTACAAAAAGATGTGACATATAACGACGTGATGACATGACCAAGCCTCACGCCTTTGCGAGGCCTTTGCAAAACATGCACATAATTAACTTTAGGTTTAACATTTTCAATCTATATTATTAACCGTGTCACTCGTATTTTTTATCAAATTTCGTCATGATAGAAAATAATAATAATAAAAAAAAAAATCCTATATGTAGCTTATTTTTTTTTTCCAAAATGAAAAACAAGTTCTCGCTTATTTTTATAATTTTGTTTTCATACATCTAAAAACTTTATTTCTTGACATATGGTACATGTTTTTGGCTATTCAAACTGTTTACTTCTTACACAAAACTGTTGTCAAACAATCAATTTCGTTCAGAGTCATATTCACACAGCACATTTGATTCATTCAGCGTATTTGTTTCATTCAGTGCTAAATCATTTTTTTTATCAAACAGCCCCACACCATATAGCACAGTAACACCATATTACCACTTGAACCAAGCACACTTTAAAGCAAAGCTCCTTTACTTTTTTTTGTAACTTGAGGTATATAATAAATAGATAAATGTATGTACCTACTTACCCATATCCATTTTGACTCATCTATTAATGCACTCAAAATAAATGGCTACAACTACTTTACCAGTACCTCATTAAAGTATATCACCTTTAAAGTGTACTCATTTACTTTCTTTTACTTACCCGCTATTTATAAGCCCATTTTTAATTTCTATAAAAGATTATCTCTTTCTCATCAAAACTATCGAACCATTTAAACAACTAGCCAACTAGCAAAGTCCAAAATGATGTAACTTTGTGAAGTCTAGATTGATGTAACTTTCTGAAGAGAAGTCGACATGTCTTGTGTCTTAACTTTGCCAACTACCGAAGTCCAGAATGATGTAACTTTCTGAAGAGAAGTCGACATGTCTTGTGTCTTAACTTTGCCAACTACTGAAGTCCAGAATGATGTAACTTTCTGAAGAACTTGTATATTATTAAATATAAATTACTAAAATGAATTGTATTCCTACTCTCTTTACAAGAAAAGACCAATTTAATTCATTTTACCAAAAATGAACCAAAGTACACTTACGCCATATAGCACAAGAACACCATGTTAACACTTGAACCAAGAGCACTTTAAAACAAAGCTCCTTTACTTCTTTTTGTTACTTATAATAAATGGATAAATATAGTACTTTATATGAACCAAAAGTTAAACACAACACCCAAAGGCACAATACCTCCTCATTAAAGTATATCACCTTTAAAGTATACTCATTTACTTTATTTTACTTATCGTCTATTTAATAGCCCATTTTTATTTTTTATAAAAGAATTTCTCTTTCTCATCAAAACTATCCAACCACTTAAACAACTAGCCAACTAGCAAAGTCCAAAATGATGTAACTTTCTGAAGCCTAGATTGATGTAACTTTCTAAAGAGAAGTCGACATGTCTTGTGTCTTAACTTTTCCAACTACCGAAGTCCAGAATGATGTGACTTTCTGAAGAAAGGTCGACATGTCTTGTGTCTTAACTTTTCCAACTACCGAAGTCCAGAATGATGTAACTTTCTGAAGAGAAGTCGACATGTCTTGTGTCTTAACTTTGCCAACTACCGAAGTCCATAATGATGTACATTTATGAAGAGAAGTCGAAATGTCTTGTGTCTTAACTTTTCCAACTAACAAAGTCTTAAATGATGTAACTTTATGAAGAGAAGTGAACGTCAACAAACAATAAATCAAAATGATGTCTTTATTGTGAGGGGCACTAGTTACTAAAGGTGCGCCTCTTGGTTGGTGAGCCCTTTTTTTTAGGTGAGGGGGCACAGAGGCGGATCCATATATTATCAAGCGGTTTCTGGGAGCCACCTTTGATGACGAAAACTTACAGAAGCGATATAGAAATTTTTCTAGAAATCATCTTAAAAATTATTTGGGAACTACCTTAGAACCTTTTTTTTTTTTTTTTTTTTTTGGGAAAATACTTCACTTTTAGTATAATATATTTTAGCCCAAATCCCAAATAGCCCAAAAAGATTAGTCCATTTAATAATTAAATAATAATTAACTTTATAAAAAACATAAAAATTCCATTAATCGGTAGCTCTAGTCATGTAAAGGGAATTAGGGAAACGAACTCGGATAGTCGACTCACTTCATCCAACAATCCGTCTGTAAGCTATTTATCTAGTTTATTTATTCATTCTACTTTTTATGAAGGGTCAATTACATATATCCTCACTTAAACTTCATTAATTACATATTTACCCAATCAAATCTTAAAATAATAAATATACCCACTTTTATCTATTTTATCATAGACAATCTAAAATGTGACAATTCTATCCTTTTTCTATTCATCTCGTCAAACTTCAATTAGCCAAACACCAGTTTGTCACAAATATATATATAAAACAAATAATATTGAAAATTATACCTGATGGCCAAATAACCTAAATAGTATGGGTGTCCTTATTTTACAACCAAATACTCATCATTTCATCTTTTATAATCACCGTTTCACACTTAGTGTGCATTTTCATTTTAACAATGAAAGCCTTATGCAACTTTTGAAATCAATAAACCAGTGAATTGAAAAGTTCAAGGGAACAATTGATATTTGATAAATTAATGATTTAGCTTTCTGTTATAAAGAGGAACAACATATATTCATAGAAGATGCATTTTCGTGCCATTAACCCTTTATTTAATTCAAATACTAAACTACTTATTCAAAGATTAAACCCAACAAATTTCGCCCATAGAACGGCAAGCATGATGGCTTTCGCTACGGTTAATTACCAAGAAACTATTATATGCACATATGAAGACTAAGAAATGAGTATTTTTCCCTTACATGCAATGATGAGGATGAAGACTTCCGCCACGGTTAAGTATCAATTAAACAACAATGATAAAAAAGTGAAAAACCAAGTGTGCGACCTAAGTGAAAAAATGCACTTCATCCTCTAAGCTCTTCTTAATCGTTTTAGGCTCTAACTAACCAAATTGTACATATATTGAAGTTGGAGATGGATGATAAAGATGGTCAAAAGCATACACATTTCATTTATAAAAGCAGATATATGTGAAACACAACCAACCAATCACATACAAGACACCTCCTATATAAGCAACCCCACAATTCCCTCAACAATTGCATTTCAAAACACACACACACACATCTCTTTCACACACACATGAAACACAATATATAAACAAACACCGAAACATTAATTCACCTCCACCAAACACACAAAACACTAACTCTTGAGAAATACCAACATTTTAACCGGACAACATAAACATGGTTATGTACTATATCGACTACGATAATTTGTCACCACCATGCTGCTTTTTTTGTCTTGACAAAAGTGTTACCGGTGGTTTAGACTACCTTCATAAGTTTCAACACAGGTTAGTTATTTATTTTGTTTGTTTGTGAATATTATCACAGTCGTTAATATAGAGTAATTTTTTTCTTAACATTTTAGCCTCACCATGTGATATTAGCTAATAGGTAAAATTGCAAGTCTTTGCATATACATCTAGTTAAAAGATGTTTAAAATCTAATTTGAACTAGTTGCTTTAGTTAGTTTGTGTATTTGTTGTCTTCTGACAGTGGCAAATATATACTTTTATGGTGTTTCTAATTTGAACTAGTTGCTTTTGTGTATTTGTGATGCCCAGTTCGGTTAGGTTTGGTTTACGATTACTTACAGAAGAGTACATATATGCTACTTTTTTGGGATACAATGAGGTTGGAAATGAACATAAGGTTTTGCATGTTAGGATGTTTGATATTTAAGTCCCTTTAAACCGAGTAGCGTATATATAATGTTGCTTGAGTTCCAACCACGTCTTAACCGCTTAATCGTTGTTAAGTCTTCAACAACATGGTTAATACATATGTTTTATTATGTTGTTGAAGACTAATCTGCGGTTAAGGTGTGGCCGAAAGGAGTGTTCGTGTGGAGACTGCTACAAGGGAGGCTTCCGGTTCAGGTCGAGTTAGATAAAAGAAGCCTTGATCTTGGTTTGAATTCCGGTTTGAATGTATAAGGCAGTGACCGTAAGATTATATACTATAACATTCAGACCCGACTTCTCTAATTAATCACAACTTTGAAAAACATCATGTAAATATTATTATTAGTTTATTCGATTTTTTTTTTTTTTTTTTTAATTAATTCATCTCCTGTTTTTTATGTTTTTCATTTTTCAACAGGATGTGGTCAAATTGCTGATCTACACCCGCCCAACAACCTATATGTAGGTCATTTTTGGTAGGTGATTCAGTTTTATAGTTATAAAAATGTCACACAAAAAAAAAACATTCAATTTTACAAGATTATTATTGTTTTGATATTATGCAAGTTTCCTAACAATTTTTGATTTTTAACTAGCATTGATTTGTTTCTTAATAGTATGTTGATGCTTTTAACCTTGTGTACAACTCCTTGGTGAGCTGGTGGTGGGATTTGGAAACTAAGAGTTTGGTTCTTTCTCGTCCGGTAGTGACAACTGAAGATTGGCTGGAACCACCAGATTATAGGAGATAAAAGAAACTTAACCAAAGCTAATTCGTGGTGTTTTTCAATCTTTGTGTTGCGCCCCAATATCCCACTTGATAATCCATATGTCTGATAAACCAATGTTTATGTATTCTTTTACTTGGAAGAAATTAAAAACATATCTATGTATCTCATGTGTGTGTTGTTCATCATGGTAAACGATATGTTTTGTTTTTCGTAGTCAAAGTTTGATACATATAACCTAACAAAAAGATTATAACAAATTTCCCATTTAATTTTTTTAAACAAGGGACATCAATTATGTGAGAGATGCAATGTAATCTCCAATCCTACCTCGTATAAAAAGGGGAATTGATATTTCCACGGGTGGTTTTGATACATCTAAAGAAATTTAATATAAATTTACAGTCATACAGCTACAACCAGTTATCCCATATCTTTCATCTCTTTCCCTTCAATACTTAAGTTCCAGTATTCCCACGTCTCTTTCGGTGCTAACGCATCACCAGAAACAATGCAAAAGATTCTTTTTATGTTTGGAAAAAGGCAAAATAAAAAATAAAAAACAATGCAATTGATTGATCAAATAACTTGAAGAACTTTTTACTTCTTTCTCTTTTTTCCTTTTTTACTCTTGCAAACTTTTTAAACACATTCATAATTATAAATCACAACCAACAGTAGAGAAAAGGGTTTTCGACTTTGGGGTGCCATAAAAGTCGGATGGAAAACATTCTGTTACGGTGTTTTGTTCTATTCATAATTCATACATAATAATTGATGTATCATGTATGTGACATAATTGAAGAACTGGGTTAACTAAGTTTTGGAGACATAATTGTAATTTTGTATTAAAATTATGTGGATGCATCAAAACCTTCCGTAATCCGTGGAAATATCACTCTCCATAAAAAAGCCAAATATCTTAGGTGCCGTTACACGTAGGAATCGCAATGGATATATGATTGATTAAATATGGGAATGAGGAAAACTATCATTAACTGAAAAACATTGTTTGGTATGTTTTTGGTATCGCGGCATGAATTCACCAACAAGTACACTTGTGCAAGACGCACCACTATTTCTTAAATTATTTGACCAACTATTTTACAAAATAATGAAGACCATCATATTCTTCAAGTTTTTTATGCACATTGCACACCATCTTCTTCTATTTCTCCATGCTTCTTATAGCTTAATTTTCATTATAACTAAAAACCAACCAATCTATGCAAGCATACAACCCTTAAGCCTGGTTTGATGTATACCCTTGTTTATGGGTTTTCTGAAACCATTTTAGACAAAACAAACATCTTTTATTACTTTCATTTCCATTCCTCATTCTGAATCATGCAAACCAAACATGCCTTTAGAATGCAAATGTACTTTACATACCCTTTGAAACAAAGTGCATCCACAATCATTCCATTCCTTCATTTCAATAACCCTTAACCAAGCACACTCTTAGAAAATAGTACTGTTTTCATTTATAACGACATAAGTTCTCAAGAATTAAGGTGATACCAACCATGTACTAGCTTAACCAATACATAAGTTACAATTTACATGATGTGAAATGACGATTTTGCTCAAAGAACTGCGACTTGCCACAGTTAAATACAAGAAACTAAATAATCAAAAGAAAATATTACGTGCCACATGAAGCCTACGAAATACAATGATGAGGATGACATTCACCACGGTTAAGTATCAATAAAACAAAAATGCCGAGAAACCAAGATTGTAATCGGAATGGAAAAAACACCCTTCATTATCGGACTCTTCTTAATCTTTTTTGGTGATGTTTCGTTCGTGAATTCGAAATTTTAAATTCTAGAAAATTACAATTCTTGAGATTTTAGAATTTCGGAATTCAACATTCTCAAGAACATATTTTTACGACCAAAAATCAAAGGAAATAAAATACGCATACACAAACTGGTGCAACCAAATTATTGTTATAAGTACCAACCGCACCTAAACTCTCCAATATATATATAGCAAGCCCGGATGCTAGTTTGATGGAACATGATAGTATTTGCCTCTCACTACTACAAAAAAGGGCATAGAGCCCGGTTGAAAAGGGTCAAAGTGCCCGGTTTTGCATGAGGGCACAAAGGGGGAGGGACTCTATTCGAAAGGCAAATAGAGCCCGGTTTTAAAAACGGGCTCTATTACTTGTTATAGAGCCCGGTTTTAAAAACGGGCTCTATTACTTGTTATAGAGCCCGGTTTTATATCAAAGAACATGGCTCTATGTGAACAAAAATAATTAAAAAAAAAATCCTTCCGGACATGAAATCAAATTCCTTTTGGCAAAATCAACATTGTAAACAATGATACATGTAAATGCATAAGATGTTCGAATTATTATGAATATTAATGTAGTTACAATCAACTTGCCACGAGCTAAATTTTTTGCCTCAGAGAGCAGTATCAACCACTTTAAGATGGCAATGGTCATCAAAGGCCAGCAGTCTAAGCAAACAACTGCTCCACAGCAGCAATATTGGGCATCATCATAATCCGAAATATCCTGGAAAACACATTCGTAAACAATCGTTAAATGAACAAAGGTATTAATACTACGTGTGGATAGGAAACATCAATATACAATATATGAAACAAAAAGGGAAGATGGAGTTTTACTAATGTATATCTTTGTGAATAATCTGTCAACGTCTTGTAGGGGCTCTGTGCGTATTAAGAAACTCACTAGATTATGCACCATTTTGCTCAAATAGTCCATGTGTGGCCTCGACATTTTCATTTTAGAGGGGATGTGTTGTAATTATGGAAACACTTCAATATAATCTGATTAATCAACTTGCTTGCCAAACTTAGAATTGACAAAGTCCCTGTGCAACTCACGCATATCTAGGTAGCACCCATGCCCTTCCTGCGACCAAATAAGCCACATGTAAAATGAGCCCAACTGATATTTTAAAAAGAGAAGATTCAAAGTAAAAGCTTTCGGATGAAAATGATTACAAGAACTCGTGCTTAAGATATTAAGCTAAAGTACATCTTCTACGCAACAGTGGATATAAAGTCGCCGAGCATGTGATATAATGAATGTGTTATATTTTAATCGTAAATAAAATAAAATATGTAAGTATGGGACTAGAAATTCTATGAGAGAAACAGAAAGAGCGACTAACCTCTCAATTAAACTTAATTTACGGTAATTCCCTTTGGAGTTCTTGCTCGTATTCATCAGTAATGTTATCAATAACTTGGGCTGTTGGATGACACCTATAATACTCCGAATCTGCATAAGAGATCAATTATGTATCCCATAAATTATAAATTAGTTTGCGGTAACAAGTGCTTAATAGAAAATTTCAAATATTAACCTCTTTCAATAGGTGATAAAACATAGCAGTTAGTCAACCAAGGGCTGATTCAATCTGATATTTCAACTTAAAGCCATGTAAAACTAAAATTGGTAAGAATTCAATTTCAAAATAACTAGAATAAATGAACCTATCGCGGTAACAAGTGCTCAAAGTGTCTGGTATATTCAAATGAATTGCCAAACACTATTTTCTGAGTATCTGTGCAATAATTAGATAATATCTTCTAAAAGCAAACACCCTTTTAAACACAAAAAAGTAACTTTTCAATAATTACCTGTAAATCCTTAAATTCAAATTACAACTAAAAATTACATGAAATCGACTACTTTATCGAGTGCCGTATAAGTAAAAAAATGAATACCTCGAAGGGAACATGATTGTCACCCCAAAACATGAGTGAAGACGACTCGGATACCGAAGACATCTTTGGACCCCAAAAGTATAGCAGGACTTCAGATTGTCACCCTGGAAACAGCAGCAAAAAAATATTAAGCTATTAATCTTGAAAATGCACATCAACTAATGGCCAAAGCACCTCCTGCTTCACCTTCACCCATCACAATGGAAACAATTGGTACCTTTAGACCAGTCTTGTCCTCAAATTACAGGTTTTAAGTGAACTCGAGATGTTTATCGAATAACAAGTTCTAAAATAACTGAAACCAAGGCTACACCATGAAAGTCAAACTAAGTATCGAACAACAAACATGAATCATCATCAGTTTGTTTGGACTTGGATAAAACTACTTTGGAAGCTTTAAGCATTTCAAAGCTACATTTGAATACAATTCTAAAGTGGAAACTGCCATACTTTACCGTATAGATGTGAAGATTTCAAAAGAAGGGCATACCATTAAAGGGAATATATAACAGATAAAAATATAATAAAAAAATTACCAGCTCCGTAGGATCAGCTTCAGCAGTTGACTTCCGAGGGGGTAACAGGCAGCTCTCCTCATGAAAACTCTTGTCAAATGGTTGAAATCTTATATTAGTAAAAAAATTGATATTTTTTAGAATAGACTTTTAAAAGTGTCTCTCGTAAAGAAACTTACAATCATTAAACTTCTAGCAGCTCCTCGGTTTCTTTGACAAGTCAAATAATCTGTCATATACAAAATGCAACAAATTATTACCAAGTTGCTACACTAATCAAAGATGTTAAAGAACACATACCTGATGGAGTTTTACGAGCGCATATTCCCAAACTAACACATATTCAATGCAGTAAATGTACACAACTTGTCTTAATGTTTTCACGCCATTTCCTTCCTTTTGAACCACTTGTTTCTTCCTGGGGAAGTTCAGTTATCTACTAATTTTTCTTCAAGTTCTGTTGCTTCCTAAATGATTAAGTTGTAATCACTGCGACCTCATAAATAAAAGAATTTCCAGGAACGCAGGCTGATGCACTCTCTCTCTCTCTCAATAAAATTGTATAGTTCTCTGTTCGGCGTTCGCATCCACCAAGTTGCAACTGCTGAAAAGTAAACTAAATAAAAATAGAAAATGTGCTTTTGGTTCTTGTTATTGAAACAGACAACTATTTCTTATTCAAACTGATTATTATTATTATTATTATTGATGAGCTCAAATTACAGCTTTACCCTTAGGATTAAGTATATAATCACTTGGAGAATGCAATGCCAAACAACCCTTTCTTCTCTATTGTGCACAAATACAAACAAACAAGGAATTTATATAAATAAAGTTAACTATATCAAAGACGTGCAAGGGACGTATTTACATGCATGATACACAAAGTCCCATTGCAACAAAGGTCAACACCCTCACAGTCAAAGTCGATCACCAACTTCTTATCAGCAGCGGATGCCACAATTCAGGTGGAAGTTGACTTGCATGAGTAACAATGTGGACAGAAACTACTTCTCCGCCTGCAAAAAAATTACTTTACATTAATACACAACACTTCACTATGCGTAATATTAGTTAAATGCTTACGCGATGTTGGTCAAAAATTACACCTTCAGGAATTTGAAAAAACAAAAATTGAGTAATTGACTAGCGGCTAATAGCTAATGTTTTCCTAAATCAAGAAACCATTGAAACTTAAATAACAAAGTCCATAACATATAATCCTACATAACCATGATAACTGCAACAACTAATTCGAAGGTACTTGTTTGACTATCAGTCAAACCCCGTGGATTTGAACCCAAAAAACTAATCAGAATGGAATAATTGCTGTTTAATATAATTCTCAAACAAAGAATACCAGCAATAGATTTCAACACTAGTTATTTGATTATCAGTCAAAAACCTAATCATATTAAGCAATGACATGTCTTGTTCCAAGACAAGTATAGTTACATGAATGTAAATATACTATACAATAACGTATACAAGTATAAAGTAACGGTTATGGCCTTGAACAAAACACACATTTATGACAGTAAAACACAACCAAAACACCCATTTACAACTTATTATATTGAAAATACAGATTTGTTTTAGTGTCATATAATTTTAAATCCCTTACAGAACTTATAATACAATTAATCTCAACAATTTCATTCCAAAATCAAGACTTTATTACCTAACAATATAAACAAACGCAACTTATTCAATAATCAAACTTAACAACAACATTAATGAGATATATTTAAAAGGTTAATTGAACAACAATATCAGTTATAGCAGTTTGGTACCTCCTAATTCGATTAGTTTGTTGCTGGCTAAGCAGAGTGATGAAGGTAGCTTGTGACGGCAATGTGTGCGGCAGTGGTGGTGGTGTGTGTGATGTTGGTTAAGTGGTGATGTTAAGCCGCACAAAAAGTTGGAGGGTTTTGGGGATGTGAAAGTGAAGAGGGGGAAAAAAGATTTGGGTATTGTGAAAATTGGGGAGGGAAATAACCCGCCCAAAAGTCTTGAATATTTTCGTTTCATTTTGAAGAACAATGTTATGGTCTTACAAAGCATAATTTGATAAAGCCCGGTTTTGAATAAGAAATGGGGGCTCTAATGATCTTTTAGATAAAGCCGGTTTTAAGGAAAACATGGCTCTTTTACAAGGAATAGAGCCCGGTTTTGAGGTAGAAAAAGCGGCTTTAAAGTTTTCTAACATAGACCCCGGTTTTATAAGAGAAGACATGGCTCTATACTCTTTTGAATCCCTTTAGAGCCCATTTTTCACTAAAACCGGGCTCTATTAAGGGGGCTCTATTTCACAATTTGTAGTAGTGTCTACAATAACATCTATAAATAATCGGACAAGACTCAGTCGTCATTAGACACTTATTATTTATCGTAACCCTTCGACATGGAAAACATGGTCCACAAGCGTGTGAGCAATCCAGTATGCTTGATCCTGTCCAAATAGTTTTGCGTTCTTTCCCTCCTGCAATTTTGCATCACAACCAAAATGTAGTGAAAAAAGTTGAAAATTTTCTATTATGGTATAATTTACTGTAAGTTTAAGTATTATAAAGAATTGTTTTATAGGTTATGTCATATACATATTCAGGGTCAAATTCTTAATGTTTTGACTCTTGAAAGTCAAAGTTAAGGATGAAAGTTGACAAACAAACCTTGGTTTGCTTATGAATTTGGTCATCAGCATTAGTAATCTTTTCTATGTAGAGAACTGAAATGCACAATAGAGAACAATGAGTTATAAATGATATCGTTTAGTTTTCCTTGACGTACATAGTATAAGCTATAGAGAATGAAGATAATGTCACCAAGGATGAATTTGCATACACTAGCTAAACCAATACATTATAAATTACTTGATGGCAAAACAAATGTTACGTAACATTTTTGGTCATAAGGGATAGAGACCAATTTAATTCATTTTATCAAAATGAACCAAAGTACACTTACATCATATAGCATAGTAACACCATATTACCACTTGAACCAAGCGCACTTTAAAGCAAAGCCCCTTTACTTCTTTTTGTTACTTGAGGTATATAATAAATGGATAAATGTATGTACCTACTTACCCATATCCATTTTAACTCATCTATTAATGCACTCAAAATAAATGGCTACAATTACTTTACCTAAACCAAAAATTAAACACAACACCCAAAGGCACAGTACCTCATTAAAGTATATCACCTTTAAAGTGTACTCATTTACTTTCTTTTACTTACCCGCTATTTAATAGCTCATTTTTAATTTCTATAAAAGATTCTCTCTTTCTCATCAAAACTATTAAACCATTTAAACAACTAGCCAACTAGCAAATTCGAAAATGATGTAACTTTCTGAAGTCCAGATTGATGTAACTTTCTGAAGAGAAGTCGACATGTCTTGTGTCCTAACTTTGCCAACTACTGAAGTCCAGAATGATGTAACTTTATGAAGAACTTGCATATTATTAAATGCAAATTACTAAAGTGAACTTTATTCCTACTCTGTTTACAAGAAGAGACAAATTTAATTCATTTTACCAAAATGAATCAAAGTACACTTACACCATCTAGCATCGTAACACCATATTATCACTTGAACCAAGCGCACTTTAAAGCAAAGCTCATTTACTTCTTTTGGTTACTTGAGGTATATAATAAATGGATAAATGTATGTACCTACTTACTCATATCCATTTTGACTCATCTATTAATGCACTCAAAATAAATAGCTACAATTACTTTACCTCCTGAACCAAAAATTAAACACACACCCAAAGGCACAGTACCTCATTAAAGTATATCACCTTTAAAGTATACTCATTTACTTTCTTTTACTTACCCACTATTTAATAGCCCATTTTTAATTTATATAAAAGATTCTCTCTTTCTCATCAAAACTATCAAACCATTTAAACGACTTAGGTAGGTTGACGCAATGTTAGGTTGTGTGCGGTCGGGTTTTAGGTCCAACTGGCTTCAGTTTACTTGTGTATATACATATCTTACATGTGAAATGCTTTATCCTTGAGTTTGGTTTACTATGTTCGTTGAATACAATGAAGGCTTGTTATATATATTAAACCATCACTACTTAACGTATAATTTGTACATTTTGTTAACTTTTTATTTTACCAGGGTGAAGCTATTTTACCAAAAAAAAAAATAATAAAAAAAAAAATAATGCTTTATCCTCTTAAAAATGTACCCAAGTATAACATTTTCTAAAACATAGCCCTTAAGTCTACAACGAGTATTTTTTAATATTTATTTAAACAAAATGTTAGACGTAAGAAACTTCTTATATGCAATTTAAAGAGTACTCGATATATTTTAATAAGAGGCATATTATGCCAATAAAAAAAAAATACAAATAAAGTTTCATACGATGATGCAGCAAAATCACTTGTTTAATCAAAACAAGTATAAGAAAACCAACCTGTTTGATTGAACAAGTGATTTTGCCATGTCATTGTGTAATTTTTTTTTTCTTTAAATTTATGAACATAGTAATTCTCACAAATGAGTTGACTAAGTAATTTTCTAGCTATTTGACTTTTCTATGAACCCTTTACAAATGTTTGACTATTTGACTATAAGTCAATACTCTTAGCTATTTTTGACCAAGACGATGGTTAACGGCCTTTTTAAGGCTTGAGATTGAAAAGTAATATATTATAACTAGCAAGGTAGTCGTGCGTTGCAATGTCAGGTATCATATGATTAAAGTTCAGGTAAGAACAAAATAATAATGACAAATTGATTAATCGGAGACAAAAATAAATTATTTGAGTCCAACCCAGTTCACCCGTTTTTACCGGTTTCGGTCCTCTCTGTTTCGTTTTTGAACGACTTTTATTAGCTAGCCGAACCGATGGGCGACTCTGAATTCCAGTTAACCCGTTGGTCCGTTCCAGTTTCAGAATCATATATATCATCAACTTGTTAGCATATAAATTGTATAAATGTTTGTGTGCTTTATTAGTTTGTACAATATGTATAATAACATGTATTTTTTATTATAGGGTATTTTAAAAATAACATTACTTAGTGTGTTTAATGTTGTATTCTTTTATTTAAGATTTTGAGATATTTGTTTAATTGATTTGTACCAAGAACTTCATATCTTGTATGTTCTAATTTTAGAAATTTTGATAGCATTTAATGGAGAGAGTGTCCATTATGGCATTATATCAATTGCTCTAGAATGGGCACTTATCTTATTTACAAAAAAATCTTAGGGCATTTTTCTAGTGTATGTGAGAAAGTGTGTATGGGTTAGGCTTGAACAACGAGCATGCACTTGTATATACACTTTCGGCAACCCTTTACAACATTATACACTTTCACCTAAACACTCACACATAACTTGCAGCCATCACACATAACTTGCAGCCACCAACTACTACACACAAAAAACTCACCTATCTTTCTTCATTTCTTTCTAACAACAAAATTAGGCTTGGGGGTAAGTTTTTGTTTGCTCGGTTCTTAATTTCTTGATACAAAAAGTTGATGATCCGAAACCCTAAATATCCAACAATTTAACCAGGCAGATTCACCTCAATAGGGTACATAAACATGGTTATGTACTATATCGACTACGACAATTTGCCACCGGCATGCCGCTTTTTTCATCTAGACAAAAGTGTTACCGATGGCTTAGACTACTTTCATAAATTTCAAGACAGGTTAGTTACGTTATTCCTTTTGTTTGTGAATATTATCACGGTTGTTAATCTAATGTAATTTTTTTCTTAACATTTTTGCTAAATGGAAAAATATGTAAAATTACAATTTTGTGCATATAATAATACATCAAGTTAAAAGATGTTTTAATCTTATTTACTATGTGTTCGTGGCAAATATATAACCGTCTAGTTAGTCCGTGCTACTGCTTAATCATGCTCTATTGTACGATATGTTAATCATCCTCTCTATTTGTTTATTCGATGCGGAGTCGGTCTCGATTGGACTCTCATATCGAACACAGTGGTTGTTCTCGGTGACGATGACGTATTTGACATTGAAACCTTGGATACACGTGCACGCCCATGTTTTTCCCTTTTTATTCCTTTGCCAACTACGAAGTCCGAATGATGTAACTTATGAAGAACTGGAAAAAACATGGGCGTGCCTGTGTATCCGAAGGTTTCAATGTCCACAAGTACGTCATCGGCACCAGGAACAACCACGGTGTCGATATGAGAGTCCAAGTCAGTAGACCCGACTCGACTGCATCTGAATAAACAAATAGAGAGGATGATTAACATATCGTACAATAGAGCATGATTAAGCAGTAGCACGGACTAACTAGACGGTTATATATTTGCCACGAACACATAGTAAATAAGATTAAAACATCTTTTAACTTGATGTATTATTATATGCACAAAATTGTAATTTTACATATTTTTCCATTTAGCAAAAATGTTAAGAAAAAAATTACATTAGATTAACAACCGTGATAATATTCACAAACAAAAGGAATAACGTAACTAACCTGTCTTGAAATTTATGAAAGTAGTCTAAGCCATCGGTAACACTTTTGTCTAGATGAAAAAAGCGGCATGCCGGTGGCAAATTGTCGTAGTCGATATAGTACATAACCATGTTTATGTACCCTATTCAGGTGAATCTGCCCGGTTAAATTATTGGATATTTAGGGTTTCGTATCATCAACTTTTTGTATCAAGAAATTAAGAACCGAGCAAACAAAAACTTACCCCGAAGCCTAATTTTGTTGTTAGAAAGAAATGAAGAAAGATAGGTGAGTTTTTTGTGTGTAGTAGTTGGTGGCTGCAAGTTATATGTGATGGCTGTAAGTTATGTGTGAGTGTTTAGGTGAAAGTGTATAATGTTGTAAGGGATTGCCGAAAGTATATACACAAGTGCATGCTTGTTGTTCAAGCCTAACCCATACACACTTTCTCACATACACTAGAAAAATGTCTAAGATTTTTTTGTAAATAGGATATGTATTATGCATGAATTGCATTATGCTAGTTTTAGTAATGTTTGATCGGGTATCCACATGACCAATCTTGACCTATTAAGATCTTGCGACTTAAAATCTCAAATATTGGACAGAAACGAAACGGAGAGGACTGGAACCGGTAAAAACGGGTGAACTTGGTCGAACTCGGATCACATAATTTCTGTCTCCGATTAACCAGTTTGTTATTATTACTTTATAATTATCTGAACTTTAATCACATGATATCCAATGGTGCAACGCACAAATAACTTGCTAGTTATAATATTACTTTTCAATCTCAAGCCTTAAAAAGGCCGTTACCCATCATCTTGGTCAAAAATAGCTAAAGAGTATTGACTTATAGTCAAATAGTCAAACAAATGTAAAGGGTTCATAGAAAAGTCAAATAGCTAGAAAATTACTTAAAATACTATGTTATAAATACAAGGGCAAATTGCATAAAAGTGTACTCAACTTATAGTAAATTTCAATTTAATGTACTCTACTTTTTTTTCTTCAATTTAATGTACTCAACTTATTTTATTATGCAATGTAAGACATATACGGATTTCCATTATCTTATGTTGAAAAAATTACATGTTTCGTCCATATGGTTTATCCCAATAACATTCGTAGTCCCTATTTCATTTTAATTACGCCAGAAAAATGTTTACGTCCGCTTTTATACGTTTTGTCAATTTTTATACGTTAAAATTTAAAAAAAAAAATACATTTTTTTTTAAATTTATGTTTTAAAAAAAATTATTTTTTTTTGAAAAAAATAAACTTTTATAAAAACAATACAATTTTTAATTTTTTTTAAAAAGAATTTTTTTTTTAAATTAAAGTTAAAAAAAAATAAAAAAGTTAAAATTTAGAAAAGAAAATTTTAAAAAAATTAACTTTTTTAAAAAATATATAAAAAGTTTTAAACTTAAATTTTTTTTTTAAATTAATTTTTTTTTAAAGATTAAAATTTTTAAAATTTTATTTTTTTTTAAATCTGGATAATTTTTTTTAAAAAAATTTTAATTTTTTTTTTAAAACTTTATGTTTTTTTTAAAAAATTATTTTTTTTAAATAAATTTAAAAATTTTGTTGTTTTTTTAAAAAATTATTTTTTTAATTTTTTTTAAATTGTAATTTTTTTTAAATTTTAATTTCTTTTAAAAAGTTAACGTTATAAATTGACAAAATTATGAAAACCTATAAAAGCGGACGAAACATTCGTTAGGCGTAATTAAAAGAAATAGGGACTACGAATGTTTGGGATAAACTGGGACCAAAACATGTAATTTTTTCATAATAAAATAACCGCGAAATCCGTTATATGTCTTACATTCAAATCAAATAAGTTGGTACATTAAATTGAAGAAAAAAAAAGTAAAATACATTAAATTGAAATTGGCTATAAGTTGGGTACACTTTTATGCAATTTGCCCTAAATACAATGATGAGGATGACATTCACCACGGTTAAGTATTAATAAAACAAAAATGCCGAGAAACCAAGATTGTAACCTGAGTGGAAAAAACAGGTAGTAAATCTGCAACTAAATCACCGATTTTGTTTATAGTATCAATACGAGATCTGATTTCAATGATGTTATCCTCAAATCTGTACACCACCAGTTTTGCTGATTAATTGATTTGTGTGATAATCAGGAACTTTTTTTGTTAGTTTTTCGTCTGTGATATGTATATTTTATGTGATCTATATGATTGTGTGACGTTAGAGACGCCGATATGAAAATGGACACTTTGATTTAGCTGGTATCGCACTGTTTTGTGGTTAGAACCGATTAAATTGACTTGTATATTGATAATTATAGTGTATCAAACAACTGCTACAAGTTATTTGATGGTAGTTAGTGGTTTACAGTTTTCGGCTCAGGAATTTTTGAGCAGGGATTGCATTTATTTTTTCTCGGATGTCATCAAGTAAAATGAATAAGAACAAAACTTGATATTTATAATTGTGTGCACTTAACCCTCTTGTCACGAGTGTCTAAACTAGCACAAAAGTGTTGGTTTATTGGCTAATAGGGGTTGATCTCACTGCTTGTTGGTGAAGTTGACGAGGAAAAATTGCTCATTTATTACTATTTGTACTCGGTTTTAAATCATATTATTTTTGTATTCAGCCGTTGGTAGCAGGTTCTCATGACGTGGCATTATGTGGCACCAAGTTCTCATGCCTGAGTGGACGCGTCACAGGTTAGAGCTTCCTGTTTTTCTTCCTGTTTCTCTGATCCGATCTCTATGGCTAATCACATACGCCTAATTCATGCAGTATTTTTATTTTAATCTTTTAGTATCTTATTTTTTTTAAATTTGTTTTCAACAGGATGAGGATCCCACCTTTCGCTTGGAGATTATTGAGGATTATTTTACGGTCAGTTCATATTCTTAACTTAATTTATTTAATGCTTTTTTATATGATGCTTATCTAAGTCTATGTTAATGTATCACTGAATTTTATTCGGATTTTGTATAGAAAATATGAATGAATTGATATGAGATATGAGATGTGACAGTTTTATTTGGAAGTTGATGTGTTGTTTGGGCGGTTTTCAAGTTAGACATTTTTAGGTTTAGTGTTTGGTATCTAATTTAGTGTTTGATGTCTCGTTTTTTGTATTGTATGATTTTTTATGACACTCTAAACTATTTATTTATGCAATCATGCTGATTTTATTAAATAAAATCATCCTACACAATAGCAATTTACACGCACGAGTACTTGCTTGTTTGGGTTTAGTTTGTAATGATGTAGATAGATATGATATAGTTGTAATATGTGGTTTTCATAAGCTGTTTGCTCTTTTTTGATGTTGATAAATGAGGTAATGTAAGTGAGTACCAAATATGTAACTTGAACCCTTTAGTTTCGGTTTACTGGTTAAGAGATATTAGATAATGGGGTTTGTGTAACTTGAACCCTCAAGACTTTGTTACTAAAGATTTATCTTCATATCTGTATCTTCAAGTTTATATTCTTAGTCTTAAGGACCACCATTACATCTACAAAATCCAATTTATACATTGAATTAACCATAAACTAAAATGTGAGTACCAAAGTCAGATCAGAAGGAGATAATAGTGAGGAATGGCATCATTGTGTGTATAATGAATGGTGAGAGTGAGATGATGATTGTTTAATCTTGTCAATTATAAGTTTATGCCTCCATTTCAGGAGGGACCGGTTCTATCAAAAGAGTTGCTTGATTTAAAAGAATTGTTTCAAGACATTGTTAATTTGACAGAAGTCAAATGCTTGATATGCCCGGAGATATATGCTAATCTTGATTTGGCTCTAGCTCACATCGAGAGTGTCCATCCGGTGAGTTTCTACTTCTAAGCTTTTCGTTTTGCTAATTTTGTTTGTTATTTTATTAAAGACGTTTTATCAATTAATTTCAATGGTTTTTTTGAATAGTTTCTCTCTCTGGAGCAAGACGAGATCAAATCTCAAGCTGTTACTCGTATGTGTAGTTTGAATCGTGATTTGCTCGAGTATGAGAGGTTTTGCTTGTTGGCATCGATGGTTATTAATTATGTACATGAGGTATTGGGTTTTATAATTTGTAAATTTTAATTGTTGTAATTATGTACATAGGTATTGAAAAATGTCATGTAAAAGTTGTTTGCTTAAACTTCAAATTAAATATCGTGTCTGTTTTGTCTAAAGTTTCTTGTTTATATTGATCAAATTTGAACATCGAATATTGCTATCAAATTATTTATCACTCACAAAAACACAAAACAAAGTTTAAGAGAGTGAAATAACCACACACCTCAATCAATTGTATATTATCCTCACCTACTAAGCTCTCCAATATATTTTGATTGATACATTGTATGAATGTATGTCACAAGTTAAATATAATATAAATAGCAAGCTCGGATGCTAGTTTGATGGAACATGATAGTATTAGCCTCTACAAAAACATCTATAAATAACCGGACAAGACTCGGTCGTCGTTAGACACTTACTTATATCGTAACCCTTCAACAAGGAAAACAAAGCGTGTGAGCAATCCGGTATGCTTGATCCTGTCCAAAATATTTCTGCGTTCTTTCCCTCCTGCAATTTTGCATCATAGCCAAAATGTAGTGAAAAAAGTTGAAATTTTCTATTTTGGTATAATCTACTGTAAGTTTAAGTATTATAAGGAATTGTTTTGTTGGTTATGCCATATACATATTTAGGGTCAAATTCTTAATGTTTTGACTCTTGAAAGTCAAAGTTAAGGATGAAAGTTGACAAACAAACCTTGGTTTGCTTATGAATTTGGTCATCAGCATTAGTAATCTTTTCTATGTAGGAGAACAACGAGTTATAAATTACTTGATGGCAAAACAAATGTTACGTAACATTTTTGGTCATAAGGGATAGAGACCAATTTAATTCAGTTTACCAAAATGAACCAAAAGTACACGGACACCATATAGCATCGTAACACCATATTACCACTGAAAAGCGCACTTTAAAACAAAGCTCATTTACTTCTTTTGTTACTTGAGGTATGTAATAAATGGATAAATGTATGTACCTACTTATCCATATCCATTTTGACTCATCTATTAATGCACTCAAAATAAATGGCTACAATTACTTTACCTGAACCAAATATTAAACACAACACCTAAATGTACAGTACCTCATTAAAGTATATCACCTTTAAAGTATACTCATTTACTTTCTTTTACTTACCCGCATTTAATAGCCCATTTTTAATTTCTATAAAAGATTCTCTCTTTCTCATCAAAACTATTGAACCATTTAAACAACTAACCAACTAGCAAAGTCTAAAATGATGTAACTTTCTGAAGTCCAGATTGATGTAACTTTCTAAAGAGAAGTCGACATGTCTTGTGTCTTAACTTTGCCAACTACTGAAGTCCAGAATGATGTAACTTTATGAAGAACTTGTATATTATTAAATGCAAATTACTAGTGAACTTTATTCCTACTCTTTTCAAGAAGAGACAAATTTAATTCATTTTACCAAAATGAACAAAGTTACACTTACACCATCTAGCATCGTAACACCATATTACCACTTGAACCAAGCATACTTTAAAGCAAAGCTCATTTACTTCTTTTGGTTACTTGAGGTATATAATAAAAGATTCTCTCTTTCTCATCGTAACTACTGAACCATTTAAACAACTAGCCAACTAGCAAAGTCCAAAATGATATAACTTTCTGAAGTTCAGATTGATGTAACTTTCTGAAGAGAAGTCGACATGTCTTGTGTCTTAACTTTGCCAACTACCGAAGTCCAGAATGATGTAACTTTCTGAAGAACTTGTATATTATTAAATATAAATTACTAAAGTGAACTTTATTCCTACTCTCTTTACAAGAAGAGACCAATTTAATTCATTTTATCAAAATGAACCAAAGTACACTTACACCATATAGCATAGTAACACCATATTACCACTTGAACCAAGCGCACTTTAAAGCAAAGCTCCTTTACTTCTTTTTGTAACTTGAGGTATATAATAAATGGATAAATGTATGTACCTATTTACCCATATCCATTTTGACTCATCTATTAATGCACTCAAAATAAATGGCTACAATTACTTTACCCGAACCAAAAATTAAACACAACAACCAAAGGCACAGTACCTCATTAAAGTATATCACCTTTAAAGTATACTCATTTACTTTCTTTTACTTACCCGCTATTTAATAGCCCATTTTTAATTTCTATAAAAGATTCTCTCTTTCTCATCAAAACTATTGAACCATTTAAACAACTAACCAACTAGCAAAGTCTAAAATGATGTAACTTTCTGAAGTCCAGATTGATGTAACTTTCTAAAGAGAAGTCGACATGTCTTGTGTCTTAACTTTGCCAACTACTGAAGTCCAGAATGATGTAACTTTATGAAGAACTTGTATATTATTAAATGCAAATTACTAGTGAACTTTATTCCTACTCTCTTTACAAGAAGAGACAAATTTAATTCATTTTACCAAAATGAACCAAAGTACACTTACACCATCTAGCATCGTAACACCATATTACCACTTGAACCAAGCATACTTTAAAGCAAAGCTCATTTACTTCTTTTGGTTACTTGAGGTATATAATAAATGGATAAATGTATGTACCTACTTACCCGTATCCATTTTGACTCATCTATTAATGCACTCAAAATAAATGGCTACAATTACTTTACCTGAACCAAAAATTAAACACAACACCTAAAGGCACATGTACCTCATTAAAGTACATCACCTTTAAAGTATACTCATTTACTTACCCGCTATTTAATAGCCCATTTTTAATTTCTATAAAAGATTCTCTCTTTCTCATCAAAACTATCAAACTATTTAAACAAACCATCCAACTAGCAAAGTCCAAAATGATATAACTTTCTGAAGTCCAGATTGATGTAACTTTCTGAAGAGAAGTCGACATGTCTTGTGTATTAACTTTGCCAACTACCGAAGTCCAGAATGATATAACTTTCTGAAGAACTTGTATATTATTAAATATAAATTACTAAAGTGAACTTTATTCCTACTCTCTTTACAAGAATAGACAAATTTAATTCATTTTACCAAAATGAACCAAAGTACACTTACACCATATAGCACAATAACACCATATTACCACTTGAACCAAGAGCACTTTAAAACAAAGCTCATTGACTTCTTTTTGTTACTTGAGGTATATAATAAATGGATAAATGTAGTACTTTATATTAACCAAAAGTTAAACACAACACCTAAAGGCACAATACCTCCTCATTAAAGTATATCACCTTTAAAGTATACTCATTTACTTTCTTTTACTTACCCTCTATTTAATAGCCCATTTTTATTTTTTTATAAAAGAATCTCTCTTTCTCATCAAAAATATCCAACCACTTAAACAACTAGCCAACTAGCAAACTCCAAAACGATGTAACTTTCTGAAGCCCTGATTGATGTAACTTTCTGAAGAGAAGTCGACATGTCTTGTGTCTTAACTTTGCCAACTACCGAAGTCCATAATGATGTAACTTTCTAATGAGAAGTCGACAAGTCTTGTGTCTTAACTTTGCCAACCACCGGAGTCCAGAATGATGTAACTTTTTGAAGAGAAGTCGACATGTTTGTGTCTTAACTTTGCCAACTACGAAGTCCAGAATGATGTAAATTTCTGTAGAGAAGTCGAATGTCTTGTGTCTTAATTTTGCCAACTAACAAAGTCTTAAATGATGTAACTTTATGAAGAGAAGTGAACGTCAACAAACAATAAATCAAAATGATGTCTTTATTGTGAGGGGCACTTGTTACTATAGGTGCGATTGGTTTCTCTTACTTTTTTTTTTTTTTTTTTTTTTTTGGTCTTTAAGTGATGGGCACACTTGTTATAGGTGTTTTTTTTGGATGATATATATATTATATATGTATAAACGATTAGCTACGTATAACGGCGAAGACGCGTAACGGTGTTATTTTGTGGGCGAGATATTTTGTATTTATACGAGGGTATGGAGTAAATGAAGTGAATAAAGTTAATCGATTAAATTGAAATTTAATATATAAATTGTAATTAAGTTTTTATATTTTAAGCAAACGTTTTTTTTAAAACGTACATGTTACTTTCAATTGAAAAATCAATTGAGAGTATCGGGTACCATGGCACCATTCCAGCGCCATTCCACGTGGAGTCCCAAATGGCACCGTCATTTTCAAATACCCCACACCCCCTCCTACGACACCATTTTTGGCGTGAGTTAGCAGGCGCAACGCCAATTTAGTATTTGCATTTTTTTAAAGTAGTTGTTGGAGCGTAAGTAATAATTGAAAATTTAAAATTTCCTTTATAAGTACTGCCCACATTTAACTATTTTTCACACAACAAATATATTCTTTCTACCAAAAAACACCTTTCGTATGTCTTTTTTTTCTCGTATAATAATTAGTATTTTTATTTGAATGAGTAAAAAATTTGTTGCTTTGAAAAAAAAAATGTTGAGTCCTAAATAATGAAATGACCTAAGTGATGAGTGATAGACTATTTTAGTGTATAAATAATAGAAAATAAATGATGAAATTACACTAAAGTGTCAAAAAAAAGCTTAAGCCATAGCTTTAAAGAATATACAACTATGTTGTTATTACTTCCTCATTAGCTGATTGACTTATCCAAATACTTGTTAAAGTCCAATTGTTTGAGCACTTGTGTTTGAGTCAATAGACCCATGTTCAAGTCTCACTTTTGGCATTTGCTTCATATAGGTACCCACCTCCGCAAAACCTATGGGCACACTGGAAAGACTTTGTGGAATAAGAGCGCAGGAGTCCGAGTCTTGGCTCGTACTCACTCCAGTTGGTGCCTCACTAGGCCATGAGAGTTGTCGGAGCTATTCCTTGTGGGATGGACAATGGCTTGTGCCAAAAGGCACCCGGGGTCAGGGTGTTCCCGCCAATCTACATCTTTTTGTGAAAAAAGAGAAAAATGATACTACTATATGTGCCTGCAAATCTTCTTACTTGCATGATTGTGATAACTGACAAGTAAAAAGATAAATGAACTAAATTTAAAGTGAGAAATAGTGTAGCACACATGTAACATGTGTTGAGTTTATAATACATGATATACAATAATAACATGTAGACATCAAGAGTACACAGCGGAAGACTAAAGATCATAACAAATAAATAATTAACTGAAAGTATGCGTAACGTACCTCTTGCGAATGTCAGATCTCTTAAACAAAACAAAGAAGTAGTTTAAAGAGTTTTCCCTTACCGTTTTACAACTCAAACCAATTGGTGTAAGAATAGTGTCTTACTACCACGTTCTTGTATACACGAATTAACCAACGAATCAAGCGATTGCTAAATCTAACACAAGTCCTCGTTTTAAGAAAAAAACGAAACCAAACTCCCTAACAAGGGGGTGTTCGGCCGAGATTTTCAAGAGAGGAGAGAGAGATCTAGGGTTAATTCAATGCACAAAGATATGAAAAACCCTAGAACCTAGCCTTGCTTATATAGTGAATGGAAACTTTGGGAACAAGTTGGGTGGGGTTGAGAACCCATTCCTTGGCGGCCACTAGAAAAGCCAAGAGAAACCCATAACTTTTCCTTTTCAAGATTTTCCATTACTAGTCCTTTTCTTTTCATTTAACTGGCGTTAGTCATTTTCCGTAAATACTTACGATCGTTAACGGACTTAATGTGCAATAATTAATCGTAAACATTAACATTAATTATTTAACTTTAATTCTCAATCACTAATGTGTGCAATCGCGGGTCAGGAGTTGAATCCGGACATTTACGTGTTTGTAAATATATACATTTCCAACAGCTCCCACTTTGATATGTTTACAAAACGTGAAATGACATTGGTTAGCGTCTAGCAACACGCCAAAGCCCCCGGTACAACTCCTGATGGTTTTCGAGAGAAAAACCAAGTTTCGATGATTCATCATCATATTCATCCTTTTGTTTCTAATACCATGTTAATAAGAATATAGATCTCACTCATTTCTTAATTAACTATTTTGTTTCTCGCTTTATGTGATTGATCAAGATTACCAATTCTTCTGAACACATTCCTCAAGACCTGGCATGGCCATGCAAACATCTTAACAACCCTACGAGGGGCCAGCAGTATTATACTTCAAAATAACTTTGAAGGAAACAAATCTATTGACTACGAGCAGTATTCATAAATTTCCAACACTTCGAAAACAACTCTTATAACTACCAGTTCGTTATAGCGTTAGATTGCTTCTAAAAATGCACTACATCCATGACATATCTACGGTATCTCAATTCAGAGGATAAATATCCATGATATACTTAACGACAAAGATCCATAAAGTATTATCATGGGGGTGGGATAAGTCCTATACTCAATACATTGAATATCATCTGAAATTAGTCATGCTACGCATCAATATACTTTCAAGTATATTCTAACTAATACTCAGATTTGTCTTAATTCAATATCATTCTCATGTTATTGATTGACAACGGACTATTTAGAATAACTCAAGTTATTCAAGGATTTAAACATGCAAATATAGAATAACATCATAATAAATGAATAATAAACGTAACAAAATACTTTATTTCATTTGAATAATAATGTTTACAATATCCTTTATCCAAATACTAAATAGATCAATGCATGATAATTCTTAGTTAATGAATTTTGCCTCAAGTCATGATAATCATACTTGTTGACAAGGCATAATTTCAACTAACTTTGATCCATAGGAATTTTGAGAATACTTATTTCAAGAATTCAATAAGTGAATTTCTTGTATATGTTTACACATATCTTGATATTGTCATATCATTCCATAAGGCGCGTGATAACCTGAACCACCCTTTTATGACAATCATCTTTCAAAACTTTAAAGTTTTAAAGTATTCTTTATTCTTTAATGTATAATGCAACTATGCTCTTAGTTGAGCATAACTAGTCAACATGGTCATCATCAAGGATACCATGACTAGAATTGAGTGTCATCTCAATTATACTAGCATCATTGTGTACAACAATATGCTCTTTAAACATCCGTAAACTTTGAACAGTTATAGTGTAATGTTGGTGCCTACCAAAATTCAAGTTTGTTGGCAATGACAATTATGAAACAATTGCCATATTTTCATCCATAGAATCTAGGAGCATCTCCAGACTGTGGAATGTGATTCTAAATCCAAACATATTCCTTTTAAAATATTTATTACACTAACAACTTTCAATGTTGTCAAATTATCTTGTAATCAAGCATGACACAACAATCTTACAACATGATGTATGATGAATCTTCAAGTTAGACTTTAAGATCTCATTATATATCCATCATGTTCTATTAGACTCATTTATTTTACCGCATATGTTCATAGTAATAAACATATATTCCAAGGTTGTATGTTTTATTTCCAAATCTTACAAACGAAGTTTCATTACCAACTAAAACTTAATTTAGGTGGAATGTAGTTGCCCATACAACTTATAAGATTTAAAATAATACTCCCACTAGCTTCGGGAATACTTATGAGCTATCTTATTTTAATTATTAAATCTATCATGGATTTAATATTAAACATAAGAATCATCTCCTTGATGCATGCATATATCCATTCATGAATTCTTGCGATCGTACATATTCAAAGATTATTTGAATTCATAAAAACTCCTTTGCATTACTTATCGTCCTCGCAAAATTAATTCCAGAACAAAGAGTTTTTATATTCATTGTCAAAATTTCATATCAATGAAACTAAGTATGACAATTATAATCTTTATACTTCTATTTAATGTATCTAGAAAAGAATATTCAATCATAGTTAATTACTTAGTTATGATTAATATTATTATCACTAGACATGCATTAAATATGTGTACAATATTGTCCATATGATTTCTACACAAAGATTTAAACCACTAGGGTTTCCATCCTTTGAAGAAACTCATATTCATTATTAAGATAAACCAAGTATCTAAAGTTGATTATCTTTTTGGACAGCATCTCAACATTCATAGTATGATTGATTTACCACAATTCAACATTTGGTAAATTTATCATTATGATTAACAGGCTTACCATGATCCTGTACTCATATTCCTCAGCATATTAAATATCTGAGATATCCTTACGGATCTATGAATGACAATTCCATCATATTAAGGTCTATCATTTTCATGTTTAGCCTCATCATGATATTTGCTAGTGCATTTTAGAAGATTGTGTATTTTGTAATTCAATCTTTCAAGATCTAAACAAAACTCCCACTTGCCTTTAAAAAATTTAAAGATTACCTTTAAATAGTTTAGCAAGTAGAGCAACAATACATTGTTCTCTTTTGGGATATTACAAAAAACATTGATAGTTCCTGACTTTAGTTTGTTACAACCTACTTTACAAGTTTAACAAATTCAGAACTTCATTATAAGACTTAATGTGATTCATCACATTCCAAAAACAAATGGTGTCTTATCAATCTTCTAGGTTGGAGTCTTATTGAGTATATTCAATCTATATTCAATCTTTTAACCTTGATAACATGTGGAAGAAACTACAGTTATCTTGAATCAAACATGCCAATAGATTTTGATTCTTCTAATTGAACATACCATAAAACTATGGTATTTCATTAGAATTAATATTGTAAGATAATCTAACAATATTTTAAGATAACCATCTACTCTTTGGCTTACCTATTTACCAACAAAGTAAAACTTAATGGTACAATAGAATTACCAAGTTAATTGCATGCATTATAACACAAGTATCCTTGACCAAGTCAAAAGACATATCAGTTATAATCCCACTATACGTTATAAGTCATTGATCAACTCATTGACTTCATGCATATGTCTTAAAACACAGCAAGTTAACGTCTTACTTTATATTGTAAGTCTTGTATTAAAAGACTTCATGTTTGTGACTTCACAAAATCATAACATTTATAATTAAAGTAATTATGAACATCACCTCGGGTTTCAATTTCAAGTTAATATTTTCTACATATATTTAGGTCATTCAACGAATACTTAAATTCAAAGTAGTATTAGATTACTTCATTTAATTATGTCATTCCATGAAAAGTTCAACGTAAGAAACTGCAAAATCATCCATGCTCGTTCTCACGACACGTGGATATTTTACCTTGGTCTATAATCTAGTTCACGTTCTCACGTAACATAAATTGCAACAACAAGTGTTTCTTAAATATTGAATGACATAAATATTTAAAATAAAGTAGTCTTTGTTATCATCTTGACACATGTTCTTAATAGGGCAATCATACACATTTAAATGTATAATTCCTATTAGAATGTTACTCTCTGACCTTGCGGTCAAGAGAATCCATTTAAATCATATTTATATGTGTTGTACCTTGCACACAATAAAGATTTCTCCCACTTGTGCATGTAACAACATCATGTAGCATATAAACAACACGATACACGTTAGTTTATTTGATTAATATGATTTGTGTCATAGATATAACAAGTAGATGTAGGACTATATTGATTAGTAAGGAAACGCACATGACTCTCCTTAAAAACATAAGTGCCTACAATTGGAAAGTAATTATCTTTGAAGATAATCTAGGTTACTACACAGGAAATAAGGCTTGTAGCCTCCAATGAATTAGAAATCAATAAAACAACTTCTTATTCAGTAAGCAACACAAATGCTCCAATGGAATTGACAACATTGTAAGTGTTGCATAACCAGTGAAAACAACTTGCTTGCTTTTTACTTTCCTACACCTTTGAAGAACCATAAGTAATTATTACTTAGGTACTAAAAGGTGTATTCTACTATGTGAATGATGGGTTATCCATCAATGTTATTAACTTGAAAAATTGGGTATGCAATTTCTTCCTTAACAAGCCTACCATCCCCATACTCGTATGTAGCACCTTTAAAGGTTAAAGCAAAACAACTAGATAAATAATTCTAGTTTGCCTTTTACCAATTTTCGCGGTAATTAGTCTATCTTCTAATTTTGTAACTCATATACATGTTTTCCAGTTAACCAACATTCATGTTTGTTACAAAAGGATTCATTCACCAAATGAGGGCAATGAAATCTTTATGGAAAATATGATGTGCAATTCATTGCTATGAGTTACATTAGAATTTAGACAATTCAAACGTTCCTATTATACATTTCTCA
The DNA here is from genome assembly GCA_910596185.1 of Chrysanthemum makinoi. Classification (NCBI taxonomy): domain Eukaryota; kingdom Viridiplantae; phylum Streptophyta; class Magnoliopsida; order Asterales; family Asteraceae; genus Chrysanthemum; species Chrysanthemum makinoi. The sequence continues at coordinate 16,462,020 of OU343220.1, forward strand.
TTCATGAAAAGGAATAGGATTGAGTCTCATGCTTCTCCCATGGAAAAGAGATTTCGTTTGTCTTTTCGGTAAATTATTCTCGATCAAACATTTGTTTGAAAGCGAGAATGGATCAATTACTGATCAAAGACTAAACCTCGTTTTACGTTAAATTTTGCATTTATACATTCAAAAGAATTACAAAATTCAATTTTAGTATTTTCGATAATTAACCTTTTCAAGAAAATTAAATACCCATGGTTCATAATCATATAACCATTTAATTTTCACTGAAAACTAGGATCCAAATTGACATAGTTTCATCACATCAGTTGATCTGCTAGTAATGAAATTATTCAAGATGGTACGAGTCGAACCTCAATTGCCAATTTTCAAATTGCAATTCCTAGATTTATGGGATTTACATTTAGCCAATTTCAATTGCCATGTAAACATGTTTTATCCCCATCTTATGCCTTGAGTTGCCAGTTCTCACTACAAAACTCAATTAAGTTGTCCAACTTAAGAAACTGCAAAATCGTCCATGCCCGTTCTCACGACACGTGGACATTTTACCCTTTGATCTAAGTCACGTTCTCACGCAAATAAAAGGTAATCTTAGGTGTTTCCGTTTCGTTGGATGGCATATTACTTAAATTTAAAGGGTAATAATTTTGATGTCAAATCAAATATGTACAAAGATGTCATGCATTCATCTTCGTAACATAGGTTTTATTAAAACATTTATATCTTGTTTTAATGTACAAGCTTTTCATCATCAAACTTTAACTGAGGTATTGGATTCACCAATCAAGGAATTTAGTGTTAATTATCATCCATTATACCGTACTTTTGCATAAGTGTAAACACTTAGTGTTTCGGGTAATTGCCACCGAAGTGGCGCATGGAATTAAAACTAATTCACCCTTAAGATGAGCTTGCACATTTAATGGCTTACTAAGTAGCTCCATTTGAACTTACAAGGGAGAGGACCGGTAAGCGCTAAAGCATAACCTTAGACATCCTTTCGGTGTGCGCACTTCTTTATTAACCCCTTTATAGTTCATTCTAGTGGGTGAGCCGTTCAGACCATTTGTACCAAAGTCACCAATCAATTAAACGATTATGATTACTATGCTTAAAAATACATGTTTCACCATTGTTTAGGTCAGTTTATTTTTCTTGTAAAAATACCCTTGTTATACATAACAAACAAGCAAGTATTTAAAAATAAACATATAAACAATGAATGCATAACAAAAAAATAAGTCATGCATATCAAATAGCCACATGCAAACCTTTTGATAAATCTTATTAATAATCAATTCTAGATCTGTCAATATGTACATGTTTAATTAAGACTTTCACCCGTTTGACATAATGTACAAGGTGAGCCACATGCATCGATTCATCGATTGCGTAAGTCAAAATTAAACACATACCACATAGCACATAATTGATTAAATTAATAATGATTGAGGTATTCCCCAAATTTAGATCTATCATAATATTTAGTGTATATCACTTAATCAATAAAGACATACAATAAAAGCAGATCCATGATAAAACATGCATGTAATTATCATGGACATAAATTACACTTAACAATTAATGCAATTAAAACAGAGTTACGCAATACACATAAAATTGCATGCATCCTAGGGTTTCTAATCCAATTAAAACTTAAGTTTACAAAACCCTAATTAGGGCACACACAAAAAAACGCCCCCCCTAAAAAATTAGGGTTTAGGTTTTGCAAACCCTAGATCTACGCATACAAATAATAACACAATCATGTTTATTTTATTTATGTGTTTCAGTAATTAATTACTTGTTATACAAGGCTCGTGATGCCACTGTTGAGTTTATAATACATGATATACAATAATAACATGTAGACATCAAGAGTACACAGCGGAAGACTAAAGATCATAACAAATAAATAATTAACTGAAAGTATGCGTAACGTACCTCTTGCGAATGTCAGATCTCTTAAACAAAACAAAGAAGTAGTTTAAAGAGTTGTCCCTTACCGTTTTACAACTCAAACCAATTGGTGTAAGAATAGTGTCTTACTACCACGTTCTTGTACACACGAATTAACCAACGAATCAAGAGATTGCTAAATCTAACACAAGTCCTCGTTTTAAGAAAAAAACGAAACCAAACTCCCTAACAAGGGGGTGTTCGGCCGAGATTTTCAAGAGAGAGGAGATGAGAGATCTAGGGTTAATTCAATGCACAAAGATATGAAAAACCCTAGAACCTAGCCTTGCTTATATAGTGAATGGAAACTTTGGGAACAAGTTAGGGCTTGGGTTGAGAACCCATTCCCTTGGCCGGCCACTAGACAAGCCCAAGAGAAACCCATAACTTTTCCTTTTCAAGATTTTCCATTACTAGTCCTTTCTCTTTTCATTTAACGGTCCTTAGTCATTTTTCCGTTAAATACTTAATGATCGTTAACCGGACTTAATGTGCAATAATTAATCGTAAACATTAACATTAATTATTTAACTTTAATTCTCATTCGCTAATGTGTGCAATCCCGTGGTCACGAGTTCGAATCCAGACATTTACGTGTTTGTAAATATATACATTTCCAACAACATGTTGTATGATTGTGTGGGTAAGGAGATTATGTAAAAAGATTAAAAAAAACGGCTATAGAATGAATTATGAAAAAGGTACTTAAAAAGTGTTTTTTTATTAGTTTTAACTAGTTAATTAAAAGACCCGTGAAATTCACGTGTATTTTAAAAAGCTGAGAAAAAGTAGTTAATGACATTGCGTATAAAGTTGTTGATGATGAAACATACATTATATCGAACACGATAGTTAAATAACCAAAAACAACATAACCAACTTTAATTCTATTTTTTTAATCTTAACTCGAGATATGGCCGCATATAGCTGGGATCACAAATGCGTAACACTTCTTTGCACAACATGTTGGTTGTGCTATTTATGAGGTTTTAGTCTTTGTCACAAATAATCCATTTTCAATCAATTTTTGCTCCTAGCTCGAGATATGATCACATATAGATGACCATATCTAAAAGCAGGTCATTGCAAATACAAACCCGCTTCCTCGAGAAATTGTCATGGACTTTTGCTGATCGCCATCGACACGGGAATTGTTGCCACACTATGACTAACGACGACCGTTTATCTGACGGTGAGATTTTCATCCTTACGATAAGCATTGTTTTACCAAAATGGCTTCTGTTGATCATAGTGGCCTCAATGCAAGTTTTCATCAACCGAGCCACCCGAAATATTGTTCCATTGCGCAAACCTTTTGGTTGAGCAATGTTCTGTAACATTATCGGAACACCCATTTTCATTAGTGTTTGTAACCAATTGTCCTCGAATACTGTTGGGGGTTAGCTCCCAGAACAGGGTTAAGACAATCAATGACAGTAGCAATACCACTTGGTGGTTACCGGATATCACTTGGAATCGTGTGATCACTTTCCAAATTAAACTATTCGACCTAATTCCGGGTATCACGAATATCTACTTGGGATAAGACCAAATGCAATTAGAGAATTAGGCACAATTCTATAACCCTTTCGCTAATAAGTGTTTATCGTTTAAATCTGTTTCCTCATGCATGTTCAGATCTCCTATATATAGGAGGTTACTCTTGAGCTATTCCAATGGAATTATGAGTATTAATCGGCCCATTAATAGCCTCATAATTATCCCCATTATAGCCGTTAGTGGTTACATGACCAATTAAACGTGGTCATAAAGAAGTTGTAACTGCCATTTAGCAGTACTTTCCCATAAGCAGTACTTTCCACTAGCGGTACTTTCACTACAGTGGAAATCACCTATCGTGGAAATACGCTATCGATACTTTCATAGCATCGGTAGCTTTCACGACTGCTATCGGTGGAAACACGCCTATCAGTGGAAACCGCTTGTCGATGGAAACCACAAGCAAGATTTTCACCAAGCAAGTACTTTCACCACCACGGTACTACCAATACAAACCACTATAAGAGTCTGGGAGTTCATGGACCTTATGGGTGTACACTCCGTACCTCCTAACCCATTGCAAGGTGTGAACTAATCCCACAAGTGCACTAAATTTTCCAACAATCCTCCCCAAATTTAGTTCACTTCCTTTGCATGAAAAATAAACATCAAGCAAAACATGTGTATAACGAAAATGTCGAGGAGGATTGAATTTCCATCTTAGTAAATTACACGTTCAAATATTCGAGAATCGAGGTGTTCTAAGAATTGAACCCTTCAACCCATTTGAATACCTGAAGATAAAATACACACAAGTTTTTCAAACACTTATGACTCTGACACTATACAAGCCATGTGTCCATATCCAAATTCATAAATGTTGTAAATGCTAAAAGTCCAAAGCTTCTGAGCGGCAAAACTTCAACATTTACATAGGTGGTTCCTCTTTAGTCATGCTCCTGCCAAGCACTTTTCAAAGAAAAATAACCATTAAGAAGTAAAGACTTCATCCTCCTTTCAGCAGGTTATGAGCACAACCTTGGGATGTAAATAAAAACATGTGCTCCAGTCAATCGAATGTTCAGCTTTCCACATTGAACTCAGCTCCTAAGTTTCCTCAGGAGGGAGTTGGGTGTCCTAGCATTCAGTGACTAAGTTGGACTTAAACCCATCCCTTTAGCGGACTTTATAACCAAGTCTCTAGCCGACCTCTTCGTAAGTGATCACCTAAGTTTGTTGAGATCTCACAAACTCTATAGATACCACCCCATTCATGATAAGCTCACGAATCATGCTATGCCTGACACCTAAGTGTCTAGACTTACCATTGTACATCCGGCTATAAGCCTTAGCCAATGTAGCTGCACTATCACACCGGATAGAAATAGGTGCTATAGGTTTAGGCCACAATGGAATCTCAAGAAGCAAGTTTTTTCAACCATTCACTTCTTTACCGCAATGCTAGAGCCACAAATTGATTCCATTGTTGAACTGGTGATGCAAGTTTGCTTCTTGGATGCCCAAGAAATTGCACCTCCACCAAGTAGGAATACCCAGCCAATGGTAGACGAATTGTCTTGTTATCGATCCAACTTGCATCGGTGTAACCTTCCAACAGCGATGGGTAACGTATATGAGAGACTATAATCCATAGTTCTCTTCAAATACTTCAGTACCCTTTGAATCGCTTGCCGTGATGAGCACTAGGATTACTAGTATACCGCTCAATTTTCCCACTGCAAAACCAATATCGGTCTTGTACAAGTCATGGCATACATCAGCAGACCAATTACCCTAGAATACTCAAGTTGAGATACCGCCTTGCCATGATTAGGCACCGACTTCTCACAAGTATCCATAGGTGTACTCACGGAGTACAATCAAAGTAATTAAATTTCCTCAAGACCTTCTCAATATAATGAGAGGCCGGAGAGATAGAAATTCTATTACTTTCATGTTTAATCCTTATACCAAGGATAACATCGCCCTCCCCATGTCTTTCATGGAGAACCTTGATGACAAAAATTCCTTTGTCGAGTCAACTGATTTTGGTCAGTGCCAAAGATCAACATGTCATCAACATATAGACAAATGATGACTCCTTTACCTGATTCATCAAATTTGCTATATACACATTTGTTAGCTTGGTTAAGAACATAACCACTAGACAAAACCACTTCATCAAATTTTGATGCCATTGCTTAGGTGCCTGCTTAAGTCCATAAAGAGACTTAATCGGTTTACACACCTTGTTTTCATTGCCGGGCAAGATGAAGCCCGAGGTTGGTTCATATAAACCTCCTCTTCCAATTCACCATTCAAGAAAGCTGTTTTCACATCCATCTGATGAATAACCAGATTGTGAATAGATGCCATAGCAATCAGCAGCCTTATGGTATACGATCGAGCCACGAGGGCATAAGTATCAAAATAGTCTATTCCTGATTTTTGTTTAAAGCCCTGAATGACTAGTCTAGCCTTGAACTTTTCAATAGTTCCATCTACCTTCATTTTCCTTTTGAAAATCCATTTGCAACCTAGAGGTTTGCAACCTGGTGGTAGATCAACCAACACCCAAGTGTTGTTGCCCATGATGGAATCCATCTCATCATTGATTGCTTCTTTCCAGAAGGCAATGTCTTGGGACTTCATTGCTTCTTCAAATGTCTTGGGATCATCCTCAACAATGAAGCAATAGGAGTATTGGCGAGACCTCATCCACTGTACCTTCAACTAAGTATAGTTGAAACTTCAGGTCCAAATGACTTTGGAGTCGACCCTTTTGCTCTTCTGAGCACAGGTTCAGTTGTGAACCACAACCTCATCAGGGACCACTGATGGTTCATCATCGAGGACCTCTGATACACCGGTGTCATGAGTTCCATTAGGAATCCTCTGACTTGGTCTAGGGACTGATGAGAATCTATTCTCATCAAAGTCTGCATCCCTTGATTCAATTATTGAGTTAATTGAAACATGTTCATTAGGTTCAATAACATAGAACCTAAAAGCCTTGGAATGCTCAACATATCCAACAAAGATGCAATCAATGCCTCTTTCACCCAAAGTCTTTAGCTTTGGATTAGGGAGTCTTACAACGCCCAAATTTCTACAACCCCAAACCTTGAGATAATTCAGTTGGTTTCCTTTTAGTCCGAGTTCATAAAGGGTAACCTTGTTCCTTTGTTGGGAACCCTATTTAGCAAATAGCAGTGTTAACATAGCTTCACCCCGGAACCCTTGACTCGATCTGAATAGGACAACATGGAATTAACCATCTCCTTCAGCACCTGTTTTTCCTTTCGAAATACCATTTTGTTGAGGAGTATAAGGGGGCGTTTCATGGATTATTCCAACAGTGAAATCAGTGAGTATCCATGTACTCACCTCCCCTATCAGTCCTTAATCTTTTGATCAAGGACCCAAGTTGTAATTCAACTTCAGTTTAAACACTTTGAATTTATCTAATGCTTCATCCTTGGTATGTAACAGATAGACATAACAAAATCTAGAAGCATCATCAATAAATGTCACAAAGTACTTCTTATTACCCAAAGAAGGAGTGGCATGCAAATCACACAGTCCATTGTGAATAAGCTCCAAGATCTTAGTCTCACGACTAACACCCCGAAAGGGTTTCTTGGTTATCTTGGTCAACATGCAAGTTTTACACTTTTCAGTGTCCATATCAAAAGCAGGGATTAAACCATCCCTAGACATATCTTGCATCCTTTTATAGTGAACATGACCAAGTCTAGCATGCCAAAGGTTAGAATCACTCTGGTCATATGTGGTCACAAAATTTGAAATAACAATGTCATGGTAATATTAAGCCCTGAACATTTGATTACATAAATAACCAAAACCAATAAAAACACCACATTTAGAAAGAACAAATTTATCAGATTCAATAACTTGTTTATATCCATGATTATTCAAAACACTACTTGAAACCAAGTTTTTCCTTATATCGGGAACATGAATAACATTAAACAAAGTTACAATCTTTCCGAGACTAAACCTAAGATCTACACAACCACGACCATGCACCAAGGCCGTTGACTCATTTCCCATGTGAAGAATAGAACCATCATTCAGTGACTCATAAGTCTTGAACCAGCTTCTATCTTTACACACATGAACTGTTGCACCTGAGTCAACCCACCAAGCAACATCATCATCCGCACATAAAAGATTGAGATACATATGTAACATAATAAATCAAAAGACTTATTAAACATATTCGACCTTTCGATGAAGTTGGTGAACCACCACTAACCCGAACCATTAGTGCTGATCCATTGGCTTTACCACCAACTTTAACACCCTTGCAGTCCCTTTTAATGTGACCGGTCTTGCCACATTTCCAACAAGTAGGTGTTGCCTTCTTGTTAGGATCTGCCCTTGTGTTATCATGAAATTTGCATTTGCCTTTGTTGTCATTGTATCTGGTGGAGTTGTTATGCTCCACCATATTGACAACAGATGGTCAGCAGATTGCCACTCTTTGGCTTGTCATTATCCTGCACTTTGAGATTCCTCAATGTGCGATGACTACCAACTCAACAAGAGTTAACTCCTCCTTCATATGTTTCAAGGTATGCTTGAAATCTTTCCATGAAGGAGGGAGTTTGTCAATGACACAAGAGACTTTGATAGCCTCATCCATGTTCATTTGGTGTTGTGTAAACCTTCCAAGTATTCCAAGAAGTTCATTGTATTGTTCCATAACTGGTCTTGAATCAGTCATTTTGAAATTTGTGAAATTACTAACAAGGAACTTCTTACTTGATGCATCCTCAGCATATATTTGGCATCCAAGGAATCCTACAGTTCTTGGAAGATTCAAAGTTCGATAAATATCAAAAGAGAATCGACATACCATTGAGAATAAGACCTCTGCATATGTAGTCATCATTCTCCCATTTGCTCCTCCTCGATCGCTCCACAGTAGCATCATCCCCATCATCAGGAATTGGAGTAGTCAACACATAGACCACACTCATGCTTGACAGCAAGAAGTGCATCTTCTTCTGCCACCTCCTAAAGTCCACCCCTTCAAACTTGTCCAACTTAGCAAAGTTTGAAGCCATGTGTTTCATTGCAGCAGTTGCCATTGATTATCACAAAATAGTTTACTTTGATTGTTGGGGGTTAGCTCGAGCAGGGTTAAGACAATCAATGTCAGTAGCAATACCACTTGGTGGTTACCGGATATCACTTGGAATCGTGTGATCACTTTCCAAAGTAAACTATTCGACCCTAATGCCTGGTATCACGAATATCTACTTGGGATAAGACCAAATGCGCATTAGAGAATTAGGCACAATTCTATAACCCTTTCGCTAATAAGTGTTTATCGTTTTCTGTCTGTTCCTCATGCATGTTCAGATCTCCTATATATAGGAGGTTACTCTTGAGCTATTCCAATGGAATTATGAGTATTAATCGGCCCATTAATAGCCTCATAATTATCCCCATTATAGCCGTTAGTGGTTACATGACCAATTAAGCGTGGTCATAAAAAGTTGTAATCGCCATTTAACGTTATACTTTCCATAAGCGTGCACTTTCCACTAGCGGTACTTTCACTACAATGGAAATACGACTATCGATTGGAAATCACTGCTTATCGATACTTTCATAGCATCGTACTTTCGGGCTATCGGTGGAACACGCCTTTATCGATGGAAGCAAGCTTATCGTGGAAACCACAAGCAAGATACTTTCACCAAGCAAGACTTTCACCAAGTACTACCAATACAAACCACTATAAGAGTCTGGGAGTTCATGGACCTTATGGGTGTACACTCCGTACCTCCTAACCCATTGCAAGGTGTGAACTAATCCCACAAGTGCACTAAATTTTCCAACAATCATCACGAATGTCAAACTTTACTATTCTTAAAACCCTACAATTACATGTAAATGGCAAGCATCGTGTATGAGATTTCACATCTAAATTTTAACTTTGATATAAAGTTTTGACTTAAACCAACATGTGATAAATGTCTAAGTATTTTTAACATGATACTTAAAAGTGGAAAGATACGCAATAAAAATAAAAACTGATGAGCATCATAAAACAAAGGCTTAACAATACTAATTGAAAGGATATATTAACAAAAACTAATGCCAATCGGTTAAGAAATAAGCATTAGAGTCGAGACTATAATGAATTTTGCATTGCCCTCGTTTGTTTGAGGCTGCATAACATAAACAACCACCAGATAAGAATAGCAATCAACGTCGAACCATGTGTACTTAATATGTGTCGTCTAAGTACTTTTCCACAGGTTTAGCAAAATTGTTCAATTATTCTTTCTCTAACAAATTGCCCAGTAACGTCTAACAAAACCAATCAAAATGTTACATATACATAATCTCATATAAAAACACATACGTGTAATTTAAAAAGGTATTCAATATTTTCTTAAGCGGTTTGAAGTCGAAGTCATGAACAGAACCTTGGAAATCATCTATCTTCTTAGCCAATGTCTTGTTATTGAAGTTAAGACGCGTTGGGTTTGACATTATTCAATAAGAAGGTTAAATCTTTGCTAAGATGGTACATTTGCAAAGTAACAACTTTCACTTCACTCAATTGGAATTGGACCCCGAGACCAAGCCGTCTCAACTATTGCTTACATCTTGTTAAACTGAAACATACCATCCATAGACAAATGACTACATGTAACAAAAAAAAGGTTACAAATTGAATTCGAATAAATAGGTACTTGAGCTACATCATCATTTTTAGAAAAATTGTAGCATAAGAATATATAAAATTGCATAAGAATTAAAAGCTCTAGTTTTGAAAAAATAAAATGGGTTAATTCTACATATTGGCCATAAACTTTCTAAAAATTTCAATTGTTGGTAATGAACTTTGAAAAATATCATTATCACCATCCAAACTTTTTTGTACTGAAAAATATTACCTATATGAGAACCGAGATAAAAAAAGTATATTACCAATATGAGAACCGAGATAAAAGTACATTACTTATATGAGAACCGAGATAAAAAGTATATTACCAATATGAGAACCGAGATAAAAAGTTTGGATGGTGATAATGGTATTTTTCAAAGTTTATTACTTACAACTGAAAATTTTGGAAAGTTCATGGTCAATCCGTAGAATTAAAACAAAAAAAAAAATTGGTTGACATTATCTTTTTGAGTTTTCGAGATTATAACTTGTTTCAACATGATAAAATATAACAGAATGAAAAACTTACTTGAGTGTTCAAGAATGAACCTCCTATTGCCACCTTTACTACAAACCTTACATAACTTTTTCTTTATCTTCCACAGGTGTATTTCATGGATAATCGAATTTGGTATGCCATATTTTCCACAATATTTGGTTGTTTTTATGGTGCGTCACTTGATTTTTTTTATTTTTTTTTTTTTTTGGGGTTAGGTTATAAATACCTCCAATAACTACAACTGATACCCCTTGTGTTTTTTTTGTTTTTTTAATTTTTTTTAAACTTTGTTTATATTATAAAACTGTGAAACGAAAAGTACGAAACAAAAAATATAAAGTTTAAAAATTCAAAAGTATTAAACTGACAAAGAGTACGAAACAAAAACTGATAAAAAAATGTGTTGCACCGTAAACAGAAAGACAAAGAGAGTAGAAGATACAAAACATTTGTACTATTTGTGGCCCAAGAGATGTACCAATAACATACCCCTTTTTTTTAGGGTGGAGGATTTGATAAATGACATGGTGCATTGAATTTTGAAAAAAAAAATGATTTGATGGTGGTGGTTGTGTGGTGGTAGAGTGTGGAAGTGGTGGCTGTGTTTCAAAACACCAAGAACGAAATTTGCAATTTACCCTTAATATAATGACAAAATTATGGATTTTTGTCAGCCAAACAAACAAATGTATTTTAAATTTCGAAATTTTAAATTCTCAAAAATTGAAATTTCTTAGACTATAGAATTCCAGAATTTCAAATTCACGAACCTAACACGACCAAAAAAGATTAAGAAGAGTCCAATAATGAAGGGTGTTTTTCCAAAAAGATTAACACGACCAGACTTAACTTAGTTCTGGCAGACTTAACTATGCCTACCATACTTAACTATGTCACTAACAGACTTAAGTCTGTTTTACAAATAACCTAACATCAAACAACTGCTACAAGTTATTTGGTGGTAATTAGTGGTTTACAGTTTTCGGCTCAGGTTTAATTCTTGAGCACGGATTGCATTTATTTTTTCTCCGGTGTCATCAAGTAAAATGAATAAGAACACAACTTGATATTTATAATTGTGTGCACTTAACCCTCTTGTCACAAGGGTCTAAACTAGCACAAAAGTTTTGGTTTATTGGCTAACAGGGGTTGATCTCACTGCTTGTTGGTGAAGTTGACGAGGAACAATTGCTCATTTATTACTATTTGTACTTGTTTTTAAATCATATTATTTGTGTATTCAGTCGTTGGTACCCGGTTCTCATGACGTGGCATCGGGCTCTGATTACGTGGCACCAAGTGCTCATGCCTCAGTGGAGACGTCACAGATTAGAGCTTCCTCTTTTTGTGATCCGACCTCTATGGCTAATCACATACGCCTGATTCATGGAGTATTTTTATAGTTATCTTTTAGTATCTTAATTTTTTTTTAATTTTTTTCAACAGGATGAATTCAAACAGTCTCACGATCCCTTTCACTTGAATATTATTGATGATTATTTTGCGGTCAGTTCATATTCTTAACTTAATTTATTTACTGTTTTTTATATGATGCTTATCTAAGTCTATGTTAATGTATCACTGAATTTTATTCGGATTTTGTATAGAAAATATGAATGAATTGATATGAGACATGAGATCTGACAGTTTTATTTGGAAGTTGATGTGTTGTTTGGGCGGTTTTCAAGTTAAACATTTTTAGGTTTAGTGTTTGGTATCTAATTAATCTTTGTACAATGGTGTGTACAAACACCGTCTTAATCTTTGTACAATGGTGTGTACAAACACCGTCTTAATCTTTGTACAATGGTGTACAGATTTGAGGATAACATCATTGAAATCAGATCTCGTATTAATACAGTAAACAAAATCTATGAACAAAGAACTAACAAATTCTATAAAAATTCTAAGACAGTGTTTGTACACACCGTTGTACAAAGACTATATTGCTCTTTAAAACTTCACTTAATTAGATACCAAACACTAAACCTAAAAATGTCTAACTTGAAAACCGCCCAAACAACACATCAGCTTCCAAATAAAACTGTTAGATCTCATATCTCATATCAATTCATTCATATTTTCTATGTAAAATCCGAATAAAGTTCAGTGATACATTAACATAGACTTAGATAAGAATCATACTCCAGTAAATAAATTAAGTTAAGAATATGAACTAACCGCAAAATAGTCATCAATAATATTCAAGTGACGCGTCCACTGAGGTATGAGCATTTGGTGCCATGTGATCACAGCCCGATGCCACGTCATGAGAATCGGCTACCAACGGCTGAATACACAAATAATATGATTTAAAAACGAGTACAAATTGTTATAAATGAGCAATTGTTCCTCGTCAAATTCACCAACAAGGAGTGAGATCAACCCCTATTAGCCATGATTGGCTCCCAAACAGTCAAGTTTATCACACAAGCTAACCACTTGTGAATGGTCAACCGTAATAAACTTCAAACAGCTCAGAAACAATGCAATTAAGATCTGGAGAGTATAGTGTTACCTCAAGTCGTTAAGTCCCACGGAGGATTAATGGTGTTTGAACAAATTCAGATGTCGAATGATCACTAAGGATAATGATCAGTAAGGATTTTGGAATATTTATACCTAAAGAAAAAGTTTGTAAATTACTGGGGCTTAAATGCAAATTAAAGAAAATTAAAAAGCTAAAATATATTAAATAAACGCTATCACTATTTTTAAAATGATGTTTTTCTTAATTTATAAAACAAAATGACTTAAATAAACTATTTTAATTAAAACGTAAACTTAAATTATCTAAAAATGTGACTTAAAATGAAAACGTGCGTTATATATAAAAGTTGCGTGTAAGTAAAAAGCGTAAAATTTGTGAAATAAAAGTCCTAAGAGTGTAAAAAAAAATTTCTTACTTACTATATGACAAAAGAAAATTTTAGAAAAAAGATTTATATTTTTTTTTTTGACTTTTATATTTTTTATTATGAATTAAATACTATTTTAAACTAATTAAATGATTAAAAATACTAAAACTATTGAGAAAATTCTGAAACTTTTTTATAAAATACTTTATACTAATACAAAGCTAAGAAAAATACAAAAGAGGTAAAAGCTTATTGTAATAAGCTGTAAATAAGCTAAATAATACGTATAAGCTAAAATGGAAAAACGGGTTAAGTATTAAACTATGCAAAGGATAACCAGTCAAAGTCCCAAGGGCAGTTGGTAGTGTGTGTGTGTGGTGAGCTGGGTGGCCAGGGTTCGAATCCCAGCACTTCCTTTTTGCAAACTATTTTACTTTTGGATTTTTCTTGTACAAACTAATCAAGTACACTGAAATAAGCAAATTTTATAACTAGAACTTTTTCTAAAAACCACTAATAAGCTCAGTTTGAGCTTATGTTTACTTAACAGTGAGCAAAAATAAGAATAAGCACAAGCTTAAGCCAAATGGCTAATAAGCTAATCAATAAGCAAAAGGTGACTGAAAGTAAGCTAGACAACTTATAATAAGCTAATTTTACAACTGAGAAAGCTAAACAACTTAGAAATAAGCAATTAACAATCACTAAATAAGCACTAGTTACACTGATACACAGGACACTTTTTGTTTTTACTAGGTACTTTTAAGCTAATATTTAAGCACTTTAATAAGCTAGAAAATGAAAGTAAACACTGGAACTAACTAGTATACCAATTAAGCTATCCAAAAAGCTAAAACTCTCACTGTGGGATCCACTAGAGAGCTTATGGTGAGCTTGAGAAAAAGCTGGTAAACCACTGAGTGAGGACTCAGTATATACTGAATGGAATGGGACAAGAAACAAGCTACTAGCAGCCCTGTTAAATAAGCTAGAAAATGGAATATTAAGCTTGGGACCTTGAGACAGCTAGGCTAGCTTTCCAAAAAGCTAAAATTCACAAGATGAATCTCACTAATAAGCTCTGTGTGAGCTTATTAAAATGAGCAAATAACACAAACTTCCTTGGCACAGGGCACATTTTAAAACAGGTGGTCAAAATAAGCTAAGAAATAAGCACTTTATAAGCTAAGCAGAGATAAACTAATATTTTTCTAATTAAAATGAGCAGCTAAACTTTAATATCCCAAAAGCTCAAATATTGAAAGCTAAAATTAAGTCCTATAGAAAATTGTTTATTTTATTCAAAAACGACCAAACTGAAAATTTTGACTTTTTAAGATTAACTAAAAGGTTGACTTTGATGAACTTTAATCACTTCTAATTGGTTGATTATGATGTATTAAGTTAAGAAAAGATGATATTAAGCTATGTTAACAAGTTCTAAACAACTATGATGAATCTTAGTTTCTAAATCCTAACAGTGAATCAATAAATTGAGATTAAAGGTGATTTTGACTATTGATCAAACAAGGTCTGTTTTTTATTGCTTCTATGAGTTATATGATGCTAGTGTGACAGATTACAACCACAAACAACAACACAGAAAACCTCTAGCACATATAATACAGTGACTCCAAACACCCTTTTATAAGACTGTTTTTAAGCTTTTAGTACTTAAAACAACTTTTTAAACTAAGAAATATAGTAATTAACTTATATTAATTATAATGAGACAGTATTAAGACAAAATTAACAAGATTTAACTACTTATACTAGAAAATGCAAATCTCAAAGAAATAGCTTACAAGTTGGAATTCAAGCACAAACAGAGAACCAAGGACTGAGATCACACCCTATAGCTTCCCAAGAAGCTCTAAACCCAAGGCAATCCAATATCAACCTTGCTCCAGCTTCTTGATCTTCCTTTCCATGATTTTTGATTTTTCACTAATTTTTTGGTATTTTTGGTATTTTTTTCTTTCTTATACTAAACTGATTTTAAAGGTTACTAAAAGCTTTAATAAGCTTTCTAGGAGCTTATATGATCTTACTCAGTCCATAAAAACAACTAACAACAACATTAGAACATATTGAGATTTTTGAACTTGGAAATGCATAAACTTGAAATTGAGACTGAAAATGAAATTGATTATTGAAAGTAGATTCAAATACACTGGAAAATACTTAAACAAAGACTTGAAAGCTTAGAATTATACTGAAAATGGAAAAATAACTAAAACGACAAAGCTTAAACTAAATTTACACTAGATAGTTGTTCACATTGCTTCCTCTCTCTCTTTATAATGATCTTTCAGACTCCTCACATGTCTCTGAATCTTTCCCACTTCAAATCTTGGCCATTGATGCAGTCAAACTCATCCTAGCCTTTAAATTCACTTTTGGCGCCAAAAGTGTACACGGTTGCTTGAGGCGAGTTTAGAGCAATTAAGAACCTTGGTGTGTTGTGGAGGTGGAGGGGGACAAGGGGAAGTAATTTGGTGGCCAAGTTGGTAGGTTAGTAGCAAAAACAGAGGTTGTGAGTGAAACAGTGAACTGCTATGGTGGGGAAGCATTAAATGCAAGATGGGCTGGGATGTGAGGTGGAAAGGATGGTGATGAGTGTTTTTAGACAGCTGGGGTGATGAGGTGGTGGTGAAAAACCACTGGTATTGGGTTTTACAGGTGAAGGTGAAGGGGATAAACAGTGTTTCTGGTTTTGGCGCTTTTGACTTGGTTTGACCATTTGATATTAATATGAAGGGGGTTCAAAATGGGGGGGGTCACAGGTTTGACAGGGGTTCTTTTTTATTTTGGCTGGGGTTTTAATATTACAAGGGGTCCATTTGGTTTGTTTAATACATAAGGACCATTGTTGTAAATTCTGCAAACTTCAAGGACTGAAACTGCCATTATTCCAAAGTTATCACAAGGACCATTCCTGCCAAATATGAATAGTACAAGGACTAATTTTGATTATTTTCCATTTTTAAATATCCAAGGACTATTTATGACATTTTTCAAAGTTTAGGGACTAAAGTTGTCATTTTGCAATTTTAAATTTCAAAGATCAAATTTGACAACTCATGAATCCCTAGGGACTTTAAATAACATTTTTCTTTTATTTTGAATTACCAGAGACTGTTTTTGACAACTTTTGAAACTTGGGGACTAAAACGCGCCAATTATGCAAACTTGATCGTTTTCATCTGATTTTGATATTTTGCATTTAAAACACATAAAACACTTATTTGTGATATTTTTATCATTTTGATGCATTTCTGAGTGTTTTCAGATGTTTTTGCAGTTTAAAAGGTACAAAAATGATGAGTATTTGCACACTCATCAAGCCAGTAAACAAAAACTTTTGTGCTAGTTTAGACCCTTGTGACAAGAGGGTTAAGTGCACACAATTATAAATGTGTTTATGTTGTCTAGTTAAAATGTTGGTATTTCTCAAGAGTTAGTGTTTTGTGTGTTTGGTGGAGGTGAATTAATGTTTGGGTGTTTGTTTATATATTGTGTTTCATGTGTGTGTGTTTTGAAATGCGATTGTTGAGGGAATTGTGGGGTTGCTTATATAGGAGGTGTCTTGTGATGTGATTGGTTGGTTGTGTTTCCTGCTTTAATAAATGAAATGTGTATTCTTTTGACCATCTTTATCATCCATCTCCAACTTCGATATATGTACAATTTGGTTAGTTAGAGCCTAAAAGGATTAAGAAGAGCTTAGAGAATGAAGTGCATATTTTCACTTAGGTCGCACACTTGGTTTTTCACTTTTTTGTCATTGTTGTTTAATTGATACTTAACCGTGGCGGAAGTCTTCATCCTCATCATTGCATGTAAGGGCAAAATACTCATTTCTTAGTCTTCATATGTGCATATAATAGTTTCTTGGTAATTAACCGTAGCGAAAGCCATCATGCTCGCCGTTCTATGGGCGAAATTTGTTGGGTTTAATCTTTGAATAAGTAGTTTAGTATTTGAATTAAATAAAGGGTTAATGGCACGAAAATGCATCTTCTATGAATATGTGTTGTTCCTCTTTATAACAGAAAGCTAAATCATTAATTTATCAAATATCAATTGTTCCCTTAAACTTATCAATTCAATGGTTTATTGATTTCAAAAGTTGCATAAGACTTTCATTGTTAAAATGAAAATGAATGTGTGAGTAACTGACGTTGCGTAATTCGTGTCATCCCACTAAGAGCATCCGGTGTGGGAGTTTTTGTGGCTCGCCGTGCGTGACGTGGAGCCCCGCCGTGGCTCGCCGCCACACACTGGTGGCTCGTCGTCTGGCGTGAAGTCCGAAATCGTCGGGACGCAAGCAAAGTTCGACAAAAGCAACACAATTTTGTTTTAATATTTGTATCCGTTGTGTAACGTTTTAAAACGTTTTTTTTTTTTTAAAAACCCACCACTCACTCTATAAATTAACATAACATTTCATACAAATTTTTCATATTCAAGCAAAACAAAACCATTCAAACTTGCTGAAAACATGAGTTACGATAGTGAATCATCTTATTTCGGCGATAGTGATCTTGAAGAGTTAACGGAATTAGAAATGTTTATTAAAGAGTTCGAGGCGTGAGCAAAGCGTTGCGGTGAACAAGCACCGGTCCTTCAAAGCGTCGTCAATATGTCCTCGTGAACGTGAAATTGTGAAGCCGTCTTCTTCTTTGACTATTTTGGCCACAAAAATATACGGACGTTAATTTTAGACGTCGATTTAAGTATGAGCCGTCGTCTATTTCTACAAATAGTACAAGGTATTGAAACATATATTGAAACTCATCATCCTCTTCCTAAGCATTTTGATTTCTTTAGAGTGCGACCCAATGCTAGGGTGTAATGAGTTTTAGTGTGATTATGAAATGCACATGTGCCCTACGCCAATTGGCTTACAGGATAGCACTGATGCATTAGATGAGTATTTACAAATAGGTGAACACTGTGCACGCGATTGCCTAGATTTTTTTCTTATGTGCATAATCGAACTATTTATTAAGGAGTTTTTAAGAAAACCAGATGAGGATGACATTCGAAACTTATACCATTGATAACGCTACACGCGTCGTTCGGGGTCAAGGAAACTTCCTTTTCTTCGAGCAAGTTTTATAACACCCTAGGCAGTGAACCTAATCGTTGTAGTGTAGTAATTAGGGTAAGCCACGGGTATTGATATCGTTCTCTAGGGGAATATGAATGCTAGTAAGGAGTTACTACGCTAAGGTTAAGGTTGAGGAAGATTATTTTTTATCTTTTTATGTTTTATGAAATGGAAAGGTACGAATCTCGGATATTGGATTTGGGGGGTTGGTATTTCTACCGATTACTCTACTATTATCTAATTATCTAAACTAAGGTTGTGGGATTCTATGCCTAATTAATGTGTTTCGGTATGATAGTTTAAAGATGTGTTTACTTGGGTTGTATTACTCCTTAATTATCTCCTATTGATGGTTGAGTTGTCACGTCTTATTCTTAGTTGCGTTGTGTGTCTAAAGTTGTAGGGTATGCGTTTCTCCCTAACTCTTTGAACTTACCAAAGGGTCTTGTCTATAAACCCACTAGGGATGATAAACTCCTACTCTAAGGCGCTCTTTGGATGGTTTAGCCTACAACTACTCCGGTAATTATATTCTAAGGTTCACAAAGATGAATCAAGCATTAAGTACACAACGAATGACCTATCGCATTACTAGATCATATATCAACCAAGATAAGAAACAACCAATCAATATTCAATTAAGTTTCATACTTCCTAAGCAAACACACAAATAAATTAGCCGGACATGGAAAACATGCAAGCATACACACAAATAATCAAAGACATAATTGAATTAATGAAGCAAAGACTTATCTTGATGTAAGATAGGGTTTAAAACCCTAAAATACTGTACAAGACACCTTAGGTTCGGTTTTAGGTTTTTACTCCAAAAGACTCTCCACAAAAGACTGAAAAATTCGGATTCTATATATAAGATTACAATTGCGACGGCGTCACCTTATGTTTAGTGACGCCGTCGTGTCGCCGTCATTAGGGTTTCGTCTTGGCCACGTTAACCTTGCGACGGCGTCACCTTGTGTCCGTGACGTCGTCCTCTTCAGCTTCTGACGTCGTCACGGATTGCATCTAGGCCGTCACAGTAGCGACGGCCTACTCTTTACAACTGGACGTCGTCGCTTGTAATATCGAGTTTTGGGTTCGGCCCGTCACAACATTTTGGGACGGCGTCGCCAATAGCATCTGACGCCGTCACCCTCTAACTTCAGCAGCTGTGAGTGTCTCGATTCTGACTTTGGCCATTTTCTTCATATATTCGCGCCTTTTCGTCCAAATAAGTGCCATTCTAGCATTTTGCCTTCACGAGACCTAAAAAGTGAAAAGGAACGATATTAAGCAATAACGGATACAAAAGCGATCAAATAAGGACTTAAACGACCCCTCAAAATGGTACCTTTTAAAACCTTATCAAATATCCCTACACTTGTTATTTGCTTGTCCTCAAGCAAATGTGCTTTTAGCCAATTAATTTATAAGTTAGGGGTCATGAAGCATTAATTCAAAACGGTCCACAACACATATAAGCCCCGCAAAAGTCATAACAAGCACGGAAATTACATACTAACACCTCACATGGGGTGTTTGGATACTCACATCTCTCTCAGGTGTATATATGAAATATAACAAATAGGAAATGGAAGATAAACACTCATTAACCGGTCCTAGTACATAGATTACCATAGGCTTGAGAATAGATCAAACCTCCATCGCTTTGGCGTAAGCACCTAGGAAAGACTATCAAAGAGGTCTTTAAAGGGTTGTAATGTTAGGCTTACGGTAGGGAAATAAGGGTTTGGTGGGATAGGCTATATAGTGGTGGCAAGTCAAAAATCTCTATGTTAACTGCATATGAAGAATGGCGTTGCTAAGCCAAGACTCGACACTCTAAACTCTACATAACTGAAATAAATAAACATAAATTTAAAGATAGATGTAGGATGGTAGCCAGTTTTTTGTTTTTTTTTTTTTTCCATACACTTTTACTCTACCATCCTCTACGATAACATCAAAATACTAGGGATTTATAGGCATATCCCTACACTTGAGTTTTATTACTCTAACACTAATTTGACCC
This sequence comes from Chrysanthemum makinoi, assembly GCA_910596185.1. Classification (NCBI taxonomy): domain Eukaryota; kingdom Viridiplantae; phylum Streptophyta; class Magnoliopsida; order Asterales; family Asteraceae; genus Chrysanthemum; species Chrysanthemum makinoi. Next base: position 16,482,702 of record OU343220.1, read on the forward strand.
GATTTGAAAAGATCAAAACACTTGGGGTACATTATTACGCAAACAAAGGGAATTTGAATTTTTTTACGTTCCCTTCCCGTCATTTCATAAACTTTAACTTTTCCCATGAATCCCAATCGTCCCAAAACTGTATACAAAGGATATGACTCGACTTAGCAACTTATGCAAGCAACTAGATAATTGAACAAAGGGTTTAGGGTGATAACAAACAATTGCACTAAAAGTGAGTGCATAAGGGGTAGGCTAAGGCGATTTGGGTGTATATTTGGGGTGGGGTGTAAACAATGCTCTTCATTGATATTCGGAAAACCGAAACATCACGAGAACCGCGAAAAGGATAGGCTCTGAGGGGTTAACTAGGGGTATCGTGTACTAAAATGAGTACAACGCAAAGGGTGTGGGGGAATTACTCAACCGATGTGGAAGAAGTAATTATATTACAGGTATCAAACAAGGGTTATCCTAATGCCTCTTATCATTTAGTTATTCCTAACTACACAAGTGTAGCCTCACTTGCGATCTCGGAATGCATCACAAAACAAGTTCTAGAATCTAATATACTACCGGTTCACACTCTAAGCATTGAAGATGAATGCTTTAATTCCTACTAATCTAAGGGTCATCCTCATATTTTGGTGGAATTTGGGTGGTAAAGGGTTTTGTGCTAGTCATGCAACTTCCTATCCATGAGACGCTTTTGTTAAGACTAATGGCCCACTCCTATATGTCATGAAAAATTTTAAATTTGGTGCCAAAATTACCCTAACCGACATTTTCTCATGGTTTATTACAAAAGTGCAATTGGACAAAGCAAATAATCAAGGATAAGCATAGTTTCAAAGTTCCCGTTTTATTTTCCCTCCCTACACTTAAACTGAACATTGTCCCCAATGTTCCCCGAAACTATCAAAGTTATGATAAAAGAAGGTAATTAAAAACGAAAGAAACTAATACTCCCCTGATTAGCTCGGTAGGATCCCTGTAAAGTGGCGGTTAAATCCTTTTCAAGAAGAATTTATGCGTGAAAAGCTCCTTCCAATCTTATGTAACTTCTTCTTGACAAACTAAACCTGCACACTTGAAGAAAACAAACGAAACCTTCGCGTAAAATCGGCGGTAATAATATATATAAGACTCGATTTAAACTAGGATATAATGGTTGTGGAATGGATGTTTACAGAATTTCTAAGAAAATTAAGACCTGGAAAATTCCAAAAATTTATAAGTAGCTCAGAAAGCGAGAAAAAGTAATATGATGTTTTTACTCCTTCTGCGCCGTCAGTTGCAATCTGACGACGTCGTTATCCCTGACAAAAACGGTCTGCGATTTTCGGAAAAATTTGGAAAATTTACATCTTTAGAATCTGGAAAAATTTCTGCAAAACATCCATTATGACTCGATACAAGCATTTGACTCGAACAAACAAACATAAATATCTTTTAGTTAATTGTTATTCTCATGTTTACGTTTCTTTTGAAAACGTGTAATCCTCCCTACACTTATCCTTTATGTAAAATACCTTTATATGCAATTAAGACGAAGTTAAAAACATAATAAAGAATTTTTACAAATTTAAACATGAGGATAAACAATTAATAAAAGATATATGACACTAACAAGCAAACAATTAAACATGGGTTGCCTCCTACGAAGCGCTTTTCTTTATTTAAGAGTCTTGTAGCTAGACTCATAGTCGTGCTCCTACGTTTTCTCATTATTGCCCTCTTGACGGCCTCTAATGGGGGATTCCATGTTGTAGAAGTGCCCTAAAATGCGCTTCTCTAAGAGTTCATCCTCTCCCCAATTGGTCCTATATTCCGGTCCTAGACTCAAGCAATACTTATAGAATCCGAAAATCTTAGCCATAACATAATCAACACCTTTCTCCCTATCCTAATCATTCTACTAATAGACCGACAGTTTAAGTTCCTTTTCATCATTAGAGAGTGATGAAAACTTCTCAATCTTAAACGGCATTTGGTAAGCTATGTCATCGGTCTCATTCTTGAATCGCACTATTCCTAATGAGGGGTCATAGGTCATCCCGGTGCTTTCTATGAAAGGTTTTCCTAAAATAACATGGGACAAGCTATGGCCGTGCTAATATCATCCACAATTATGAAGTCCGTAGGAAACGTGAAACTACCTACATAAACGGGCAATCCCTTAACTCTACCAAGAAAATTGCAACTAACATTAGGATCATTGGGGTCTTGCCTAGTTGGAATAGGCTTCTTCAATATCCGATTGTAATAGGTTCTAGTCATTATGTTGATTGGGGACTTGCGATCAATGTAGGCTTTTGCCACAAAAAGGTGTCCTATGGAACATGGTATGTTAAGATTCCAAGGGTTCCCAAACTTGATTCGAGGACTTTTCCTAACATACATGTGACGAAGGTCACGCACTAAGTGAGGGTGGCGAGATAGTTCTTCTTCCGTAGGAAATTTGTTGAAATAGTCAATGTCTACTTCATCTGCTTCCTCGGGTGTTTCATCATCCCCAAGTGTATAGTCCTCTTCTTCATTTGTTTCATTAGGTTCAACTAAGGCGATGGTATTGACGAATTGGACATACTTAGTTAGCTTGCTTGGATCCTTAATCTCTATGCTGAAGGCTCGGAGTTGAGATAGCATTAACCTTCTTATCGCTATTAGTTATGGCTTTCAAAAGGTTGTCTATTTTCCTATCCATCTCGGCTTGTTGATGGTCAAAGCGGTCCGAGAGCTTAGCCATTTGGGTTTCTTGGGATGCAACTAGGTTTTGCAACTTCCCTTCGATGTTTTGTTGGTTAGGACCGTTAGGTGGGGGCCATGAGAAATCATTAGAGGTGAATTCTTTGGTTTGTCCCCAGTAGAAGTCGGGCTTGTTTTTCCATGCTTCACGGGTTTCATTGAAATTCCTAGGTCCGGGTGTTGTAGGGAATCTTCCTCCTGCTCCATTAATACGCGAGGATGCGTAGTCAACGAAGCGTGTTCGGGGATCGGGTGCTAGTGCGCGTGTTATGAGGATCACAAAACGGCTCGCACGAGGAAGAAACTTTGTTCACATTGTGTGAAGACTTAGGATTTTTGTAGGAACTCATGAGGAATTTAACTTGATCTTCAAGTTCGATCATCCTACGGTCGGAAGGTTGTGAGTTGATGGAAGGCAAGGAGATTGCCTTGACGGTTTTGGGCAGTTCACGGGGGTCATCCCAACTTTCGTTGTCATAGAGGGCGAGGTCCTCTATTATTTCCCATGATTCTTCCGCGGTGAGTTCGCTAAGTTTTCCACCGGCAGTCAATGGATCGCTTAGTGGGGAAGTTGACATGATCATAAAAGATTTGGACTTGGAGCCAAAGATCAATGCCGTGATGAGGGACTTTATGAAGTAAGTCCTTGAATCGGGTCCATGCTTCGTATAGAGATTCACCTTGACGTTGTTGGAACATCAAGATGTCATTCCTAAGCTTAGTGGTTCTCCCCGGTGGGAAAAATTGAGCAAGGAAGGGAGAAGTAAGATCATCCCAACTTGAGATGGAGCCGGCGGGAAGTCGCTCAAGCCAATTACTAGCTTGGTCCGTAGAGAGAATTGGAAGAGACGCAAGCGCGTGGTCTCCGAGTAGTAGCATCGAGGTCGATGGAATCGACGATTTGAGGAAATCCCTCAGATCTTGTCGATTTGGATCTTCGAACGAAGTCCATGGAATGCACATCCGTTTTGCACCAACCGGATGGTGTCGGATCGCAGGGCCGTAGTTTGGGCTTGGTCGGGAAGCTCAATGGTGTTCCTATAGCCTAGGTGGCTTAGTCTCGAGTATTCACCAAGAGTACGGGCTCTTGGCGGGTCGTTTGGTGGTGGGTTGATGAACGGTAGTGGGTTATCACCTTCCATGATGAAAAGTGATGGGGTTACGAACAAAGGTCACGAAGAAGGGGGATAGACTAAGAGAAAGCTAAAAAATGAGAAAAAAGTTTACTTGATAGGAATCAAGCAAAGGAACCTAAACGAGGTGGACTACTAACTAGCTATTCTATTCCCCGGCAGCGGCGCCAAAAACTTGATAACGCTACACGCGTCGTTCGGGGTCAAGGAAACTTCCTTTCTTCGAGCAAGTTTTATAACACCCTAGGCAGTGAACCTAATCGTTGTAGTGTAGTAATTAGGGTAAGCCACGGGTATTGATAACGTTCTCTAGGGGAATAGGAATGCTAGTAAGGAGTTACTACGCTAAGGTTAAGGTTGAGGAAGATTATTTTTTTATCTTTTTATGTTTTATGAAATGGAAAGGTACGAATCTCGGATATTGGATTTGGGGGGTTGGTATTTCTGCCGATTACTCTACTATTATCTAATTATCTAAACTAAGGTTGTGGGAGTCTATGCCTAATTAATGTGTGCTCGTATGATAGTTTAAAGATGTGTTTACTTGGGTTGTATTACTCCTTAATTATCTCCTATTGATGGTTGAGTTGTCACGTCTTATTCTTAGTTGCGTTGTGTGTCTAAAGTTGTAGGGTATGCGTTTCTCCCTAACTCTTTGAACTTACCAAAGGGTCTTGTCTACAAACCCACTAGGGATGATAAACTCCTACTCTAAGGCGTTCTTTGGATGGTTTAGCCTACAACTCAGGTAATTATATTCTAAGGTTCACAAAGATGAATCAAGCATTAAGTACACAACGAATGACCTATCGCATTACTAGATCATATATCAACCAAGATAAGAAAACAACCAATCAATATTCAATAATTAAGTTTCATACTTCCTAAGCAAACACACAAATAAATTAGCCGGACATGGAAAACATGCAAGCATACACACAAATAATCAAAGACATAATTGAATTAATGAAGCAAAGACTTATCTTGATGTAAGATAGGGTTTAAAACCTAAAATACTGTACAAGACACCTTAGGTTCGGTTTTAGGTTTTTACTCCAAAAGACTCTCCACAAAAGACTGAAAAATTCGGATTCTATATATAAGATTACAATTGCGACGGCGTCACCTTATGTTTAGTGACGCCGTCGTGTCGCCGGCATTAGGTTTCGCTTGGCCACGTAACCTTGCGACGGCGTCACCTTGTGTCCGTGACGCCGTCCTCTTCAGCTTCTGACGTCGTCTGGATTGCATCTAGGCCGCCTGAGTAGCGACGGCCTACTCTTTTACAACTGGACGTCGTCGCTGTAAATACGAGTTTTGGGTTCTCGGCCCGTCACAACATTTTGGGGACGGCGTCGCCAATAGCACTGACGCCGTCACCTCTAACTTCAGCAAGCTGTGAGTGTCTCGATTCTTGACTTTGGCCATTTTCTTCATATATTCGCGCCTTTTCGTCCAAATAAGTGCCATTCTAGCATTTTGCCTTCACGAGACCTAAAAAGTGAAAAGGAACGATATTAAGCAATAACGGATACAAAAGCGATCAAATAAGGACTTAAACGACCCCTCAAAATGGTATCTTTTAAAACCTTATCAACCATGCACATAACAGTGTTCATGGGCTTCCGGGAATGTTGGGGAGCATCGATTGTATGCACTGGGAATGGAAAAACTGTCCGAAAGAATGGCAAGGCCAATTTCATAGAGGTGATAAAAAATATCCTACTATAATGCTTGAAGCTGTTGCTTCATACGATTTGTGGATTTGGCATGCTTTTTTTGGGGTAGCGGGTGCGAATAACGATCTAACGGTTTTAAATAATTCTCCGTTATTCGACGACTTGCTTGATGACATCGCCCCTGAGGTTGAGTTTGAAGTATCCGGGAGTAAATTTAAGCAAGGGTATTATCTAGCTGACGGAATCTACCCGGAGTGGGCATCTTTTGTCAAGTCATTTACAGTTGCAACTAATCCAAAAAATGCAGCATTCAAAGCGAAACAAAAAGTGCTCGAAAAGACATCGAAAGAGCTTTTGGTGTCCTCCAAGGACGTTGGCATATCATTGCCGAACCGGCGCGTGCATGGAATGTTGGCAAGTTACGGAGAATCATGTACGCGTGCATCATAATGCATAACATGATTTTAAAAGATGAAAACTTTGCGTGTCGATATTCTTTGAACGTATATTTCCCCAACACCAAATTTACAGCAGACATGGATTGAACGTTTCCAAGTGCAAAGAAAAAAAGCCAAAGAACTACGTGATAATCGCAAACACGCAAAGCTTCAACGATGTCTCATCGAGCATGTTTGGCAACAACTTCAATGGGCACATTTTCAACAACAAAATCCGGATAATTAGTTTCGTTATAATTTCATGTATTTCTTGCGTATGTTTTTTTCTCGTATCTTTTTTTATGTTTAGTACGTTTTTATTAAGTTATGTGTTGTATTTTTAATTTGAATGAAATGAATTTATTTAGTTTATTTGGAAATAAAAATTGAATAAAAAAAATAAAGTGGTAGTGGTGGGCCCCAAATGAAGAGGTTGAGGTTTGTTATGAGTGAGGATGGGGTTTGTTGTGGTTAGTTGTGGAAAAATGGGATGCTGATGTGGCGCTGAGGTGACGCGACTACGAAGTTGAAGCTTGTCACGACACCTGATGCTCTAAGTGTGAAACGATGATTATAAAAGATGAAATGATGAGTATTTGGTTGTAAAATAAGGAGACACATACTATTTAGGTTATTTGGCCATCAGGTATAATTTTCAATATTATTTGTTTTATATATATATATTTGTGACAAACTGGTGTTTGGCTAATTGAAGTTTGACCGGAGATGAATAGAAAAAGGATAGAATTGTCACATTTTAGATTGTCTATGATAAAATAGATAAGGGTTATGGTACAGAAAAGTTACTAAAGTTTACAAAAAATTTGTCCTGAGGTAATATAGTTTCATTTTGTTCAGTTAGGTTACTAAACTTTCGGTAAGCATACACTTCAAAAATTCAGTGTTAGTCCGAGTAACTTGGATGTATATTTTTTGATAAGTTCAGTAATCTGAGTGAACAAAATTCAAAGTTCAATAACATGAACATTCACTTTTATAAGTTCAGTTACCTAAATGAACAAAGTTTCAAAGTTCAGTAACCTGGATGAACAAAATGAAACTATATTACCTTATGACAAATTTTTTGTAAACTTTAGTAACTTTTGTGTACCATAACCTAATAGATAAAAGTAGGTATATTTATTATTTTAAGATTTGATTGGGTAAATATGTAATTAGTGAAGTTTAAGTGAAAATATATGTAATTGACCCTTCATAAAAACTAGAATGAATAAATAAACTAGATAAATAGCTTACAAACGGATTGTTGGATGAAGTGAGTCGACTATCCGTGTTCGTTTCCCTAATTCCCTTCACAGGACTAGAGCTGCCGATTAATGGATTTTTTATGCTTTTTTTAAAGTTAATTATTATTATTATTTAATTATTAAATGGACTAATCTTTTTGGGCTATTTGGTATTTGGGTTAAGAATAAATTATACTAAAAGTGAAGTATTTTTCAAAAAAAAAAAAAAAAAAAAATCATCGGTAGTTCCCAAATAATTTTTAAGATGGTTTCTAGAAAAATTTCTATATCACTTCTGTAAGTTTTCGTCATCCAAGGTGGTTCCTAAGAACCGCTTGATAATACATGGATCCTCCTCTGTGCCCCCTCACCTAAAAAAAGGGCTCACCAACCAAGAGGTGCACCTTTAGTAACTAGTGCCCCTCACAATAAAGACATCATTTTGATTTATTGTTTGTTGACGTTCACTTCTCTTCATAAATTACATCATTTAAGACTTTGTTAGTTGGAAAAGTTAAGACTCAAGACATTTCGACTTCTCTTCATAAATTTACATCATTCTGGACTTCGGTAGTTGGCAAAGTTAAGACACAAGACATGTCAACTTCTCTTGAGAAAGTTACATCATTCTGGGACTCCGGTAGTTGGCAAAGTTAAGACACATGATATGTCGACTTCTCTTCAGAAAGTTACATCATTGTGGACTTCGGTAGTTGGCAAAGTTAAGACACAAGACATGTCGACTTCTCTTCAGAAAGTTACATCAATCTGGACTTCAGAAAGTTACATCATTTTGGACTTTGCTAGTTGGCCAGTTGTTTAAATGGTTCAACAGTTTTGATGAGAAAGAGATAATCTTTTATAGAAATTAAAAATGGGCTATTAAATAGCGGGTAAGTAAAAGAGTATACTTTAAAGGTGATATACTTTAATGAGGTATTGTGCCTTTGGGTGTTGTGTTTAATTTTTGGTTCAGGTAAAGTAATTGTAGCCATTTATTTTGAGTGCATTAATAGATGAGTCAAAATGGATATGGGTAAGTAGGTACATACATTTATCCATTTATTATATACCTCAAGTAGCAAAAAGAAGTAAATGGGCTTTGCTTTAAAGTGCGCTTGGTTCAAGTGGTAATATGGTGTTACTATGCTATATGGTGTAAGTGTACTTTGGTTCATTTTGGTAAAATGAATTAAATTGGTCTCTATCCCTTATGACCAAAAATGTTACGCAACATTTGTTTTGCCATCAAGTAATTTATAATGTATTGGTTTAGCTAGTGTATGCAAATTCATCTTTGGTGACATTATCTTCATTCTCTATAGCTTATAGTATATGTACGTAGTTGAAAACGGAAACGATATCATTTATAACTCGTTGTTCTCTACATAGAAAAGATTACTAATGCTGATGACCAAATTCATAAGCAAACCAAGGTTTGTTTGTCAACTTTCATCCTTAACTGACTTTCAAGAGTCAAAACATTAAGAATTTGACCCTAAATATATATATGGCAGAACCAACAAAACAATTCCTTATAATACTTAAGCTTATAGTAGATTATACTATAATAGAAAATTTTCAACTTTTTTCACTACATTTTGGCTGTGATGCAAAATTGCAGGAGGGAAAGAACGCAGAAATATTTTGGACAGGATCAAGCATACCGGATTGCTCACACGCTTTTTTTTCCTTGTCGAAGGGTTACGATAAGTAATAAGTGTCTAACGACGACCGAGTCTTGTCCGGTTATTTATAGATGTTTTTGTAGAGGCAAATACTATCATGTTCCATCAAACTAGCATCCGAGCTTGCTATTCATATTATATTTAACTTGTGACATACAATGTATCAATCAAAATATATTGGAGAGCTTAGTAGGTGAGGATAATATACAATTGATTGATGTGTGTCGTTATTTCACTCTTCTTAAACTTTGTGTTGTGTTTTTGTGAGTGATAAATAATTTGATAGCAATATTCGATGTTCAAATTTGATCAATATAAACAAGAAACTTTAGGCAAAACAGACAGGATATTTATTTTGAAGTTTAAGCAAACACCTTTTACATGACATTTTTCAATACCTCATGTACATAATTACAACAATTAAAATTTACAAATTACAAAACCAAATAAGTAATGTACATAATTAATAACCATCGATGCCAACAAGCAAAACCTCTCATACTCGAGCAAATCACGATTCAAACTACAGATACGAGTAACAGCTTGAGATTTGATCTCGTCTTGCTCCGGAGAGGGAAACTATTCAAAAAAAACATAGAAATTAATTGAGCGAGCCAAGTTTTAAATGAAATACAACCAAGTACTACTGTTGGTGTTTTGTTTTTTAAGATTAGAGACTGACTAGTAACAGCTAGTGGACTGGACAAATGTTTGTTTGGAAAAAAAATTGTTAGTGTGTGAGTTTTGAACTTTTGATAAGATTACTGGGATATTTATATGGAATTTCGATCGTATATGTGTGACTAGTAGCATGAGGGTCTCATGTTTTGAAGAAAACACACAAAACACCCCTTAGTTGAAAATAAAACAAAAATTTTGTTACCCTGGTGTGCTCACGTGACTTGACAAGTCCGTCTCTGAGCCTGAAGTAGAAAAATAAACCGAGTTAGAAATTAGGAAGGCTAAAGTTTATTACCAAAACAGAAAAAATAGCATATAGCAAAATAAGTACAAAAATGGGACTCACTGATGCATATGCAACATCATTATGAACACCAGGGCAACATCATTATAAACACTAGGTACACGGTACAGGCACGGTGAGATCAGAAACTACATTAGCAGTAGGAACAGACACGACTCTTCGGACTCCTCCTCCTCTGATTCCTCGGACTCCACCGGCATTGAAATCCTTAATTCCTAAAAAAAATATAAATTAGATATATAATACAGTAATTAACATAGTTGTAGTTAATAGGTGTAATCTAGATAAAATTACGGATGAGTAGCATCAAAATGGTCGTGGATCCTTTCCACCTCTTCCTTACAAATGATGCAAGTAATTATCTCTGAAAACATTTTTGATATATATCTTCTAATTTATTACCTCTTTTTCTTCAGCTTTCAAATTTTGTAAATAAGACCCTCAAAATCCCCAAATCTCTCTCTCTCACACACACTAAAAATTCGATTCATAAAAACACACAGTAATCAAAAAACTAAGGGGGTGTTTGGTTGAGGCAATTTGAAGGATATTGGGGGCATTTGCATTTTAATTCACTTCAAATGTCCTGTTTGGTAACTCAAATGTGGGTATTTAAAGTAATTTACAATTCCCCGAATTGCCAAAATGGAGATAATCAAAATGCCTCAAAAAAGTGATAAATTCTAATTTGCTTGAAAAAAAAAAATTTATAAACTTTTTTTCTTATTGTTTTTTTATAAACTTTTAAATAAAATATTTAAGAATTTTTTTTATAAACTTTTTTTATAAATTTTTTATAAACTTTTTTTGTAAATTTTTTATAAACTTTTTTTTTAAAATTTTTATAAATTTTTTATAAACTTTTTTTATAAATTTTTATAAACTTTTTTTTATAATTTATTTTTATAAATTTCTTATAAATTTTTTATAAAATTTTTTAATAAATTTTTTATAAACTTTTTTCATAAATTATTTATAAACTTTTTTTTATAAATTTTTTATAAATTTTTTTTATAAATTTTTTATAAATTTTTTTTTATAAACTTTTAAGTAGAATATTTATGAAATTTATATTAAAAAAATAAAAAAATATTTATAAATTTCTGTTAACCAAACATGCGAAGGTATTTTAAATTCCGGAATTTTAAATTCTCAAGAATTTAAATTTTCTAGAATTTAAAATTCCGGAATTTCAAATTACCCCAACCAAACGCCCCCTAAAAACATAAAAACACAACATAACTAACAAGTAATAATAATAATATAATAATAAAATAATTGCATCCCTAATATAACATACAGTAATAATTCCAGCCTTCAAAGTTACCAATACAACCAACAATACAATAAGAATAATAATAAAATATAAAATAAAAAAAATAAAAGAATAACCAAGCGGATAACAAGTAATAAGCAGCACAAAACACAAGAACAACAAACTTTACAAGAATTACAAAGGTATCACATGAACTAAATGACACTAACTACCCATTAGATTAACAAACACAACATAACTAACCTGTGTCAAATATTATGAACGTAGTCTAACCCACTTTTGTGATGACGAAAAAAGCGGTATGCCGGTGGCAAATTGTCGTAGTCGATATAGTACATAACCATGTTTATTGAATCTTTCTTAAAATGTTGGTTAGAGGGAGTTAATGTTTGTGTTGGTTAAAATGTTTCTGGTTAAAATGTCATAGTCGAAAGTGTTTTGTGTGTGTTGGTGGGGTGAGTTAATGTTTGGGTGTTTGTGTTTGTTGTATATATGTTGTGTTATTTGTGTTTGTTATGTGAGGTGTTTTTAGTTTTGTGTTTTGATTGGTTAAAAGAGATTCACACGGATTGTGAAACTCAATGGCTAAGATTGATTGTTTAATCTTTGGATGGCCAAGATTCAGCACTAGTTTTTGTACAATTCGTTTAACTGAATATGGTACTAGGGAAACTTTCGTTTTATAGAAAACTGGAGTATATGAAATTATGAATACATAGGGGGGACCAAGTTACATAGACATTATTGATCTAGCTTGGACCATTGACTTTATTACTTGACCAGATGACTTACAAATTTTATAGGGCTGGTTATATGGACGATGCCTATTATTTTAGATTAACCCCCTTAATTTTTAGGGGTACTTTTTGTCCCCCCCTTTGTCCCTCTCTTTCTCTCACATGGCGACTGTGGGTCCTCCCAACATGGCTGTACCATTTATTTTTATTTTATTTTTATTTTTTTTTTTAATTTAATTGTGTAGTGTTTAGGTATATGTATAGTGTATTTATTTGTGTAGTGTTTTTATATGGTATTTATTTTACGTTACTTTTTATGAAAAAAGTTTATAAAAAAAGTTTATAAAAAAAAATTTATAAAAAAAGTTTATAAAAAAAAGTTTATAAAAAAAGTTTATAAAAAATTTATAATAAAAGTTTATAGAAAGTAACGTAAAATAAATAACTTATAAAAACACTACACAATTAAAAACACTATACATATAAAAACACTACACAAATAAATACACTATACATATACCTAAATACTAAACAATTAAATTAAAACGCATGTGAGGGGGGACCCACAGCCGCCCATGTGGGAGAGAGAGGGAGGACAAAGGGAGGAGGGACCCACGCCTAAGGGGATAGACCCCGTTTATATAGTACAACCCATTTTATATATGGAGAACGGTGACTGACCATGACCTTCATTTTGTCTGTCATATCAGTTTTTTTTCCGACGACTTTCAAATGATCATGTATTTACAGCAGTGACCTTCTTATTTTTTTATGTTTTTATTTTAAAAGTAATTTTAATTTGAATATTTATAATATTGTAAAAGTGATAAAAAAAAATCTTTTTTAAATCTTTTTCTTTCTTTTTTTTTTAAATTAGAAACGGTCATATGGAAGTTTTAATTTTTTGTGCAACAGTAAAAAAAAGCTTTTTTTTTTTCTTTTTTAATTACAAACGATCATGTGGAAGTGTCCTTTTTCTTTCTTTTTTTTTTCTTTCAGGAACGACCTAGTCTTCATTTTTTTTAATCAACGATCAAAGCTCGACCTTGAAGCCACAATGGGACGACCGATTGGTTGACCGAGCATGATCAAGCCCATTGTGCATAGCCTAACAAGTTTGATAACTAAAGAAGACTCGAAGTTTTGACGCCTTAGGCTAAGACCAGCAGTGACCTACAGGTGACTGTCATATCAGTTTTCTCTTTCCGACGACCTATAGGCGACCTTTTGCCAAAGCAATGGCGACCTTCATACTTTAAAAAATAAAAATAAAAATAAAAATAAAAATAAAAACTATCTTTTTTTTCGAAACAAGCCTTATCTTTTTTTCCTATATTTATATCCACAACAGTGACCCTCGGATATCTTCAATTTTTCTGCCACATCAACTTTCCTTTTCTTGTTACCTACATACAGCCTTTTAGGCAAAGTAAGACGACCTAAATTACAAAAAACATAACCCACATAAATACATTTTAATTAAATTAATACACACAAACAATCACACGAATCGGTCGAAACCACGACCTTAGTCTCCAAAAACCTACCCGCCGACCCTTAATGACCCCTTAGCTTGCATTGGTGACAACCCATCGACCCCGGTGACCTTTTGCTCGACCTTATCATTGCGGACAGCCTTAGTAAATATAGTCATCCAAATTAACAGAAACAAAATTATGTACTCTCTATCTCAATAATTACATACATATAATTCCTTAGAACTTTTAGTGTTGATAGGATTTACCAAGGCTTACATAATCATCAAATCTATGAATCATATGTTTTATAATTTTTGCCTCTATATCTCATGTACCTTTAGGCATGTTTGGTAGAGGGAAATGAGAATGGAGAAATGAAAATAAATCAAATTCCTTTGGTATGTTAGAGAAATAAAAAAAGTGGGGAATTGTGGAGAATATGTGGAGAACTAGTAGTGTAATTTTTTAACTTTTATTTCCACTACTTTTAGTTGGGAAATGAGAGAAATAAGATTATTTTGTAAGATTTTTTTAAAAAAAAGTTAATACATTTTTAAAAATATTTTTTTTAAAATACATTTTAAAAAAATAAGTTTTTGAAAAAAATTAAATAAAAATAATTATTTAAAAAAAACAATTTAAAAAAAATAAAGAAAGTAAATAAATTTTAAAAAAATCTTGCCTCAAGCTCATTTCTCCCCCTCAAAAGGCCAGATATGATCATTCTTGAACGAGCACACATTTCCGGATCATACCATCGTATCAATCGACAAGAAGACCCCTAATAATGAATATGGCAAGTAATTAAACAACCACCATTGTTACAAAGTAGTTTGGTACTAGTGAAAACAAAATAATCTATACTATATAATATACTAGCTTAGAGACCCGTTGACACCGGGTTAGTTTTTAAAGAAATAGATAAATAAGATGATAATAAAAGTAATAACGTAAATTTGTTAAATTTAAAATATGTTTGAGTCACAATCGATTTACAACCATCGCGTTGCCAATCTAAAATAGATTTACTCGAACATATTATGATGTATGATTTCAATGATCAATTGAGTTGCTAACAAACCTTGTAACATTAAAAATAATGAACCATAGTATAATATAACGTGATTACACCAATGATACATACATAATATAACATGAACCTTGTTCAAAGACCTTCAAGTACTTCTTTATACACGACATTTGTTGTGGTTTTGGAGAGATTACCATCCTGATCACAAACGACAACCTTCAAACCCCGCTTGCTTTTTACTCTTGATATGGCAACGTACAATTGTCCATGTGTGAACACAATAAAGGTTGGTTTTAGGATAATATTTAGATTTACGTGTAATATTTAGCAAAATGACTTACTTTGTAATGCTTGGTTCAGTATAATTCACAGTCGTACACTGGCATATCTTTGTTGTCGTCACACATATATGCTCATTTATGTTGTTCTAATTATCCTACATTATTTTGAGCTTGTCTGGTATCATTATAAGTGTGACCAACCAAGCGCCACCAAACAGTTCCACTTCACGTGGTATCCTACTTATGTTTATCATGGGTTGGAAAACGCGTTTCAGTACTTATTTAATAACCTATGCACTTTTTTTTACATCTACAGGTTGTTCAGTGGATACAAATAGGCCAACACAAAATGTATGTGCAACTTCATATTCTCATAATGATCGCATATAGTCATCTGTTATTGGCAAGCGACCATATACTTTAACTTTCCGTTAACTTAATGCATGTTTACTACTTAATCCTTTTTCTCTTTTAAGTAGCACTACTGCTTTAAAAATCTTATACTGACTCACTCATTATTGCTACTATTATAGGTGAGAATGGACAAACAATATTAGGTACTTGCGTTACTTGAACTTGCAGCTGAAACATGACTTTGACCCTGTTGTTTTTGGGTCTTCCATTTTACGGCAAATCAATGTTGGAAAATTTAGTGCACTTGTGGGATTAGTTCACACCTTGTAATGGGTTAGGAGGTACGGAGTGTACACCCATAAGGTCCATTAACACCCTGATTCTTATAGTGGTTTGTATTAAATTTTATTAAATTTTATTAAAATAATCTATACTAAATTTTATTAAAATAATCTATACTATATAATAGATGATAATACTGTACCACCCCGTTAAAGCATTGCATTAAATTTTATTATTAAAAACACTACCTTATTTAGCACTAATTTACAACACCCCAATGCATCCCTTCACAATACTAATCACGTGATACAACACGTGAGCACGGGAGGTTCATTGACTTATTCTGTACGCTCCTTCTTTCTGTTTTGGAAACTCATTAAAATTTTCAATTATGCGTTTCAATCTGAGCTCTTATTATCGGATTAAAATCATATCATATCAATTTTATTCCAATCAAAGTTAAATAATCAAAGTTGGTACAAAATTACATCCTACCCATGGCTTGGTAAGTATTTAGATCGATTGGTAAGTATTCAAATCATATCAATTTCATTCCAATCAAAGTTGAATAATCAATTTCTTAGGTTTGCTATGTCTGTTATGGTGAAGCAATCATTCGATTAGTAAGTATTTGTATCTATTCAATTTTTTTAGGGTTTAAATTTAATCAGTAATTCGTTTTTGTCATTGATTTTTGTAGGGAATTATGCAGCAAATGGTGATTCCATGTGCCACTCATTAGTATGTTGTCAATTAGCATCAAAACTGGTAAGCATCAATTTATAAGAACCCTAAAATTATGAATTGGGGATTTTACTAATTGGTAATAATTAATGCGTTTTTTTTTCGGATTCTACGGATGCTTATATCTATGACTGCTGGTTTGATTCAACCAGATCCTTCAACCCTCACAAGTCAATCTTTGATTTAACCAGATTCTTCAATCATAAAATTTGTAAGTATCGCATCAAGAAATAAAGAAATAAACAAATGGATGTGATGTCTCCCAATTTTGAGCAAAAATTTGTTTATTTCTTTATGTATATATATATATATATATTTTTTTTTTTGTGAATTAATAATCTTCTGGTAATGATTATTTTTGATGTTTTAATTGTTTTTGTTGTTGATCATATCATGAAATTGGTAATGATCTTCTCTGCGTAATTTGTATGTTTTCTTTTCATTTTTTCCATTTAATTTTCTTCCGATTAATTTTGATATGTCAGATTGACTATGGTTAACCGCCTTTAACATTGCTTATTGATAGGTATCATCTTTAACATTAACATTGCTTATTGTTAACCGCCTTTATACACTTCAACTCAATAACTTTTTTTTATCTAATACAATTTGACACTGCTTATTGATAGGTATGATGTGGAATTAATTTCCAGTAGCTCGCTTCCTCTTGGCGGATCTGGAAAGCGTTTGAAAGTCTCTACCGAGGTGGAACAGAAACCTTCACTAATCGGAACCACCAACTATCGCGATACAGTGAGTGGCAACACAGAAACAATATCGACTTTGGCGGTGTGCCGCCAGTTTACGCTTTGCCATATGATCCAAATTCAACAACACAAATGTATCATCATCAGAGTTTGTTCCACCATCTTCAACCACGGCAACGGTGGTGGTGTACAGAAACGCCCAATCGTAATGGCTTCTGCGCCTCCAGGGTGAGTTATATATTTGGCCTAACGGTCGTACTAATATGGATCGAGGTTAGTCTTGAAATAGTTCAGCCAGTAAGCAAGCTTTTATGTTTTGGGTTATTTTCTTAATCGATCTTTCGTCTTGACCTTAATTTCTTGTGACAGATGTAGCTTAGTGGTATTAGTATTAGTATGCTAGGGGATATAACATTTCGCTTAACATTTTGCATTTGGGGGATAAGTTATAAAGGTCTAAATCGAAAAACCATGGATTAATGACGTTGGCGAAGCTACTGTTAGTTAAAGATCAGTCAAACGGGTAGATAGTCACATGTGCTTGGATCAAAATGGTTGATTCATGTGAGTTAAAACGGGTTCGAAATTCCAAATCTTTTAAAAGAAAATATGAAGTATTAAATTTCCACACTATGAATACACCCCCTTTGACAGTTTATGATCTTTTTGCTAATTTTGTATATATTAGCCATTTGACCCATAAGATACAGGATGTTACCGAATTTGACCCTCCAATTATAATGGAAGGTTTTTGTTATACTGTCCGAAATTCCCTTATGATAGAATTTATTACACAATGTTTAGGTGATTGAATCGTTGTTCCAGCATGAAAAGGGTGAAATCGGTCGACAAGAAGGAAAAAAAGATTTTTGGTGTTGCTGCTACAACTTCTTGATACTTGCTGCCGCAACAGTATATCTTGCTGATGCTTTATGTTGCTGCTTGCTGCTCTTGCAACTTATGATGTTCAGTAGTGTTTTTAAATGTATAAATAGTAATTGTGTCAATGGTGTATGTAGGCCTGGATGTAGAAGCAAAACGACATGGATCAACATGCCATGAAGGATGGTTATGTGGGTGGTGAGTCGTGATTGTGAAAGTACTTTGAATGCTTGAGGAAGAGGATCATTAGGTACTATATATTCCCCTATATCTTTGTTGTTTTTTCTGTTTATGTTGGCGATGTCATCGGGTATTACTAATACAGTGAAAATGCGTTTTAAATGGTTAAAGGACCTATAAGTCGGGCTAATATATGGCATTCAATATATATTGAATTAAACCTAAACCCGATAAACCTTAAAATATTTATTTAACTATAGGGTTGGAGGAACAACTTCTGCATCGCCACTGTATGTGCCACCCCACCTGGAAGAACCGAGAGCTGCTGAACTAACGACTCTATTAGAAAGTAGAATTAGCAACTTTTACACGAATTTTCAAGTGGATGAGATTGGTCGAGTGGTCTCAGTTGGAGATGGGATTGCACGTGTTTATGGGTTGAACGAGATTCAAGCTGGGGAAATAATTGAATTTGCCAGCGGTGTGAAAGGAATAGCCTTGAATCTTGAGAATGAGAATGTAGGGATTGTTCTTTGAAATCTCGGGTTTTCAAATTGATTCAGATAAAAAAAGAGAGATTGCTTGAGAAGGCTCTCTAATTTATGGGAGGATCTCGAGCAGAACGGAAGAGGGTCCGAGACACATCTTTTTCCTTTGGGGAGGGTACTCTGAGTAGTGGGTACCTCGTAGGACCTCGACCCGCCAATCCTTCCCAAGTAATGCATAAGCAAGATCAGGACTAGAGGGGTGTGAAGAGTAAGGGGATCTCTTGTGCAAAGCAAAGACAGGTACGTGCTAGCAAAGAAGGGAAGTGGCAAGGGATTTCAAAGAAGAAGAAAGAAGAAAGTTAGTACACAGAGTCTTCCCCTGCCTAATTGATCTAATGATAAAGAAGTAGGCTAAGTAAAATAGAAAGTGTGTGTAAAGTCACAGCACAACAAATTTGCAAAGGTCTATTAAATTTAACCATGATCTATAATTTTAGTTTCTGATGATTTGAACAATAATATTTGACTACATTTGATTTTCAGATGCCTTCGGGGATACACTTGCAGCTCATTTAGATAACCAATTGTATATATTGGTTGTATGAAATTAGGCGAAGTTTTCTCTGAAGAGTAAGTGTCATCCAAAAGTCAAACACGACTGCCAGGATCCAGTTGATATTTTATTTCCATGACACTTGATTGTACAAAAGATTGCACTACCAGGCTTCGATGATGATCAAATATATGAGGGGTGTATGTTCCAGCCAAGACTTGCCTTTCACCTGAGAATAAGAAATACGAAACACTACGTTAAGTGATAGTGTGTGTAAGTATAGAGATGAGTGTGAAAAGAGCATACCATAATCCATTGCCCGTCCAACCTATTTATAGTGGATGAAATAGGGTTGAGAGCACTTCTGCATGAATATCGGAGATCATGGGGCGTCCCATGATTGTGGGTAACCGCTAGGGTTTAGTGACCCACGTTCTCAGACTTGACGGGGAAGCCAAGAGAGAGAGAGAGAGGTAGATCGTGGGTTTGACCAAGTCAGGAGGCCTAACTTGGGCCTTCGTACAGAAGGGCTTCGACACATCTCGAAGTGGGTTCCGTCGAGCTGTTCGGAGGGGGCTCCGAACAGTGACGGAGGCCTTGACAGAGGGGGCTCCGTATAGTGACGGAGGAGCCGTAGACTGATGATGGAGGCCTTGATGGAGGGGCTCGCGGTTACAGGACGGAGGCGAGGCTCGAACCGTGATGGAGGCGGGCTCGAACCGTGACGGAGGCCTTGATGGAGGCCAGGCTCCGAACCTCGACGGAGGTTAGACACTATGAGTGCTTTGGGTGCAGGTCGAAGGCATAGGCTTCTTCCTTTAGGAGGTTACATAATAACCTCTGTACAAATGGTAAGCTAAGTACCAGAGTGACGGTAACGCTCGTTAGCAGAGCGGAGGGTACGTCATCAAGCCCCCCAGTTTAATGTTATGCATGCGAAGAGAGCATGGCTTTGGACTTATCATTGCTTTGTTAAAAAAGACTTGGTAACAATTTATACTACTTTTGTTTTGTCAAATCAAGTATAAAAGTAGCTATACTTGTTTTTAATAGTCCACATTTGACTCTATCATGGTGGATACCTCATTAATCCCCCCAGTCTAATGTTATGACTTCGTAGGAGGCATGAGATTAGACTTAAGTAGTCCATAAAACCTTTGTTATATAAGGAGCGTGTGTATTAGGTTTTGCCATATAACTTTTAGCTTTTAGTTATAGCGAGTTTTATCGGAACCTATTTGTATATACGCTATTGCGTTGTCGAAAGGTACCAAGGTTTGTGTATAAACTTGGCTTTGTTTTATAATGCATGACATAATGGCATTTTATCGCGAATCTTAGGTTACGGCATGCTCACCTACGATCACGAGGATCATGGGGTGTCCCGATCCCTATATTTCGGGAAGGCCTTGATAAGGTTGTGAATGTGGGTTTGAATTGGTCTTATGAAACCTCTGCATTAATATCTTGAAGAGCATACCCGAAGGGTTTAGGCCTTCGATTGGCTTAATTCCCAACTAGTAACCATATCAAATATGAATGATTTTACGCCAAAGAAGATTTTTGGAGGTTTGCCAAGTATGTCGGAATGTAGCTCCGAAGTGAGTATGAAGGGGAGACCTTCAAATTGAATGGAGGGTATATCATCAAGCCCATGTGTCGAAAGTGATGCGTACACTTTGAATGTAATGCTTTTGACTTAAAAGAAATACTTCCTTGTGATAAATCGAACAAGGATTAATCTTTAAGTAATATAGACCTAGAAGGTCGTATATTTTGTATGTATACGAAGCTTATGGATTTCATTTAAGCAAAGTAGTAGTCCTTGGACAATTGACTATTCTGCGTGGTATGTGGCTTCGGCCAAAGAAAATATTGAATGGGCTTGACGTATGATCAGGTACTAGGGTTAAGGCCCTAGTTAAAATGGAATCAAGTAGGGAAATATATGTCTCTTGTGCACTTCTCGTACGCCATTTTTCCAACGCTTAAATTTTACAACACGAGGTGTAATAACCTCATTGTGTGTAAATTTCACCACCAAGAATATAATGACCAATTTTGATCATTGACAGAGGGTCGCGACCCACTCCATCTTTATCCTTTGGGTAACATAAGGCTTGGAATACCTTAAGACCACTTAGGAAAGTTAATGTGAAGTGTAATGGATGTTGTATATGTATTCAAGACTTATAGTTGTCTTGTTTCATCCCTTCGACATTGAAACTTATAATGATTGCTTTCCCATGAGAAGCTTTCATTACATTGGATTTAAACAAAATAAAGTAAGTTTTACATCTATGAGGTTATGTAATTATACTTGCAGAGTCGAGGCTCTATAATTGTGTCTACATAGACACACATAAATCATGTGAACAGAGGCTATGCTATGTAATCGTCTCGATAGAGACACCTATATATTATGTGAACATAGCCGAAGCTCTGTAATCGTGTCGAAGGAGACACCTATGAATCAGAGGCTATGCTCTATAGTTGTGTCGACAGAGGCTTATGTCAGCATATGTGATGCTCCATAGTCATATCGACAGAGACTTATGTCAACATGTGTGAGGCTCCGTCATCTCAAAATATATGATAATAGTATTGATAATGCTACACGCGTCGTTCGGGGTCAAGGAAACTTCCTTTTCTTCGAGCAAGTTTTATAACACCCTAGGCAGTGAACCTAATCGTTGTAGTGTAGTAATTAGGGTAAGCCACGGGTATTGATATCGTTCTCTAGGGGAATAGAAATGCTAGTAAGAAGTTACTACGCTAAGGTTAAGGTTGAGGAAGATTATTTTTGTATTTTTATATTTTATGAAATGGAAAGGTACGAATCTCGGGTATTGGATTTGGGGGTTGGTATTTCTACCGATTACTCTACTATTATCTAATTATCTAAACTAAGGTTGTGGGGGTCTATGTCTAATTAATGTGTGCTCGTATGATAGTTTAAAGATGTGTTTACTTAGGTTGTACTACTCCTTAATTATCTCCTATTGATGGTTGAGTTGTCACGTCCTTATTCTTAGTTGCGTTGTGTGTCTAAAGTTGTAGGGTATGTGTTTCTCCCTAACTCTTTGAACTTACCAAAGGGTCTCGTCTACAAAACCCACTAGGGATGATAAACTCTTACTCTAAGGCACTCTTTGGATAATTTAGCCTACAACTACTCGGGTAATCATATTCTAAGGTTCACAAAGATGAATCAAGCATTAAGTACACAACGAATGACCTATCGCATTACTAGATCATTAATCAACTAAGATAAGAAACAACCAATCAATATTCAATAATTAAGTTTCATACTTCCTAAGCAAACACACAAGTAAATTAGCGGACATGGAGAACATGCAAGCATACACACAAATAATCAAAGACATAATTGAATTAATGAAGTAAATATTTATCTTGATGTAAGATAGGGTTTAAAACCCTAAAATATTGTACAAGACACCTTAGGTTCGGTTTTAGGTTTTACTCCAAAATAACCTCCCTAAAAAGCTGAAAAATTAGGATTCTATATATAAGATTACATATGCGGCGGTGTCACCTTATGTTTATTGACGCAGTCGTGCGTCGCCGTCATTAGGGTTTTGTCTTGGCACGTTAACCTTGCGACGGCGTCACCTTATGTCGTGGCGCCGTCCTCTTCAGCTTCTGACGGCGTCAATGGGTTGCATCTAGGCGTCTCGGTAGCAGCGGCCTACTCTTTTAAAGCCCTACGTCGTCACTTGAAAATAGGGTATTTGGCTCTTGTATCGTCACAAAAATCCTCCGACGGCGTGCAATTAACACGATGCCGTCGCCTTCTGTTTTGGCAGCTTTGAGTGTCTCGATTCGACTTTGGCCATTTTCTTACGTATATTCGCCTTTTAGTCCAAATAAGTGCCATTCCAGCATTTTGCCTTCAAGAGACCTAAAAAGTGAAAAGGAACGATATTAAGCAATAACGGATACAAAAGTGATCAAATAAGGACTTAAACGACCCCTCAAAAAGGTACCTTTTAAAACCTTATCAAGTATATAAGTTCCATGATAAATTTTGCTAATATATAATACGCAGATGTGAGTCTTTGTCATCTCAATAGAGCTTGTGTGAAATGCCTTGTCAAAAGTGGCTTTATCAGCAGTGGACAGTGACATAATAAAGCTTAGCATAAAATTACTTAAGGCTTATTTACGTACATCACGTATTTAACATGTGTGGATTATGTTTTATGCTAAAAACAACATGAAAGCTCTAACAGAGGTTCTAGGAACATAGGGTATCCTCTGTCAATGTTGTACTGTCTCTAATGATCATTGTGTCATAAGCAGATGCTCAATAAAAGATGGTTTATAGTGCTCTTAATAAACATCAAAAGTTTCATATCTAGATAATTTGATTTGTAGTGAAACAAAGGCAATATAGCGTATTAGTTTCGTAGAAAACATACCAGATTGACAAAGGGTATCCTCTGTTGTTAATGAATGGTCTCTGTTTACCTTGTGGTAAACATTTGCGAAGGAAGGTTCTGGCCCTACTTGAAGGTACCATAATGTGCCCCAATTCCTTAAACGAATTCGTACGAAGGTTACAACGGAGGTTGCCATAGAGTTTGAACCTTAGATGATTGTTTTTAATGAGCAGAACTGGATCTACTTCTTATATGGTCCATATTAAATTTTTTATTTGGCATTTTTTAGATGAATTGTTATTTTTTAGATGATTGTTTTTTATGAGTAGAACTGGATCTACTTCCTATATGATGAGAAGAACTGGATCTACTTGTGGGATCACTACAAAGTCTTAAAATTAACCGCCAACATGCGCCTAACTGTTGGCTTATCACTTTATCAATTTTCCACTGCATACACTTGCTTTTTAAAGGCGGTCAAGATTGGAGCTCACGTGCATGAGCGTTTATTACATTATTACTTACAAGCATTGTACTATATACTATAATTGACTTATTACTTCATATTAATTTTGAATAAATGATTCACCCTGTTTACTTTCGTTCTTTTCGTTATTTTGTTTAGAGACTAATTTTTCATTTTTTTGCAATATCTCTCCTAAAAACCCGTAGATTCCACGGGTCTTATAAGCTAGTACAATATATCTCAAAACACACTTACTTCAATAGGACATCCAAAAAATTGACGCCCTGGGTTGGCAGAGGTCCACGAAGTGCGGATTGAAACTTGTTTACCAACCAATCAACGTACCATGTTGAAGGGATTATTGTTTTATAAAAGACATGTTTTGTAGGATAGTTTAGGGATGATAACTTACGACAAATCTCTGTTACACAGACATATAGGAACTAGAAACACTGTACAACGGTCTTTATAAAGTACGCTACAGTGAAAGATGCTTTTGCCCTCAACAACAAAACATTGACCTCGGCATTATGGGTCAAGAGACCAGTTTAGCCTCAAAAACACATACTTTAGAGTACTGACGACAAAAAAACAAAGTTACGGTTCAGAGCGATGTTTTTGGCCAAGTTTAGGGACCAACGGTGTAATTTAGTCTAAAATACAAGATTATTTTTCTATATGTCACATGTTTAAGTTACAAACAATTGTGCTATAAAAAACATACAATAATAAATAAAATAAAATCAGGACCACCTTGGTTCAATCCACCCATAAGGGCTGAGATGATGTTTCGTCCCAAAGAAATCCCCAAAGCTTTCCTCGTTATTCAAAGTGTGAAACCTGCATGTTTCGAGTGAATAGTACATTATTGGAGAAGTTGGAAAGTAGATCTTGTTCGCCATCTATGGTGTTTTAGCATCAAGGCAGATAGATGACGCGCCATGTATAAATATCATATGTTTTCCTAAACTATCTATTTTCGCCCATTTTCGTGAACATGGTTTCTTGAATACCTCAACTGATTCTCCAAACTTGCCCACTATGACTCGTAAAATATGCTGATCACTGTAAATATTTGCAACAGCTTGTTGGGGCTTTAGTCGCATCACGCACACATAAACGAGTTTTTTTGTCCACTTCCTTCCAAAAAACAAGTCCTCCATCATCCCTCAAGGCATAAAGATCTCGACCATAGAATGTCAGACACTACATATATAGTGTAATACCAACAACCATGCAATCGGGAGAAGTAGGTGGTGTAGAGAAACTAACGATATCTGTATAAGGTAACTGTGGAAGCTCAAGTATATCACTTGTGAAAGGGTTAAAGAACATCAATGAGCACTCATCAGGTTTAAACCAACCAAACCTCGAACACTTTATTTGGAAACCGCAGATCAACACTCGAGGGGTTTTCATAAAATACTTATCACCAAACACGGGGATCAGTCAAAGTGATAATGCCTTTATGTTTGTCAAACACTATCAGCCACTGTGAAGGTACTGAATACTTTTGCATTAACGATGTTTTTTTGTTGTTCCATGGTATCAAAAGTGCAGCTAAATGACAACGTTTGCATGTAGCACGGAACTTGAGGTATTCGACACCAGCACAAAACTCGCTTATTAACATCTCCAAAACATGAGGTGGAAGATTGAGCAGGTGTGATTCATTATCATCAGCCTTATCACTTTCTAACCTACAAAATATGTTGCACTGAAAATTAAATTTCTCTTTTGTTGTTGCAGAGTGATGCTTTGAAAGCGTTACAAATACAATACTAAAACTATTATTTGTCATGATAATAGTTTTTTTTATTTTTTAATTACTAGACGAATACCCGTGCATAGCAACGGGAATTTTTAGCGGCAAATAGTTATAGTAATATTTTGGTTTAAAAAAAAAAAAAAAAAAAGACGTTAGAGGGTATTGTTTTGTCAAAAATAACCCATCCCATACTTTATATCTAATGGAATAAGTTTTGTCAAAAATCTTACTTTATATCTAAGGCAACCCGTAATGTTAGGAATTGGAAATTCCATTTGTTAAAGTGTCGGTCACCCCATATGATATCTAGCCTATGCTAGCTCGTAGACTTGTCATTATTTACGTTATTTAGTAGCTAATTAGTAGCGTAGTATAGTTTAGTGCAACACCGTGGAGGAAGGACGGGTCTTTACCCATTGTATACCTGATCCACAGACCGTCAGGAGGTCGTTTAATTTGTAACCTATAAATACCCTCTACCTTGCAAGGTAGAGGGTTGGATGTTCTTTGGTAATCTAATATTCCACAAGTTTCTCTTTCTAGAATATCCCACTTTCTCTCTCTCTAAAACCATCTATGTGCTTAAAGTGTTAATGTTATGATATGTATGTGAAATTCAATATCTTACAATTGGTATCAAGAGCCATGGTTTGATCATCTCTTACATATCTTTGGATTTCTAGTGGTTTTTAGGTGGTTTTTGAGTTTGAAAAAGTTTAGTGGTTTTTGCATCATTTGGGTGATTTCTAGTGTTAAAGTTTGGATTTTGATAGTACTTTTGTGTTTAGAATCATCTCAAATGTTTAGGTTTTGATTTTTAAAAGGTTTTGATTTTGAAGGTTTGAATCATTGTGGTTGGGTTGTTTTTGGATTGAAAAGTGGTGTTTTTTGTGATTTTCTTGCTAGCGACTTGAGCCTCGGAGAGATTATCTTGGTAGCGACTTGCTTTGTTATTTGGTAGCGAGTTGTTGTTTAACGCCTTAGCGAGTTGAGCTAGCGACTTGTCTATTGAGACAAGCCGACAAAAAGTACAGTTAGTGGATTCCCCACTACGAGTAGCGACTTGGTGTTAGCGAGTTGGTACCTAGCGAGTTGCTATTTAGCGACTTGAATATTTAGCGACTTGGTGCTTAGCGAATTGCTGTCAAAATTTTGCTAACGACTTGGACTGTAGCGAGTTGTTATATAGCGACTTGGAAATAGTGACGTGGTTCAGAACTACTTAGCGACTTGGTGCCTAAATTCCTAGCGACTTGGGTGTTAGCGACTTGCTATTAAACTCTTAGATACTTGGTATTTAGCGACTTGGATTTTGAATACCTTGGTCTAGTGAAGCAAGATATTTATATCTAATCATAAACACATTCATCAACACAATGTCCTACATCACTGATCCTTTAATCACCAAAGTACTTGCACTCTATGATACCTCACAGTATAATGAAACATGATGCTTCCCAGAATGCTCTACATTAAATGATTCAGCAACTTTTAATCAAAACAACTCAGATGAGTCACTCTTAATGTTGACAAATGATACAAAGCAAATGGAATGCTCCAGTGAGCCCTTTCAACTTCTCCATCAGCATCTCAAACTACTTTTAGCTACAACTATGGATCGAACAAGCAGTGCTATCCTTCGTCAGGATTTTCCCATATTGACAAGAACTGTGTTACTAAACTTAGAACAACTAAGGATTCAAATTACCAAAGAAAAGTTCTCAACTGATGAATCTAAAGCAGCTCTTCAAACAATCTTCAATCAATTTCAGCCACTTATCCGGGGGGAATATTCCTCAGATTTTGATGATGACATGACTGGAATCTCATTCAAGAAACACACTGGAAGGGAAATTCATGAGTTCAGAAACACATTTATTCAACTCATGAGTAATATGGAAATATACATCAAGGAAGCTGTTAAAGAGAATGATAAGCTGAATGAAATGAATGAGTGTCAAGAGATACTATGGAAAGATTGTGACAGAGGTCACACAATAGATCAGTTGAACGCTGAATGATACCGAATGCAGAAGTTCAGTTGCAATGAAAGAGGATGAAGACAAAAGTACTGGTCTCAAAGACTCAGATTCAGAAAAGGTTTCAAGTGATAAGGTACACTTAACGGATCACAGTAATTCATATGTAAAGGTACCTGACTCTAACTCTGAACATAACACCATGAAATCGATCTTGGTTGAGCCTGAATCTAAAACTATTAAAGCTAATGACATGATTGAAAAAAGGGTATATGATGAACTTTCAAACAAATACTCAATTCTTGAAAAACATTGTATTTCATTGGAAATTGAAATACAACAAAAGGATGAAAACTTTTATGCAAAAAATACTTGTATTAATCAGGAACTTCCAGAATTTCGAGAATTTTTTGAAATTAATCAATTAAAAACCCAGATTCAGGACAAAGAGTCGACCATATGCAATCTGAAATTACTACTCTCAGATGTGTAAAAATATGATTGTCATGAGATGAGTGATACACTTGAATCTAGAAATGCTGAACTAGCTCTATGTGTGTCCAACCTATTAAGAGAAAATGAGTCATTAAGAAAGAAATTTGAGGAGACCAATTCTAAGTTGATCAATCAATCTAACCTCTTGTTGAAAGACATTGATGACCTCAAAGCCCAAATTCAGGACAAGAGCTTCATTATTGTTGCCCTAAAAAATGAGCTTAGGAAATCTATTGGAAATAGGAAGAACACTAAGTTTGCAAAACCTTCAACCTTGGGAAAATCAAGCTGTTCGTAACCACTCAAAGTAAGCGTCAGATGGTTAAGCGTTCTAATGCCTTTAGAACAGAAAGAGTTAAACCATCGAAATCTAGGCTTGCCACCCAAGTTGATAATAATGTTGTTTTGACAAAACCAGTCACTTCATTGCCTCGTTCCGATATGATGAATCTCAAACCTCAGGTTAATGTTCAATGCTCCAAGATCAGAAATGCTAGAAGTGCAACTAGTTCTCATACTAAACATCATTTGACTAATCAAACCCCTAAGAAATATTATAATCACAAAAGGACCAATAGTCAAAACAAGGCTGTGCACACATACAAATCCACTAGCAGCTGCTTCAAATGGATTCCCACTGGCAGATTATTTAAGTTTACAGGACTCAAACTGACTTACATACATAGATCTTGCCTCAAGTGGATGCCCACAGGAAAACTCTTCAAGAATAGTGAACCTAATGGGATCTCTAATAATGATACGTCTGTATTATACTGTGATGCATCAACTTGTGAGATTAATCATGTCACTAACCCATCCATTTGCAATTCTACATGTGCTTCTAGTACAATGTGCTCTCAATCTTTTTTAGGTACAATGCTCAATTCAATGGGAACCTCATGACTTGGTTTCCATCAGAAATGAATATGGCTCAGTCAGGAGCTATAGCATGCCAGAATTGATGTACCTATTACTTTGACTCCTATTCACCTTGAATTAGGACTCAGCTCTTTTTATATCTGAGTACAAATTAGTTTTAAAATATATATATATATATATATATATATATATATATATATATATATATATATATATATATATATATATATATATATTTAATTCTTTAAATTCATAATTTTGGTCATTTACATCCATCTAATAAAAAATATATTTCGCTGTTATCGATAACATCTACGGTCCTAGAAATGTCATTCAATAATGACATGGGATCATAGATGAAGTTGAACAAGCGATATATTCTTATTTTTAAACGGGTTGGTTAAAGTCAATCAATGGTCTTTGTTGACATTGATTGAGGGGAGATTTTAAGATATCTTGTTTATATGCCTTGATTTTGGTTATGGTGTGTGCTCAGTTGTAGGTTGTTGTCTTGTCTTGCCTTTGTGATAATCTTTGTGTACCCATGTATTGAATGTTTAGTATTGAATGTTTATTTGATTCATGGTGATCATTGTGATTGTGTGCTTATCTGGGTTAGTATGCTATCTGATAAGTCTGTTATGGCCATGGATTATAAATGTCTACTATACAGAATATGATAAGATTGCAACTTTTCATGACTACGTTAGCAACTTGCTTTGAAAAACACTAGCGACTTATTTAAAATCTTTGATAGCGAGTTGCTACACAAGACACTAAACCACAGGGACCGAAAGTGACAACTAGGTATTCTTGGATAATCTCCTCTACTTACCCCCTAGCGACTTACATTTTTTTCAAACACTTAAAAGTTTTTTTTTTCTTTCCCTCTTTCTTCCTCGTTAAGCATTCGACCTAGCGACTTAGAAGTGGTATGAGTTGCATCTCTCACTCTATGTTCTCTATTATATGTCCTTGATGCTTGTATAACACATCTCTTTATCCAGATCTCATCGAATCATTTGATCCGTGACACTTGATTCCCTCATAGGTTTGATAATGAATTTACTCTGATGGAATCATTTTTCTTGTGTATAATGATCGTTTAGGTGGTATTGGAATGCATTAATGGTTGTTGTATTGCGTTAATTGGGTGTTGCTGAATGTGTCGAGTTTGATTTTTTATGTTTGTTGTTGATTGTTGTTTTGGTTTGTCGATTGCTAGTGTGATAAAGGTTTTGCTGTAACCATTCTATATAGATTGTTAATTGTGCCCATGTAATGGTGTTGAATGAGTGTTCGATTGGGATGATTGTCAGTTGCGTAAAATGTGTTCTTGATGGCGAATTAGTAATGTTCTTGGTAGCGAGTTAGTTTAATAGTTCATCGTGGCGAGTTATTGTTCTTAAGTTTGCTCAAGTTAGCGACTTAGTAATTGTGGTGACTTAGTGAACTAATTATTAGCGACTTTTGTAGCGACTTAGCTGTATCACTGTTGATGGCGACTTGTCTTTACAAGTTAGCGACTTAGTAATGGTAGCGACTTAGTAAACTGATTTGTAACAACTTGGCTGTGTTACTATTGATGGCGACTTGTCTTTACAAGTTAGCGACTTAGCAATTATAGCGACTTAGTGAGCAGTTGTAGCGACTTGGTGAGTTACTTGTGATGGCGACTTGTCTTTACAAGTTAGCGACATAGTATGTTTTCAGGTAGCGACTTAGCCTGGTTTAGCGACTTGCCCATTTATGTTTAGAGACTTATTTGGTTTAATTTTCATTCGACGACTAGGGCTATTAAAATGTTTTAAGGCACCTTGCTAGGATAATCTCATGCTTACAATCTTGTTTCAGGATTTCCTGAAGCGACTTGTATTGACTTCTTATTCTATGTAACTTGCTATAACATTTCTGTTTGAACAAGCTGTACTTGGATTTCCTTGTGGCAACTAAATGTTACATCTTGTTTCATACAAATATGTTATATCATTTCTACATTTGTATCTTGTTTCATGACATTATTTCTTTGCAAATGCGCGTTTTAACCTTTTAATTCCAAAACAATTCGTCTTATAAGCGTATCAAATGGTGTCTTCATCCTTAATATCTAGCTATTGCCACTCTATCTTTCTCTATCGCTTTAGGGACTATGTCGAGCTTCTAAGTCGAGTGTGTTTATGTCATAAGGATATACTCAATGCTGTCTAACTAACCATGTATTATCTAACTTGTTCCCAATCATTCTTTGTTGGTTTGTTTATCTTGGATCTTCAATGGAAGCACAATCTCGGTGAGAACGTTACTTCTTACGCTCCACAACGTTCTCAGACGAAGAAATCCTTCCTAGAAGTCGGTGGGAGAGTTGGAAAAAGGCATTATGTGGACTTACAAAAGCTGCAACAAAATCCTATCCTCAAAGTGTCTATAGATATCCTCAAAAACATGAACTTCTTCGGTGCACTAACAAACCAATGCACAATTCCCTCCATTTACATACAACAATTCTGGAACACCCTTGAATGGGACAAAATCACAGCTAAATATTCCTGCAAACTGGATGATAGGGAATTCGTGGTTGATTCTGACACTCTTAGCAATGCCCTTGGAATCACTCCTTGTAACCCCAACATACGATCTGAACCACCACCCAGTGCTGATGACCTAATAGTCTTTTTAATTGGTTTAGGATACCAGAATAGCATTACGAGGGCTTCTGACATCATCACCGGACATATGTATCAACCCTGGAGAGCAATGACAACAATTCTCAACTTGTGCTTATCTGGCAAAACATCTGGGTTTGACAAAGTAAGAATTTCCATCTTGCAAATCCTATGGGGTATAGTCAACGGTGTGAATGTGAATGTCTCAGAGCGTATCTGGGAAGAGTTTTCACTGTCTATGAATACTTTCATATCAGATAGAACAAACTTTGAGTAAAAGCTCGGGGTGAAACTGAACAAACTTGTGATTCCTAGCATCAGATTTTCGAAGCTTGTTATCCAGTACCTGCAACAGACTCACAACTTCAACCCTAGGATCGAATCAGAACTTCATAAGGCTAAGAATGAATTCGTTCTAGGAAATCTCAAATATATTCCCAGTGGAGCCAAAAATGAAATCTTTGGATTGCCAATTCCTGATACTCTTCTCACGGACGATATCAAGAAGAAGGACTACTTCATACAGTATGAGAAAAGAGCTGCCAGAACCTCTGATGATGTCACACCCACTCCTCCTCAATCCAACGCTCCCAAGTCCGCTTCAGGCTCACAAGCTACTTATGCCTCTCTTCCTAAAAAGAGACGTGAAAGGTCACAACATTCTGACACCACATCCAAAAAGCAGAAAGAAAAGAAGAAGAAAGTGGAAAAGGAAATTGGTGAAGATATTGTGGTTTCAAAGAATAATTCAAGGTCAACTGATGAAGATGAAGCTGCTCTGCAACTTGGAATCCAGCAAAGCCTAGTAAGTCAGAATGTGAGTGCACCAGTTGGTGGAGTAGTGATAAGAGATCCTGATCAATTGCCTCAACAAACAACACCAATCACACAAGATAAGGGAAAAGGGATAGTTGGCGTAGAACAAGCTGCACACACGCTCCTTACATTCTCTTCTTCACCATCAAGATCCACCACTCAATTCGAACGGATGAAAAGAAGTGCTGAATTCTCAACAAATCAGGAGCCATCTGGATTGGAAAAGGAAACATCTGTATCTCAAGAAGATAATCTTGTGTCACGTGATACCCATTATGACCATAATGTTGATGAAATCATGCTTAAAGACTAACAGGATAATCCTGAGTCGAAATCTGGTGAGACTATGCCCCTGGAAGAACCAAATCTGTCTACCAGTTCTCTATCGTCATATAAGAACCTTGATACAGAATTTGCCTTCGGTGATCAATTCTTAAATGACAAACCCATTGATCCTGAGTCTTCCAAGCAAGATAATGACAAGGAGGATGCACAATCCATGTTTAATGTCAATATTCAGCAAGACACATCATCCATTCCTCCCATGTCAGTATCTTTACTCACAACCGCACCTCCACCTCCAAAACCTGATCAAGTAACCACACGTTCACCACCTAAATCTGCAATGAATCTATCTCTTGAACCAGTGGTAACAGTTACTGATATGGATACTCCTCCTGCTTCACCACCTCTAATTCTTACTTCTGATCAACTGCTTGACAAAGCAGTAAAAAGAATTGAAGCTCTTGAAAGGCAACTACCAAAATCTGTTGATTCACTGGTGGATCGTGTCTATAGGTTGGAACACCTCAACTTTGATGAAGGAGTTGCAGATGCCATTGAAGGCGAAGTTAAGGATGCTGTGGAATGGGCAATGGAAGCTCCACTTCTTAGACGATTCAAGGATCTACCTATTACAGATATGAGGGCTGCACTTTCAGAGAAGATGTATGGTGCTGATGAGCATAAGCATGAGGTCCACAAGAAGCTTTATGAGGCTCTCGAAGAATCAATTAAGTACGACAATCATGAACAGTACTTGATTGACATCAGGGAAAAGGAAGCTAAGAAGAAAAGGAGGGCCATTGTGTTGGAAACATTGCGTAAAGATCGTAAAGATCCTCTTCCACCCCCACCTCCAACGGGGGGTGCTGGAACTTCTGGAGTTGGTAAATCTTCTAAGACAACCAACACACCTCCACCACCACCACCATCATCACCGCCAAAACCTTCCAATCAATCAAGTCCTACCGGAGAACAGGGAACCCAGATGAAATCTGCTGCTTGGACGACAGTTGACTCAAGGTTCACATCCACAGTCACTTCAATTCCTGATGATCAAATGGTTAATGAAGAATGTGTCATGGCGAGTCGAGTCGCTTGAAGATGATGCATCAACCAAGCATATTCCTAAGCCATCAGAAGAAGATTGGTTTGATGCATACATGGCAGGTAAACGCACTAGCACGTCCAGAGTAGCACCTTCAAAGGACACAATTCAAAGCTGTATTGTTGAAGAGAGACCTCCTACTCCTGAACCTACATGGTCCATCCAGTGCAGCTCATTATTCGACAACAATTGGGTATCAACTATCACCAATGATTATGAAGTACCGGTGAAGACTCTCTTCGCACTTCAGGTGATATGGGAAGCTTCATTAGATGGTTTTGTGAACGGAAGAGTATCTCATCCATAACTCCAAGAGATCTTGAAGGACAAGCTTATGAAATTGTCAAGGTCTTCCCTCGGATGCCAATCAACTTCAATACGGATGGAAGAATGCCATAAGATCTTTGAATGACCAAGTCGGTGAGCAAATTAGTCGCTTCAATGTTAACAAATCTCTTCCTCTTAGTGGTGAACACGGTCAGATGACCATTCAGGCTGAATTCTTCTTTAATCATGACTTGGACTATCTTTGTGCTCTCTCTTTGAAAGACCCGACTCTATCAATTTCAAAGATGAAAGCCGCAACCTACTCTGATCAGGGGCTTGAACAGATGGTTCCTAATCAATTCTGGGCCGACGAAGAACGAAAGTATGACATTGCCGCATCATATGGTATTTCTCACTGGTGGTACAAAAAGAAGAACTTCTACATCGAAAGACATGGTGCTGATAAAAGACGCAATGATGTTCGATCCAAGCTGCAAATCTTAAGTGTGGTTCATGTAGAGATCTTCCCAATCTATGGATATGAGTATTTGAAGAAGATAGTCCTTAAAAGAGCAGATTTGAAAGTGTATACTATTGAAGAAAACGACTTCAAACATCTTCTGCCAAATGATTTCGAAGATCTCTATCTCTTGAATCTCCAAGGACACCTTGAGCATTTGCCTGTCCGTGAGAAAAAGGCCCTCTCTGCTGCTGTCATTCTTTGGATCAGGGGCTTAGTCATTCGAAAATGAGTTGAGGACTTTCAGCTTGGCATGGAAAACTACCAAACCAGGATCAACCTTACAAGTCTACAATGGAATGCAACAAGGCATGAATTTCATCGCGAATACAAAGTCCTTGACACCCCTAGAGCCGTCATCTTCACCGACAGATATGGGACTCACATGCTTATGCGACTATGTGAGCTCTACAAATTTAGTGACGGAACTCTCAAATTGGTTGAAGAAGAACTAGACTCTAGAGTGAAAGAAATCAAAATTGATATGAAATCATGGGTAAAGACTACTTTCGGGTGATGATGACTTAAAGTGGTGTGAAGATTTCATTCTTTCAATCGGCGAAGACTCAAGACTCGAAGGATCTTCCGCAGCCTTGAAAGTTTTGTTGGTGGTAGACTTTGTGATGGTCATTACAAACTTCTTCAAAGAACTGAATGAAGACATCTTGAGAAGTAGTTTACAGTTATGTATTAAATTTGTGTAAAATGTGGTGTACAAACTATGAACAACTGTAATGCATGTAATAGTGTTAGGTTATGTACTGTGGTTTCCCCTTGTATCAAAAAGGGGAACTTCAGTGTTGTCCACTCCTGATCATATAAAATTGGACACATTTTTCTCCAACAAATATTTTGACTCATACATATGTAAATCACTTGAGATCCAAAATCTCAAAGGATTTGAAATTTTTGATCGGGGGAGAAAATGTGATATAAATATGAAAGATGTTAAAAGATGACCACTTTTAAGTGCATATTGCTCTCTAATATGTGCTAAACAATTTTCGAATCTCGAAGCATATATTAAGGGGAAGCATTTTTAAACAAATTCAAGCCTTCAGGGTACACAATTTTCCATTTTTAAGGTACCTTGATTGTGTGTTAAATGGATTCTAATCGTCTGGTGATCATGTCTGCACTTCAAAAAAGGTTCCTTCTAGTATGTGCAAAACTCTTTTCCAACCTTGAGGCACATATTGAGGGGGAGCAAAAGTGTGAAAACCTCATCCTTCCCGAAAATGCTTTATCTACTTGATTTGATTAGGGAAGTGATGTTGATATCTTTTAGAAAATAGTATTCAAAGAAGCTATCTCTTTCTCTTGCCTCCGTGTGCAAAACGATTTCAAACATTTGATGCACATGTTGAGGGGGAGCTCTTGTTTTAAAAATATCAAAAACAATTCAGGTACAAAATGCTTTGATAATATTTCACAAGTATCTGGATTGGTTTTCAAATGGTTTTCAATTGGTTCCTATGGCAGATGAACAATACCATATAGACCGACCAACTTTACTTTATGTATGGTGATATAAGGATGATAAGGTTAGGTATTTGTTCCCATGATCCGCCAGAACCGGAGGGATCTACCAGGGACTATCCACTAGTTAGTGTAGAGTTCTTAGGTATGATGATAAAAAGGAGAAAAATGAGATATGGGAAGAGTGCGGACTAAGGTGAGCTGATCTGGAACAAACCAACAAGGTTCTTGCGGTGAAGTCTCGGTAAGCGCTGAAGGGGTTGAAGAATGAAAAAGAATTGAATGAGAAAAGGGTGAAAACAAATAGCCCCCTATATATTCAACCTTAGAAGCGGTTCAATTCATATACTCGCGATGATGGTAACATCGGTATTGAAGACAAGGCGTCATGGACCCAGTGACGCACTGCACTTCAACTTTCCAAACCACTCAAGTTCCTCTTAAAAGGGCTTGTTTCATTCTCACGGGGAACCGACATTATCTATCGACTTTCTCTTAGAGATTGTTGATATTGAAGTAGGAGACCCTCTCCCTAGTCTCGGATATAGGATCCAAAAATGCACAAATTGACTCTAGAGCCGCGAGATCATCATTAAATCTCCTTAGGACACTTTCCATGAAGACTCTCTGTTTCACACAATGTGGAAAGAGATATTACATCTTGAGTCCTACGCATTATCCTTGTGGTTTTGCCAGAACATCTGAGTGATGTGTTATCATATTCACAATGAAGATGGAAAGCCTTCTGGAGCCATCATCAAACAAGCTCCTGGTAGGTGGCATGTGAGATCTATTATATAGATCAACCATGTGACAACTGAACAGAAACAATGGGGCGATTCAATCTTTTGAATCAATCCTGGTTCAGGTTATGGATTGACGGATACCTTTGAAAAACCAGTCGTCATGCTTACAAACTCTTTACTTTAGCACTTCGACCGTGTACGAATCTTTCAAATCAAAAGGTGTTTTATGATTGATAATTGATTTTCATTAAAACCTTCGTTGTATTGCAAAAACAATTTCCATTGAGCGATTCACGATTGTTTTTCAAATCTCTTTTGTCAATCAGTGAATCTCTATTCGCTGGTTCACTCACTCCGTGTTGTCTTCTTTGAGACGTTTCAGTTTGAGAACAGCTGGCTAAGAAGCTGAAACCTGTCAAGAAATTCTTGAGAATTTTACACTTCCAGAGTACTTATCTTGATCAGCGGGGAACCGTGGGTGCGTGTACCTCAATTCAGCGAAAGTGATCAAAGACACTTTCGTGCGCTTTATTGCTAACTGTTGTATGTAGGTACGCCCGGCGTTCGCGGTGATCGGAATGTCACGCGGTCATCCTTGCCGCATGCTCACACACACATTCATCTCGAAGAAATCATGATCGTGCGTCAATGACTCTGATATTTTCACTCCATGCTTCTGCTACGCTGCTGCCAATATCATGAATCAACGAATGTTTCCGCTACTCTTATGAGAAGATTTCATGATCCAGAATGTGAGCATGTCGGTCCATGTTGTCACTTTATCATATGCTGGCAACCCTTCACTGTATGATGCTGAGCTTTACTGTGGCTGATGATCCCTTATAATGGTCAAAGGTTATCATAGTGGATCAGACATTCATCCTCCACGAATTATTCATTTCTGTTGTTCAATGTTGTACTCTCCACAGATGCACTTAGTTTGATTACTTTGCTGAAGAGAAGTTCTGAGCTCTAGAATGAAGATTTATTAGAAAGCTAAGTATTCACAAAGTTATGGAAATTTATTTGTTAAAGTGTCAATGGTCACCCCTATATGATATCTTAGCCTATGCTAGCTGAGACTTGTCATTATTTACGCTTATTTTAGTAGCTAATTAGTAGCGTGGTATAGTTTAGTGCAACACCGTGGAGGAAGGGCGGGTCTTTACCCATTGTATACGATCACGTCCGCAGGCGTAAATTAGGTCAGTTTAATTTGTAACCTATAAATACCCTCTACCTTGCAAGGTAGAGGGTTGGATGTTCTTTGGTAATCTAATATTCCACAAGTTTCTCTTTCTAGAATATCCCACTTTCTCTCTCTCTAAAACCATCTATGTGCTTAAAGTGTTAATGTTATGATATGTATGTGAAATTCAATATCTTACACGTAATAACCCAATAACCCGACCCGATATAACCTGAACTTTCGATGTACCTAACACATTTACATCTTCAATTAGGGGTGTTATCGGGTCGGGTTGAATCGGGTTTTGAATTTTAGAAATATGGCCCGCAACCCGACCCGATAAGAAATCGGGTTGTCGGGTTCGGGTCTAATCAGGTTCGGGTTATATCGGGTCGGGTTATTACGGATTGCCTTGGTTGAAGCATCATATTTGTACTTCCTTCTTGTGTAAAGTTATGTGTAAGATTATCTTTTTTTCATGTGCAAGAAATCTGTGGTTACATGTACAGCAAATTACTAAAACCAATACGCTACCTGGATTCATACCCAACACATGGAAGGGACGACAGCTTAAGGCATCCGACACCAACAAAAAATTCATTCAATTTCAAGAGACCATTCTGAATATTGAGCAGGTGTGATTCAATCTCATGATTATCTTTTATCGATCTTACGACTATCTTATCCTCCTTGTGGCCCTCTTTATCTTGTTTACACTCAAGATGCACAAGATCACCTTCTAACCTACATAAAATAGGATTTTTCAAGGAAACTAAAGGTAAATAAATACAAATAAGCAATACAATACCTGGTGCATTCAGGCATCGCCCATGCTGACACATGGTTTGTTCCTGCTACACCAGGAATAGAAGAGAAGGAGATGGTTTTATCTTTGACGTGGTACGAGTATATGATTTTTCCCTCATCTGCAAGAATATGTATGTAACCCCCGAATTCTGATGAGGCAATCACTGGGCTGTAAAGTATGTGTGAATCAGTACTATCAAGTTTCATGGATAATATAGTGTCTTTGAGATCTTCAATTTCTTCCAATGTCATATTATTCATGTCCAGTTTTAGCAAATTCACAGCACCAACTGTTTTACTCTTGTCTTTTAAGGCTAAAACAACAAGGAACAGTTCTGTTGAAGATCCTTTCAGTAAAGGTAATATGCAAGGATAGACAATGATTATAGGACAAACGAATTCCAAAATTGGCAAGAAAGTTATCACGACTTCTCTTTGTTTCTTGATTTCACAATCATTAACCACGATGTTAACCTCTACGATAAGTCGATCATGAGCACGAGCACGACTGTTAGATAAATAGATGTAAGCATATACTTTACCATTGCAGCAAGTTAGGCAATGTAGTGAACACTTGCAGTCGGTTAAGACCTTTATTTGGTTTGCATATGTTGATTCGGTAACTCCTTTTTATTACAGGCGTCCGGGAAGTATGAATCGATCCCGAGACTATAGTAAACAAAATTGGGTTTTGCGTTTCTTATTAACAAAAGAACTGAATTTAGATCTTCGGGAGGGGCCGACAAACAACATTCACTTATATCACCACAATCCCCTCTAATCCGCTATGATTCAAGGGAGGGAGATTAATGATCTTAGATGAAATTGGGTTCCAAAGATACCAAATGACATCGCGTGGATGGTTTGAGGAGAGAACCGCCCAGCAGCCATGGAAACACCCTCAGATACGTTTTCCATGTAACTCAAGGATTTGGCATCGATAATGGGACACTGGATCTTGAATGTTGTAAAAAATATCGAATTGGGTGTCATCTGCTTCGTCTTCCAAGTTTTGTGCAACAAACCATGGTTGTTTAGGAGATAGTGGAGGCAGGACTGATTCGCAAGAAACCTCCACATGCTTTGGTTCCATCTAAGATGTTCTTAATTTAATTAGATGAATGCAGCTCTGCAAGGTGTCAAAGGAACATATAAATATTAAGGCTGCTTTCATACTATGAGTTCAAAAACCATATAAAAAAGGCCATAAAATTACATTAATCACTAACGGAATGTACACCTAATGAAGTAAACTAATCCTAGACATAAGTTAAACAATAAGCGGACATGTAACCAAAACCTCAAATTACTTTGAAAAACCTTATAGAAAAGTGCAACAGACCTAAAAAAACGCTCTAGTTTTTCAGTTTTCTTAAGGAAGTGTTCGTTGTGATCCTATGTTAATGCTTGTAATGCTTGTAATGCTTATAAGACAATTTACTTATAGTTTTATTTATTTTTGTTAAGTATGGGTCAAACAGGGTCAAAAGGCACATGTAATGTTTGGTTAAATTCGTTAACCCAAACAAGCCTTATTAGTTGGTTATGACAGTTAGGATTTGACAGTTATTTCGTTAGCAGTTATGTGTGAAACATCACAATGGTTGACTTTGTAACATTGTGTCGTTTCACCAATTTTAAATAGTTTAGGGTCGAATCAAATTAATATAAGTCCTATTTTTACTTTTACTTCTACATTGTATATTTCTATTTTGTCTCACAATCAAACACAGTTACACAAACAAATCATGGTTATCACAAAACACTTGATTGAAACCAACTTGCTTCAAACAAAACTTGTGACAAGATTTCTACAGCGGTATCAGAGCCCACGTTCTGATCCTTGGGGGAAGCAGTTGCAAAGAAGTACCAAACACACCCAAAACAAACATTACTTACAAAGGCAAATACTCCCAAACACCCCATGATAAGGTTTTAAAATGTACCTTTTTGAGGGGTCGTTTAAGCCCTTATTTGATCACTTTTGTATCCGTTATTACTTAATATCGTTCTTTTTCACTTTTTAGGTCTCTTGAAGGCAAATTGCTGGAATGGCACTTATTTGGACGAAAAGGCGCGGATATACGAAGAAAATGGCCAACGACAAGAATCGAGACACTCAAGCTTCGAAATACAAGGGGAGTCGGCGTCGAGTGTTACATTGCGGCCGCGTCGAGCATTTGTGACGGCTCGTGTGAAATTGCTTATTTTCGGGGACGGCGTCAGGCTTTGAAAGAGTAGGTAAAACGTCGCGAACTCGATGGCTGGATTTGATCACGGGCGTCAGAGGCTGAATAGGACGGCGTCACAAGCTTAAGGTGACGCTGTCGCAAGACTAACGTGGCCAAGACGAAACCCTAATGACGGTGACCCGACGACGTCACAAATCATAAGGTGACGCCGTCGCAAGTGTAATCTTATATATAGAATCAGAATTTTTCAGTATTTGTGTGTAGTCTTTTGAGTAAACTTTTGGAGTAAAACCTAAACCGAACCAAGGCTTTCTTGTACAATATTTTAGGGTTTCAAACCCTATCTTACACCAAGATAAGTTCTTTACTTCATTAATTTAATTATGTCTTCAATTATTTGTGTGTATGCTTGCATGTTCTCCATGTCCGGCTAATTTATTTGTGTGTTTGCATAGGGAATATGAAACTTAATTATTGAATATTGATTGGTTGTCTCTTATCTTAATTGTTAATGATCTAGTAATGCGATAGATCATTCGTTGTGTAGTTAATGCTTGATTAATCTTTGTGAACCTTAGACTATAACACCTAGAGTAGTTGTAGGCTAAACCATCGAAAGAGTACCTTAGAGTTAGAGTTTATAAATCCTAGAGATTTTGTAGGCGAGACCTTTGGTAAGTTCAAAGATTTAGGGACAAGCATACCCTACGACTTTAGACACACAACACGATTAAGAATAAGGACGTGACAATTCAACCATCAATAGGAGATAATGAAGGAGTAATAAAACCTAAGTAAACACATCTTTAAACTATCATACGAGCACACAATAATTAGACATAGACTACCTACACCTTAGTTTAGATAATTAGATAAGTAGAAGTAATGGTAGAAATACCAACCCCCAAATCCAAACCCCGAGATTCGTACCTTTCCATTTTCTAAAAACATAAAAAGATAAAAATAATCTTCCTCAACCCCAACCTTAGCGTAGTAACTTCTTACTAGCATTCCTATTCCCCTAGAGAGCGATATCAATTCCCGTGGCTTACACTAATACTACACTACAACGATTAGGTTCACTGCCTATGGTGTTGAAAAACTTGCTCGACGAAAAGGAAGTTCCTTTGACCCGAACGACGCGTGTAGCGTTATCAAGTTTTGGCCCGGCTAGCGGTGAATAGAATAGCTAGTTAGTAGTCCACCTCGTTTAGGTTTTCTTGCTTGATTCCTATCAAGTAAGCGTTTTCTCATTTTAGCTTTCTCGTAGTCTATCCCCTTTCTTCGTGACTTTTGTTCGTAACCCCATCACTTTTCATCATGGAAGGTGATAACCCACCACTATTCATCAACCTACCACCAAATGACCCGCCAAGAGCCCTTACTCTTGGTGAATACTCGAGACCAAGCCACTTAGGCTATAGGAACACCATTGAGCTTCCCGACCAAGCCCAAACTACGGTCTTGCGATCCGACACCACCATCGGTTGGTGCAAAGCGGATGTGCATTCCATGGACCGTTCGAAGATCCTAACCAGCATCTTAGGGATTTCCTTAAATTTGTTGATTCCATCGACCTTGATGCTACTACTCGGGAGACCACACGCTGCGTCTCTTCCAATTCTCTCTACGGGACCAAGCTAGTAATTGGCTTGAGCGACTTCCTGCCGGCTCCATCTCAAGTTGGGATGATCTCACCTCTCGTTTCCTTGCTCAATTTTCCCAGGGAGAACCACTAAACTTAGGCGAGACATCTTAGCGTTTCAACAACTTCAAGGTGAATCTCTCTACAAAGCATGGACTCGATTCAAGGACCTACTCCGTAAACTCCCTCATCATGGCATTGATATTTGGCTTCAAATCCAAATATTCTATGACCATATCGATTTTATCACTCGACGATCCATTGATCAAGCGGCGTTGGAAGGCTTCGGTGACTTTAATCAC
This sequence comes from Chrysanthemum makinoi, assembly GCA_910596185.1. NCBI lineage: Eukaryota > Viridiplantae > Streptophyta > Magnoliopsida > Asterales > Asteraceae > Chrysanthemum > Chrysanthemum makinoi. Next base: position 16,525,605 of record OU343220.1, read on the forward strand.
GAGAAATCTTGGGATATTATAGAAGAGCTTGCTGATCAAAGCTACGAAGATTGGAATGAATCCCTTGAAACCCCTGTTAACGTGGTTAATGCCATATCAACTTCTCTTGAGTATCCCGACATCACCGAAGAGCAATTGAGTGCCATTGAAAGAAGGATTGATTATCTTATGGAAAAGCATAAGAGAGCTCCCGTACAAATCCTTCGAGAAACAGTCAATTCTGCAAATTCCACCAACCGCCCAACACCTTTTTTGGAATCCCCAAGTCGTGAGCAAAACCCCAATTCCGAAAGGCGCTGCGTTCTAGTTCCCAATACCACTCTCACCCAAGCTTTGGAACAAATGAGGGAGTACATGGCGCTCATCTGAGAGATTAGCCAAATTGGAAGAGGTTTATAGGCAGAGAGAGGAAATGCAAGCAAAAATGAGGGAAATGATGAACTTAGTAAAAGAATATACCAAGACAAAAGTTCCCGAAAAGGTACTAGTAAAAAGCAACGATTGTCCTCCCACTTCGTTTGTTAACGCCATTTCCATTATGCCTGAGGATGGAAAGGTTGAGGTGAAGAAGACTGAGGAAAGCAAGGAGGAGGAGGCTGAACCTAATGATGAGCCCGAGACCATTGAGTACTACCTTAAGCACGAAATTAACAAAAAACCATTATCGAACCAAGTAAACAACTTTAGGTACAATGAGGTTCTTAGGAAGCCCTTGAAGGAAAAATACTTGAAGAAAAGTATGGCCCATGCCTATGGGACCTCTGTATGAGTTGGTTCTAAAAAAACCATTAACAAAAAAAGGGGACACCACAGGGAACTTCGTGATACCATGTAGCATAGGTGATATTTATAACATAAATGCCTTAGCTGATCAGGGGTCTGATGTGAACATAATGCCGTTATCAATCTATAATAAGTTGACTAGGGAGAAGCCAGCCAAGACCGATCTTAGACTTTCCTTAGCTAATCACACCTATGTCTACCCCATTAGAATCGCGGTGGGTGTTTTAATAGAGGTGGCTAATATCGTTTATCCGGTGGATTTCGTGATCATAGATGTTGAGGAAGATAGAAACATGCCACTCATTCTTGGAACACCATTTTACGTACACGCCAAGGCAACCATAAAATGTGGGGAGGCATCATGATACTTAAAAGCGGAAAAGGTGCGCTAGGATACCCATCATTCAATGATCCTCTTAAGATCATGGAGAAGATTACGGGTGAATGTCCACAAGTCCCTAGCAATATAGTTAAGAAGAAAATGAATGATTGGGAAAAGGGCTTAGAGATTTTATGGTTCAAGGATTGCATGCAACATTGTGGAAGCCGATAAAGTTAGGAAATAATCCTACTTGATACAAAGGCACAAAAGGAACCCTAGGAATTTCTAAAGGGAGAAAAAGTACTTATGTACAAATCAAGGATAAGGGCATTACAAGGTAGAAACAAACCAAGATGGTTTGGGCCTTTTACGATGATGGAAACAGATCTAAGGATAAAACCGTCACCATAATAGACGACGTTGGCAAGGAATCCACGGTAAGCATACAATGTCTACGCCCTTTTGCGAAGAAGAAGCAAAGGACAAAGGTGATAGTACGAGTCTAGCTACAAGACTCATAAATAAAGAAAAGCGCTTCGTGGGAGGCAACCCATGCTTAATTGTTTGCTTGTTAGTGTCATATATCTTTTATTAATTGTTTATTCTCATGTTTAAATTTGTAAAAATGCTTTATTTTGTTTTAACCTCGTCTTAATTGCATATAAAGGTATTTTACATAAAGGATAAGTGTAGGGAGGATTACACGTTTTCATAAGAAACGTGAACATGAGAATAACAATCAATTAAAAGATATATATGTGTGTTTGTTCGAGTCAAATGCTTGTATCGAGTCATAATGGATGTTTTGCTTTTTCCAGATTCTAAAGATGTAAATTTTCGAATTTTTTCGGAAAATCGAGACCGTTTTTGTCGAGGATAACACGGCGTCAAGATTGCAACGGCTGACATCGGGGAAGGAGTAAAACAATGATTACTTTTTTTCTCGTTTTCGAGCTACTTATAAATTTTGGAATTTTCAGTCTTAATTTTCTAGAAAATCGGTAAACATCCATTCCACAAGCATTATATCCTAGTTTAGTAGAGTCATATATATATATATATTATTACGCCGATTTTCTTGAAGGTTTTGTTTGTTTTCTTTAAGTGTGCAGGTTTTATTTATCAAGAAGAAGATACATAAGGTTGGAAGGAGCTTTTCACGCATACATTCTTCTTGGAAAGGATTTAACCACTACTTCACACACGGATCCTACCGAGCTAATCAGGGGAGTATTAGTTTCTTTCATTTTTATCACCTTCTATTATCATAACTTTGATACTTTCGGGGAACATTGGGGACAATGTTCAGTTTAAGTGTAGGGAGAGAAAATAAAACGGGAACTTTGAAACTATGCTTACCCTTGATTATTTGCTTTGTCCAAATGTATTTGTGTAATAAACCATGAGAAAATGTCGGTTAGGGTAATTTTGGCACCAAATTTAAAATTTTTCATAACATATAGGAGTGGGCCATTAGTCTTAAAAAAGCGTCTAACGGATAGGAAGTTGCATGACTAGCACAAAACCCTTTACCACTTAAATTCCACCCAAAATGTGAGGATCACCCTTAGATTAGTAGAAATTAAAGCATTCATCTTTAATGCTTAGAGTGTGAACCGGTAGTATATTAGATTCTAGAACTTGTTTTGTGATGCATTCCGAGATCGCTAGTAAGACTACACTTGTGTAGTTAGGAATAACTAAATGATAAGAGGCATTAGGATAACCCTTGTTTGATACTCGTAATATAATTACTTCTTCCACACCGGTTGAGTAATTCCCCCACACCCTTGCGTTGTACTCATCTTTAGTACACGATACCCCTAGTTAAACCCTCAGAGCCTATCCTTTTCGCGGTTCTCGTGATGTTTTGGTTTTCCGGAATATCAATGAAGAACATTGTTTACACCCCACCCCCAAATGTACACCCAAATCGCCTTAGCCTACCTTGTATGCACTCACTTTTAGTGCATTATTGTTATCACACTAAACCCTTAGTTCAATTATCTAGTTGCTTGCATAAGTTGCTAAGTCGAGTCATATCCTTTGTACACAGTTTTGGGACGATTGGGACTCATGGGAAAAGTTAAAGTTTATTAAATGCGGAAAGGCGTTAAATTCAAATTCCCTTTATTTTCGTAATAATGTACTCCAAGTGTTTTGATCTTTTCAATTCGGGTCAAATTAGTATTAGAGTAATAAAAACTCAAATGTAGGGATGTGCCTATAAATCCCTATCATTTTGATGTTACCGTAGAGGATGGTAGAGTAAAGTGTATGAAAAAAAAAAAAAAAAAAAAACGGGCTACCATCCTACATCTATCTTTAAATTTATGTTTGTTTGTTTCAGTTATCTAGAGTTTAGAGTGTCGAGTCTTGGCTTAACAACGCCATTCTTCGTATGCTTGTAACATAAAGATTTTTGACATGCCACCACTAAATAGCCTATCCCACAAACCCTTTGTTTCCCTACCGTAAGCCTAACATTACAACCCTTTAAAGACCTCTTTGATAGTCTTTTCCTAGGTGCTTACTACAGCGATGGAGGTTTGATCTATTCTCAAGCCTATGGTAATCTATATACTAGGACCGGTTAATGAGTGTTTATCTTCCATTTCCAACTTGTTATATATTTCATATACCCGAGATGTAGTATCCAAACACACCATGTGAGGTGCTAGTATGTAATTCCGTGCTTGTTATGACTTTCTGGGCTTATATGTGTTGTGTATTGTTTTAAACCAATGCTTCATGACCCCTAACTTATAAATTAATTGGCTAAAGCACATTTGCTTGAGGACAAGCAAATACCAAGTGTAGGGATATTTGATAAGGTTTTAAAATGTACCTTTTTGAGGGGTCGTTTAAGCCCTTATTTGATCACTTTTGTATCCGTTATTACTTAATATCGTTCCTTTTCACTTTTTAGGTCTCTTGAAGCCAAATTGCTGGAATGGCACTTATTTGGACCGAAAAGTGGATATCGAAGAAAATGGCCAAAGACAAGAATCTAGACACTCAAGCTGCTGAAATACAAGGGGACGGCGTCAGGTGTTACATTGCGACGCCGTCGGAGCATTTTGTGACGACTCAGGTGTGAAATTGCTTATTTTCAAGGGACGACGTCAGGCTTTGAAAAGTAGTAGGTGCGCAACTCGGGCGGCCTAGATTTGATCCAGACGGCGTCAGAGGCTGAATAGGACGTCACAAGCTTAAGGGACGCCCAAAGCACGTAAACGCGGGCAGAATGGCGGCGGGCAAATGCACGAATCATAGGTGGCCGTCAGAGTCATAATCTTATATATAGAATAAATATTTTCATTATTTGTGTGTAGTCTTTTGAGTAAACTTTTGGAGTAAAACCTAAACCGAACCAAGGCTGTCTTCTACAGTATTTTAGGGTTCCAAACCCTATCTTACACCAAGATAAGTTCTTTACTTCATTAATTTAATTACGTCTTCAATTATTTGTATGTATGCTTGCATGTTCTCCATGTCCGGCTAATTTATTTGTGTGTTTGCTTAGGGAATATGAAACTTAATTATTGAATATTGATTGGTTGTCTCTTATCTTTATTGTTAATGATCTAGTGTCGATAGATCATTCGTTGTGTAGTTAATGCTTGATTAATCTTTGTGAACCTTAGACTATAACACCTAGAGTAGTTGTAGGCTAAACCATCCGAAGAGTGCCTTAGAGTTAGAGTTTATAATTCCTAGAGATTTTGTAGACGAGACCCTTTGGTAAGTTCAAAGAGTTAGGGACAAACGCATACCCTACGACTTTAGAGACACAACGCTATTAAGAATAAGGACGTGACAATTCAACCATCAATAGGAGATAATTAAGGAGTAATAAAACATAAGTAAACACATCTTTAAACTATCATACGAGCACATAATAATTAGACATAGACTACCACCACCTTAGTTTAGATAATTAGATAAGTAGAAGTAATCGGTAGAAATACCAACCCCCAAATCCAAACCCCGAGATTCGTACCTTGCTAATTCCTAAAAAATAAAAGATAAAAAATAATCTTCCTCAACCCCAACCTTAGCGTAGTAACTTCTTACTAGCATTCCTATTCCCCTATAGAACGATATCAATTCCCGTGGCTTACCCTAATACTACACTACAACGATTAGGTTCACTGCCTAGGGTGTTGAAAAACTTGCTCGACGAAAAGGAAGTTCCTTTGACCCCGAACGACGCGTGTAGCGTTATCACCCCCACAGTGGACCAAACACAAAAAACACATTTCCCCTGAGGGAAAGCAGTTACTAAAAAAGAAAGTAGAGGAAGTGGTCTCATATAATTCCTTAAAAACAACAAAACTACCAGTGGGAAGCAGTTACAAGCAAATAGGAGAAACCAGTGGATTGTCTAGAAGAATTTGGCGTACACGTTGTTATGTTTGTAAGAAAAGAGGGCATGTGTATTGGCAGTGCATGAATAAGGAGAAAGAAGCCATTACAGAAAGCAAGGAACCAAGTGTCATGAATTCTACAACAACAATAAAACCATAAGTTCATGGAATCTTTAAGTATGAACCAGAATGTGTGCATGTTGCCACATATTTCATGGTAGAAGGCTCAGACAAAGGAAACTGGGATGACATATGGTACGTTAGTAGTGCCTATAAGAGGCATATGAGTCCCATGAAACATTTGTTCAAAAGAATGATACAAAGGTTCAAAGTAGAAGGGACAGAAGAAAGGGAAAAGAAATTTATGATTTCTTATGGAAGAGGAGAAGTGTATGTGGAGACAAACGAAGGAAATATGGTAGTATCAAATGTACTTTTCACTCCTGAAATTACATTAAATATACTCAGTTTGGATCAATTAGAAGAGCAAGGGTACATGGTGTATGTGGGCAACAAGTGCAGGGTGAAATACATGTTTGATAACATGAAAGAAGCAGTTGAACAAGAAAACACCATAGAAGAAGAAGATGAAAAAAGCATCAGTGAAAGCCATAACAGATTCTTAGATGGCTATTTTAGGTCTTTGGATCTAGATGAAGAGTGCTCTTTGATCAAGGGTATGGAAGAATTAAAGATGAACAAGGAGGATGTACACGATTATGTAGACAGTGAGTATTTAAGCATGAATGGGACACTGTATTTCATGAAGGTAAATACTTTCCAAAGGTTTATTGCATTTTTAGATTTGATAAAGATAGATAAACTAGTTTATGGGAATTGGGAAGTATTGAAAGGCAAATTCATGGAAATGCTTGAATGGTTCTATGTGGTTTATTTAAAACAATAAGTGCTAGGGGAATTACCACCAGTCATAGGGGTAATTAGAATTGATTTGTTGGCTTTTTACAAATTTGTGGACACATTGGGTGGTTAAATGAATGTAACATTCAATGACAAATGGTACCAAGTTGCAAGTTTACTAGGATTGGCATATGAACATCATGAGACAGTCAAGGAAGTGTATAAGGAATACATTGGCATGGTAAAAGTGTACTATGAAGAAGCAAAAAGATCAATGCATGGAGAACCAGGAAGTATGGCAGAAAATGGCAGAGGTACTGCAGACATTAAAGGACCACAGGTTGTTGCATAGATGGATGCTTAAGTACAAGAGATGCTGGATGAAACTCCAAGGAAAAGGAGCAAGACTGAGAAGGATGATGTAACCATGGAAGATGTCAAAAGTGGAAGCAATTATGAACCAACATCTGAAGGAAAAGAAGAAAGCACAAGCAGCAGTGATGACTTTTTCATTATCACTTGAAGATGGAACCAGGAAGGACATGAAAGTTGGCATTAAAGCATTAGGAGGGAGAATGTAATCCTATGTTAATGCTTGTAATCCTTATAAGACAATTTACTTATAGTTTTATTTATGTTTGTTAAGTATGGGTCAAACATGGTCAAAAGGCACATGTAATGTTTGGTTAAATTCGTTAACCCAAACAAGCCTTATTAGTTGGTTATGATAGTTAGGATTTGACAGTTATTTCGTTAGCAGTTATGTGTGAAACATCACAATGGTTGACTTGTAACATTGTGTCGTTTCACCAATTATAAATAGTTTAGGGTCGAATCAAATTAATATAAGTCCTATTTTTACTTTTACTTCTACATTGTATATTTCTATTTTGTCTCACAATCAAACACAGTTACACAAACAAATCATGGTTAACACAAAACACTTGATTGAAACCAACTTGCTTCAAACAAAACCTGTGACAAGATTTCTACATTCGTTTACGCTCTTTTAAGGGGACATAAGCTTATTAGTTTGTATAGCTCAAATAAGTCTAAACAAGTGTTTTTGTAACCTTATAAGGTTGGCTTCTATGAGGTGGTTTTAGAATAGCGTCAAATTTTGTGGCTTATTAAGTAGAAGTGAGCTTATTTAAGGGTTTATAACAATCACAGCTTTTAATGTCCGAGTACATTATGGTCATTTTATCTCGTTAACTATAACAAAACTAACCCAAACACTACGCATGCGCTTATGAACTTGTTTTATCTCTTAGATGTCAATTTTAACCGGTCATGATAGCCTAGGGGCAAAAGTCTTGTAACTATCATCATGACATCTTCTTGACAAATGTGAGAGGTCTCAAGTGTAATTCTACTAGGTGGAAATGAACCATGTGGCCGGCTGGCTGCGTCAACCTCGTGAACAAGGAGGGCTTTACCAGTTTGATTCGATGTGGATGTAGGTTCTAGCCCCGTGAAATTGTCAGACAAAAGATATATCGGAAACTATGGTTACCAAAAAACATATAAGCCTACGGGAGTGTTTGTCAAAGCTTATGTTTTGAGCTTAGTCTTACGTAATAAAAGCAGCATGTGGCTTATAAATGATAAGCTCGTAAGTCCATCCAGATGAAAGCTTAACCGAACAACTAATTGAGCTTATGTTAAGCATAAAGCCCCCCCTAAAACCTGAAACATAACATATTTTATAAAAACACATACACTGCACATGCATGAACAGGTACAATTTAACATACACATACCTAAAAAAAAAGTTACTTTCGGTTTTCGTTTGGTGCCATGAATGATAAAGCAGAAGAAGCAGCAAGGTATATCAAAGACACAATTTTAATAAAAAGACATGTCTAATACGTATTTCGTAAAGATTACAATTCCAAACAAAAGAGGGACTATAAAATTTCCCTATATATATATATATAACAAGTGAATCCCGCCGCGATGCGGCGGGGTGTTTTCATAAAGGATGCAACCCTTACATGCAATTTTGTGACAGAATCAAATACCCTTGAAATAGTTTTGTAACTATAAAAGAAGCACCAGCCATACTTGGCTTAAACACCTGTTTAATATACACATTGCAGTATAGACCCAAACAACCCCCTAATCGCTGTCGCTGCAGCTGATCCAGACACCTGGAAAACAGATAATGTTTATAGCACGATACCCGTTTAAAAAGTAAAGTTTGTGGGCAGATAAGAAAATTTATAGACGCACTGTGGCTGCAACATTAGCAAGTTGTCGTGCCAACACGTGCAATATACCCGACATGGCTGCAATCACACCTTCGGTGTGATTGGTACGCCAAGAGAGTGTTCTCGATATTATCATCATCACATTGCAGAACTAACATACCCGGCATCGCTGCAACCACAATCAAGGTGTGGTTGTCATGCCAAAATACAGGAGTCACCAAGTAGAAGCATTTCACTGAATACACCTACATAACCATTTCACACTAATAAATAGATACGAATTAAAAGTACAGTAAAGTATCACGGCTTTTGTATACAAAAGCCAAGGGTACGATTTTGAATCATTAATTGAAAACATATATTATGAAATACTAAATAATCTGTATCATAAAACTAAATTATTCTTTTGCTACATATTCATATTGACATTTTAGCAGTCCATCATCCAAAAAATGGGGGCTATAGAATGTGTGGTTACTTACTTTATTCAAAAATCCTTATTGTCAACCAAAAAAATTGACTTTTGATAGATTCATATACAAAGGTTAATGCGTAATTTTTAGAAAACATGTATCAAATTGCAAGTTCAGAGCTAGCATACTACATTGAGCTAAATACTTATGGCTACACCTCCAAGTATAAGTTTCTGAAACCTTACATTTTCTCCATGGCATTGGCATTATCGAGCATATGACGAAGGTGTGTCAGACGCGCTTTTTTGTCTTTTGATTGTTTTAGATCCAATCTGAAAGTAAAGGTTATGTTAGTATGCTATGTTGTTAAGATTCTAATAATCTTTCACTGCCACTTCAAAGACTTTTCATACAAAAAAAATTGTGAACAAAAATTTATAATATACAGTCAATGTAAGCAAAGGACGCAAAGAAGCAATTGGCTTACAACAATATTTCTAAAAACTAAACTACACAAATAATCCATTTTAAGATGCATAGGCACAATATATAAGCAATAATTGGAATTAATAAACTTTAAAATGCAAAAAAGACCAAAAAAACCGACGCACCTGGTTATCTGGATTTTTGAAGACGTAATTTGTAGACGTAAATGTTATTCGAATTCTTTCTCGAACATTAGATGATATACATATTCGTGGACATCGGATATGCAATGCTACGAACTCAGCAAGCAATGATTCACATTCACCATGTTCAGCTTTATTAATATGGATTTGCTCCTGTAATATGAATAGTATATAGCTGTCAAACAACTATCAAAAGATCAAGCAAACTTGGTTATGCATATTAATTATACCTTTGGCAAGTTGGAATTTTTATCACCAAGCAGTAAACTCTAATAAAAAATAAAGTGTATCATTTTCGCATTTGTATGTAATCCTATACTCCCACGTATATACGCCAAGATCGTCCTTAGAAAACAATTCAAAAGCCGACTAATGCCATATTAAGTAACAAAAAACAAAATGGAAAGCGAGACAACCTTTCTTAGTTGTAGACTTCAGATTCAGCTTTTGCAACAATATGTGTCCCATTTACAGCTAATCTAAGTACAACCTGTATCAAGTAACATCCATTAAAACACTATCTAAATCATAAATAAATAATGAACAAAAACAAATACATGCTAAATAATCGCGGTCCAATTGAGTAAAAACTCATTCATACTCGGCAACTTTAACAAATTTTTCATTGAGGTATTTCATTTACTTACTGAATATATATATATATATATATATATATATATATATATATATATATATATATATATATATATATATATATATATATATATATATATATAGGTTATTTTCAGAAACAAATAAATTGCGAGAACTGCGATAACCAATCTCAACCATTAAATATATGATCAATGGTTGAAATTACTTGTGGCACAAGTATAATTAAATTATAATTTAGATATTAATTTTTGGAGGATGGAAGGGTAATATAGGAATCTCACATATATTTTCTTCAAAAACCGTCCATAAAAATAGGCATCATTAAATTGATTGATTAGGTCAAAATTTTCATAAACCTCTCTCACAATCTCATAACTGCGGCTGACTATATCCTTCATCTCAAATCACCAAATCCACTGCAATAATGCTATACGATTCCTTTCGTGTTCGATCCAAGGTTTGATTATGTTAAAGGTTCTAAAAATAATTTTGATTTGTAACCTTCATCTCAAATCACCAGGTGCTGAGGTTTGTGTGGATCGTGTGAAAAGCAATAGTAGCATCAAACGTATGGTGGATCACACGCCTCAGTGCAGTCCTTCTACTTCTGGCAGCAGTAATGGTAGCAATTTACAAGCACCAGCAGGTAAAGGTTTATTGGATTCTAGTTCAAGATTCGTTTCTGTAATAAATCTTTGTTTTCGCTAATAGATTTAATGTTTGATAAAACAAAACTTACAGGTGATCCAAAAGCAAGTCATCAGCAAAATCACATTTTTTTGAAATATGTGCTATCAACTGTTGGAAGCCACCTTTGTTCGAATGTTCACGCGAGTGGTGTGGGGGAAATGAGGAGGATTGAGGCGAGTCATAGGCCGGTTAATGTTCGTGGACTTCTTTCGGGTCAAAATAGGAGGGGGTTTTCGGTTTGTAGTTTGGGGAATGTTAGGTGTTATTCGGGTAGGGCGATGAGGTTTAGTAATAGGAGGAATGATAGTGATGAGAGCGATAGTAGTTCGGACGAGGAAATGGGTTTTTTGGCGACGAAAACGAAGGGTGGGGATATGAGGGGGTCGCGGTTTAGCTTGGTTGGATTGTCGGAGGATGAGGAAGAGGGGAAGGGGAAGGGGAGAGGGAAGAAGGTGATGATGAGTAGTGCGGCGTTGGGGAAATATGATATTAAGACGAAGAGGATACCGTTGCAGATGGTGGAACAAGAGGATGAAGCGGGTGATGATGATGACACAATTCTTATTACTAAGAGGTATGGTTTTAGTGAGATGGAACTGCTAAAAGCAAATAGTGTCGAGAATTTGGTGAATTGTTAAAAGGGTTGTTCTGTTTTTCAGGTTTGATGAGTGCGATGTATCTCCATTGACGATAAAGGCTCTTACTTTAGCAGGGTATGTGCAAATGACCAAGGTTCAAGATGCTACGATAACTACTTGCCTTGACTCTTGAGGGTATGTGTTCTATCCTGTCTGTGCCGATAGATTTCTCTATTATCTTTGCATCTGCTATCGTACTCAATAGTTGTCTTGAAAGTCTACCTCAAACCAAGGCCGAATCCACTCATTTATAAGTAAATGACTCAGAATTAACTAAATATACCACTTATACAACATGTTTCAAGTATAAAACAAGAATTATCTTGAATACTATTTTAATGTTCCCAATAATACAAAAAAGTAAGTGCAGCCACTATAAATATTACACGAAAAAGGAAAGATCAAATTTATTATACACTTTCACAAGTCCTCTTTCGTATATATAATAAAATTGATAGTATAGAGAGTTGATTAGTCTCTCGCTAACTTAGCTTAGATTTTAGCAATTTCGCACTATATTTTGTTTAGCCGATAAGGTGTTGACCTTGTTACCGAATTCGTTGCTATATCACCAGTGCCTTTTTTGCCTTTGTGTATCGAGTGGACTTTATGATTTGTTATTTGGTTCGGCTAATGGAAACATAAACACTGCAGAATCAACAATCCCTTTTAATTTGGTTCTAACAGGCAAGGATGCCTTGGTCAAAGCTAAAACTGGAGCAGGAAAAGTGTATGCATATCGTTTTCAGGTTAATTTAAAATTAGTGTAATGATGCATATTTATTTCAAGTTTAATATAAAATTAGTGTAATGATGTATATGTGTTTTATTATTGGTAATTTTTTTTGAAAGAGTGTTCATATGTGTTTTATGGTTGCAATGGTACCGACGCGTGATTGCTTGGCACAGACTTGTATTAGTTAATATGAGCGAGACGATAAAAACACATGTGCACAAGGATTAAAAGCACATGGGCAGATTTCATGGGTTTTTGAACAAGGTGAGGAATACATGTGCACACCTAAAAGATGAACCAATTGTTAAAGACATTGTATTAAACACATGTGTACGCTTCATACATTTGTAATAAAATTAAATACAAGTGTAAACATAGTGGCGTTTGTGATAAATCTGAATATCATATAACTAGAGTAAGACAATTTGTAAATTTTGAAATGCTTAAATCTAATAATAAGGTTTTGTTGTTTGTATTTATATTTATGTAATATTTTTTAAAGATATATGTGCAAAACACATGTGTACACAATGCAAAACACATGTGTACACAATGTTAAAAAAAACATACATGTAAAAAAAACACCTATGCATAAACAAAAAATACAATTATCACATAATGTAAAACAAATGTGCACACAATGTTAAAAAAAAAAACCCTAAAATTACGAGAACTAAAAAACGTTTTTTGTAAAAAAAAAAAAATCAAATATAAAAAAGTAATTTTACCATTATACCCTTTTGAATTAAATAATAAAAATTAATATAAGAAAAATCATTGGTTGATCTTTGGTTCTCGCAATTTATTTGGTTACGAAAATAACCTTTCCCTATATATATATATATATATATATATATATATATATATATATATATATATATATATATATATATATATATGTATATGTATATGTATATGTATCAATCATCGATATATAATAGTAGCTTATGTTCCTATGGTCTTTTTGAATGAATTATATTTTGTTCGAAGTAAGCATATGAGCTTTTTGGAAATCCTAAAATTCAAAAGCTTTTTTCAGACACCATAGCCCCAAATTAGACCATACCAATTAAACCATAAGCAGACGAATATAAAGCCAATTTTCAAAATACCCGATTGGTAAATCGAATCGAGTATGTGTTCAATGATCTACACGATTCCCATGTGGCACTACTTACACCAACAGGAATTTACCTTGTGGTACCACTTACACCAACAGGAGTCGTGTAGATCATTGAGCACATATTCAGGCTGCAATTTAACCGTTTCATTAGATTGATTAACCGTTTGTCACACAAAGCCAAACATCCCTTAAATCCCCACCCTCTACGTCTAAGCTTTCAAACCAAAACTGACCATTTATTGGGATTCTGCAGTAGCTCCTACGACTACTCTAATTACTGGTATAAGCTGGTGATTATGACCATAAAACAGGCGTACCTGATCATCAGAATCCATTCTTTTTCAATCTTTTGAAACATAGCGTTTATAAATTAACCTGAGCAGAGATCAGATGGAAGTAAATTAACTAAAGCCACATAAACATACCCAAAAAAAAGAGATGAGATGGAAGTAAATGAGAAGACAAAACTTCATGATGTGTATTACCCGGTGAGATTCGTGTGAGATTTAGGATGAAAAACATCTGGAACCTCTGAGTTTGTAATAGATATAAAAATCTGTTGTGTGTGTTCTTTGGATAACGAAGCTCGAACATTCCGGAACTACCTCTTGTTGTTGAGCTGAGGAAGATGGCATATCTACATTAACATCTGTGCCGACGTTGCTACCTGCATGCAATAACAAATGTTATGGTTAGTAAGTCCAGTTCAAATTAGAAGCCTGGCTAAGTGGCTAGTAGGCACTGGATCACTTACCAGAAGATCCGAAACCTAGTATGCCCTCTGTTCTGTCTCTTTTGCATACACTGAATGCAGATAACTGATCAGTATCAGGACTCGATATAAGCGTACCTAAACACACCCTAATTATTATTATAGTTACTGTAAGCTTTTCAGCTAATAAAAACATTTCGACCCCCCCTATCTAATACCTTACTCAAGTAGACTTAATATCAAGATAAAAGGTTATGTCAACAGCCATAAAACGTAATTTTCAGACTGAAGGAAATAAGGTGATAGAAAAACTTATCGTCTGTCATATGCACAAAGCTAGCAACGCGGCAAGCCCGAAGATTTTGGCATTTTTTTATTTATTTATGCAAGTTCCTATATTAATTTGCTTATATTTCGTTGAACTAATACCTAAAGGAGACCTAACTGAACACCTAAGATGCCCCCGAAAGGCAGGGTCTTGTGCTACTCTTTCAGATTTGTTCTTTTCTTTTCTTATCATATCTCTTAGAAGTATAGTTGCATTCCATTTTATTTCCCAATATAAAAGCCAAAAGAGACCTTCGACAGCAACTGGTATCTCAGACTCAGCCTTGTGATTGCGATGACTCCAACTCTAGGCTGCAAAAGCAAAACATAGTGGTCTATCAGCCGTTTTACGTTTACTATACAGATACACTGCATCATGATTTCAAAAGCAAGTGGAGCTCTGATTACGGCCCCAGTCGTGCTTTGCCTTTTTAACATTACGGCCAAATGTTTGTATCATGTACCTTGAAATGTCGAATGGCGCAGCTGATTGCTGTTATGCGACATGGAATTTCAGTTTCCCAAGCCGTCATGACTGTATGCTACAACAGTAATTCGACACCCGTTAGTATATTTTAAACAACCGTTTGCAATGTGTATATAATAAAGAAGTTATGGAACCACAAAAAGTACACATACCTTCAATTAAAAACTGATTCGATTCATTACCGTCGCCAATAGTTTCTGCAGCCGCTGTTTTCTCAATCTGTATACCTGTAAAATGATGAAAAGTTGTACGAAGTCAGTCCTTGTAACAATACCCCTGGCGACCGCTATATATGCAACATTTTATTGGCGTCTTAATGTTTTAGCCTTTTGTCCTTCTCCACATTATACCATTCCATCGCAAAGTTGTACATGGATAATAAAAGTGCATATAGGACAAAAGGCAGATAGCACAAAGTCACTCCTATGCGGCCGCTAGATTTGCAACATTTTATTTGCGACCGCTAGTTGTACGAAATCAACACACATTACAGCTTTTATTTACTATACTTCATTACCTATTTACTTCTTCATCCTTACAGCTACAACATCAACACACATTATAACAAAAGCCGCCTACCTAATAATTTCACACCAATCTAGTTCTATCACTGCAACTTTGAGTCCTCAACCTACAAAATTTCATGATTATTCTTTTTGTACAATTTAAAACAACCTTGACATAAAACTATAGCCTACAAATGTATATAAAGAAAGAACATTTACATGAAAAACTTTCGCACCACGGAAAAACAAACACAACGCAAACCTATTTCATCCCATACTCATTAACGCAGCATTACAACTAACATTAACAGATATAATAACAAAAACCGCCTACCACATTCCGTGCTCACTAATTTAGTATTACAACTACCAACACATATAATAACAAAAAGCACCACATGATAATCGTTAAAAAAAAATCTTTAAACCCATAATTAGAATCTACAAAACTCAAAATATCCACTCACTTTTCTTTAGGTCGGACAAAAAAACCACCCCTATACCGCTGCCATTAATTTGACTACCTGTAAAACGCTGCCATTTGATTAAGTCCCCTTCGAATCCAATAAGTCCCAACTGCCACTGTGATGTGATTTCCAACATATTTACAAATTAAATTGAAAACCTTTAGCATCTGATAGTTTATCAACAATAGCACACGAAAATCATGAATAAATGTTCAAACTGATTTTGAAAGTTAGGGTTTGCAAATTTACCTACATACTATATCTTAAACATTTCGGCAACCATCTCATAGACGTGTACATAAGAAACAATTGAATTTGGAGAAGGCGGTGGGTGGGTGGGAAGAAGCTTCAAGATCTGGTAGCCAACCCAGATGCAAAGTTATCTCAGAAGTCACTAGACTACGAGTTCCAGCGGCAGACAATCAGGGATATCAAGTGTTTTGTATAAAGTTAAAAATGGCGAAAATATTAAAATGTAATTGCAACGGTCGTGACATGTGATCAACTCTAGCAAAAAAAATTTAACATGTATCAAACGACATATTAAAATATTTAGTGAGACCGGAAAATAAAACATTACATCAATTATGATATACTAACTAGCAATGCATGTTGATGCAAAAGTTGGACGTTCCTGTTTGAAAGCCTCGGTTCCAATCATTGAGAATCGTTGTTTGAGACTGCTGCACTAAGAGACAAAAGCATAATTAGGCTTACCGCTGGGATTGTCTCCACGATTATCCTCCAAGTGAGAGTAAGTAATCGGTTTAGGGTTTAAGGAGAATTAGGGTTTTAGATCGTACCTTAAACGAGGGATGTGATTCCCTTTATATATGCATGGAATCCTTTGGTTCGTGTTCCCTCAACCCTTCATAGCATCTCGCATAAGTCGGTTGGGAATGATAATCTTCTTATTTAGAAGATATCAGATATCTATTCCGTGAATAGCTTTTGGGCCGCCTTCGTGAGCCCAAACTTCTAATCAGTGTAGCCCGACTCAGACGGACTAAGTTAGTGTTGGACTTTAGTAGGTTCGTGACCCGGATATAGATTATACGTCATCATGTCCCCCGCCTAGTATGCTAGCATGCACGCGGATGCTAGACTAATAACCGTGTAATAATAAAAAAGAAATAAAAACTTTGAAGCGTAGGCAAAAAGCAATAAACTTATACCCACCAGTACATTGTATCTAGACATGAGATTGGAAAATAGGCACCTCGTAAGTCGGGGGAAAGTTACTGCAGGAGCGTCCTTTCAAGCAATCTCAGCCACACAATTAGGGCAAGTGGGGTCCACGTGTCACTCATCGTATGGATTAGAAAAAGTATATAACATATCGCATCATTTTCACTGTGTTTTTCTCACAGTAAAAAGAAAACTCAAGCCACCATTGTTTCAAGAAAAACACTAAGTTGCCATCCAGAAACCAACCAATTGTAGAGGTAGCCGCGCATGCGTTTTGCAGAACAAACTATGGTTAAACAGTTGTCTGATTTTACTTCCAACCTCACCGAGGGTGATCTCCGAGAGTTCACCTCTTGACATTTTATACCTCTGGATGTGCATCCGGTTGTTCCTGTGCGGGCCTCTATTGCAGACTTCCCGGCGGAATGGGAGTTTACACACGGTTTTCATTCGCGAATCAACGCTGGCTCTATCCTAATTTCTGCGATGTATTAAATTCTTATAATCGCACATATCCCAATTAATCAGATCCGGTAAGCAAAAAAAATTACGAATTTTGAGGTGAACTACCGCTTACTGGCGGTGAATCCAACCATCAACCTATTCCGCGCATTCTATCACACGACATGGTCACATGGGTGGGTATCCTTTGCTAAGCGCGATGGTAGACTCCAATGTTATACAGAAAACTAGACGCTTAGGAACTTGGGAACTTTTACGGGTGGATGACACTGTTTCCGTGGCCTTATAATTTTCATACCGGGGTTCGTTGGAGAAGGATGAGTGCCCCCTACCGTCCTATGTCGCAGGATGCTGAATCGATAAATGCTAACCGCATCCCCATTAGTTCCTACCTGGAGGATTTTGGTGCATATGGGCATCACCCATTATGGTCCTCGAAGATGAGATCCCAATCTTCTTAGGGCGCCAACGGCCGGTGGGTACTGCTCCTCGCACCCTTTGTAAGAACTGTCTTCCGTCTCACTCATCTATATAACTTGTGTTATTTGTTAATTTATTTGCTAAGAGATGGATCTATTTACCGTGTGCACCTAGCAGCCACCGAGGCAAAGCGCAGGACAATACCTAAGGAAAGAACCAACGGCACGCGCGTACTGGAGATAAATGGGAAGCAGGAACTAGCTCCTGGCGGTTGCGAGGCGACACCACCGCAAAGCGCCCAAGTTCCGAGTACCTTCCTGCGCGCAGCCCACCACCCGTGAGTGCGCCGCATCCTATAGAGGAAGAAGAAGAACAAGAGTCTGGGCTTAAACGCAAAAGGACACAAGGAGATGATGGCGCAGGCACTTCAAAGAAAAAACGCCCTGTGATCCACACTCTGGAGTTATCATCTACTGATGAAGCGTCTTCGCACCCCTCAGCGAATATCGCGGAACCGCAGTAAGTGATGTCTTCAATATATATATGTTTTCTTTTGTTGGTAGATGCGCCAATTGTGTTATATGTGAGCCTAACATTTCTCTGGTGAACGTACGCAGGGTGGAGCAGATTGTAGAGTCACCCCCCAGGCAGTCCTCGACGCTCGCGGTACCAGCCGCATGGTCAGAACGATGAAGACCTGTCTGATGTAGATGCACCCATAGAGCAATTGGTCGAAGAGTTGGTGCAGGTCTCTGCACATCAGGCTTCGCTAATCGTGAAGATGAAAGACCAAGTTTCTGGTGGGAATAGTCAAGATTCACAAAAGGACCGCACAATAAGCGGCTGAGGCAAAGAATCATGAAGCACCCCAGCAATTGGATAGCCCAAGCCTGAGGTAAGGATCTCAGCGCCGACGCCGAAGGCTAAGGAAAAAATGGCGCTGATGTGCCAAATAAATCAAGAGCGCATCTGGATGTTGCCGGGCAAGTCTCAGCGTGCTTAACGGGTACTTAAATATCTTGAGAAGGGCAAGGATGCGATGACATCCCAACTTGAAGAATTTTGTGCTATTGTGAAAAATGCACTGGAGGTGCAAGAGGCAAAACTGCTCAAACTCAGCATTGAGTACGACGAGGAGTTGTATCCTCAGCTTAGATCTCATCTTTGAGGTTAGCTTTTGGCACCTCATTGATTATCATCATCATCATCCTCATAAACGGCAGATCTCATCTTCTAGAACCGGTAGGATTTCATTAAACTTTTAGCCAGCCGCGTTTTGCTGTGGTTGAATGTTTACGGACTTTTGTTTCTTTTGTTCCGGTTTTTACGTGGTTTGAATGTTTCTAGACTTTTGTTTTTTTGTTCCAGTTTTTACGTGGTTGAGGTTTATTGATGTTTGGTTGATTGATTAGTGAAGGTGGTGGTCCTTCACCTTTCCTTTTATGATTGAAATTGGACATTATGGCGCATATAAGGTATTATCTTGACTTTATTTTCTTCTTTTTTAGACATGTATGTAAAATGTCATTGGAAGGTTTTATCCATTCAGCAGGAAGAACTCGTGGATGCATTGCTCGAAAAGCCTTGGGTGGAGGTAATTAACCTTTATTTTATTTTGCAATATGTTGTTGTAGATTAGTCAATGTGAAGTATAAAATTATATGGAACGTGTAACTATGTGTAGTATCAAGGGACAATTGTAATTTATAGACGAGTTTCATGTATTAACGAGACCCCAATTATAGTTCAGGACAACCAAAGGTTAACATATTTGAAGCCGACGAAATTTTTTAAAGGTGGAGACTTTAAATAGAAGTAATTATTTTAGGTAATGTTTGATATTAAAAAGTGGTGATGGAATAGTAGTGGGGGTATAGTAATCTTGGAATGATAGACGACTTCTCTGATTTTTGCATATTGTTTTTGCTCGGTGTTGATTCACTTTCAAATATTTTTGACCCATTACGCTGGCGGTAGGTGAGGTTGTATTTGGATCTTTGGTCTTTATGAACTCGATCAAAGTATTGGGAACTGAGGACAGTTATCATGATACACAGGTAACCGTTCTTCAGACATTTTTTTTAATGAGTAAATGCTTATTTAGGATAACGTATGCATAGTAGCCCAAAAAAATGTTTCCTTTTCACTATAATTTGTCTGAGATATATATTGCAGTGCCACAGCAACCGGTGTTGGAGGCATGCTTGGAAGATTTCTTGTAGGAACCGCAATGGGTTTTTGCCCTCCTGTTGTAGCTCTGTACATTACAGAGGTACGAAGCTTGATTCAACTTTTTCATTTTTTGCTCACATACTTTATTAGTTTCGCATTCCGATTATCCTTTCCCGACGTAATTATCAAAAGTTATGTTTCACGTGATTTTGTGCGAGGAACATATGGGAGCTTACCAGATTGCAAAATGTCTTGGACTTATATATTCTTTCTTCATTGGGATACCAGAAAGGATGTTTCTCAGCTGGTAGGGAACATGATATGTAATTGCTAATTTCTTATACAATCACTTTGGATTTGGAAAATCTTTTCGATTATTGGATTAGGTGGCGTGTGTGCTTTCCGGTACTCATCGTTCCGCTTTGCTTGCTCTTCGATTGAGTTCCGCTAAAGCAATCACGATCATAAATTTGTGCCGTTCATCCGCAAATAATGTAGCAGCACTGGCAGTCAACAAGGTTATTCGATAACTCATTTTTTCCTTCAAAGGTTCGGTTGGTGTGTTGGATATCTAATACTAACTTAACCATACCGTTACTATGCAACTATGAGCTAGCAGATACGGGTAAATTTCTGCGGTCCACATGCAAATAACATTTCTTTTATGTTTTGCGTAACGTTGTTTAACCGCATCTATTCAACACCATTTACTTCCGCTTATACTCATGTAACCATTTTTTCCTTTTCTCATCTGCATTGTGCTCTCCGCGTTTTTCTCATCTGCACACGCTTCGAGTGAAATATATGTAGCAACTAACTTGCGGACTTCCACAGCATTGGTCGCGGATTTACTCTTAGTCTGTGGAAACTCTCAAGGTTTGAATACAACTTTGTTGTGCATCATTCTTCTGGGAGGGCCCTCCCTTGATTATAAGTTTGAATTTCAAAAAAGTTACGTATATAATACCAATGTGATCAGTGTTTATTACCACTATTAGGTGGTTGTTTGGAAAAAGTTAGATTTGCTAATGTATTGCACTGATATGTTGTCGAATTGATTTGATAGTCTAAATGTTGTCTTTATTATTTTGATGCAGAAAGTATAAATTTTCAGTGGTCATCTAAATAAATTAAGATTGGTTCGTGGTTTAATTAAAAATGGATTCGGGTGGAATGGCTCCTTCGCCAAGTTACGAGATGCAATTCAGGTCATACCCGCACATTTGGAAGTTTTGTTGTATATGTTAATGTATTTTTCAGTTTATTTTAAAAGATGAAGAAACTTTTACCGACTAAAGATGGTTATTTTGTTTGCATTATTGCTTCAGATTAAGAAAATTATGTGAACTACGCGTACTTTGACTTCATTTTTGATGTTATAGACTGAGCTCGCAACTCAAAATTGTTTGGAAGCTAAAGTAGCGTCTGAAATGGGTGTCGGTTGTCCAAACTTAGTGCAACGCATCTAAGGTCCTCAAAAAAATCTAATAAAAGTCCGCCGCAACGCGGCGGGGGGTTTCCACCTCGTTATATTTATTATCTGATTAAATTACTATAGTTTAGAAGGGACTTGTGCCATAATATCTACAGGTAGGCCCGCTACGGGCTTCTATGCTGCTTTTATTTAAGGGCCTCTCGTATTGTTAGCGTGCTTAATTTGCGGCCGAAGTTATATAACTGATTAATTGCATTGTTTCCTCTGGATCTACCCGTTTACTGTTTAATGGATTTCTTTGTAATATTTAGTGCTTGCTAAATACATGAAAAACGATCCTTTTTCTCTCAATGGTTCTTCAAAAGATTTTAGGGGTTTCGTTTCGCATTTCTATGTAGGCAGGACTATTTTATTAAGTTTTTTTCTTATGTCGGTTTGTAACGGTGTTGTTTGGGCGTGTGTATATTTTGGGTTTTTTTTTAACGGCAATCGAGTATTTCCTGAGATAAATTTTTTTAGAGGGTTTTTAACATGAGTAGTGATTGGGATACCTAAATCATGTGCCTAAAGATATGACTAATCATATGTGGCATCATCCTGATGGCTACAACAATGGGACCCACTTTTTTATAAACCATCAGGATCATGACACACGTTTTTAGGCACATCTTTAGGCACATAATTAGTCTTCCCAATCATTTTTCTTTTAACATATGCTTCTTTTTTTTTTGGGGTTTATTTATATTTATGATTTTGGTTATTTAGAATTGTGCTTATACAGGCTTTGTATTTGTTATCATTGACTTCCCAACCTAACTACTTAGGTGTTGAAATAGTGCTCCCAATTTATTCAGCCATCACACCCACCTTTACAATCTTTTCAAGATGAGTGCCATGCCTAACATCGATGAAATCAAAGCTGCTAGTGGATCCGAAAATCTGCCTACGGCTTTTAAGGGGAGCGCCAATAATTGGTTGGAAAGATTGAAAAGCGCAGGAGGACTATCATAGAGGCTCAGTGGTACGGATCTTTTGATACTGATGCGGTTGATTGTCTGCAAGGACTTGCTGAGCTCCAGCGTGTTGATCGAGAATCGTTGGCTGCGGCCGATACTCTTATCGACACGCTGCGTGCTGGAATAGCAGTGAAGGAAGAGCAGGTACGTTTCATGGAGGTTACTGAGCAGGTATCTGATGATTACTGTTTGTGGGGGCACGCTTTGTCAGTGTTTTGTGAAGTTTGTTTATGGTAGTTGTAATTACTAATGGTCGTCTACTTTGGCTGGGGTTTTAGGTATCTTGTTTAGTCATGTACAGGTAAGGGTTGGATGTAGCCTGGGGCAGGCTACGATTTTGTCAGTTGCTGGACCCATATTATGTTATTTGAAGAATGCTGTAAGCGTGGCACTTTTAATGGAAATATGATGGGGTGCTTATCTTAAGTCTAGAAATTTTGTTTTTGTTTTTTTAGTATCATTGAAACTTTGTAGATGTCGGTTTCTAATTGTGCTGATTTCGCAAAAAGGTATTGCGTGTAGGTTTGCGTTTCCGGGCTTTGTTGTGTGTTATAGCGCTCAGTTTAGGGTGTGCTTGTTTTGGTGTTCTAAATCTGTTATTGCTTATTAAAATGGTTGCGGACTGTGCATCGAATCTTCAGAAGTTGGGCCTTTCCACTTTGCTAGCTTTTCCTTATCTTTCTTTACCGATCCCAATAGAATCAATAGATGCGGGATTTTCGTAACACGGTCAATAATCGGGAGCCGGCCTGTCCTTGGACAGCCGGAGTGAGTCTATTTGGTTTACTGAGTGGTGATATGATGGTAACACAAAAATGATGAGTTTAATTACTATTATCGCAGGGGAGTGAAAGTATAATGGGTTGCTTTTCTGTTGCAGCATCTTTTGATGGCCAGATATGTGTTTCTTTAATGGGTTTAAAAGTTTATTTCCTATTAGAGTATAGTTGTATCACATGTAGTAGTTGTTTATAAGTTTTCGATTATCTCTTTTAGGTTTTTTAGTTCTTAAGATTCTGCAGACTCATTTATCTTGCATTATTTTCTTGTATTAGGCATTCATGACAGTCTTGTTTTCAAGAGTCGTAAATGTTAGGTTTCCTTTTTTGTTTCGTCGTCTTTAAGGTGATTGCGATTACCGGGTATTTTTAAGTGGGTTATGAGGCTTTGATCTGGGATGTTGTTTACGTGTGTATGTCGTTATGCGTATCTCTCTGGTGGATGTCACCTATCGAGGGCTTCAACTTTTGTGTGCTTGTACATGTCTGATAGTTGTTGAATGACTAATGCAGCTGGTAGTTTCTTAACCGGAGAGGACCTCATGCGTTGTTCATTAATCTGATTGGCCGACTGGGTTCTGTGCTCTTTCAAACTTTAGATAATGTTTGTGTTTGCTATTGCCGCTAAAACGTTGGGTGGGGAACATGTGTTGTTGTATTTGGCAGGTTTGTAAGGTACATGCTTTTTTTTGGTCTGTGGTGAGTGGCTATAGTGGTTTGTGTGGAATCTATGGTTTTTGTTGTAGTGGAGGCGTTTACTTTTTCTGTTGTTGGTGCACGCGAGTGGCTGTTAAAGTATATGCGTACTTATATTGCTAGTACTGTTGTTAGTGGAGGATGTCGCTTTTGCCCTTTCTTTTGTATAAATGTAGACTTGCATGTCTATTATTTTGTGTTTGTTTGTGTTGTGCGCTACGCTGTTTGCTACAGGTATGTCACGCTCAGGATGCTTGGGTGAGCTTGGTTTTGCCTGTGATAGCGACGATCTACAGGATCAGATGTGTTTGTTTTTTTAAAGGGAGGTTATCGCGGCGCCTGATTGGGAAGCTATGGTGCGGGCTCGTTGTTTTGAGATTGGAGATCGTATCACGTATTTGGATGACCTTATTCAAGAAGTTCTTCAAGAGGGACCCGACCTTGTTGCTACTACTTCTGTCATGTATCTGAGACAGGTTCAGGCATGGGAGCGGTCAAAGCAAGCTACATTACAGGAGATGGTACGTGAGGCGCATGTTGCTCTCCGTGCAGCCGCAGCGTGCATTAACAGCATTCGGGCACTCTGATCCTGCTATTCCTGCTTGTATTAGGAATTATTATAGTTGGCTTGTTTGTATTGTGGTGTTGTCTGTTGTATGTGTTGGTTTACATGTCTGGTTTGTACTTCATGTTTGTGTTGAATTAAAGTGCCTATGTTGATTTCGGCACGCACATGTTTTTTGATTGCTGGGGTACCTGCGGTGCTGTGGCAAGGCTGTTGCTGTTCTAAAAATGGGCACATATTTACACTACTGAAGATAATCCCGTCGATTCCAATCAAGGGATCGTATGTCGCGGTGGGTTATGTGGGTGGTTTTTGTTTTTTTTTTAAAAAGTTTGTGTCTACTGTGACTGTATTAGATGTATGTCTAAATTTCTCGTATACCGCTATTGTTATTATATTTATTAACGAGTGTGGAAACCCGCGCGATGCAGCGGGATTGGCTTAAAAGGACTTACTTTGTAGTGACACGTAAACCTTAGGGACTAATTTTGCCAGGTTGCTATAGTTAGCAATTAATGCTACAGGACTTACCTTGCAACGTCGCTTAAACCTTAGGGACTATTTTTGCCAGATTACTATAGATTGCAATTAATGATGCAGGACTTATTTTGCAACGCCACTTAAACTTCAGGGACTATTTTTGCCAACTTGCGAAAGTTAGCAATTAATGTTTCGCAAATCAGTTTTTGACAAATGGCATGTGAAGGAATCATGTCCTGCCTTTTAGTTAATATATATAATGTCGTGGGCTAGCGTGCATTTTTTTGTGAACAGGTGTTTTTGTTTCTAGTTGGTACATAAAATCACTCGTTAGTATATGTTTATATGTTAGATAGTTTTTTTACAATTATTATAATTTTTTTTGGTTTATTTTGAAATTAGGTTCTATTTATTTGGTATATACAAAAACGATTTACATTACATACGGAATAAAAATACACATTACATATGAAATAAAAATATGATACATAAGAAAGGATATATATTGACATTATTAAAGATAATCTTTTGCGACATTCATGGATATAGTATTTTTGGTAAAAACAAACCGAAAAAACCGAAACCGAAGAAACAGAACAGAAAAAATCGACCGAAACTAAAAACCGATGGTTCGGTCTTTACTTTTTCAGAAACCGAAAAATGCGGTTCGGTTTCGGTTTTCGTCCAAAAACCGAACTGCAAAAACCGAACCGAACCGAACCAGTTTTATTATATAATAATATCTAATATCTAATTAATATAATATGATTAAATAACTAAATAAATCAAATTTATAAATTAATATTCATTTTCTGAGTGGATTTATAATATATTTATCTTAATGTTTATATTTATATATGTGTTTGTCGTGTCGCGTGTTTTGTGTGAATAAACCAATAAGTATTCGATAATGATTACGTGTATGTTCACTTGTATGTGTATGTCTCATTTATATGTTTGTAATTGTAGAATTATGCAATAAACATTATTATGCTTAGATTGGAAAAAAGTAAAGAAGAATAATTAATTTTGTACGTAAAACAAGTTTGTTGGTATAATTTGGCCATACCCAAATATTAACGGTTAGAAACAGAAAAAACCGAAAAACCGAACCGAAACCGATAACAAACCGAAAAAACCGAACCGCCAAAAACCGAACGGTTTCGGTTTTGGGTTCTACAAAAACCGAACATTGTGGTTCGGTTTCGGTTTTAGCCAAAAACCGACCCAAACCGAACCGTGCACACCCCTAATTTTTGGTATCCAGCTCCTTTCATACTCTTTTTTTTGAATTTTGTTTTTTTAAGTGTTGAATTATTATGTGTAGATATGATGGTATATTAATAGAATGTTGATGGTGATTGTGTATGATTACTTGTTATTTGTAATTGCGAGACTCTTTTATCGGGGTGTCATTTATTACATCAGCTGAACGCTATTAATATTTTTGTTATGGGTGTTTTTGATTTTTAAGGCCAAAACATCCGAGGTTTTTTTATTTTTTATTTTTAAATGAGAGCACATAATCTTTTCACGTAACTATGATAGCGATTTTTCGGAAGAGGTCCGTGTTTTAGGCACGGTCGATATTGAGGCTAATTTTTCGATATGTCTGTCGATGTTTGCTTCGCGTATTATATGTTCTAGCAACATAGATAGGTTTAAGTTGAAACTATGGTGAAACATATATATCCGCACGTCACAATTTATAAGTTATCGTCATCATGCATTTTTTTTTATTAATAGCAATAAAAAGCTAATTCCGAAATAAAGAGTGCACTGAAGAGCATACGTTGTGTTTATCGCTTACTTGACATAAATTTTGTTTTAG
The DNA here is from genome assembly GCA_910596185.1 of Chrysanthemum makinoi. Taxonomy (NCBI): domain Eukaryota; kingdom Viridiplantae; phylum Streptophyta; class Magnoliopsida; order Asterales; family Asteraceae; genus Chrysanthemum; species Chrysanthemum makinoi. The sequence goes on from OU343220.1 coordinate 16,552,541, forward strand.
TAACGTTGTCGAGTGTGTGGTCATTAATATTCGGGGGGTCTTTTTTTTAGGTACCGTGTGTCTCTGAGCGAAAACAAATCGGACGGGCGTGTCGATTTGATTTTAAGAGTTGCGCGATACTTCGCGCTTATATTTTTGAGGAACGTTTACCTGAGAATGTTTTTTTTGGTAGTTACCGTAGCCTTGTGCGTGAAATGTATCTTGACGGATGTGGTTACATAATTTTAAGGTTTGTGCACGAATGTTTGCCTATTTATTTGGGAAAACCATTATTTAGGATATTTATGATAATTAGAAACGCGGGCATCAATTTTCTTTTTTTGAAAAAACCGTGCCCGGTTAGTTTATAAGGGTATTGTATAGTCATCTTCTTCTTCACTTCTTGTATCACTACTTTCAACAATTAGCAATGATGGGTGAATTTTCCCCTTCACAACTTGTTATGGGGATTTGGGGGCTCAATGCGTATCATAATGAGATTGTATATATCCTATATGTATTCGTGATAATCATTTCACTCACACCTTTCCTTTTTTTGTCAACAATACATATCTTGTTTTTGGTCCAATCCGCTGGTACCTATTCCTTCTGAAAAGGGTTTCTCGCTACAATGGCCGACGACTTTCCTGTGTCTCAGAGGCTTGCTCGAATTGCTCATTCTGATAACGTGTCAAGGCAAAACTATGTGTTTGTCGAGAGGTATAGGCTGGCTAATTTATGGTATGAGAGGCGTGCCAGGAGGCGCGCGTTAGAGGCAAGGGAGAGGATCCGGCAGGTGAGGGCTTTTTTAGATGAAGCGGAGCGCCGTCCGACAACTCCATCCACCGCACATCTACTCACGGTGATGAGGCTGTCCATTGCGGTGGATCAACAGCGTGTTCATACTGCGAACCGCGAGAGCGTGGATGCTGTGCGTGCCGCCGACATGATGCTTGACTTTCTGGGAACCTCACTTCAGCCTTAGTCTGCTGTTAGGATGTTATAAGTATGTTAGCTTTTGGTATCGGCTGGGTATGATCGTCTTTTGGGTACTCATGGGTCTGTTGTAGTGTGTAATCATGTTTTGGGCTTTGGTTAACTGGTTGTATAAGCGTCTAGTTTAATCGTATAGTAGTAACACAACAGCTAATAGTTGTGTAAGCATGTTGGCATGTCCAAGATGGAAGTTCTGGCTAGTATAAGTATATGACTGTATATGTGTCTGTATACGTATATGGGTATTGTAAGACTAAGGCCTATGTTTTGATATGAAAGTTGTAAGGTTTTACTAACTTCGATCGTGCTATTTGTTTATCTGTTGTCATGTTTTCATTTCCGTACGTTTCGTTTGCGTGTAAATTCTGGGATTGTGGTTATTTGTGTTTTCGTTGCGGGATACACATGGACCACTTGTGAGTGGGCGGAGGCTGAGATAGCACTCGTTGATATCAAAACCAGGTGTATATGTGCGCCAAGTCTGTTACGCTTTTTCTTTTTTGATTGATTTTATCACCGATAGAAATGGCCCGGCACTGGCCGACACACTTCGATCGTGCTATTTGTTTATGTGTTGTTATGTTTTCATTTCCGCACGTTTAGCTTGTGTGTAAATACGGGGATTCTGGTTATTTGTGTTTTCGTTGCGGGATATACATGGACCACCTGTGAGCGGGCGGAGGCTGAGATAGCACTCGTTCATACCAAACTTAGGTGTATATGTGCGCCAACTCTGTTATAGATCGGGGAATTTACGCGTGGATACTTTTTTTCTTTTATATGTTTTGTCTTTTTAAGCGGTGCATCATGTGAAACATGGGTGAGTCTGAGTGTTTTGGTAAGTGTCGTAGATGTGATTGTATGCTACTTTGTGAACGCATCAGAACAATCTTACTGTTACCAAGTTCATGGTTAGCAAAACGCGCGATATAAACCAAACATGCGTTGTTGTGCTAATGTATCACTGTAACTGTTTCCATACATCTGTAGCTATCGGTCAGTAGTGTTAATGGGCATAGTGTTGGGAAACGGTGAATTATAAGCTAGCGGTCTCCATCTCAGGGACTTGCTACTCTTGTATCTTATTATGCATATCTGCCGTCGATTGTACTAAGTGGTTGTTGGTGGTGTAAAATAGGTAGCGCCTGCTGCCGGTACAAAATAGTTTGGATCATACAAACGTTGGTTGTTTAATATACATTATGGACGCGACTATGTGGCTATTAATATACATGCCAAAAGTTTGCATAGTTAGCCTTTTCAGTGATGCAAGCAAGGAAACCTAACATTAGATATATTACACACGCATTGTTAACTTTTAAAACTGGTGGATCCTACAGCCGGGCTGCCGTTAGTCTGTTTTAGGCTTTTTGGTGGCGCCTTCAGTAATTTCTGGACTGGATGCTCCAAAGAGCTCCCTTTTCACGTTCGATGGTCCTTTGTCGGCTGCTGTATCCAGCTTTTCAAGTGCGTTGGGTGTTATTGGTGGTGGGGTTGTTGACTCGTGCGTTATTTCCGACGCACACGTATCTTCGATAGTAGGTGAGGTGATTGTTGACGGCCCTTCATCCTGGTTCTCTGCTGGTGGTGCTGGAAGTGCCAGCGGAGGTATAACCGGTGCGTTGTCCACTACGAATTTTGGGAAATTTTTTTTGCTCCTTGACCCAAAGTGTATTGTAAAGAGGCGCCTTGTATTCTCTAAAAGTCGCAACTTATCAGGTATCCTTGTTGGACTCCTATCTTCCACCTCATTTAGTAAGTCCACGCAACCAATCACCCACTTATCTGTTTCTGGCTAAAACAGCTCACAGTAATCGTGCCCGTTGAATCTTCAAGTATAGCTCTGAAACTACCTGCGGGTATTTAAACCAAAAGAAGTGCATGTTATGTGTTAGGTCTTGTTTTACACATCTCATACAATGAATGACGTTTTAAAAATGGGCAGTGCAAAAAGTAACTATAGTGATTGACCCTGTCTTTAAAAAGTATCTTCGTTATATATAGGTTTCCCAATGTTCTTCTAACGGTAATCACAATTAAAGTATTGTTTGCAATCTAACGTTTATGTGATTTGTAATATGTTTTTAGATTGACAACAATGTATATGCTCTCTTATGATTAGTACCTTACAAATACTTTTTGTTTCAATGTATAACAATCATAAGTCATAATCTTATCTATGGTTCTAAGGATTTGACCGCTAAAACAAAATAAATGGTATCATTAACACGCGACGCGAAAAAATCGCTGACAACAGAATTCGTGCAATACATCAGCTGCATTTGTCAAACAATTTATTGAAGAAGAATTTAATGAGTCTAAGGTCGTTGAGGAAACTTTGGAAAGTTTGTAGCTTTTGTTTGCTTAACGTGCGGTCGTTATAATCAACCATGAAGTGATCATCTAAAAACCAAGGTAGATCAGGTGCCAGCTGCGTGGGTTAGTTTGGCAATTGCAGATGACGCATGAAGATAGTGCAGTGGTAACTGTAAAAGCATTATATATATGGAGGAATGTAGAATCCAAAAATTGTAGTTTGTAAACGTTTTTTGATAGTAGTCACTATATACAGGTGGGTGAGTTCGTGTTACGTGCAAAACTGTTTTGGCATGTTTTATGTAGGTTTAGAATGTACCTGTAATCTGGGACTGGTTGGGTGCCATGTTCATGGCATTGCCAGTGTGGATTTTTATCATCTAAACCCCTGCCACATACACCGCATTTATTAAAATACCCTGTAGCCGTTGTGTCAATCCTCGCTAATGTGGCCTCAACAGTAAAACGAACACCCTGCATCATGTAACTGATTATGAACAGCAATGGAACTCGCATTAGATTTTAGAGCAATATTTCTGTTACCTTGTGCGTCTCCGGATTAACCGCTAGCAGCGTTTTTAAATCCACTTTATTGCCTGGTGTTTCTGATTCAGTTGTCGCCTCTGTATATGGCTGGTACTCCAGTAGTGGCGTTGTTCCTAGCAGCTCATTATATCTGCGCGTGGGTATCTATGTTAGAAGTTATGGTGGGAGGTGTATAGTGTACCACATTAAACAGATGCCAACACTTACACATCTAGTATATGCGCGGTCTCTGGCACATTGGGATTAAGGTAAACGTGTGTTGCTGGGGTCGATGCAAGCTGCAAAGCACCCGTAACTACGAAGGAATGGACGGGCTATATAAGTAATTCTATGATAGCTTCTAACACTGAAAGGTGATCTCTGCATACCTGCATATCTTTTAACGTAGCAGGAACTTGCCGCTAACACAACCGGCTGTTGCAACTCCAGGTAGGTTTGCATTGGGAAATCCGTTGCAAGCTCATTCCACAAAGTTAACGGGACACTCTGTCCGCTGCCATAAAAAAATACCGGTGCTTATAAATGCCAACCAATGCTTGTATTGTATAGGCATGTTTGTACTCACTTGAGATTTTGAAGTTCCACCTTCATTCTACGTGTTATGTTCGTAGTAGCATCCCCTTTCTCTTTCACTTTTCCAAGACTACGTACATACCCAATGCAATATGGAAATGTGCTTATTGGTTAAAATAAGAGAGTGTTTTATAAAGACCGTGTTCAAATATGACGTACCTGTTAATGTTGGGTCTTTCGCATCAACTTTTTTTCCTAGTTGATTGAAGACAACGAATTCAAAATAGTGTTCTGGAAAACGCTGGTCAGAGATGGCAGTGATCTGTGTCAGTTTTCCAAACAGAAGCGTGTAGTTGTTGCTGACAGTTTGCTGCCACCTGTCAGTATTTTGGGATCCAAAACCAACGATTCGGTACACTGAGTTGACTTGGAGCGCGGTATATTTTTCCACATCTTTTAGCTCGATGTTGGCATGAATAACATGACCCTATTATCATCATAATCACGTAAATATTAATAAATGGGTGTGCAATTACAGTAATGATACGAACTTCGGCCCCGTATTCTGGTTTAACGATTCACACCTGTCTATCCAGCAAGATGCAACAATACTTGGTTGGAGTAAGATCTGGAATAGTTTTCGAAATCCACTTACGATATACTTTAACTTCAATCGATTTATTTAGCGCCGTTGGCTTGATATCTGCAAGACTAACAACATCTGATTCTACTGCAACGGCTTTGCCTTTTTAGATCTGAGCCGAAGGCGGGTCAGTGTCGGTGACATCAGCCTGCATACAGGTAAAATGATAAAGGAAGCAACGCACATATTTATTATAGTAGTGACCAAATACGATGTGGAAAATAATATTGTGACTATCTTGTAATAAACGTATCATCATGTGTCATTTGAGGGTTAATATTCAGCCTAGGTAGATCAATATACCCTACCTACAGTATGCTGGCTAAACAACATAGAAGGCAGGACATTTTTTTAGGTATCAGTCGGAATAAGTCCGCTAAACATGGTGAAACTTAGGAATCAAAAGTGGGTGTTTAGTGTATGCACAAACAACGAAATGTATGCACAAACGGCAAAATTTAGAAAACAATGATGGATCTGGAGACACTCCTTGTGTCAATGATATTTTGTATGATATTATTAAGCACGCGAAATTTACTTAGTAATACTTAGAAGATGTGATTGGCTCCTGAACAGTCAAGTTTAATCACACAAGCTAACCACTTGTGAATGGTCAACCGTAATAAACTTAAAACAGCTCAGAAAGCAATACAATTAAGATTAGAGGAATATAGTGGATTCCTGGGTCGTTAAGTCCCACGGAGGATGAATGGTGTTTTAACACGTTCAGATGACGAATAATCACTAAGGATAGTGATCAGTAAGGATTTTGGAATATTTATACCTAAAGAAAAAGTTTTGTAAATTACAGGGGCTTAAATGCAAATTAAAGAAAATTAAAAAGCTAAAATATATTAAATAAACGCTATCACTATTCTTACAATGATGTTTTTCTATGATTTATAAAACAAAATAACTTAAATAAACTATTTTAATTAAAATGTAAACCTAAATTATCTAAAAACGTGACTTAAAATGAAAACGTGCGTTATGTATAAAAATTACGCGAGTGCGCAAGTAAAAACGTAAAATTTATGAAATAAAAGTCCTACGAATGTAAAAACAATTTTATTACGTACTATATGACAAAAGAAAATTTAAAAAAAAAGAATTATATTTTTTTGACTTTTATATTTTTTATTATGAATTAAATACTATTTTACACTAATTAAATGATTAAAAATACTAAAACTATTTGGAAAAATTTGAAACTTTTTTATAAAATACTTTATACTAATACAAAACTAAGAAAAATACAAAAGTTGAAAAAGCTTGTTTTAATAAGCTGAAAATAAGCTAATAAGCTCGTATAAGCTTAAAATGGAAAGAAGGGGTATATATTAAATGTTGCAAGATACAACCAGTCAAAGTCCCAAGGGCAGTTGGTAAGTGTGTTGTGTGGTGAGCTGGGTGGCCAGGGTTCGAATCCCAACAACTCCCTTTTTGCTTTTTATTTTATTTTTGGATTTTTCTTTAACAAACTTATTAAGCTACTTAAAATAAGCAATTTTTAAAACTACAACTTTTTACAAAAACTACCAATAAGCTCAGTTTGAGCTTATTTATCTCAACAGTGGGCAAAAAATTGGAATAAGAACAAGATTAAGCTAAAATGACTTATAAGCTAGAAAATAAGCAAAGGCTAATTGAGAATAAGCTAGATAACTGATAATAAGCTAGTATGATAACTGAAAAAGCAAATTAACTTAAAAATAAGCACAAAACAAACTCAAATAAGCACTCAGCTAAACTGGTGCACAGGACACTTTGTGGTTTGCTAGGCACTTTTAAGCTTATTTTTAAGTACTTTAATAAGCTAAGAAATGAAAATAAGCACTGTAACTAATAAGTATACCAGATAAGCTATCCAAAAAGCTAAAGTTCTCACTGTGGGGTCCACTAGAGAGCTTATGAATAGCTTGAGAAAAAACTGAAAAACTACAGAGTAAAGACTCAGTGTATGCTGAGTAAAATGAACAGAACTAAAAGCTATGAGCAGGCTTATTAAATAAGCTGTAAAGTAAAAACTTAAGCTTGGATCTTCAAGACAGCTTGGTTGGCTTTCCAAAGAACCAAAATACACAAGATTTGCCCAACTAATAAGCTCTGTGTGAGCTTGTGAAAGTGATAGGCTCAACTGTGCACAGGGCACGTTTTTGACTTTTTAAGAAAATGAAATGAGTTGACTTATATGAACTTTTGATTGATTCTATAAACTGAATATGATGTAATAAGGTGGATTAAGACTGACTTGATCAATGATAACAACTTATGAACACAAAACCATGATCATAGAACTTTAAAATCCAACAGTTACTAAGTAAAATTGGATTAAAGTTACTTTTGACTTTTTACCAAATAAGGACTGAGTTTTATTGTTGCACTGAGTTATTGAGACTTAGTTTGACAAATAACAAGCAAGAACAAAGGGTTTAAACGACTTATAACACAGTTGAACTAGCAAATCCAAACAGTCCTTAACTAAACTGATTTGGTGATTTTCAAAACAAAACAAAGATTAAGACCATGAAACTGATTACAAATCTTATATTATCATATCATAGGACTAATTAAGCATTAAACAACAACAATAACAACACAAAACTTAGGATTAACAATTATGCTAATATGACTGTTAAAATAAAGTTTATAGCAACTACCAATTAAAAAGAACAAGTGACTTGTTTTAATGTTTAATTATATTTAATTGTGACTAATAAACATGAACATATAGAGATTTAAGCTAATGAACAACTCAAACAGTTAAATACCAAAATTGAGCAATGGGCTTACAAGTAACTTCCAAGCTCAAAACTGAGAACTGAGGTACACAAACACAACCTAAAGCTTCCCAAGAAGCACTAAACCAAGGCCATCCACAATCAACCCTGCTCCAGCTTCTTGATGATCTTCTTCATTGATTTTTTTATTTTTAACTAATTTATTTGTATTTTTGGTGATTTTTGCTTTTTGCTTCTATACTGAGTTTTAAAGTTTCTAATAGCTTAAATAAGCTATATAGGAGCTTATATGATCTTATTCAGTCCATAAAAACAACTAGCAACAACATTAGAACACATTGAGATTTTGAACTTGAAAATGCATAAACTGAAAATAGAACTTGAAACTTGAAATTGATAATGGAAAAAGGTTTATAATATACTGAAAACTTGAAATACAAAGCTTGAAAGCTAAAGCATACACTGAAATTTAAAATTAAGCTAAAATGACATACACTAAATTAAGTTACACTATATATCTTAATCCTCTGCATCTCCTCTCTCTTTTATAGCACTTTGAGACTCCCCATATGCCTCTGAACATATCCCACTTGCAATCTTGGCCATTGGATGAGTTTTGAGTGATCTAAGCCTTCCAAGTGTTTTGGCGGGAAAAGCTGTTTTGACTTTATTGGGCTGTGAAATTGCAACTGGGGATGGTGGCATTAATTGTGGTGTGTTTAGTTGGTAGATGTGATGATGAGTTGGGCGGGAAACCACCATGGTTTTGCAGAGGTGGTAAAGGGAAGTATCTGGTTTTGCTTGTGAGGGAGAAGAACAGTGGAGGTGGTTTGGCGGGTTTGACCATGTTTGACCGGGGCTTAAATAAGTGGGGGTTCACAATGTTATTTGGCAGGGGGTCAAGTGTATTGGCTGGGCTCAATATACAAAAGGGGGTCATTTGGTTTGTTATTAATACAAGGACTAATCTTGTAATTTCTGAAAAGTGAAGGACCAAAACTGCCAACTTTCCAAAGTTATAATAAGGACCAATCTTGACAAACTTTAATAGCACAAGGATAATATTTGATAATTTTCACTTTTTTAAATATCCAAGGACCAATTTTGCCACTTTTCAAACTTGAAGGACCTTTTCTGCCATTTGACCAAAGATTCATTCAAGGACCATTTTTGACAACTTAGAATATTTCAGGGACCTTGAATGATATTTTTCTTTATTTTGATTTACCAGGGACTGTTTTTGACAACTTTTGAAACTTGGGGGACTAAAACTGCTAATTATGCAAACTTGATACGTTTTTCATCTGATTTTGATATTTTTGCATTTAAAACACATAAAACACTTATTTGTGATATTTTTATCATTTTGATACATTTCTGAGTGTTTTCAGATGTTTTTGCAGTCTAGATGGTACAAAAATGATGAGTATTTAGACACTCATCAAGATGGTTTATAAGATGTATTGTAAGTAAACACAGATTAAACACAAAACTTAAGCTCCAATATTATTGATGAATAATACGAGTGATCTTAGCTTATCACTAGGGTTACAACTTGAAGCCTTTGTGAGTAATACGTAGGTAATTTAACAAGTACCTAAGACAATGACCTAGGACCTCCTTTTACACAACAAGGAGTCCTTTACAAGATAAGTATAAAACTAACATAATAGAATATACACAAGATCTATTCTATACTTATCTAGACGCGTTTAACTAAACATAAACTGATAGCAGTGGTAACAATATACTGGCAGTGGGAATACGTTTCCACTGCTAGTGTTAATCCAAGCAGTGTAAACCACAAATATCCATGGTAACGGATTATTCCCAACAATCCTCCCCTAAACTTATGATTTCTTTGCAAATCAATAAGTTTCTTCAATATGCATTATCTTCAAGGATTTGGGGAATTCAATCAAACACTTCACTTCTTCTTTAACTTCTGTATAGCTCTTGAACATTGATCTTGAAGCCTTTGTAACAATGCTCTGACCTTCTCATTGTCTTCATTAACTCTTATTGGTAAGCTTAACATCACGTAAGAGCTCCATTTCTGAGTGGATATTCTTTCTCAGCAAGCATGAAAAAGTCTTCTCCATTAGCTGTAGAGACATGATGAACTTCACATGAATCATAATAAAACCATTTAGTACCAAAACATGTGAATAAGGTTTTCCAGAAGTCATCATCAACATTTGGTTCATAGAGCCTTCTTAGATTCACCCATAACTGCATCTCCTTAGTATCTTTGAGATCTTGAGTATTAAACATTTCTTGAACTAACCTCCATAGTGTATCAAGGTCATCTCTGTCAAAAGTTTTTATAAGATCTTCAAATTGGATGAATGATGAAGTTGCACCACCTAGCCTTGTGATCTTCCATGTTGGAGCATAATTGCTAGCAGTGTAAACTTCCCAATCAATAATGGGATGTTGAACTTGCAGTGGTTCTGGATAAAAATCTCTTTCTTCAATTACAATCATTCCAGTCAATTGATCTTCAGTGAATTTCTCAGTAGGAATTTCCTTCTCAGTAGACATTGCTTGATCTTCATCAACCTTAGTCTTCTTAACAGTTTGAGAATCACTTACTTTGGCCTTTCTCTTCAATCTAGGAACCCCTTTTGCTTCTTCTTCAGAACCCATTGGAATAAAAGCTTTATCTTGTTTTTGAGTTCTGTAGTAAGCCTTTTCAACTTGATCATCAGGCATTCCTTTGAATTGATGCATCTTCCAACCACCAACATGACAACAATAAGTCTTCATATATGAAAGAATTTGTCTCCTGGAAGGTTGTCTTGATTTCTTTTGACCCTTTTTGACTGTACTAATCACATCTTCAAGTGCTTGATTGTTCTTCATTTGAATGAAATCCTTCAACTCAGCTGTTCTTTGTTCCTCAGTTAAGGATGCATCTGCTACCAGGTCAATTGCCTTTTTCTTGATTTCTGGATTATTAGCAATCAAGAATTCAATATCATCTTCAGTAGGAACATAACTAAACTCTGGAGTCTTCTCTCTAAGAATTGTAGGTTGAACAGTGGAAAGTGGATCTTCAACAAATCTTCCATTCTATTCAATCTTTTAGTTTCCAAAAAGCTTGCAACTTCCATTTCTTTCAATCTTTTCTTCTCAGCAACTTGTTCTTCTGCTATCTTCTTAGCAAGTTCTCTATCAAGATCAATCTGAACTTGTATTTTCTTTGAAATCTTGCTTCCAGTTTGCTCTACATCTTCCATAACTGCTTTACCCTTGTCTTTCTTCAAATTATCAAATTCTTCACTTGCAGTGGCAAAAGTTGGCTCCGCAGTGGAAATAAAATCAGTGGTAAAATCAGTTGCAGTTTGGAAAATGTCTTGATCTTCTTCAAGTTTCTCTCCATGAGTTTCAGTTTCCTTTGCTCCTTTACTTGTATCTCCTTCATCTTCAAAATCAATTGTCCTCCCCTCAATGTCAGCACCTGTTTTCCTCCCCTGTTTGGAAGAATTTCCCAAATCATAATCAGCTGAATCACCATCAGTAGGTGAGGATGAAGTTGAAATCACCAGCTTTGCAGTCCTCTTGTGCTGTTTCAACCCTTGTATCTCTTCCTTTAAAGTCTGAATCTCTTTCTTTAAATATTGAATATCTTTGGCATGCTGGCTTGACTTGTGCCAAAGACTTCTGTAGAGATTCAACCTGCTTTGCTAACTTGGTACACAAAACCATTAATTCCAATTGGTTCCCACTGCCCTCATCACTTCCAACTGTGTTACCTGTTGGGAGAGGTGAATCATGGAGCAAAGGTCCAGATTCCTCCCTAGTTGGACTAGGTTGAAGTCTAGAACCACCACTGCTTGTTCCTAGACCATAAGGTTCAGAAACTTGCTGTGTTGTCATGAGGGGAGTTGACTGTTTAGGCCTTCTCTCATAGGTTCTTGAAACTAGTGGCGTATAATCAATGTTTGAAACATTAATTATGGGTGTGTTTTGTTCAGTTGAAATTTTAGCAAGCATTTGTGGTAGGAGAGGTGTAAAAATCATATTGCCATCTTTGTTCAAATTTTGAAAAACTTTAGACTTTAGGCAACTGATTTGATAAACATTAGTGTGGGGTTGCAGTTGAAACTCATTTAGCACTGCTTGCACAAACCTTGGATACATTAAAAATTTGGTTTTACTCTGTACATTGCCTTTCATACTTGTAAAAATATAATTTGACCAGTTGAAAATCTTATCAGTGACTAGACAAACCAAAGGAGAAGCCATGGTTGAACTAAATTGCTCATAAGATGTTTTCTTGGGACTAAGACAATGCAACAGAGTATGAATCAAAAATCTCCATTGGGGACAAAAACCACTTTTTTTGAAAGTAGCCTTTTTGTCAGTGGTATCATACCCCATGGAGCTAAAGTATCATGAATGTCAGGCATAGGTAATGTGATGAGACCATTGAGATCACCCAAGTGGAGTACTCTCCTCAACAATGCCTCGGTAACATTTAATTTCCCCATCCACAGTGGCTTGTAAAGCATCCACTGTTTCATGTATCTCCAATCTCAAGTGTTATGGACTTAGCAGTAGTCCAAAACTGTTTGATTTGAGAGATATAGATTGTGGGTTTTAAAAGCAAAGCATACTTTATATGAGTGGTATTGAGAAAGTCCACAATCTGATGAAAAACAGGGCCGCACTTCTCATTAGACTTTTGTAGGTAGGCCACGAGGTTGTGCTCATCTGCAAACTTCAAAGATGCCCATAGAAACTTTTGATGAAAAACGATATTATGTCAGTAAGAATGAAAAAATAACTAGCCAATTGAGAGAGAAAGATATATAGGGTTAGGGTTTAGAATTATTGCGCAAGTAAAATTATCTTTAGTAAGTATTAAAATATGGAAAGAAGATAATTCCCTTATAATTTTAACCCTATATATATGGCAAACAGTGGTTACTTTCAACGGCTAGTAAAATTAGTTCTTGACATAATCGGTTGTAACGGCTAGAACAACAGTGGTAAAATAACACTGTCAGTGGAAACGGTGAACTAGCAGTGGTAATTTTTCACAAAAATTTCAAAGAGCAGTGGTAAATAAAATCATGATAACAAGACTGCTCTTATCATAGTTTTTAGCAAACTATCAGCTATCAACGGATTTGATATGTCTTTACCATGAGCCGTTTGCTATGGACTAGCCAACTCTTAATCATAAAGAATATGGTGAGTTGATAACCATATAGTTTTTGGTAAAATATCAACCATAAACGGATTTGTCAAGTCTTTACCAGTAGCCGTTTGCTCTGGACTAGTTGATTGTTATGTGAGTTAGACATGGTGAATCAATAACCATTTGTTGTGTATCTCAGATATACACCTTTTACATTCAACTCCCATCAAGCAAGCATATACAAACTCTTACAACAATGTCAGTACCCTACAGCCTCCCCTCAACACCAGAGAACATTTTGACAAAAAGGTTATGGATTAAGCATTCCAATACTTGTTACCAAGTACTGAAATCTCCCCACATCAAGGCCTTTTGTTAACAAATCAGCATAGTTGTCATCAGTATGAATTTTGACAACCTGAATTAGTCCCTTTTCATAGCAATCTTGAATGAAGTGGTGTCTAATTTCAATATGTTTGGTCTTTGTATGTTGAACAGGATTGTTAATGATGCAAATGGTACTGCTATTGTCAATATGAATGATGGTATTCATGAAATTGTACCCATAGTCCAAAAGTTGATTCTGAAGCAATAGAAGTTGAGCACATCAACTAGCAGCAGCCACATACTCTGCCTCAGTTGAAGAATTAGCCACCATAGTTTGCTTCTTGCACTGCCATGACACTAATTTGTTGCCAAGAAATTGGCATCCACCTGTTGTAGATTTTCTATCCAAGCTAGCTCCAGCATAATCACTATCTGAGTAAGTAACCAGATCTAGAGGAGAATCTCTGGAGTACCACAATCCCATAGTAGGAAATGCTTTAAGATATCTGAAAATCTTCTTCACAGCAGTCAAGTGAGAAATCTTGGGAGTAACTTGAAACCTTGCACAGGCATATACTGCAAACATGATATCTGGTCTGGATGATGTAAGATACATCAAAGAACCAATCATAGACCTGTACATGTGCACATCAACGACCTTCACCACTATTTTCCTTCAAAAGTAGATGTGTAGTCTTGTCTGCAGGGGGTGGATGACTTTGCATCAGTGAACTTGAACTTCCTTAGTATCTCAGCCACATATTTATCTTGATTAATAAAAATACCATCTGGCTTCGTAGTAGTACTTGAAGTCCCAAAAGAATGTGAGTTCACCCATAGAACTCATCTGAAATTCTTCTTTCATCAGTTTCTCAAATTCTTTGCACATCTCTGTCTTGGTAGACCCAAAAATGATATCATCAACATACACTTGAACAAGCAAGATATCATTCTTGTCTTTCTTGATGAACAAAGTTTGATCCACTCTGCCTCTATGAAACCCATTAGTAAGTAAGTAAGTGGTTAAGGTTTCATACCATTTCCTTGGTGCTTGATGCAAGCCGTACAAAGCTTTAACTACCCTGTATACTTTGTTAGGATATTCAGGGTCTTCAAAGCCTAGAGGTTGTGAGACATAAACCTCCTCATCAATCTGCCCATATAGAAAAGCACTCTTCACATCCATTTGATAGACCTTAAAGCCCATAAAGGATGCATAAGCTAAAAATAGCCTGATTGCTTCAATTCGTGCAACTGGGGCAAACACTTCTTCATAGTCAATGCCCTCATCTTGAGTGTATCCTTGAGCCACAATCCTAGCTTTGTTTCTGATAACAATTCCTCTTTCATCTTTCTTATTTCTGAACACCCATTTAGTACCTATTACCTTTTTGCCAGAAGGCAAATCACAAAGCACCCAAACCTTTTGAAGCTTAAATTGGAGCAACTCTTCTTGCATTGCTTTCACCCAACTTTCATCTTCAAGTGCCTTGTAGACATTCTTTGGCTCCATTTGTGACAGAAAACACATAAAGAGACATTCATTCTTGCCTTCATGAATCTTAGACTCATATATTTTACTAATGAATCCATGGACATCAGGCAGCTTAGTTTGTCTTCTAGTCTTCACAGGTGAATAGACATCCCCAATCACATTTTCAAGAGGATGTGATTTATGAATAGAAGTATGGGGAGTCTGAGGAACTACTATCTCACTTGGCATATTTGAGATTTCAACATCATTGGCTTGAGCTTCTTCTGTAACTGGAGTTGTGATTTCCACATCTGGTGTTGCAGTGGAAACATTTTGCCTAACAGTGGAATCTGAATTTCCACTGCTTTCAAAATTTTCAGCATTCATATTACTACCTCCTTCCTTTCCCAAATCACTAGAAGGATGAGCATCTCCAGTCTTTGATATATTATCAGTATCTGCATATTCCCAAAGAGGTAGACTGAATTCATCTTGATCATCTGCATGATCTTTGCTTGATTCATCATCATCAAGAAACTCTTCTGAACCTGCAAAATCAAAAGAAGATGTTCCTGTAGAAACAAGTACATAATTCATAGTATTGGTTAGAGTATCAAGATCAAACAGCCTTTCTGGTCCAGTTCCTTTGAGATTGACTTTGTTTTCCAGGAATTTCACATGCAGATTTTCTTCAATCTTTTGGGTTCTTAAGTTGAACACTCTGAAAGCTTTACTAACCATGGAATACCCAACAAAATACCCTTCATCAGCCTTTTCATCAAACTTGCCCAGATAATCTATGGTATTGAGAATAGATACATGACACCTAAATGGTCTCATGAAGTCAAGAATAGGTGGTCTACCCCTAAACAATTCATAAGGTGTCTTGTTCTTTGTCTTTACCACTAAAACCCTGTTTTGCGCATAACATGCAGTGTTAATTGCTTCAGCCCAAAAAGTAATTGTCAATTTAGAATCGGCCAACATGGTTCTAGCAGCCTCCATCAGTGTTCTGTTCCTCCTCTCAGCAACACCATTTTGTTGAGGAGTTCTAGCCACACTAAATTCTCTTTTAATACCTTTATCTCTGCAAAACTCATACATAACTCTATTCTTGAATTCTGTTCCATTGTCACACCTAATGATTTTAACTTTCATATCATATTGGTTTTCTACTTCTGTGATAAAGATCTTGAGGATGCCAGTTGTTTCATCCTTGGTTCCAAGAAAGAAAACCCATGTAAACCTGCTAAAATCATCAGTCACTACAAGACAATATTTCTTGAGATTCAAGTTGCTTACTGATGTAGGACCAAATAAGTCCATATGTAACATTTGAAGTGGGTGAGCAATAGAGTTAACTAACTTTGACCTTCAAGAAGCTCTGTGTTGTTTGCCTTTAAGACAAGCTACACAGGTTTGATCATTTTCAAATCTTTTCTGAGGTAATCCTCTCACCAAACCATCTTTGACAATCTTGTTAATGGTTTTGAAGTTAACATGACCAAGTCTTCTATGCCATAACATGGATTCATCCACTGTGGCCTTTGCAAGCAAGCAAGTATAATCTTCTTTAGCTACAATGTTGTTCATATCAAAGCTATAGAGATTGCCGTTTCTAGGAATTTTAAGAAGAAGAATCTGACGTCATCAGGGCATCTTAAAATCCTTAGAGAGAATAAAGCACATATCTTTGGTAAAAAGAACATTGTTCATCTTGTCAGACATTTGTGATACACAAAAAAGATTGTACTTAAGCTCTTTTACATAGTACACAGGTTCAAAGTCCAAGTTACCAGTTTTAATAACTCCTTTACCAGCAACTTTTCCATTTACTCCACCTCCAAAGATGACATACTGTCCATCATAATGCTCAAAATCAGAAAGATAGGACTTGTTGCCAGCCATGTGCCTTGAATACCCACTATCTGTATATATCCTTGATCTGATATTTTTTTCCTTGGATGTTCCTGCACATAAGAGTAAAGAGTTAGTTTCTTTTGGGGACCCAAGCCATGATTGACTTGGATCTGCCACGTGTATTGATCCGTGCTAAACCGTCAAGTTTTCTCACACAAGCTGGCCACTTGTGAATGGCCAACCGTAAGAAACTTAAAACAGTTCAGACACATAATGCAATGAAGATCAGGAGAGTATAGTGTTTCCCCGGGTCGTTATGTCCCAGCGAGCTATGCGATGAATCACCAAACGAATAGTGATCGAGAGATTTGAACGGAAAAGAGTTTTGAATTATTATAACTAAAGAAAAAGCAAACAAATTACAGAGGCTTAAATGCAAATTAAAGGAAATTAAAAAGATAAAAAATATTAAATAAACGCTATCACTATTTGCAAAATGATGTTTTTGATTTTATGTTTTTATAAAACTTAAATTTAAAACTACGTAACGCACAAATGAAAATATGAAACTGAAGCAATATTAATCCTAAAAATATGAAAATGATATTTTTACAATCCTAATGATAAGAGAAAATTTTTAGAAAAAGAAAATTATTTTTATAACTATTTAATTAATTATTATTAATTAAAAACTAATTTTAACTAATTAATAATAACCTAAAATACAAGAAAATATGAAATAAAGCTAGAAAAATGAAACTATGACTTAGAAAAATCTAAAATGACAAAAGAGAATTTTCAAAACTATTTTTATATTTTTCTGATTATTTTTGTATTTTCTATGAATTAAAAACTATTTAAAACTACTTAAATTGCTTAAAAATACAAATTTAACTAAGAAAAATCTGGAAAAATATTTTTTTGACTTTTTATATTTATCTTAACCTAGGAAAAATGAAAAATTATTTTTTTGACACTTTTCTTAATTAATTGTATTAAATGCTAATTAAAAAGGCTTAAAAATTGATTTAAATAAAGAAAAATAGCAAACTGACTTGGAAAAATCTGAAAAACTCAAGAAAAGTCTAAAATAATATTGTGAATCTAGGAAAAATATAAAAACAGTGGGTTGTGTGCAAGAAATTGAAACTGCCAAGCAAAGTGCTTATGAATAAGCACTTTAAATAAGCTATTAGCCACAAATAAGCACCAAACTGACACAGAACCTATAATATGCTAAAAACACTTAAAAGCAACTAATCATAACTGCTTTTAACCTCTAAATCACCATTTACACAGATTTGATTGTTTTGAGTTTTATGCTAAAAATAGTTTTTGGGGTCTACTTTGGAGCCCAAGGATAAGCTACACAATAAGCTAAAACTTAAAACCAAAAATTGGAACCTAAACAAGACCTGGTAAGCTACTTATGAACCAAGGATGACACCAAGGTAAGCTCTTGTGAGCTTGATACAAGCTCTGCACAAACCTGTGCACACTCAGTATTCACTGAGTTTGTGCACAGGGGAATTGAGACCAAATCCACAAGCCTTTTTGAAGCTTATAAAAAATTCACAAAAATCTGCTAAAATGATAACAAGAAAGTAGACCAAGTGAAGTTTAAAAACCCATGATTTCACTTAATTTGGCTCAGAAATGAAGCAATGAAAAATCCTCTTAGTTAGGCTCAAATCTGGATTTCCACTTTTGACTTTTGAGCAGTTTTGTAAATTTTGACTTTATTGAGATTTGAAACCAAATTGAGGACTGATTATGAAGTATTATGATGAAATGGAACTACTGAAAGCTACGTCTATGAATTTTAAACACAAATCAAGTGTTTGATTCTTTGAAAATCCAACAGATAAGCAGTTGAGACAAATTTTATGTGATGCTGACTTTTGTGGTTTGCAGGCACAATTTGATGAATGCAAAGAGTTCAAATGAGCTTAACAAGCATGAACCAACAAATCTTAATCACTGAACTAACCTTAAAGACAGATTAAGCAATAAATCCAAACACACCTTTATTAACTGATTTGCAATTAACACTAACCTAACTGCTAAACTAGCTAAAATTAATGATCAAACTGAGTTTACTTGTCCTAAATACAACTAATTAAACAGGTATGAACTAGTTATAACTACAATTACAAGTTATGCATTGAAACTTTGTAAATCACTTACAAAAGGTCCCAGCCACAATGGCTTGAAATCTGTGAACCAATGAACCACTAGCCTATTTCTATCAACCCAATTGACCTGAATCAACCCAATTCCAGCTCTGCTTCAACCATATCCATTTCCATTTCAACTTGATGATTCAGTTGACTTTCATTGACCAAAATCCAACTTTGCTTGAAACTTAAATACAAGCTTACAAAAAGCTATAAGAAGCTTATGTAAGCTTGTTTGAGCTTAAAAATAAGCTAATAAGAGCTTGTATATAAGAATTTGAAATGGAAATTTTCAACAGTGACCATTAAACAAGAAATCTTAACACAAACTTGAATTAATGATTGGAAATAGTTTATAATGATAAATTAACCTTAGTTTGATACATAAGAACTGAAATTACAAATTTCTTGCTTAACTAAAAACATTTATATAAAAACGACATTAATGATATTTAAAAACTAAAAGACTACTCTAACTCTCATTCTTCTCCTTCCTTTTATACTCCAAACTTCTTCTCTCACTTCTCTGATTAATTCCCATAAAAAATCTGGACCTTTGGATTAGTTGAATTCATCTTGGCCGTTTGATTGGATTTTGGCGCCAAAAAGCTTTTTATCAACTGGGAGGTTGAGTGAGTTGGAGGAGGGGCATTAAATGATTCTTGGAGGTTTGTTGAGGTGGGGGGAACAAGAAAAGTGGGAAGGTGAGGAGGGGGGATGGGAGATGGTGTGTTGCAGGAGCAGGTGTTGAAGAAAGAAAAAGGGCGCGAGTTGGAGTGTTTGACCAGATGTGTTGACTGGCTAATATATGAAAGGGGGTCCAAAATGAAGGGGTCACAATGGTTTGGCAGGGTCACAATGGGTTTTGACAAGGCCAAGGGTTATTAATAACAAGGACCTCTTTTGTAATTTCTGAAATATCAAGGACCACTTCTGCCAATTCTGCAAAGTTGCTCCAAGGGACTAAAAGTGACAAGCTCCAATAGTATAAGGACCAAACTTGACATTTTCAAAATTCCAAGGACCATTTTTGCCAATTTTTAAACTTGGAGGACCAATTTTGTAATTTCTCAAAACTTTTGATATTTTTCACCAAAGGACTAATTTTGACAACTTATGATTTTAAAAGGACCTTTGGTGATTTTTCTTTTGAAATTAAGTGCTTAGGGACTATTTCTGACCATTTTTGAAACTTGGGGACTGAAAGCGCCAATTATGCAAACTTAGCTCATTTTCATCGATTTGAAACATTTTGCATCTGAAACATATAAAATGCAATTTTGGAATATTTTTATTATTTTGATGCATTTCGAGCATTTTTAACGTTTTGCAGTTCAGATTTGACCAAAAATGATGAGTATTTACACACTCATCAATCCCCACACTAAACTATTGCTAGTCCCTAGCAATCTTTTGAAAAAACTTAATGGATTTGAATCTCTTTACCAAAAGCCATTACTTGGAGTAGCCAAATGTTTCAGTTCAAGTAAGAACCATGGTACACCGATAACCATGTGATTTTGAGCAAACCACCAGCTTCCAACGGATTTGATTTGTCTTTATCAGAAGCCGTTTGTTTCGGACTAGCCAACTCTTAGATAAATTATCAATATTATCTTTGGTGAGCTGATTACCAATTATGGTTTTTCCACTGCCTTTACCACAAGCCATAAACTTGCGGGCTAGCCCACTCTTCACTAATTAAAGATATGGTGAGCTGAATACCATACAATTTTGGGCAAATTGCAAGCCGTCAACGGATTTGAGATATCTTTACCAAGAGCCGTTTGCTCCTGGATTAGCCAATCCTTTAGTTTATTAGACAAGGCGGACTGATAACCAATTGAGTAAGTGCAAAACACTTACTCCAAAAAAAAAAATTTGGCCAAAAACGGGGGAATTAGGCGGTATAATTACATGATAAAATTCGTGAGAATTCCCCCCCACACTTAGAAATGAATATTGCCCTCAATATTCAAAGTACCGGCGGTTATGCCGAAACAAAGAACGTAAAAGGGAAATACTACGGCCATTATTTTGAAAGATTTTTTTTTTTTTTTTTTTTTTTTTTTTTTGAGAAAACTTATATACAACATGTGGGGCAACCCCCCCACACTAGGGTGGTAGAAAGATAGAAAGAAGTCGGAAATATGGGTGAAAACCCATATGGCATGCTACTGTTTTTGATTCCCGAGTCGCTAGCTTGACTCGATGCCCGCATTCATTGGTTCATGGGGAAAGTTTGTAGATCCAGGACAACCACATGAGGGATGTCCTCTCCAAAATAATGCTTCAACCGATGACCATTCACTTTAAAATTTGGACCATCGGGTTGAGATAACTCGATGGTTCCATATGAAAATACTTTAGTGATGGTAAATGGTCCAGACCAGCGGGATTTTAATTTTCCCGAGAAAATCTTCAATCTTGAGTTGAAAAGAAGGACTCGATCACCGACGTTGAAAACGCGGTTCTTGATTTTTGAGTCATGAATCTTCTTTGTCTTTTGTTTGTAGATCAAAGAGTTCTCGTATGCTTGATCACGGAGTTCATTTAATTCATTCATTTGAACTTTCCGGTGATCACCAGCTGTCTGAATATCAAAGTTGGCATGCTTCAAGGCCCAGTATGCCTTGTGCTCAAGCTCAACCGGTAGATGACATGCCTTCCCGTACACTAGCTTGTATGGAGTACACCCGATGGGTGTTTTATAAGCTGTACGGAAGGCCCAGAATGCGTCATCTAGCTTATCCGACCAAGAGGCACGGTTTTAGCCCTCTGTCCTTTCCAAGATTCTTTTAATCCCTCGGTTGGAAACTTCCACTTGCCCACTTGTTTGGGGGTGGTGCAGCGATAGAGGCGGTGAGTTACACCATACTTCTGCATGACTCTATCAAACTGGTCATTGCAGAAATGCGTACCACGATCACTGATTATAGCTCGTGGAGTTCCAAACCTAGCAAAAAGAGATTTTAAGAATTTCACCACAACTCGGGCATCGTTGGTAGGCAAAGCCTTTGCTTCAACCCATTTTGACAAGTAGTCAACGGCCACGAGTATGTATTTATTTCCGCGAGACGAAGGAAATGGCCCCATAAAGTCAATGCCCCAGATGTCAAAAATCTCACACACTTGAATGGCGTTTTGCGGCATTTCATTTCTTTGTGAGATATTACCATGACGTTGACAAGCGTCACAGGTTTTGACAAATTCATGGGCATCCTTATAAATTGTGGGCCAATAGAATCCGGAATCAAACACCTTCTTGGCGGTGTAGTTGGGGCTATGATGTCCCCCAGTAGGGCCAGAATGGCAAGCTTTGAGAATGTCAATAGCTTCCGACCATACACACATCGCGATGACTTGATCCGCAAATTTTGAACAAGTAGGGGTCGTCCCAGAAGTAATGTTTTACAACTTTAAAGAATTTGTTTTGTTGGGGACGACATCCCTTTACACAAAGTTACGCATGGTAATTTGCAAAGTCAACAAACCATGGGGTAGAAGAGTCTCCACGAAAAGAAACCACATTGATTGTTTCGAGAGGAAATGTTTCGTTTATTTCCTTTTTCTCGAACACATCTTGGTGAGGGTTTTCTAGACGGGATAGATGATCGGCAGCCAGGGTTCTCGGCTCCTTTTTATCACGTATAATGATATCAAATTCTTGCAGGAGGAGAACCCAGCGGAGTAATCTCGGCTTTGCATCTTGTTTTGCAAAGAGATATTTGAGAGCCGAGTGATCCGTATACACCACGCATTTGGTCAAGATAAGGTATGGCCGAAACTTTTCAAACGCATACACCACAGCCAATAATTCTTTTTCTGTAGTGGTGTAATGGGTTTGAGCTTCGGTCATAGTTTTGCTTGCGTAGTGGATAGGCTGAAAATGCTTGGTTTTTCGTTGCCCCAAGACCGCACCGATAGCAAAATCACTTGCATCGCACATGAGCTCAAAGGGTAAATCCGGTCGGGGCAACTAGAATGGGTGCTTCCGTAAGCTTTTTCTTTAATGTTTCAAAAGCTTTGATGCACTCAGGAGAGAAGATAAAAGGAGCATCTTTTTCAAGAAGATGGGTCATAGGCCGGGCGATTTTAGAGAAATCTTGTATGAATCTACGATAAAAACCGGCATGACCTAGAAAACTCCTAATACCTTTGACGGTAGTAGGATGAGGTAATTTAGCAATAACATCAACCTTTGCTCTATCTACCTCAATCCCGTTTTTTGAAATCTTATGGCCAAGGACTATGCCTTCTTTGACCATAAAGTGGCTCTTCTCCCAATTTAGACAAAGATTGGTGTCTTCACACCTTTGAAGCATTTTTTCTAAATGGGAGAGACATGTATGAAATGAGTCCCCAATGACCGAGAAGTCATCCATAAACACCTCCATTGTTTCCCCGATCATGTCGTGGAAAATTGCCATCATACATCGTTGGAACGTGCCAGGAGCATTACATAGGCCAAAAGGCATACGTCTGTAGGCAAATGTCCCGTATGGGCAGGTGAATGTGGTCTTTTCTTGATCCAACGGATCAATGGGGATCTGAAAGTAACCCGAGAAACCATCAAGGAAACAATAGTATTCGTTTCCTGCTAATCTCTCAAGCATCTGGTCCATGAAGGGTAGAGGAAAATGGTCTTTACGGGTGGCTTCGTTTAACTTTCGGTAGTCAATGCACACACGCCATCCCGTAACCAATCGAGTTGGAATTTAACTCGTTTTCTTCATTGTGACAACGAATGCCACCCTTTTTGGAACGTAATGAATTGGGCTAACAAGGACTATCAGAGATCGGGTAAATTAAACGGCATCAGAAGTTTGAGAACCTCTTGTTTGATAACCTCATGAATCTTAGGATTCACCCTTCTCTGATGTTGGACTGCTGGTTTGAAGTCATCCTCCATTAAGATTTTGTGAGTACAAAACTCAGGGTTGATACCCTTAATGTCGGAGAGTTTCCAAGAAATTGCTTGCTTGTGTGACTTCAAGACCTTTATGAGAGCAGTTTTCTCTTCCTCAGTTAAGTCTTTAGCAATTATGACGGGTAATTTATCATCACCCTCCAAGAATGCATACTCGAGATGAGGAGGTAGGTCCTTAAGTTCAACCTCGGGAAATTTTTCAGTAGAAGTTTGTACTGATTTGATTTCCTCAATCGTGATCTCTTTCGGAGGGAGTGAAGGTAAAGGATCTTCATTTAACAATTGCTCAAGATAGAGAATATCTCCATCCGAATCATAAACACCATCAATTCCAGGCGGAATTGATTCATCACTAGCAAGAAACTCATCGATCTCTTCCAGAAAAAAGTCACCTCCCTCAAACGAGGTGAGAGAGGGGAAAGAGTCGGCAATGATAGGTTTAGAAGATGTGGTGGAATCCCCACTCACAGAATTATGAAGATAACCCAGAAACTCTTGAGAGTACTCCTCTGAAGCAATATCAATTAAATCGACTCGATTAACCGATTCAGTATCATAATTTGAGGTACCTCGAAGTTTGATCAAGGTTAAAGGTGACAGCTTCATTACCCACACGTAGAGTGATTTCTTGCTCAAATACATCAATAAGAGCACGGCCCGTTCTCAGGAATCCTCGTCCAACAATGAGGGGAACCCGATGATCGGCGTCGAAATCAACAACCGAAGTCAGCTGGAAAATGGAACTTTCCTACTTTCACAAATACATCCTCGGCGATGCCAAGAGGACGCGATATTGAACGATCTGCAAGCTCAAGAGTCATGTAGGTAGGAATAAGTTCGGAAGAAAGCTTCTTCCATACCGAATAAGGCATCAGATTGATGCTTGCACCAAGATCGGCAAGGGCAAAGCATTCAATCATCCCGGGAAAAACACAAGGAAGAAGGAATTTTCCGGGATCTCCTAGCTTCTCGGGAAGCTTCTTTAACAGAACTGCTGAGCAATTCTCGTTCAAGGGAGTCTTAGCCATTTCAAACAGCTTTTCCTTGTTGCTCAACATGTGTTTGAGAGTCGATGCAAACTTGGGCATCAACATGATAGCATCCGCAAAGCTTATGTCAAAATGTAGCTCTTGGAAAATTTGAAAGAATTTCTCCATTTGATGACTAGCTTTTTCGCGGAGTTTTTGCTCATTTAAATGTGAGGGGTAAGGAATAGAGGTTTTGGATTTGGGGTCACCAACTGGAGGTTCAAAAACAACTCCAGGTTTGGTTTTGGGTTTCGGGACAACCTGAGGATGGACATTGCTGGTACTTCCGTTATTAGTAGGAAGTTCCTTGTCCTTTGTCGCCTCAGGTTCGCTTTCCACTACCTTGGGGAGAGAAGAAGAAGAGGTAGTAGGAATAGCGGGTCCATCATACGAAGCACCACTTCTGGTTGTGATCGCCTTTGCATCTTCCCTCGGGTTAGCGATCGTGTTGCTCGGAAGTTTTTCTGAGCCCGAGGGTCGATCATTTAAAGACTTCTTAATGTCAGAAATCTGGCTAACCAACAACCTATTCATTTCCTCTTGGGATTTCATGAATTGTTTCAACAACTCATCGGATGATGGTCCAGTTGGAACAATGGCTTGATTTACCACAGAAAATTCTGGCCTCTATTGTTAGGATTAGGGCCTTGAAAATTTCCTTGATTATTGGCATAAAAATACCCTGGGTTGAAATTTCCACGACACAGGTTTCTATTGAAATTTCCTTGGTGTTGGAAATTTTGATTTTGATTTTGAAAACCGTTGTTTGGACTAAAATTACCTTGGTTTTGAAAACCTTGGTTTGGTCTATTTTGATTTTGATTACGGTTTTGGTTGAAACCGGGTGGTCCAGGGTAGTGGTTGGGGCGGTGGTTGGGTCTATAGGAGCACGATATTGGTTGCCTCCGGGTTAGAAATCCGACATTAGCTTCAAAAGGGTTACCATCGGTGGCCATATGCGATTATAATAAGCATGGGGCCACCACAAGTAACCAGACTTCCACTTTCTAACCGCGAGGAGGTGAAGTTTGTGGAAAAGAGACTTTCTTTTGGTTGGAGAGAACCAAAGCTTGAATGGCTTCCGTGAGTTTGTCAATCTTAGCATCGGTGCTAGATTGACTCCGCGAGCGATAAGAAGAAGGACCAACACGACTTGGGAAACAACCGGCTTGCTTCGTGCGGTCGGGACTTTAGACTTGTTTTCAATGATGCTAAAGCTTCTTTGACAGTTTTGCTTAAATTTCCTCAGGAGGAGGAATTGAGAAGTCTTGATCAAATTGACTCACTCCATTGTAGAAAGTATCGAGTTGCATCAACTTCGAGAAACGTGGTGAGGACATTTCGCGACAATTCCTTGATCCCACGCGATTCACGGATTCATCAAACTTTTGAGTGAATTTGATGATTTCATTTTTAAGACTCGTGGTTTTGGAAGGTGGATAAAACTCGTTCACAAATTTCTTCACGGTGGCTCCCACATGTCTCAATTAGTGAGGGGTTGTTTTCAAGCCAAATCCGGGCTTGTCCCTCGAGAAAATGGGAACGGAAGAAGCTTAACTGACATCGTGGGGAAATTCTTGTATTTGATGGTAGATGCAATCTTGTTAAACCATCGAATGTGAGCATGAGGATCATCCCGCTCAAAACCATAGAATTGACTTGAAGTTACAAGATTCGTAACCCGGTTTGAGTTCAAAATTTTCGACCACATGGGGGATCACAATAGCATCTCCATACCCGTCGATGGGTGCACGGAGAAGCTCACATAGGAGCGTTCTTCCGCCATGATACGGAAGTAGTGTGGCGATCCGGATCTCGAGATCCGGTGATGGAGCAGAAAGTCTACGGACACGCCTTCTTGGAATCTTGACAAGCTCACGAAATGGGCTCACGGATCTAGAAGCGAGGTGCGCATACACTAGAGTTAACTCTAAGAGACCTTAGAGTTAAGGAGAGGAATGGGAATTATGAAGGTATTTTATGAAAATGGGGTGAGAAGAATCTTTTTAGGTTTTTACGGTTCACGAAGCGTAGATATAACAACAAATCCAATTAAAACAAAATCGAGGCAAAACAATAGAACTTAACCAATAATCACAAGATGAATGGCTTCTTTGAAAAAGGTACACCAATCACAAGGACACAAAGGCAAGTTTTAAATCTTTGGTTTGGGAACTTATTATGGTCGTACCCCCGGTTAGGTAGTACACTGCCTTGGTTTGCGGTGGTAATCTTTTATGTTGTTATTATTAAACAAACAAAACGACAAATCTTTTTGTATTTTTATATTTGATATATATATAGAAACAAAAGCAAAATATTTTTGTGTTTTATACGTTTTTGGATGTTTTTGGGGTTTTTTTTTTTGGATTTTTTATAAGAAAATATGGATAGATATATAGATAGATGGTATGAACAAAGAGTGAGTATTCAAACTACTAATCTGCTAAACGGAAGATAATCGGCGCAACTCCCGGCGGCCGTAAATTTGATCCGTGCTAAACCGTCAAGTTTTCTCACTCAAGCCGACCACTTGTGAATGGCCGACCGTAAGAAACTTAAAAAGTTCAGACACGGAATGCAATGAAGATCGAGGAGAGTATAGTGTTTCCCGGGTCGTTATGTCCCAGCGAGCTATGCGATGAATCACCAAACGAATAGTGATGAGATTTTGAGCGGAAAAGGTTTTGAATTATTATAACTAAAGAAAAATCAAACAAATTACAGAGGCTTAAATGCAAATTAAAGGAAATTAAAAGATAAAAAATATTAAATAAACGCTATCACTATTTGCAAAATGATGTTTTTGATTTTATGGTTTTATAAAACTTAAATTTAAAACTACGTGCGCATGAAATGAAAATATGGCTGAAGCAATATTAATCCTAAAAATATGAAAATGATATTTTTACAATCCTAATGATATAAGAAAATTTTTAGAAAAAGAAAATTATTTTTATAACTATTTAATTAATTATTATTAATTAAAAACTAATTTTAACTAATTAATAATAACCTAAAATACAAGAAAATATGAAATAAAGCTAGAAAAATGAAACTATGACTTAGAAAAATCTAAAATGACAAAAGAGAATTTTCAAAACTATTTTTATATTTTTCTGATTATTTTTGTATTTTCTATGAATTAAAACTATTTAAAACTACTTAAATTGCTTAAAAATACAAATTTAACTAAGAAAAATCTGGAAAAATATTTTTTGACTTTTTATATTTATCTTAACCTAGGAAAAATGAAAAATTATTTTTTTGACACTTTTCTTAATTAATTGTATTAAATGCTAATTAAAAAGGCTTAAAAATTGATTTAAATAAAGAAAAATAGCAAACTGACTTGGAAAAATCTGAAAAACTCAAGAAAAGTCTAAAATAATATTGTGAATCTAGGAAAAATATAAAAACAGTGGGTTGTGTGCAAGAAATTGCCTTAAACAAAGTGCTTATGAATAAGCACTTTAAATAAGCTATTAATACAAATAAGCACCAAGCGACCTGAGAACCTATAATATGCTAAAAAAACTCAAAAGCAACTAATCATAACTGCTTTTAACCTCTAAATCACCATTTACACAGATTTGATTGTTTTGAGTTTTATGCTAAAAACAGTTTTTGGGGTCTACTTTGGAGCCCAAGGATAAGCTACACAATAAGCTAAAACTTAAAACCAAAAATTGGAACCTAAACAAGACCTGGTAAGCTACTTATGAACCAAGGATGAGACCAAGGTAAGCTCTTGTAAGCTTGATACAAGCTCCTGATACTGTGCACACTCGGTGTCGAGTTTGTGCACAAGAATGAGACCAAATCCACAAGCCTTTTGAAGCTTATAAAAATTCACAAAATCTGCTAAAATGATAACAAGAAAGTAGACCAAGTGAAGTTTAAAAACCCATGATTTCACTTAATTTGGCTCAGAAATGAAGCAATGAAAAATCCTCTTAGTTAGGCTCAAATCTGGATTTCCACTTTTGACTTTTGGCGGTTTTGTAAATTTTGACTTTATTGAGATTTGAAACCAAATTGAGGACTGATTATGAAGTATTATGATGAAATGGAACTACTGAAAGCTACGTCTATGAATTTTAAACACAAAACAAGTGTTTGATTCTTTGAAAATCCAACAGATAAGCAGTTGAGACAGATTTTATGTGATGTTGACTTTGGTGGTTTGCAGGCACAATTTGATGAATGCAAAGAGTTCAAATGAGTTTAACAAGCATGAACCAACAGATCTTAATCACTGAACTAACCTTAAAAACAGATTAAGCAATAAATCCAAACACACCTTTATGGCGATTTGCAATTAACACTAACCTAACTGCTAAACTAGCTAAAATTAATGATCAAACTGAGTTTACTTGTCCTAAATACAACTAATTAAACAGGTATGAACTAGTTATAACTACAATTACAAGTTATGCATTGAAACTTTGTAAATCACTTACAAAAGGTCCCAGCCACAATGGCTTGAAATCTGTGAACCAATGAACCACTAGCCTATTTCTATCAACCCAATTGACTGAATCAACCATTCGACTCTGCTTCAACCATATCCATTTCCATTTCAACTTGATGATTCAGTTGACTTTCATTGACCAAAATCCAACTTTGCTTGAAACTTAAATACAAGCTTACAAAAAGCTATAAGAAGCTTATGTAAGCTTGTTTGAGCTTAAAAATAAGCTAATAAGAGCTTGTATATAAGAATTTGAAATGGAAATTTTCAGGTGACCATTAAACAAGAAATCTTAACACAAACTTGAATTAATGATTGGAAATAGTTTATAATGATAAATTAACCTTAGTTTGATACATAAGAACTGAAATTACAAATTTCTTGCTTAACTAAAAACATTTATATAAGCGACATTAATGATATTTAAAAACTAAAAGACTACTCTAACTCTCATTCTTCTCCTTCCTTTTATACTCCAAACTTCTTCTCTCACCTACGATTAATTCCCATAAAAAATCTGGACCTTTGGATTAGTTGAATTCATCTTGGCCGTTTGATTGGATTTTGGCGCCAAAAAGCTTTTGTGGGAGGTTGAGTGAGTTGGAGGAGGGGCATTAAATGATTCTTGGAGGTTTGTTGAGGTGGGGGGAACAAGAAAAGTGGGAAGGTGAGGAGGGGGGATGGGAGATGGTGTGTTCACGGGGGCGGTGTTGAAGAAGAAAAAAAGTATGAGGATTGGAGTGTTTGACCGATGGGTTGACTGGCTAATATATGAAAGAGGGTCCAAAATGAAGGTGTCAAATGGTTTAGCGGAGTCACATGGGTTTTGACAAGGCCAAGGGTTATTAATAAAGGACCTCTTTTGTAATTTCACGAAATATCAAGGACCACTACGCCAATTAGCAAAGTTGCTCCAAGGGGTAAAAGTGACAAGCTCCAATAGTATAAGGACTAAACTTGACATTTTCAAAATTTTCAAGGACCATTTTTGCCAATTTTTAAACTTGGAGGACCAAACTTGTAATTTCTCAAAACTTTTGATATTTTTCACCAAAGGACTAATTTTGACAACTTACGATTTTAAAAGGACCTTTGGTGATTTTTCTTTTGAAATTAAGTGCTCGGGGACTATTTCGACAATTTTGAAACTTGGGGGTGAAGCGCCAATTATGCAAACTTAGCTCATTTTTCATCGATTTTAAACATTTTGCATACGAAACATATAAAATGCAATTTTGGAATATTTTCGGTATTTTGATGCATTTCTGAGCATTTTTAAACGTTTTGCAGTTCAGATTTGACTAAAAATGATGAGTATTTACACACTCATCATGTATCAATATAGTTAAATCTATCAAAGGTCATTGATACACCATTGAGATTGGTTGTAGAGGTATTTCCTTTAGGTTTCCATTCCCAATGCGCTGAGGCCTTCAAGATCCTTAAAATCCTCTATTCCTGTATGAGCTAAATCTATACCCGGAGTGATGGAACACCTCTTGGTGGTGGAGGCACTATATTATAACCCATACCGGACTTAGCTTTATTATATATTTTGAGCATTCAAAATTTTATCAATTGACTTAGTGATGATAACGTGTCTAAAGTTAAATTGACATTTTCATTTTTCTTTTGGATTTTTTCAAGCTCCTTTTGGTATGCTTCATTCACGGTGGTTATGTTCTACCTCTCTCTAAGAAGAATCATATCATCATTATATTTTACTCATTTGCACGATAGTTTCGATCACGGCTTACAGTTGAGTCAAAGAGACTTCCTTTTTTAGGTAAAGTTTTTCAACACCTTAAAGTGAACCTAATCGTTGTAGTGTAGTATTAGGGTAAGCCACGGGAATTGATATCGTTCTCTGGGGGAATAGGAATGCTAGTGAGAAGTTACTACGCTAAGGTTGGGGTTGAGGAAGATTATTTTTTATCTTTTTATGTATTTTAGAAAAGGAAAAATATCTAATCGGGGTTTGTATTTGGGGGTTGGTATTTCTACCGATTACTCTACTATTATCTAATTATCTAAACGAAGGTGGTGGTAGTCTAATAATAATTGTGTGCTCGTATGATAGTTTAAAGATGTGTTTACTTAGGTTTTACTACTCCTTAATTATCTCCTATTGGTGGTTGAATTGTCACGTCCTTATTCCTAATTGCGTTGTGTGTCTAAAGTTGTAGGGTATGCGTTTCTCCCTAAATCTTTGAAGTTACCAAAGGGTCTCGTCTACAAAACCCACTAGGGATGATAAACTCTAACTCTAAGGCCACTTTGGATAGTTTAGCACACAACACTCAAAGTGCTATAACCTAAGGTTCACAAAGATTTAATCAAGCATTAAGTACACAACCAATGACCTATCGCATTACTAGATCATTAATCAACTAAGATAAGAAACAACCAATCAATATTCAATAATTAAGTTTCATATTCCCTAAGCAAACACACAAGTAAATTAGCGGGACATGGAGAACATGCAAGCATACACACAAATAATTGAAGACATAATTAAATTAATGAAGTAAACAACTTATCTTGGTGTAAGATAAGGTTTAGAACCCTAAAATCGACCTTGGTTGGTTTAGGTTTTACTCAAAAGTTTACCCAAAAGACTACTCTTTAAAAGCGAAAATTAGGATTCTATATATAAGATTACATGTACGCACCTTATGATTTGTGATACCGTCGTGTCGCCGTCATTAGGGTTTCGTCTTGGCCAAGTTAATCTTGCGACGGCGTCACCTTATGCTCGTAACGCCGTCCTCTTTAACCGGCGCCGTGCAGATTGAATCTAGGCCGTCCCGAGTTGACTGACTGCCTCTTTAAGCGACGCCGTCACTCCAAAACTAGCAATTTCTCTTACGGCCAGTCAAAATTCCTCCGGCAGCGTCGCCGGTTAGCGATGGCGCCGTCCCATTGAAATTTAGCGGCTTGAGTGTCGATTCTTGACTTTGCCCATTTTCTTCTATATATCGCCTTTTAGGTCCAAATAAGTGCCATTCTGGCCGGTTTGCCTTTAAGAGACCTAAAAAGAGGAGAGCGATATTAAGCAATAACGGATACAAAAGTGATCAAATAAGGGCTTAAACGACCCCTCAAAAAGGTACATTTAAAACCTTATCAAATATCCCTACACTTGGTATTTGCTTGTCCTCAAGCAAATGTGCTTTTAGCCAATTAATTTATAAGTTAGGGGTCATGAAGCATTGGTTTAAAACAGTCCACAACACATAAAAGCCCAGCAAAAGTCATAACAAGCACGAAAATTACATACTAGCACCTCACATGGGGTGTTTGGATACTCACATCTCTCGGGTGTATATGAAATACAGCAAATTGGAAATGGAAGATAAACACTCATTAACCGGTCCTAGTACATAGATTACCATAGAGTTGAGAATAGATCTAACCTCCGTCGCTTTGGCATAAGCACCTAGGAAAGACTATCAAAGAGGTCTTTAAAGGGTTGTAACGTTAAGGCTCTGTTGAAACAAAGGGTTTGGTGGGATAGGCTATTTAGTGGTGTAAGTCAAAAATCTCTATGTTAAATGCATCTGAAGAATGGTTGCTAT
>OU343220.1:16585371-16611085 GCA_910596185.1 Chrysanthemum makinoi
AGAATGTACCATTCGAGAAACTCTTGGTAGACATGAACTTTGACGTACTCTGACAACCTTTCAGGATTATCTACACCTTCAAGGTGGTTATTAGAGCTAGTTGTCACCTAAAAGTTTACAATGTAACTCTTTAACTACGCAACGCAACCCGGTCTCACGGGGATTGTCTATCTTGAGTTGATCAATTCAAAATGCGCTGCTTTTTCCTCGCTGTGCATTTAACCGTTAAAACTCTTAAGCACATGGGGAGTATTTATGCAAAATCTCATCTCAACAAAGGGTTCAAACTGCTTTTCATTCATAAACACCGGTGAGATTTTTTCAAGTAAATGATTTTATGGCAACATAGGTTAGTCATGGAGTTATAAGGTGACTAAGGTTAGAATAACCGCTCCTATGATCCTACCAGAAGGAGGGATCTACCCAAGTACACCACAAATAGTTAGAATTTAGAAGTCCTTAAGTATGATTGTAAAAAGGAGAAAATGAGAATCGGAGAAAGAAGGAGTTGAAGAATTAAAAAGAAATGTAAAGAAAAGGGTGAAAATAAATAGCCCTCCGCATTATTCAACTTAGGCGCAGAACGGTTCAATTCATATGCTAATGGTTGTCACTTGATGACGCCTAGTATTGAAGATTAAAAGTCGCCATGGACCCAAAGGACGATGCACTAAACCTTCTATTTCACCAAGCTTCTCTCAACAGAAGTTTGTTTCATTCTCACAGGAACCCTTACATAATCTATCTCGCTTCTTAGATTGTCGATATTGAAAAAGGAGACCCTCTCCCTAGTCTCCGCTCAGGAAAACCAAAACGAACAATTGAGTCTAGAGCCACGAGATTCATCAAAAGATCTCTTAGGTACACCTGACATTTTCATCACTTGTTGATCACCAAATAAGATCATCAGTGGTTCATATCGAGTCTTTCACAGATCTTAGCAATCTGTCGAGAACATTTATGGGAGGTTCACAATTATGATCCTCAGTGATTGAATGGAAACCCTCGCCAGGTCATCAAATCAAATGACAAAGAAGGTACGTCGGAACTCCCGTGGATTATGCTTAGTGTGTCTCAAACGCTCTACGTCAGAGGTGATACTTCGTATACCTCAGCGACTCATCCGAACCGTAGGTGTACTCTCGTACATCGTGTTATCTCACTTGTGGGACTCCGGTTCAAGAACGACCTTTGTAAGAATTAGAGTTGTGTTTTCACACTATGCCAGTAACACTCTCGGGTTCAAATTTGTAAGTGCCGAACCGCTTATTACTAACCGCTTTTATGTTTACTCTTATGGAAGCACTAGAGCAGAATGATCGTGCAGATTCTTCACATGTTCATACCAACATCATCACTAATGGAAGTTCTATCTCAAAGCAACACAACAGTCAGAATAATTCTTCGTCAAACCAAAGAATCTACAAAGTTAAAGACTTAAAGAACTTCATCAAGATCAAATCCAACGCCAAAGAGTGTGTGAACATGTTGAAGATTGACGGAGACACCGAGCAAATGGCTGCACTGATGCCATTTGATGCACTATCACTTTCATCACAAAGAACAACAATCAAAGAACAAAGTTAAAGATGGCGCCAAAGCATAACCGCTCAAAGAAGACAATTTCTCTACACTGGGGAGATTGTTCATATCAAGGCATTTCTTCTCACAAGAAAGAAGAATGTCAGAAGACGTCAAAGCTACTATTACATCAACGCCTTCACCGTTTTTAATCACCAACACTTGAGGGGGAGATTGTCACACCCCCAAATTACCTGTTTTGCAGCGGAATGGAATTCCTGGGGATTGACTGTCATAGCATCACAATCACAGTTATATTGAACGACCTAAAGTGTCGTTTTGAAAATACATCGTTTGATTTAATAAAACAATCAGAGTTTACAAAGTTCAGGTCCCAAATGAAATCGACTTGTGCGGAAATAAGTTTAGTACAGTCAAACGATGTTTTTAAAGTATATAAATCCCATGCAAGACGCGTCGTCACCACGAATTTTGACGTCCAAATGTATGCCATGAAGTGAATGCCTTAGATACTCGAGATAAAAACATGCTAATAGTGTCAACACAAAGGTTGAGTGAGTTCATAGAGTTTGTTTTGAAATGAAAAGCCGTTCGAAATCGTTTATGCCGCAAAGGCATTGTAAATCGTTGAAATGTAAAGACTTCCAAAGTCGTTTATGTAGCAAAGGCATTGTAAATCCACTCAGTTCCAAGTCCCGCCCATACAAAACTTGCAACTTGTGTGTTCACAACCCATTGCCAAAATGTATATAGTTTATGTAATTGCTCGAACAAAATAACCGTAGTATGAGTTAAATGGCTTCACACTCATCGTTAAAAACAACATCGTATTTATTTCACTAGGTTCATGACACCAAAGCGTAAACATCGCACCAATAAAAATTGGTAATCATCGTTTCATCGCCGCCCTAATAGGTAATTTGCCAATTTACCTTAATGATTCAAATATAGCGCGCTCGATTTCCCCTAAATGGGTCAATAGGAGCTGGAGTGTTAATCAATAGGCCTATTCACTATACTGGCTCACTGAAAGTGACTAATGGTTCATGATGTAGGGACCTCGAATATGGCAAATACTTAGTGACAATAAATCATCGGATATAGCATACAGTTCAAAGCATTTATGTTCAATTTAAAATGAAGCATGTATCTCCCCTAACACTAAAAAGTGGGCTATGTAGCCAAAGGGAAGTACTTGCGTAATTGAAAGTTTGAGCATGTATCTCCCCCAAAACAGTTAAGAAAGCAAGCAAAAGTAGGGGCTATGAAACTCACTTGGTAAACTGACGAGATGACAAGAGTAAGTACCGAGGTATAATGTGGATGCTATCCAAATACCTAGTACCAATGATATGATATGAGTTGCAATGTAATGTTATGCATGCACTACGTATGTAATTTATACCATTTACCGTTTTGAAAATGATACTGTCGTCGGAAAAATACTCTTTTGACGCCCTCGACCAATCAAAAATGACTGCATGTTTTACGCCAAAATGTCATCCTATAATGGTTTTAAAATGATTTTGGTGAAATACCACTTTTCGCCGCAAACACAATGTCACCGGAAAACCAAGATGAAATTAACAAAATGGCTTTGGAAAACTAGTCGAATGGTGTATCGTCGATCGTTAGAGAACAAAATCGACGGTTTTGGAAAGTTTGTATCGATATCTAAAAGTTTCAGCCAGGAGTTTTGTCCAAAGGTCTCAACATAAAGATAATAAGGGTTAAAGATGGTGGTTTTGGCTAATTGTGTGCAGAAAATTAGCTACGGCAAGTTTATGAAAAAGTGCATATCTTTGTCGCTTCAAACTGCTTTCACGCTTTATCTCTTAGCTTCATATTAAAGTAAACTAATATATTTTTGACAAGTCAAATAATTTGTGAAGCTTAGGCTGCTTTTGACCCGAAATAACTAAAAAACAGGTGCTGAAATTTTCGAAACTATACGCTTCGGCCGCCAAACTTAAAATTCACCAACGGCCAAGAAGTCCGTTTTATTCCGCTCTCGTGCCACGGATTGTTTTAAAGTATATTTTCTAATTATCAAGGCCAAAATGTCGTACCATCAGTGGGTTTTTCCAGAAATTCGAATTAAGGACAGAATACAAAATATAGTTTATTTAAAATAGTTTTTCACGGACAAAACCTATTCTAATCCCTTTAAATCAACTCCACAACTAATCTAATCCTACCATACACCTTCTTAGGGTGTCATGGGTTCCTAATCACCATCAAGACCAAAGAATAACTTGGGAATAATTATAGGATGACTATATGTATATATATATAACTTCAAAATCAAGAAATAAATGGTATAAATCACATGACTTGCATATAAGCTCCAAAAATGTAAAGAAACATATGAAAATGAAGAGGAAACATAAAAATGACAAGAATATGCTTACTAGTGCAAGTGAAGAGGTGTAGGTAACAAAGGATTAAACTTAAATATCCTTGGTTTTTATTTCAAAACCATATAAAGGATATATACTAGATTGTAAACACTTGGACTTGCAAAACTTGTGATCTCTTGATCTCTTTGATGTAGAACCGGTTTTAGAACACAAAGAAGAGAGAAGAAAAGTTTTTCAATCTATGTGAATTATTGTGGTTGAAAAATGAGTGTAAATGTGAGATTGTGTGTACATTTATACAAGTAAGATCTTTAGTACCAAATTCAAGATACATCTCCCCCCATAGGCCGGTTATGGGGGGATTGTGTCTCATGTATTATATTTTTTTTTTCTTTCAAATGTAACTTGTATATAATTTTGTATAAGTTGCAAAGAAAGTGTAAGAGATTTGTATAAATTTGTAACTTGTAGGATAAATGGAAATTTTGGTACAAGTGAGTTTTTAATAGTTCAAAATAGATTGTAATGAGATAATAAAAATTATAAAAATACTTTCCTTGTGAAATTTGAGTGATAAAATAATTATCGTATAATTTTTAAGAAAAACGTTTTAATAATTTAACTTTAATGATTTAAGTACCAAATAAATTTGAAACACTAGGAAAACTAAAAAATATAGTTTTTATGAACTAAATGTAAGTTTAAAAATACCTCGGGATCATTTTTGAAAGTAACGGATTAAATGTTAAAACTCACGCCATAAAAATTATTAAACATAAAAATTACGCGTTGAAGGTGAAATGAAATGTCGCGAGTGAATTAATGAGATGCACATGATGTCCATGAAATGTAGACTAATCGTAGTCCATATGAAATGTAATGGATGTTATGATCATGAATTCGCCGCTAAACCTCCAAGGTTACGCGAATTTGAAACAAGTAAACCAAGTTTACTATAAATGTTGAAATAATGAGACATGAATCGTG
Organism: Chrysanthemum makinoi; assembly: GCA_910596185.1. Lineage (NCBI taxonomy): Eukaryota > Viridiplantae > Streptophyta > Magnoliopsida > Asterales > Asteraceae > Chrysanthemum > Chrysanthemum makinoi. Next base: position 16,590,261 of record OU343220.1, read on the forward strand.
TCGAGAAATGACCTGAAAGTACGGGTTGTCACAGAGATTGTTGGAATCACTTCTAAACTATAATTCAAGTGTTAGTTATTCTTATGTAATAGGTAGCTTATTATGGCCTTTAAGTTTGTTATTAGCCTTAAGCTTATGTTGAAGGCCCATGAGCTTAGGCCCATGTCCAATAAGGAAAGGATGGAAACTAGGAGTGTTGCCCTAGCTTTCCTCCTATAAATACCTCATGTAAACCCTCACTTGAGGGTTGGTTGTTCAATGCATTTCTTTCACATACTCTACCAACCATCATAGTATTTCGTGTGTGTGTTTGTGTGTGTATTGTTCATCCGCCTCTCTATCTCTTTCTAATAAGCTTGTGTTGTAAAACTAGTGACCTATCACAATGTCCTACATCACTGATCCTTTAATCACCAAAGTACTTGCACTCTATGATACCTTACAGTATAATGAAACAGGATGCTTCCCAGAATGCTCTACATTAAATGATTCAGCAACTTTTAATCAAAACAACTCAGATGAGTCACTCTTAATGTTGACAAATGATGCAAAGCAAATGGAATGCTCCAAAGGACCTCTTCAACTTCTCTCAAGATCTCAAACTACTTTTATCTACAACTATGGATCTAACAAGCGAAGGTCCTTTGTCAGGATTTTCCCATATTGACAAGAACTGTGTTACTAAACTTAGAACAACTAAGGATTCAAATTACCAAAGAAAAGTTCTCAACTGATGAATCTAAAGCAGCTCTTCAAACAATCTTCAATCAATTTCAGCCACTTATCCGGGGGGAATATTCCATAGATTTTTATGATGACATGACTGAAATCTCATTCAAGAAACACACTGGAATGGAAATTCATGAGTTCAGAAACACATTTATTCAACTCATGAGTAATATGGAAATATACATCAAGGAAGCTATTAAAGAGAATGATAAGTCAATGAAATGAATGAGTGTCAAGAGAGACTATGGAAAGATTGTGACAGTCACAACAATAGATCGGGCTGAACCAAAGAATGATACCCAATGCGTAGTTCAGCTTGCAATGAAAGAGGACAAGAAAAAGTATCGATCTCAAAGACTCAGAGTCTAAAAAGGTTTCAAGTGATAAGGTACACTTAACGATCACAGAATTCACATGTAAAGGTACCGACTCTAACTCAACATAACACCATGAAATCGATCTTGTTGAGCCCAATCTAAAACTATTAATGCTAATGACATGATTGAAAAAAGGGTATATGATGAACTTTCAAACAAATACTCAATCCTTGAAAAACATTGTATTTCATTGGAAATTGAAATACAACAAAAAGATGAAAACTTTTATGCAAAAATACTTGTATTAATCAGAACTTCCAGAATTTCGAGATTTTTTGAAATTAATCAATTAAAACCGTGATTCGTGACAAAGATTCGACCATTGCAATCCGAAATTACTACTCTCAGATGTGCAAAAATATGATTGTCATGAGATGAGTGATACACTTGAATCTAGAAATGTTGAACTAGCTCTATGTGTGTCCAACCTATTAAGAGAAAATGAGTCATTAAGAAAGAACTTTGAGGAGACAAATTCTAAGTTGATCAATCAATCTAACCTCTTGTTGAAAGATATTGATGACCTCAAAGCCCAAATTCAGGACAAGAGCTTCAATATTGTTGCCCTAAAAAATGAGCTTAGGAAATCTATTGGAAATAGGATGAACACTAAGTTTGCAAAACCTTCAACCTTGGGAAAGTCAACTGTTCAGAACCACTCTAAACGCATGTAAAGAGTTAAGCGCTAATGCCTTTTAGAACCGAAAGAGTTAAACCATCGAAATCTAGGCTTCACCCAAGTTGATAATAATGTGTCGCTTTTGACAAAACCAGCCACTTCATTGCTTCTTCCAATATGATGAATCTCAAACCTCAGGTTAATGTTCAATGCTCCAAGATCAGAAATATTAGAAGTGCAACTAGTTCTCATACGAAACATCATTTGACTAATCAAACCCCTAAGAAATATTATAATCACAAAAGGACCAATAGTCAAAACAAGGTCACAGCACACATACAAATCCACTAGCGTCGCTTCAAATGGATTCCCACCGCGTGATTATTTAAGTTTACAGGACTCAAACGGACTTACATACCTAGATTGTTTCAAGTGGATGCCCACAGAAAACTCTTCAAGAATAGTGAACCAATGGGATCCCTAATAATGATACGCCTCAGATATAACTGATGCATCAACTTGTGAGATTAATCATGTCACTAACCCATCCATTTGCAATTCTACATGTGCTTCCAGTACAATGTGCTCTCAGCCTTTTAGGTACAATGCTCAATTCAATCAGAACCTCTGCGACTTGGTTTCCATCGAAATGAATATGGTCAAAGAGCTATAGCATGCCAGAATTGATGTACCTATTACTTTGACTCCTATTCACCTTGAATTAGGACTCGCTCTTTTATATCTGAGTACAAATTAGTTTTAAAAAAAAATAATAAATAAATTTTGATTTATTTATTTAATTCTTTTAAATTCATAATTTTTGTCATTTACATCCATCTAATAAAAGATATATTCGTTGTTATCGATAACATCTACGATCCTAGAAATGTCATTCAATAATGATACGGGATCATAGATGAAGTTCGAACAACTAATATATTAAAAAAAAAAAAAAAAAAAAAAAAACGGGTTGGTTAAAGTCAATCAATGGTCTTTGTTGACATTGATTGAGGGGAGATTTTTTAAGATATCTTGTTTATATCCGCTATAGTTATGGTGTGTGCTGCCAGGGTTGTTGTCTTGTCTTGCCTTTGTGATAATCTTTGTGTACCCATGTATTGAATATTTAGTATTGAATGTTTATTTAATTCATGGTGATCATTGTGATTGTGTGCTTATCTGGGTTAGTATGCTATCCGACAAGTCTCATATGGCCATGTATTATAAATGTCTAACTATACGTAATATGATAAGATTGCAACTTTTCATGACTAATGCAGTAGCAACTTGCTTTGAAAATCACTAGCTTAACTTATTTAAAATCATTGATAGCGAGTTGCTACACAAGACACTAAACCATAGGGACCAAAAGTGACAACTAGGTATTCTTGGATAATCTCCTCTACTTACCCCCCCTAGCTTAATTTACATTTTTTCAAACACTTAAAAGTTTTTTTCTTTCTCTTCTTCCTGTAAGCATCTTCACCTAGCTTACTTAGAAGTGGTATGAGCGCATCTCACTCTCTGCTCTCTATTATTTGTCCTGATGCTTGTCTAACACATCTCTTTATCCAGATCTCATCGAGCATTTGATCCGTGACACTTGATTCCCACATAGGTTTGATAATGAATTTACTCTGATGGAATCATTTTTCTTGTGTATAATGATTGTTTAGGTGGTATTGGAATGAATTAATGGTTGCCGTATTGGCTAATCTGGTGTTGCCGAATGTGTCGTTTTGATTTTTTATGTTTGTCGCTTATTGTTGTTTTGGTTTGTCGATTGCTAGTGTGATAAAGGTTTTGTGAACCATTCTATATAGCTTGTTAATTATGCTCATGTAATGGTGTTGAATGAGTGTTTGATTGGGATGATTTCGGGCCATGAAAATGTGTTCTTGATGGCTACTTTAGTAATGTTCTTGGTAGCGAAGTTAGTTTAATAGTTCATCGTATTAGTTATTGTTCTTAAGTTTGCCTCAAGTTAGCTTAATTTAGTAAATCATTAACTTAGTGAACTAATTATTAGTTAATTTTGTAGCTAATTTAGTCAGACATCATTGATGGCTTAATTTGTCTTTACAAGTTAGCTTAATTTAGTAATGGTAGCCACTTAGTAAACCGATTTGTAGCAACTTGGTGTGTTATCGTGAGATAATTTGTCTTTGCAAGTTAGCATTTAGCAATTGTAGCACTTAGTGAACGATTTGTAGCTTACTTGGCCATCATTGATGGCTTACTTGTCTTTACAAGTTAGCTTACATAGTATGTTTTCGTGTAGCTTACTTAGCCCGGTTTAGCCACTCTGTCCATTTATGTTTAGAGACTTATTTGGTTTAATTTTCATTCACTCATCTATTGGCTATTAAAATGTTTTAAGGCACCTTGCTAGATAATCTCATGTTACAATCTTGTTTCGTGATTTCAAATCCACTTTGTATTGACATTCATTCGTAACTTGCTATAACATTTCTATTTGAGCAAGTCGCACTTGGACTCCCTTGTGGCAACTAAATGATACATCTGTTTCATACAAATCGTTATATCATTTCTACATTTGTATCTTGTTTCATGACATTATTTTGCAAATGCTTTAACCTTTTAATTCCAATACAATTGCCTCATGAAAACCGATCAAATGGTGTCTTCATCCAATAACCGCTATTGCCACTCTATCTTTCACGCTATAGGACTAGTGTCCGAGCTTCTAAGTCCGAAAAGTTTATGTCATAAGGATGTACTCAATGCCGCTCTAACTAACCCATGTATTATCTAACTTGTTCCCAATCATTGTCATGGTTGTGTTTATTCCGATCTTCAATCAACAATGGTCGAGAACGTTATTTCTTCTCGCTTCCACCCAACGCTCTCTCGCAAGAAATCCTTCCTAAGTCCAAGGTGAGGTTGGAAAAGTAACTGCTATGTGGACTTACAAAAGTTGCAACAAAATCCTATCCTCAAAGTGTCTATAGACATCCTCAAAAACACGAACTTCTTTCTGCACTAACAAAGCAATGCACAATTCCCTCCATTTACATAAACAATTCGAACACCCTTTGAATGGGACAAAAAATTCTAAATATTCCGCAAACCGATGATAGGGAATTTGTGATTGATTCTGACACTAAGTCCGTTTCAGGCTCACAAGCTACTTATGCCTCTCTTCCTAAAAAGAGACGTGAAAGGTCACAACATTCTGACACCACATCCAAAAAGCAGAGAGAAAAGAAGAAGAAAGTGGAAAAGGAAATTGGTGAAGATACTGTGGTTTCAAAGAATAATTCGAGGTCAATTGATGAAGATGAAGTTGCTCTCCAACTTGGAATCTCAGCTAAATATTCCTGCAAAATCTCAGCTAAATATTCCTTGTAACCCCAACATACGATCTGAACCACCACCAAGTGCTGATGACCTAATAGTCTTTTTTAATTGGTTTAGGATACCGTAATAGCATTACGAGCTTCTTACATCAACAACCGACATATGTATCAACCCTCGAGAGCAATGACAACTGCTCTCAACTTGTGCTTATCCGCAAAACATCCGGTTTGACAAAGTAAGATTCCCATCTTGCAAATCCTATGGGGTATAGTCAATGGTGTGAATGAAAATGTCTCAGAGTGATCCGAAGAGTTTTCTACCGCCTATGAATACTTTCATATCGAGAACAAAGTTTCGTAATAAAGCTCAAGGTCGAAGAAATCAACAAACTTGTGATTCCTAGCATCGATTTTCGCTTGTTATCCAAAGACTGCAATGCACTCACAATCAACCCTAGGATCAATCGGAATCGCATATAAGGTCGAGAATGAATTCGTTCTAGGCAATCTCAAATATATTCCCAGTGGAGCCAAAAATGAAATCTTTGGATTGCCAATTCCTGATACTCTTCTCACGGACGATATCAAGAAGAAGGACTACTTCATACAGTATAAGAAAAGAGCTGCCAGAACCTCTGATGATGTCACACCCACTCCTCCTCAATCCAACGCTCCCAAGTCCGTTTGTTAATATCGGCAGGTATTGAAGAGTCGGTCACCCCAACCATTATCTAGCACAAGTTAGCTCGTAGATTGGTCATTAGTCCCGCTTTTATGTAGTTAGTAGCTAAAATAGTTTAGTGCAACTCCGTGGAGGAAGGTCGGTCTTTCCACATCCCCATCCACAGCCGCCGTGAGGTCGTTTAGTTTGTAACCTATAAATACTCTCTACCTTGCAAGGTAGAGGGTTGGATGTTCTTTGGTAATCTAATATTCCACAAGTTTCTCTCACTAGAATGTCCCACTCTTCCTCTCTCTAAAACCATCTATGTGCTCATTGTGTTAATGTTATGATGTGTATGTGAAAGTTAATATCTACAATTGTAAAAGCCATGGTTAGATCATATCTTGCACATCTTTGGATTTCTAGTGGTTTTAGGTGGTTTTTGAGTTTGAAAAAGTTTAGTGGTTTTGCATCATTTGGATGATTTCGTGTGTTAAAGTTTGAATTTTGTTGGTACTTTTATGTTTAGAATCATCAAAAGTGTTTAGGTTTTCATTTGGTGAGCTTGAATCATCTTGGTTGGGTTGTTTTTGGATTGAAAAGTGATGTTTATATGGTTTTTCAAGTTAGCCACTTAGCTCATGGAATATTTTCTTGGTAGCTAACTTGCTTCACATTTTGTAGCTTAATTGCGTTGGAACTAGCGAAGTTAGATCTAGCGAAGTTAAAGTACAAGTAGTGGACTCTCCACCACGGTAGCTTAATTTCAGGTAGCTTACTTGGTCCAGAAGCAGTTGCTCTCTTAGCTTAATTTGCATTGTTGGCTGCACTGAGTAGTTAATTACCGCCGAATTTTGTTAGCTTACTTGAGTGTTAGCGAAAACCACTAGCATTCTACATCCGCTAGCTTAATTGGAAAGCTAGCTAATTTAGCGTGGTGGCTAATTAGTGTTGGCTGCACTGTAGTATTTTCTAGCTTACTTGGGATTAGTACTATTTAGTTGGTAGCGTAATTGATTCTAAATTCTCTGAGACTTGGGGAGTAATTCATATAACACAATGTCACCATCACGATTCTTTAATCACCAAAGTACTGCTCTAATGACACAAAGACGTAATAGTGAAACGTAATTATCCGAAGGCCTCACACTTAATAACTCAAGACGATCAATCGTAACAACTCAATAAGTCATTCTTAATATCATCGATGATACTAAGAATGTGGAATGCACCAAAGGAGCCGCTTCAACAACTCACTTTCTCAAATTACTCTTATCAACAACCATGGATCGAACAAGTTGTGCCATCCTTCGTCCGATTTTCCCACCTTTAACAAGAGTCGCTTTACTTAACCTAGAAACATCGAGGTTTCAAATTACCAAAGAAAAGCTCAACCGATGATTCTCATGTCGCTTCCAAACCATCTTCAACCAATTTCACCACTTACCCGGAAGAATACTCCTCGATTTTGATAATACCATGACTGAATGTCTTTCAAGAAGCACACGGGAATGGAAATTCATGAGTTCAGGAACTCATTTATTCAACTCATGAGTAATATGGAAACATACATCGAGGAAGCTGCAAAAGAGAATAACAAGTCAAGGAATTGAATGAGTGCCAAGAGTGTCCATGGAACAATGATGACGCGGTCATGCTTCATTCTAGTTGAACCGCAGAAGACACCGATTGCAGTAATCTCATTGAGATGGAAAAGGATGAAGAAACAACACCGATCTCAAATTCTCGTGAGTCGAAAAGGTATCAATCAACAAGGTACACTTATCCGATCACACTAATTCTCACAAAAGGTACATGACTCTTACCCCGAACATAACAATGTGGAATCAATCTTGTTTTGTCTCAATCTAATGCAAGTAACGTGATTGAAAAAAGGGTATATGATGAGCTTTCAAACAAATTTTCAATTCTTGAAAACACCGTATTCTTTGCAAATTGAAATACAACATAAGAATGAAATGTTTTATGCAAAAAACAAAGGTAGTAACTGAACTTCCGTAATTCTAGAAATTTTTGAAATTAATCAAAAATCCTATTCGTGACAAAGATTCAACCATAAGAAATTCAAATCGCTTCTTTCGTAAGCCCGTAAATATGACTGCCATGAGATGAGTGATGCACTAGAATCTAGGAATTCTGAACTAGCTCTATGTGTGTCCAACCTTCTAAGAGAAAATGAGCATTTAAGAAAGAACCTTGAGGAAACAAACTCTAAGCTAGTCAATCAATCCAACTTCTTGATGAAAGATATTGATGACCTCAAAGCACAAATTCAGGATAAGAGCTTCAATATTGTTGCCCCAAAAAATGAGCTCGTGAAGTATGCCGAAATAGGATGAACACTAAGTTTGCAAAACCTTCAACTTTGGGAAAGTCAACGTTCGTAACCACTTAAAACTAACAGCTATTAAACAACCTAATGCCTTTAGGTCTGAAAGAGCTAAACCATTGAAATCTAAGCTTACATCCCAAGTTGATAACAAGTCTGTTTTGTCAAAACCGCCACTTCATTTAGTTCAGATATGATGAATCCCAAGCATAGGACTAATGAACATCACCCACAAAATAAAAATGCTATAAGCTTAACTAGGTATCATGCAAAACATAGTCCGACAAATCAATCCCCAAGAAATTCTCTCCGACAAAAGACAAATAGTCAAAACAAGTGGTGTGCACTCACTTAGTTCATCTCATCGGGCTTCAAATGGATTCCCATCCGTGATTATTTAAGTATACAGGTCTTAAACGAACTTACATTCCTAAATCACGCCTCATGTGGATTCCCACAGGTAAACTTTTCAAGAATGTAGAACCTAATAGGATCCCATTAATGATAATTTCTCGATTATACCGTGTTGCATCTAAATGTGAGACTAAACATGTCACTAACCCTTCTATGTACAAGTCTACATGTGCTTCGCACAATGTGCTCTCACTTTTTTCAGTACAATGCTCAACTCAATCAGAACTTCATGACTTGGTTCCCTCAGATATGAACATAGCTCATTCAGAGCTATAGCTTCTGCAAGAGTTGATGTACTTCTTACTTTGACTCCTATTCATTTTGAACTCGACTCGCCCTTCCATGTCTTTGTATAAATCAAGTTTCCATAAAAAAAAAAAAAAAAAAAAAGAGATTAAAAATATTTTTTGAGAGATTAAAAATATACTCCTTTCAAAATTTTATCATTTTATCATTTTCTCATCTAATAATGAATATACTCCTTAGTTATCGATAACATCTACTAGAAATGTCATTCAATAATGGCACGGGATCATAGATGAAGTTCAAAAAAGATATATTCTTAGTGGTTTAATGGGATTATTAATATCAATCAATGTTCTTTGTTGACATTAATTGAGGGGGAGATTAGTTTTATATACCATTGGCTTCGGGTCGGGTTATGATGCTTGTTTATTTGTATGATGTGGTGGTTTCCTCGCCTTGTGTGACTAACCGGTTATACTTTTGAAATGTGGGTAGGTTTCTCCCCGCTATAAGTCAGTGATGGTATGTTGCTCAAGAGATTAGTATCGCCCTATGTGTTGAAATATTGAATTGAGTCATGATGATCGCAGGATTGTCTCTTTGCTAGAGGCTTAGTCTATAATCTGTTTTGCATCTTACCACTGCTCATCAATACCATAGGGAACAAAGTTGCCATATAAGTGAAAGTTATGCCGCACTAGCGACTACCTTACCTCAATGCTAAAACACAAGGACCAATTGTGTCATAACATCATAGTTACTTGGTATACCAGCGATACCCTATAGCGAAGTTACCATTTTTTTCATAAAGTTTGTTTTTCTCTTCTCTCTCGTTTATTTTCTCATCTTAGCTTACCTAGCAAAAGGTTTGACTCGATTCCCCTATCTTTGTTCTCTTAAGTTTTTGTGTCTAGTGTCTAACTTATCTTCATATCCATTCTCTGCTCTCGTGGTGATTTCTTGACTCTCGCTTAGGTTCGATTCTCTATGAAAAAAATATGTTTGTTGCTTATATAATGATTGAAAGGGTTCAAAATGCTTGGAATATATTGTTTCGTATATAGTGTTTGGAATACATTGATGTATGATTATGGATTGGACCGATGGGATGATGTTAGAAGTGTTCTTGGTATGCAGTTAAATTGTTCTTGGTAGTGACTTAGTATGAATGTTCTTCATGGCGAGTTAGTGTTCTACTTAGCTGTTCATTCCCAGAGTAATAAGTTCACTAAATTCCAAATGAATTTGGTTAGCGAAGTTAGTAGTTAGCTTAATTTGTATTACAAGTTAGCTTAATTAATAACCTAGCTTAATTTAGTTAACTCCGCTTGTAGCCACTTGCTTAGTTACAGATTATGGCTTACTTGACTTTACTAGCTAGCTAATTATTCTAGCTTACTTTTTAGCGAAGTTAGCGTGATAGCTTACTTGTATTTACAAGTTAGCTTAATTTGTTACCTAGCTTACTTAGTTGTCCGCTTTGTAAACCACTTGGTTGAGTTATCGCTCATGGCTTATTTGACTTTACTAGCTAGCAAATTAGCATAGCTTAATTTAGTGTGCTAAACTATTAGCAACGTTTTGTGACTCTAGATGACACTACTTGTTCTACAAGTTTGCAACATGATTTACTTTCATGTTTAGGGTCAAGGATTATTAAAATGTTCAAAGTTTTTTTCTTAAGATGATCTCACTCTCACAACACTTAGGATCTCCTAATTCGACTTGTTGAATCAACATACTTCATGTAAACCGTTATGACATTCAAGTAGGGCAAAAGGTACTTGGCTTTCACCATCGCCAAATGTTACTTTTGCCTCATACATATGTGTGTTATATCACTTTTACATGTGTATCTTGGCTCATGTCATGATCACTTTGAAATGCACTCTTTTGCCCTTTATATCCCTTATAAGCTTGTCATGAATCATTTATCTTTATGATTGTACTTCATTGATATATCCAAATTATGTATGTTATCATATAGTTGAAAGTTGTTATATAGTTGCAATCTTTGCCACTCTATCTTTCTCTGTATGTGTTGGGAACTTCTCGCGTTACTTTACATCTATGTCATAAGGGTTCTCTCACCTCTACTTATTATGTATCATAACCTGCTCTCACTCATTACCGCTGATGGTATGATTACCGTAACATCAATGGCAAGTTCAATCCTTAAATGAGCGCCGCCCCTTCAAGCATCATCAAAAGTTCTTCATACTAAGAAATCCTTCCTGTGAGTCAATGGGCCTATCGAAAAAGCAAATCATATGTGGACCTTCAAAGGCTTCAACAAAATCCGATTCTCAAAGTTTCTATTGACATCCTCAAAAACACAAACTTCTTCGGAGCAATTACCAAGCAATGCTCAATCCCAACCATTTACATTCAACAATTCGAACACCGCTCAATGGAACAAAATCACCACATACGTTCTCTTGCAGACCGATAATAGGGAGTTCACAACACTCGACATTCGGCAGCAAGGCTTTGGAATCACACCATGTAACCCCGACGCTCGCTCTCAATCTCCACCGGTGCCGACGACCATTGTATTTCTAATTGGTTGGGCTATCGAAGAGTATTTCAAGAGCATCCACATCGCCACCGACACATGTATCAACCTTGGAGAGCTATTACAACCATTCTCAACTTATGCTTATCCGGAAACCTGTGGTTCGAGCAAAGTGAGAATACCTATCTTGCAAATCCTATGGGGAATCAAGTAATAGGGTTGATGTGAATGTCTTCGATCAGATTTGGGAAGAATTCTCATTATCAATGAACACATTCATATCCATAGAACCTATTTCCTCAACAATGCTCAAGGCCTAAAGAAACGTAACAAGCTTGTAATTCCCAAAGATCGATTCTAAGCTTGTTATCCAAGACTTACAACAAACTCATAAATTCACTCCTAGGTCCGAATCAACTTTTACACAAAGCGTAAGATGAATTTGTTTTAGGAAACCAAATATGTTCCTAGAGGTATGATAAATAAGTATTTGGATTGCCATTCATGATCGCCTTCTCAATAAGATATCAAGAAGAAGGACTACTTCAAGCAATACATGAAAAGAGCAACCAAACTCTCTGATGATGTCACACCCTCTCCTTTACAACCAAATGCTCCCGTGACCAAGTCAGCCTCACAAGCATCCTATGCCTCTCTTCCTAAAAAGAGACTTGAAAGGTCTCCAGCCCCGACCTCAGATCCAAGAAGCAGCAGTAGAAAGAATGCGGAAAAGGAGATTGGTGAGAAAACTGAGATTCCCAAGGAGTGTTACAGTTAACCGATGAAGACGATGCCGACCGCAACTTGGAATTCAAAGAAAGTCTAGAAAGTCGAATGCTAAAGCTCTAGTAGGTGGAGTTGTGTTAAGAGAACCCGCCAACTACCTCACAACCAACCCCAATGACACATGACAAGGGTAAAGGGGTGGCAAGTGTTGAAATCAACAAGCCGCCACATGATCTTAACTATCTCATCATCTCCATCAAGCACCACAAATCAATATGAGTCAAGAGAAGAAACGTAATCATCACATGCTAAGGAACTATCCGGAGTGGTCAAGGTTCCCAAACGCTTAAGGAATCTCTACACTGGAGAGACCTAATCTGACTAAAGGTTGACATCTGCTACAAAAGGACTCGCAGAGAACCTTGAGACAAGATCCGATGAGACCTTGAAGATGGATGAACCAAATCGCCCACTAACTCTCTATCCTCACTTAAGAATCTTGATGAAGATTTCTTTGGCTATCAATTCATTAATGACAAAACTTTAGATTTCGCACAATCTATATGTATCACCGCGATCCAAAGAAGACACTTTGACCATTCCTCCAATGTTTAAAGATCTTCACTAGCAACCGCACCTCCCTTACCAACTCAATCATCTCGCATGCACACCACCAACATCGCCGCCACCTCGATCCCTCATTATGGTTGCCGATGGGATGCTCCATCGCTTCCCATCCACGATTCTCAACTCATCAACCATCGGATAAAGCCATTAAAAGGATAGAAGCTCGGAAAGGCAACTTCCTAAACTGTTGAATCTCCGTGGATCGAGTCTATAGATTGAGCACCTCAACTTCAATGAAGCCGCATCGCCATTAAAGGAGAAGTCAAGGATGCCGTGGAATGGGCTATGAGGCTCCACTTAGACGCTTCAAGGACCTCCCCATCTCTGAATATGAGAGCGCCTCAGGTGAAAGGATGTATGAGGTCAAGAGGACAAACATGGGTTCACAAGAAACTCTATGAAGCTCTTGAAGAATCTATTAAGTTCGAGATAATTATGAGCAGCTTAAGGTTGACTGGGGAAAAGAAGCAAAAGAAAAGGAGGACGCTGTGATGGAAGCATTGATGAAGGATCGAAGATCGCAGATCCTCCACCAACGGAGGCGGGAACTTCGAGCCGTAATCCTTCTTCAACAACCAATTCACCTCCATCCAGCCACCATCATCACCTCCAAAACCGCCCAATCAATCGACTCTACAAACAAACAGTACTCAAGAAATCACGCTCGATCGACGATTTATTTTCAAGGTTCACCTCCACATCCACTTCTATTCCTCATGATCGTTGGTTCACGCAGAGTCTCAAGTCATGGCTAACTCGCAACTGCGATGAAGATGATGCATCAACAAAGCATATTCCTAAGCTCGTAAGACTGGTTTGATTCTTACATGGCCGGAATCGACTACCACATCCAGAGTTGCTCTTCAAGAGACACAATTCAAAGTCGATTGTGGAAGATAGACCTCCTTCGTAACCCACATGGACCATCCCAGTCTCGACTCTATGATTCCCTCACAATTGGCATCATTATCACCAATAATTACGTAACTCCAACCTGAAGAATCTCTTCTACACTACACGGGTGATAGAAGTTTCATTAGATGGTTTTGTGAATGGAAGAGCATCTCATCCATAACACCAAGAGATCTTGAAGGTCAAGTTTACGAATTGTCAAAGTCTTCCACTCGATGCAAATCATCTTCAATATCGATGGAAGAATGCCATAAGATGCTAAATGACCAAGTCGATCAAATCACGCTTCAATGTCAACAAATCTTCTTCCTCGTGGTGAACCCGGTCGAAGACTATTCAGCGTAATTCTTCTTCAATCACGACTGGACTTTCTCTGCTCGCCTGAGGAAAGAAGACCGCTTATCAATATCAAAGATGAAGGTCGAACCTACTCGATCGTGGCTCGAAAGCAGATGGTTCCCCATCAATTGGCTAATGAAGAACAAAAGTATGATATTTCAAATTCTTATGGTATTTCCAATCGTGGTTCAAAAGAAGAAGTTCTACATAGAAAGACATGGTGCCGATAAAAGACGAATAATGTCGATCAAAGTGCAAATCTTAAGCGCTGTTAGTGTAGAGATCTTCCCGATCTATGGATATGAGTACTTGAAGAAGATTGTCCTTAAAAGAGTTGACCTCAAAGTGTATACCATCAAGAGAATCCATTTCAAACATCTTCACAAATGATTTCAAGATCTCTATCTCTTAAATCTTCAAGGACACCCGAGCACTTACCAGACGCGGAGAAAAGGCCCCTCTCAGGCAAGCCACTCTTGGATCAGGCCTAGTATTCGAAATGAGTTGAGGACTTTCCTTGGCATTCAAAGCTACCAAACCGGTCAACCTCACAAGTCCTCAATGGAATGTACCGGCATGAATTTCATCGAGAATACAAAGTTCTTGACACCCCTAGAGCCGTCATCTTCATCGACAGATATGGATCGCGATGCTGCGCGCCTATGTGAACTCTACAAGTTTAGTGATGGTACGCCAAAATGGTCGGAAAAGAACTTGACACCAGAGTGAAGAAGCCAAACTTGATATGAAATCTTGGATTAAAACCATTTTGACCGAGGATGATGAAGAGATGTGAACATTTCATTAAGCATCATCTAAGACTCAAGACCGGGCGATCTTCCGCCTTGAAAGTTTGGTTGGTGGAAGGCTCCGTGATGGTCACTACAAACTTCTTCGTGAGAACCAATGAAGACTTCTTCGTGATACCGCTTATGTTTTTTACTTTGTGTAATATGTGTGTAATAAATATGAACAAGTAATACATGTAATAGTGCTAGGATTTGTACATGGTTTCCTCCGAAAAGTGGAAACATCCGGTTGTCCATTTTCTTTATCGCGAAACATTTTTCTCCTACAAATATTTTATCATAATTTAACTTTGAGATCCAAAATCTCAAAGGATTTAAGATTTTTGATCGGGGAGAAAATGTGATATAAATATGAAAGATGTTAAAAGATAAGATGACCAATTTTGTGCAAACTTCTTATATAAAACAAACTTTTCAATCAAGCATATATTGGGGAGAACTCTCTTGCAAATTCATGTCATCAGGGTACACTACACTTTAAATATTTTTTAAAGTACCTTGATCACATGTCTTCTAATCCTTTGATGATAAAGGGTTCCCTCTAGTATGTGCAAAACTTTTCTATCACAGGCTTATATGAGGGGGGAGCAAATTTATGGAAACCTCATCCTTCCGAAAATGCTTTATCTATGGATTTGATCAAGGAAGTGATGGTGATATTTTTTAGAAAATGGTAAACAAAGAAGTTGATTTCTTCCTCTTGCCTCCGTGTGCAAAACAATTTCAAACATTTGATGCACATGTTGAGGGGAGCACTTATTCTAAAAATATCAAAACAATTCTGTACAAAATGTTTTGATAATATATCACAAGTATCCGATTGATTTTCAAATGGTTTTCAATTGTTCCAATGGCGTATGAACAATACCAAATAGACCACCAACTTTACTTTATGTAACGATGATATAAGGATGTTAAGGTTAGGTATTGTTCCCACATCCGCCGTAATCGAGGGATCTACCCAGGAACAATCCACTAGTTAGTGTAGAAGTCCTTAGGTATGATGATAAAAGGAGAAAAATGAGATATGGGAAGAGTGCGGCCTAAGACCAAGGCATCGAATAAACCCAACAAGGTTCTTGCTATGAAGTCTCGTAAGCATCGGGTGGTGAAGAATTAAAAAGAATTGAATGAGAAAAGGGTGAAAACAAATAGCCCTCCATCTATTCAAACCTTAGGGCGTAAACCGGTTCAATTCATATGCTAACGATGGTAACATCTGGTATTGAAGACAAAGACGCCATGGACCCAAAGGACGACCGCACTTCAACTTCCCAAGCTACTCAAGTTCCTCTTAAAAGGACTTGTTTCATTCTCACTGGGAACCGACATTATCTATCGACTTTCTCTTAGAGATGGTTGATATTGAAGAAGGAGACCCTCTCCCTAGTCTCCAAGACAGATCCAAATATGCACAAATTGAGTCTAGAGCCACGAGATCATCAATAAATCAATAGGGACACTTTCAATGAAGACTCTCTGTTTCACACAATGTGGAAAGAGAGATTATATTTTGAGTCCCACGATTATCCTTGTGGTATTGCTGAACATCTGAAAGTGATGTGTTTACACATTCACAATGAAGATGGAAAGCCTTCGAGCCCAACATCAAACAAGCTCCGGTAGGTATGTAGATCTATTATATGGATCAACCATGACAACCGAATGTAAACAATATTCAATCTCTTGAATCAATCCCCGTTCAAGGTTAGATTGACGGATACCTTTGAAAACCGGTCTTTGTGCTTAACAAACTTTTTCTTTAGCACATCGATCGTGTACTCATTTTTCAAACCAAAAGGTGTTTTTATGATTGATAATTGATTTTCAATAAAACCTTTGTTGTATTGCAAAAACAATTTCTATTGAGCAATACACGATTGTTTTTCAAATCTATTTTCATCAATCGCGATTCTAAAATTATTGATTCACTCACCCGTTGTCTTTTGAGACGCTCGCTTGAGAA
Organism: Chrysanthemum makinoi; assembly: GCA_910596185.1. Lineage (NCBI taxonomy): Eukaryota > Viridiplantae > Streptophyta > Magnoliopsida > Asterales > Asteraceae > Chrysanthemum > Chrysanthemum makinoi. The sequence continues at coordinate 16,606,874 of OU343220.1, forward strand.
CAAATTTAGAGCAAATAAAACCCCGGCCAAGGAAATTCTTCGAATTTTCATCACAAAAGACATGTACCGATCAACGGGAACCGTGGGTCGCGGTACTAATTCAACGAAAGTGATCAAAGACACTTCGCGGCGATTTATTGCTAACTGCCATGCGTGCACGCCCGACGCTTGCAAATGCTCGTAATGATGCGGTCAATCCATAGTCGGCATGCTCACTTAACACATTCATCTCAAAAGAAATCATGATTAGTGCATCAATGACTCGGATATTTTCACTCCATGCTTCTCGCACGCCTACCAATATCATGAATCAACTAAAGCTTCCGCCACTGGCGAGAAGATATCATGATCCGTAATGTGAGCATGTCGTCCTAATGTCACAAATTCACAAGATACCAACACCACTAAGTTGATGTGTCGAGATTCTGATAATGATGATCTCAAAAGTCGGTTCATATTTACTATCACGTGAATCTAAATGGACCTCCAATTTAAAGTACAAATCTTTGTTGACTTTGAAGTTGCACCACCTATGCACCAAGTTTACGATGTTGATGTATGAAAGTCTACGAGCTCAAGAACCAAGTCAAGAAATGTTATGGTCTATCATGTAAATCATGGGGTGACCTCCTAGGGGAGATTGTTAGGAATTGACACCTGTGATTGAAGAGTCGGCCACCCCAACTATTATCTAACACAAGTTAGCTCCAGATTGGTCATTAGTCCCGCTTTTATGTAGTTAGTTAGTAGCGTAAAATAGTTTAGTGCAACCTCGTGGAGGAAGTTGGTCGGCCTTACCCACTGTATCCCTGATCCACGTGCCGCCGAGGTCGCTTAGTTTGTAACCTATAAATACTCTCTACCTTGCAAGGTAGAGGGTTGGATGTTCTTTGGTAATCTAATATTCCACAAGTTTCTCTCACTAGAATGTCCCACTCTTTCTCTCTCTAAAACCATCTATGTGCTCATTGTGTTAATGTTATGATGTGTATGTGAAAGTTAATATCTACAGCTCACAAGCTACTTATGCCTCTCTTCCTAAAAAGAGACGTGAAAGGTCACAACATTCTGACACCACATCCAAAAAGGTAGAGAAAAGAAGAAGAAAGTGGAAAAGGAAATTGGTGAAGATACTGTGGTTTCAAAGAATAATTCGAGGTCAATTGATGAAGATGAAGCTGCTCTGCAACTTGGAATCCAGCAAAGCCTAGTAAGTCAGAATGTGAGTGCACTAGTTGGTGGAGTAGTGATAAGAGATCCTGATCAATTGCCTCAACAAACAACACCAATCACACAAGACAAGGGAAAAGGGATAGTTGGCGTAGAACAAGCTGTACACACGCTCCTTACATTCTCTTCTTCACCATCAAGATCCACCACTCAATTCGAACGGATGAAAAGAAGTGCTGAATTCTCAACAAATCAGGAGCCATCTGGATTGGAAAAGGAAACATCTGTATCTCAAGAAGATAATCTTGTGTCACGTGATACCCAGTATGACCATAATGTTGATGAAATCATGCTTAAAGACTCACAGATAATCCCGAATAAAATCGAGACTATGCCCTGGAAGAACCAAATGCCTACCAGCTTCTATCGCCATATAAGAACCTTGATACGTAATTCACCTTTGGTGATCAATTCTTAAATGACAAACCCATTGATCCTGAGTCTTCCAAGCAAGATAATGTCAAGGAGGATGCACAATCCAAGCTTAATGTTAATATTCAGCAAGACTCATCATCCACTCCTCCCATGTCAGCATCTTTACTCACAACCGCACCTCCACCACCAAAACCTGATCAAGTAACCGCACGCTCACCACCTGACCGCGAATGAATCTATCTCTTGAACCGGTAACAAGCATCGATATGTATACTCCTCCGCTTCACCACCTCTAATTTTACTTTCGATCAACCGCTGACAAAGCAAAGAAAAGAATCAAGCTCTTGAAAGGCAACTACCAAAATCTGATTCACCGGTGGATCGAGTCTATAGGTTGGAACACCTCAACTTTGATGAAGGAGCGTGATGCCATTGAAGGTGAAGTTAAGGATGCCGGAATGGGCAATGAAGCTCCACTTTGAGCGTTCAGGATTTACCTATTGGTTTATATGAGAGCCGTTTCTTTCAGATAAGATGTATGGTGCTGATGAGCATAAGCATGAGGTCCACAAGAAGCTATATGAGGCTCTCGAAGAATCAATTAAGCACAATCATGAATAGTACTTGATTGACATCAGGAAAAGGAAGCTAAGAAAAAAGAAGGGCTATAGTGTTGGAAACATTATGTAAAGATCAGATCCTCCTCCACCCCACCTCCAACAGTGGGAACCGGAGTTGGTGAAGTAATCGACACAACCAATACACCTCCACCACCACCACCATCATCACCGCCAAAACCTTCCAATCAATCAAGTCCTACCGAGAACAGGGAACCCGTAAGAAATCTGCTGCTTGGATCTACGCTTGACTCAAGGTTCACATCCACATCACTTCCACCCGATGATCAAATGGTTAATGAAGAGTCGCATGTCATGGCAGAGTCGTAGTTCATGAAGATGATGCATCAACCAAGCATATTCCTAAGCCATCGAAGAAGATTGGTTGATGCGCATATGGCAAACGCACTAGCACATCCGTAGTAGCACCTTCAAGGACACAATTCAAAGTCTGATTTTTGAAGAGACCTCCTACCTGCAACCTACATGGTCTATCCCGTAGTTCCACACGATTATTCCACAACAATTGGGTATCAACTATCACCAATGATTATGAAGTACCACCAAGACTCTTCTCGCACTTCACCGGTGATAGGAAGCTTCATTAGATGGTTTTGTGAACGAAAGAGTATCTCATCCATAACTCCAAGAGATCTTGAAGGACAAGCTTATGAAATTGTCAAGGTCTTCCACTCAGATGCCAATCAACTTCAATACCAGATGGAAGAATGTCATAAGATGTTGAATGACCAAGTCGCGGAGCAAATTAGTCGCCAATGTAAACAAATCTCTTCCTCTTGGTGGTGAACCTGGTCGATGACCATTCAGCCAATTCTTCTTCAATCATGACTTGACTATCTCGGTGCTCGCTTCACGAAGAAGACCGTTTCTATCAATTTCAAAGATGAAAGTCGCAACCTACTCGATCGTGGGCTTGAAATGATGGTTCCCCGATCACCGGGCTAACGAAGAACTAAAGTATGACATTGCCGCTCATATGGTATTTCATCGGTGGTACAAAAAGAAGAACTTCTACATCGAAGACATGGGTGTGGATAAAAGACGCAATGATGTTTGATCAAAGCTGCAAATCTTAAGTGTGGTTTATGTAGAGATCTTCCCTATCTATGGATATGAGTATTTGAAGAAGATAGTCCTTAAAAGAGCGGACTTGAAAGTGTATACTATTGAAGAAAACGACTTCATCTTCGCCAAATGATTTCAAGATCTCTATCTCTTGAATCTCCAAGGACACCTTGAGCATTTGTCTCCTCGTGAGAAAAAGGCCCTCTCACGCCAATCTTGGATCGTGGCTTAGTCATACTTAAAACGAAGTTGAGGACTTTCTACTGGCATGGAAAGCTACCAAACCAAGATCAACCTTACAAGTCCACAATGGAATGCAACAGGGCATGAATTTCATTGCGAATACAAAGTCATTGACACCCTAGAGCCATCTTCACCCCATGATATGGGACTCGATGCTTATGTGACTATGTGAGCTCTACAAATTTAGTGACGAACTCTCAAATTGGTTGAAGAAGAACTAGACTCTAGAGTGAAAGAAATCAAAATTGATATGAAATCATGGGTAAAGACTACATTCGGACCGATGATGACTTAAAGCGTGTGAAGATTTCATTGTCGCGAATCAGCTAAGACTCAAGACTCAAGGATCTTCTACCTTGAAAGTTTTGTTGGTGGTAGACTTGATGGTCATTACAAACTTCTTCAAAGAACCAATAAAGACATCTTCGAAAGTAGTTTTCAAGTATGTATTAAATTTGTGTAAAATGTGATACAAACTATGAACAATCAGAATGCATGTAATAGTGTTAGGTTATGTATCGTGGTTTCCCCTTGTATCGTGGAACTTCAAATGTTGTCCACCGATCATATAAAATTGGACACATTTTTCTCCAACAAATATTTTGTCTCATACATATTTAAATCACTTGAGATCCAAAATATCAAAGGATTTGAAATTTTT
>OU343220.1:16611185-16686105 GCA_910596185.1 Chrysanthemum makinoi
GATCTTTCGCATTGTGTGCCAGAACTGGTGAATGTAGATCTTCGGCACTGTAGCAGAATTGGTGAGCATGTTCTGATAAGGATGATTCTTCAGAATGTCCACAGCAATTAAACAAGAATACTCTGAGCAGGTGAGAGTATCAAAATCAACACGAAGGTTGTTCTTTCCAATCTTCATCGGATAGCCATTAGGGAAGATATCTTCAACGGTGAGAACGTTTGGTGCTTCCACGTTTTGCATTTGAGCGTCCATGTCGTGATCTGAAAGATATTTAGCCAAAAGAACCTACATATCGAAAGACATTACGTTAGTCAACAGATGGTTTTATTGTCCAATTTTTGAATGTGATATGTCGATGATTGTTACGAGCCCAATGTCACTTGTTTGTCCAATAGTCCAAAAGATGTCGTGATAAGTTTCGTGAGTTGATTAACTTCAAGTTTTAAAGTTTATGTTTTCACTTATTTTCACAACCTATTAAACGTTTAAGTTAATTAGTGACATTATTGGTTTCGTGGCGTTATGATTTATTTATTTACAAGTTTGCACGCGTAACAATTCAAAATTAAGGTTAAAACTAGGCTTGAGCGTAGAAATCGCAAGCTTATGCGTAAACAGGAGTGGTATATGCGTAAGCATAAGCTTATGCGTAGGTTCTTGACTTACGCGTAAGAAATATTACGCGTAAGAAAAGAGGCCCTTATGCGTAAAGCTTACGCGTAAGCGTATATGGAACCTTACGCGTAAGGCTTACTCGTAAGAGTCAACCTTATGCGTAGAGGTCACTGTTTACGCATATCCTTCACAGGATACACGTAGTCCCCAATGTAGAACCTTAGGCGTAAACGTTACGCGTAAGATTTCTCTTACGCATAACATGCTACGCGTAAGGTGATCCTTATGCGTAGATGGCAAGTAACCTTGATTCTGAATTTTCACGCGAAGAAATCCTGAAATAAGTTCATCATATCACCAATCTTAACAGATACATTCTATCTTTATCAGCTCAAACATGAATACTAAATCAAACAGTTATGCGTAGAACACATGTTACGCGTAAACCTAAATCCTAAAGCTTAAGAATTACGAGTAAGCAATTTAACCATGGGAAATGCACTAAACTTGTTCTGGTAAGTCTAAGAAGCATAGTGAGTTGTTCTATCCAAGTTATAACATCAAACTCTAAGCGAATCAAAAATACCTAAATTTCAAGAACATAAACCCTAATTCTTAATAAACTAGCAATTCATGTTACTGGGTTCATTCTGAGCCTAGATATGATCAATTCAACATGAACACAACCTCATTCAACTACTTATTCAACCAGAAACACTCTCGTATGAAAATACCCAATTTCACGCATAAACCCTAGTTTTCAAAATCAATCAATTCGTGTATCTGGGTGATGTTCAATGATAAAAATGGTTTCAATGATGTTAGATAAACGTTTTGACACACTCATTTTATCCACAAACACAGAACCTTGATTAGATGTTCATACGCTTATGCGTAGAACATTAAATCACCTCTAAGTTAAAATCTAACCGTTGGATTTGAAAAAGATTTAAAGCCTTTGTTTAGATGATAACAAAGAACATATAATCACTTACAAATTGATGATCAAAACTAAGGATTTGAAGATTGATTTTAGGCGTAGTATTGGTTTGGTGAGATAATAAATGTAGTGAAGTTAATGAGTTAGGTGGAAGCTTTTGTTAAAAATAACTTTGAACATTTGACACAATTAGTCCCTCCACCTGTACCATTTACATCTAATGCCCTTATCTTCCATTTTGGTTACCAAACGAAAGATATTTGGAAAAAAATTTGACGACACTCCCCCTCGACTTAAAAATTAATGAATTTTTATAAATTTTAGTCCGAGGAGTGTCACTAAACCAGAAATTTGACTACCATTATTAAAGAAACAACCGGGATTAGGAAACATGCAAGTACAAGGTTTTTATGAAACCGTAAAATATTTGTTTTCTCCCCCTCAACACTTGATCGAAAAATACTGAATTTTGAAAGATTAGAGTGTTGACGGAAGAATTGTACTTGCCATGTGAAAAGAAATATAGATAGAAGAATATTTTTGTTGTTTTATAGATTTTATATTTTTGTATTTTGTTTTTGAAAAATATTTACAAAAGAGGTTTTGGTGTTTGACTGGTTTTAAGAATGTTTTAAGAGTTCATCCAGTTCCTCTGGAGTCAAACACCGCATACCAATCCGGTGGACCAACTCATTAAACCTAGCGGGAGCTAAGGCTTTGGTGAGAAGATCTGCCAGTTGGTATTCAGTACCCACAAAGTATAATTCAACTGTACCCTTTTCCACGTGCTCCTTGATGAAATGATATCGAAGATCGATGTGCTTTGATTTTGAGTGTTGAACGGAGTTGCACGAGATCGCAATAGCACTTCGATTGTCGCAGTACATCGGGATTTTGTCAAATATGTAACCATAGTCTTTGAGTTGTGTTCTCATCCAAATGACTTGAGCACAACACGCCGACATGGCTACATATTCTGCTTCTGTTGAGGACAGCGACGTACAATCCTGCTTCTTCGATTTCCATGACACCAGTTTATCACCAAGAAATTGTAATGCTCCTGAAGTACTTTTCCGTGAATCTAAGCATCCTGGGTGATCAGCGTCTGAAAAAGCTATTAGTTCAAAACCAGAATCCTTCGGATACCAGATCCCCAAATTAATGGTTCCCTTGATGTATCGGAGGATTCTTTTAGCCTCAGAGAGGTGGGTTTCAGTTGGTCTTGACTGATAACGGGAGCAGAGATATACGCCAAAACAATATCGGCCCGCTAGTTAGATACATGAGAGACCCAATGATACTTCGGTATTTGGTAGGGTCCACCAATTTCCCATGTAAATCAGCGTCAAGTTTCTTGGTATGTGCCATTGGTGTGGCATAGGTGTCACAGGTTTGCATTCCAAATTTGTTTAAAAGTTCAAGGGCATATTTGGACTGACTCAAGAAAATACCACGGGATGATTGATGAACTTGCAGTCCTAGAAAGAACGTAAGTTCACCCATCATGGAAATTTCAAAATGTTTTTTCATTAGTTTTGAAAAAGCGTTTGAGTATTTTAAATGTGTTGACCTAAAAATGATGTCATCCACATAAATTTGAACGATTAAAATGTGAGCCCCGTGATATTGTATAAATAGTGTAGGGTCGACCGAACCTTTTACGAAATTATTGGTGATAAGAAAGGATGATAACTTATCATACCACGCCTGAGGGGCTTGTTTGAGACCGTAGAGAGCTTCTTCGTTTGTAGACGTGATTAGGGAACTCTGGATCAACGAATCCTTCTGGCTGGGTAACATAGACCGTTTCTTTCAGTTGTCCATTGAGAAAGGCAGTTTTGACATCCATTTGAAAGACGTGATGTTCATGTGAGCCACAAACGTCAGAAAAATCCGTTGACCTCAAGACGAGCAACCGGAGCGAATGATTCTTCAAAGTCAATACCCTCTTCCTGTCTATAACCCTTAGCCACCGGACGTGACTTATTTCTGATTACGGTTCCTTCAGCATCCAATTTGTTTTTCCAAATCCATTTGAGACCAATGACGAAGACCCCTGTTGGTCTTTCAACCAATTCCCATACTTCAAGACATTTAAACTGATTAAGTTCTTCTTGCATGGATTCAATCCAATTGTCTTTGGTCATTGCATCTTTAATGTTTTTAGGTTCAGATTGGCAGACAGTGAGTGCATAAATGCAATGTTCACCATCTGTGTGAAGACGTTGTCGCGTTACGACTGGTTGATTTGGGTTACCATAAATATTCTCTAGAGGATCGTATTTTGTCCAACAATGAGTGGATGGTTGATGTTGATATACATTCTGCAGATTGGAAGGATTCAAATGGCTTGTAGATGATTCCACAACATCTGGTGCAGCAGTTTCATTAGCAAACGGGTTGAAGAACGCATTTGGATCAAAATCTGCAGGTGGGGGTACTTCATTGTTCAGAACATCATCAGCTGGTTCAGCGTCGTTGGATGCAATTTGTTCAATTGTTGTTGTAGAGTCAACTGGTGGTGCTTCTTCAACAGTGGTTGTTGTAGCAGGTGTATAAGGTATTGGAATATGATCAGTTTGAGCAATGGAAACAAACGGATACACCTAGAGCACGATCATCAATGTCATCACTAAACAGTGGAGCAAATAGCTTTTCCATTTGTTGACGAGTAAGCGGGGCTTGGTTCGCTGATGATGGGGTTTGAGGGAAGTTTAAACGGTTGTGACCGGGTTCCAAGCTGTTATGCTCAGAAGCCATTTCTGTAAGCTCATCAAAATTAGCATGAATCATTTCCATAACCTGCTTTGTACGAGGATTCCAGATCCGGTAACCTTTAGAATTCTCACAGTATCCAATAAAGACTCCAATATCAGCTTTGGCTTTGAGCTTTCCAAAGTCATCACGATCATTATTTGGGTAGCAAAGGGATCCAAATACATGAAAGTGTTTGAGATTCGGTTTTCTATTGTGGATAAGCTCAAAAGGATTTTTGTTGTGGCGTTTTGTAATCATTGATCGGTTTTGAGTGTAGCATGCAGTTGATACAGCTTCTGCCCCATAAGTAATCTGGAAGTTTAGCATTGATTAACATTGTTCTTGCAGCTTCCACTAACGTACGGTTTCGTCTTTCAACAACTCCGTTTTGTTCTGGTGTACTTGCAATAGATGTCTGATGCTCAATTCCCACTTTCTCATAAAATTCTCGAAGAGTTTGGTTTACAAATTCAGTTCCTTTGTCTGTTCTGATTTGGCGGACGGTGTTCCGGAGCTGAACTTGAATTTTCGTGAGAAAGGTGATGATCATCTATGGAGCTTGATCTTTGCTTCGAAGAAAGTAGACCCAAGTCCATCGTGAGTAGTCATCGACAATTACCAAGATGTAGCATTTGCCATTAATCATTTGCACGCTCATCGGGCCACACAAATCCATGTGAAGAAGATGAAGCACATGCTGAGAGCTGTGTTCCACCTTTGAAGGAAAATGAGCACGAGTGCTTTTCCCTTGTTCACAAGCTGAGCAAAGGTGATCTTTGGAATACCGGAATCTCGGGAGACCTTCAACAAGTTTGTGTCGAGCAAGGTTGGTGATGGTTTGAAAGTTTAAATGTGAGAGACGACGGTGCCATAGCCAAGATTTTGTTGATGTTGCCTTTGAAAGTAGACTGATGGGTGATAAAGCAACCATGTCTTGCATTGAGATTTTGTACAGACTAGAATTGCGAGAGCCAGACATAAGATCATTTCCTTGTAGATCACGAATGAAACAAGTTTTCTCCCAAAAAGCAACTTCGAAATCTCCATCACAGAATTGACCGACTGAAAAGAGATTGTGACCGAGACCTTCCACATAGTAAACCCTGCTAATTTCGATGTTTCCATTGATGTAGTCTCCGTAGCCCATGATAGCTGCGAAGTGATCATTCCCGAATCTGACAGTGCCAATGAACTTTGGAACAAAGTTTGATAACAGTTTGAGATTGCCTGTCATGTGTCGGGAACATCCGCTATCAACAATCCAAAGGATGATCTGTAGCACCTGCATTACACGCGACACGATGGAATAGAAGTAGATGTGGAACCCGAAGAGTTAGAGAGTTCCGAAGCAGTTATGTTAGAAATACACACATCAATGATTTTAGGTATCCATTTAAATCCTAGTGTATTATGTATCCATTTCTGCCATCTCCAACTAGTCTTAGCTTTAGTCTTAGTGAATGCACTAGGTGGTACTACATTCCTTGGAGGTGAGACTGGAGCTACAGGGACATCAATGTGTTTCTTAGAATCTAAAGTGGGCGGTTTACCAAGCATAGACTTAGAAGCATTTGTGGGCCTAGAGGTATTCCGTTTCTTAGGATTTCGTAAACAAGACAAGATAGCTCTAGCAACACATTTATCATGACAATTAGAAATCATACTTTTACGACAAATAACACAAGAAGCTTCAGACTGAATATCAAAAGTACTTAAAGGTTTAGCATTTGTTACAACACTTTTTCCATTACATTTGTCAGACGCAATATCTAAAGTGGGTGCAACTTGAGTCTTATTCAAAGTCCTAGGGTGTTCTTCTACTTCAGCATTCTTTATTGTTCTTTTCTTAGGTCGCAACTTCCTATTCTTCCTTGTATTGCTCCTAGGCTGTGAAGTGCGGACGTTTGGAAAAGAGGCAACTATTCCTGTTTCAGTAGAGGGAAGCACATTAGTATCTTGTGGTTTATCAGTAGGCATTCTGGGTTCACGTTTGCTAAGTGTTACAGGTGCAATTTTCTTAATGATGCTAGGCTGAACTTGTTCATACTTTCCTAACATTTTGATGGATCTTGGACACTCTCCTTGTGTCAATGATATTTTGTATAATATTATCAAGAAAGCGGAATTTACTTAAGTAATACTTAGAAGACGAATTGTATGATGTATGAGAATAAACACAAGTTAACACAAAACTCAAGCTCTAATATTATTAATGAATATATAATGAGTGATCTTAACTTATCACTAGGGTTACACCTTGAAGCTTTCATAGGTAATATTGTAATGTACACGTATAAGACAATGACCTAGGATCTCCTTTTATACAATAAGGAGTCCTTTACAAGATAAGTATAAAGCTAACATAATAGAATATACACAAGATCTATTCTATACTTATCAAGACGCGTTTAACCTTATCAAGAACTGATAGCAGTGGTAATGAAGAACTTGGTGGGAATACGTTCATCCCTTTGCTAGTGTTAAACCAAGCAGTGTAAACCACTACTATCCGTGGTAACGGATTATTCCCAACAATCCTCCCCTAAACTTATGATTTCTCTGCAAATCAATAAATTTCTTCAATATGTATTAACTTTAAGGATTTGGGGAATTCAATCAAACACTTCACTTATTTTCTCTTAACTTTTGTATAGCTCTTGAACACTGATCTTGAAGCCTTTGTAATAATGCTCTGACCTTCTCATTGTCTTCATTGACTCTTATGTGTAAGCCTAACATTACTGTAAGAGCTCCAGCTCTAAGTGGATATTCTTTCTCAGCAAGCATGAAAAAGTCTTCTCCATTAGCTGTAGAGACATGATGAACTTCACATGAATCATAGTAAAACCATTTAGTACCAAAACATGTGAACAAGGTTTTCCAGTAGTCATCATCAGCATTTGGTTCAAAAAGCCTTCTAAGATTTACCCATAACTGCATCTCCTTTGCATCTTTGAGATCTTGAGCATTAAACCTTTCTTGAACTAATTTCCATAGTGTATTAAGGTCATCTCTGTCAAAAGCTTTAATAAGATCTTCAAATGTCATGAAAGATGAAGTTTCTCCTCCCAGCCTTGTAATCTTCCATGTTGAAGCAAGATTGCTAGCAGTGTAAACTTCTCAATCAATGATAGGATGTCTAATTTGGTGGTTCGGATAAAAATCTCTCTTCAATCACAATCATTTCGGTCATTTGGTCTTCATTGAACTTCTCAGTAGGAATCTCCTTCTCAGTAGACTTTGTATGATCTTCATCAATCTTAGTCTTCTTAATAGTTTGAGAATCACTTACTTTAGCCTTTCTCTTCAATCTAGGAATCATTTTTTCTTCTTCTTCAGAACCCATTGGAATAAAAGATTTATCTTGTTTTACAGCTTCGTAAGCCTTTTCAACTTGATCATCAGACATTCCTTTAAATTGATGCTTTTTCCAGTTACCAACATGACAACAATAAGACTTCATGTATGCAAGCATTTGAGCCTTGGTTGGTTGTCTTGGTTTCTTCTGACCCTTTTTGACTGAATTAATCACATCTTCAAGTGCTTGATTGTTCTTCATTTTAATAAAATCCTTTAACTGAGCAGTTCTTTGTTCCTCAATTAAGGATGCATCGGCAACAAGGTCAATTGCCTTTTTCTTATTTTCTGGATTGTTGGCCACCAGAAACTGAATATCTTCTTCAGTAGGAACATAACTAAATTCTGGAGCTTTCTCTTTCATAATTGTAGGTTGAACAGTGGAAATTGAATCTTCAGTATCTTCCATTCTATCCAATCTTTTAGCTTCCAAAAAGCTTAGAACTTCCATTTCTTTCAATCTTTTCTTCTCAGCAACTTTCTCAGCAATTTGATCTTCTGCTATCTTCTTAGCAACTTCTTTATCATGATCAATCTGAACTTTTCTTTTCTTTGAAATCTTACTTTCAAATTGCTGTACATCTTCCATAACTGCTTTACCTTTGTCTGTCTTCAATTTATCAAATTCTTCACTTGCAGTGGCAAAAGTTGGCTCTGCAGTGGAAATAAAATCAGTGGTAAAATCAGTTGCAGTTTGGAAAATGTCTTGATCTGTTGGATATTGGCTTTTACATACACATCAAACCATAACACAAAGTGGGCGAATAAAGGTGAGTTCTAGAGAGAGAAAGTTAGAGGTTTAGGGAACTTAGTGAGAGAAAGAAAAACTATTATTATGAGCTCCAACTCTCTACCTTGGGAGGTAGAGAGTATTTATAGTCTTACATAAAATGCCACACAACGGGCATGGATCGGGCATACGATGGGTAAAGACCCGTCCGTCCTCCACGGTGTTACTAAACTAAATACTACTTAACATAAAAATACTATGACTACGAGCTTTCTAACGATTACATATACTTGAGGTGACCGACTCTTTAATACCGGAATTTCTAATTCCTAACAATCTCCCCTAAGGGAGGTCACCTCAAACATATACTAAAATGACATTGAATACAATCCGATATTACATTAACAATTGATCTTGCATTCTTGATGTAGTACTTTGCTCCCAAGCTCGTAGTCATTGATTCCACTCATTGCATGTTTGGTTAATCCAAGTGGAGGTCTTTTCCTGATCCACGTGATAATAATGTTGAGCCAGCTTTTGAGATCATCAGCTAATAGAAAATCTCGATACATCCATTGTGGTGTTGGTATTATGTGATGTTGTGACTTTCGGACCGACATGCTCACATTCTGATCATGATATCTTCTCATCAGAGTAGCGGAAGCTTTAGTTGATTCATGATATTGGCGGCGTAGCGAAGCATGGAGTTAGAATATCAGAGTCATTGATGCACCAATCATGATTTCTTTTGATATGAATGTGTTGTGTGAGCATGCGGCTATGGATTGACCGCTTCATTCGATCACCGCAAAGCGTCGGGTGTACCTGCATAAGACAGTTAGCAATAAAGCGCACGAAAGTGTCTTTGATCACTTTCGATGAATTGAGGTACACGGCCCACGGTTCCCGTTGATCGAGTACAAATACGTGATCGGTATAATTCGAAGAATTTCCTTGACAGGGTTTCGCAGATGCTCTAGCTGTTCTCAAACCGGAACGTCTCAAAGAAGACAACACGGAGTGAGTGAACCAGCGAATTTACGTCCACCGATTGATGAAAAGAGATTTGAAAAACAATCGTGTATTGCTCAATAGAAATTGTTTTGCAATATAACGAAGGTTTTAATGAAAATCAATTATCAATCATAAAACACCTTTTGATTTGAAAAATTAGTACACGGTCGACGTGCTAATGAAAAGAGTTTTAAAGCACAAAGACCGGTTTTTCAAAGGTATCCGTCAATCCATAACCTGAACCGGATTGATTCAAAAGATTGAATCGCCCCATTGTTTCTGTTCAGTTGTCACATGGTTGATCTATATAATAGATCTCACATGCCACCTACCAGGAGCTTGTTAGATGTTGGCTCCAGAAGGCTTTCCATCTTCACGGTGAATATGTAAACACATCACTCGGATGTTCTGGCAATACCACAAGGATAATGCGTAGGACTCAAGATATAATCTCTTTCCACATTGTGTGAAACAGAGAGTCTTCATTGAAAGTGTCCTAATGAGATTTATTGATGATCTCGTGGCTCTAGACTCAATTTGTGCATATTTGGATCCTATATCGGAGACTAGGGAGAGGGTCTCCTTCTTCAATATCAACAATCTCTAAGAGAAAGTCGATAGATAATGTCGGTTCCCGTGAGAATGAAACAAGTCCTTTTAAGAGGAACTTGAGTGGTTTGGAAAGTTGAAGTGCAGTCGTCCTGGGTCCATGACGTCTTGTCTTCAATACCGATGTTACCATCAGTAGCATATGAATTGAACCCGGTTTCTGGCCTAAGGTTGAATAAATGGAGGGCTATTTGTTTTCACCCTTTTCTCATTCAATTCTTTTTAATTCTTCAACCCCTTCAGTGCTTACCGAGACTTCATAGCTAGAACCTTGTTGGGTTTATTCGAGTACTAGCTCAGTCTTAGTCATCACTCTTCCCATATCTCGTTTTTCTCCTTTTATCATCATACCTAAGAACTCTACACTAACTAGTGGATAGTCCCTGGGTAGATCCCTCCGGTTCTGGCGGATCATGGGAACACATACCTAACCTTATCGTCCTTATATCACCATACATAATGTAAAGTTGGTCGGTCTATTTGGTATTGTTCATCGCCATTGGAACCAATTGAAAACCATTTGAAAATCAATCCAGATACTTATGATTTATTATCAAAGCATTTTGTACCTGAATTGTTTTTGATATTTTTAGAAGAAGAACTCCCCTCAACATGTGAATCAAGTATTTGAAATAGTTTTCCACACGGAGGCAAGAGAAAGAATTAACTTCTTTGATTACCATTTTCTAAAAATATCAACATCACTTCCCTAATCGAATCAAGTAGATAAAGCATTTTGGGGAAGGATGAGGTTTTCATGATTTTGCTCCCCTCAATATGTGCCTCGAGATTTGAAAAGAGTTTTGCACATACTAGAGGGAACCTGCACATTGAGATAAGTGATCACGTTTCAAATCATAGGTTTAAGATAGATGCTCCCCTCAACATGTGCATGGAAAATTTGAAATCGTTTGTCACATGTGGGAAGGAGAGCTTGTACATCCTTATAAAACCATTTACCGAATTATCGGTTTAAATCCAATTTAAATCACACATTCTCCCCGATCACAATTATCAAATCATTTGAGATTTGTGATCTCTTATAGATTTAAATTGATTTTGAAAGCTTTTAAGGAGAATTGTGACTTGATATGAAAGCGTTTTAAGCGATAAGGATCGATTTTGAGACTTTAAACTCCATTGGTTAAACATGCATGTATATCTTTTGAAAACAATTTAATGCCAAATAAATTTTTAATTTAATTGAAATCATTCTTCCCCTCAATCAATGACATAGGTTGTTGATTGAGAGATAGATATTTTGACAAATAAGTCCTGATGATTATCAAAAATAGGGACCGAGTTATTTTTCAAAGCAGTTAGTTTTCAGCAGATAAATGTTTATAGAATCAGAGCATGGAATTTGAAAAACATGGTAAAGCATGGCTCTGTTCTTTCTTTGAAAAGCGGGTTATTGCCTGAAATGACAATAAACCATTTTTTCTCTTTCTCCCAAAAATATTTTTTGATTTTTTTTTAATAAGAATTCGAACAACATCTAAAGTCCCGTGTCATTCTTTGAATGACAGCACAAAGACCGTAGATATTATCGAACCGAGAAAAACAAGACAAATTGACAATATTTTTTGAAGATTTTTCAGATTTTTATGGATTTTGAAAGTTTTATAATTTTGTATTTTGTTTTTTGAATAGATATATACAAGAGATAGATGAAGATAGACCTTTACTCCTCGTCTTCCTCACGAAGGCGTTTGAGTGTTTCGGTTGAAGGCTTTTCAAGCCAAGACGTGGAAGAATAAACTCAAAGCGTTCTCTTGGAAGAGCTTTGGTGAAGATGTCGCTAAGCGATATTCAGACCTCACAAAATAGAGTTCCACCACACCTTTTTCCACTTGTTCCCTGATGAAATGATGTCGAATGTCGATATGCTTTGCTCTTGAGTGTTGAAGGTTGTTGCATGAGAGAGCAATGGCACTTTTATTATCACAAAGATGAGAGGATTTTGTTGAATACAAAGCCATAGTCAGATAATTGAGATCTCATCCAAAAGATTTGAGCACAACAAGATGACATGGCTATGTATTCTGCCTCTGTAGAGGAAATAGAAGTACTCATTTGCTTCTTTGAAGACCAGCTCACAAGCTTATCACCCAAAAGCTGAGCACCTCCGTGCTTCGGCGAGTATCTTGACATCTGCATGATCGGCATCTGCATAGGTACATTAGTGACATACCGGTGTCCTTCTGGTACCAAAGTCCCATATTGATGGTTCCTTGGAGATACCGAAAGACCCGTTTAACCGCTTCAAGATGCATTTTAGTAGGCTTAGCACGGTATCTAGCACACATGCAAACAGCGAACAAGATGTCGGTCTACTAGCGTGAGGTACATCAGGGATCCAATCATACTACGATATTTTGTTTGGTCAATCATGATCCCTGAGTGGTCCTCATCTAGTTTGGTTCGATCAATCATGGGAGTGTCAACAGGTCACTTGAATCAAATCCAAATTTCTTTAAGATCTCCGTTGCATATTTAGATTGATTTATGAAAATGCCTCCGGGACTTTGTGAAATTTGTAATCCCAAGAAAAATGACATTTGTCCCATCATTGACATTTGAAATTTTGAACTCATTTCATTTGAAAAACGATCACATTCATTGGGGTCGGTCGAGGCAAAAATAATATCATCAACATAAATTTGAACGTGAATTAAATGTTTGCCTGACTTTCGGTGAACAATGTTGGATCAACTGCTCCTTTGCTAAATCCGTTAGATAGAAGAAACTTTGATAGCGTATCATACCATGCCCTTGGAGCTTGCTTTAAACCATAAAGAGCCTTCTTCAAGCGATAAACGTGAGTAGGATGCTCTTGATTCACAAATCCTTCAGGTTGGCTGACGTAGACGACTTCTTTAAGATCTCCGTTCAGGAATGCCGTCTTCACGTCCATTTGATAGACTACCATGTTCTTACTTGCAGCATTAGCCAAAAGATTCTAATTGCCTCGATTCGAGCCACAGGAGCAAAAGATTCTTCAAAGTCTATACCCTCCTCTTGGCGGTATCCTTTAGCAACTAATCGAGCCTTGTTCTTCAACACATCACCATGCTCATCAAGTTTCACTTTGAAGATCCATTTTAGAGCATTGATCATAGCACAATCGGAGCGGTACTAACTCCCATACATCAAGTCGATCAAACTCATGAATTTCATCTTGCATGGCATTGAACCAGCTATCTTCATTCATGGCGGTTTTAACATCTTTTGGTTCGATCTTAGAGAGTACGGAGTTGAAGAAGCACCATAAGGCATCGGTTAAAAGTTGTTTCCGTGTTGATCTTGGGCGAGAAGGATTTCCAATGATGTTGTCTAATGGATGATCGTGAGTCCATTTTCGAAGGTGTTCATGTGGCAGTTGTTGAGGGACTGAAGTAGCGAGTCGATGTCTCACGAAGAAGATGGTTCGATGAAGATTCAGGAGCAAATATGTTTTCAAATGGAGCATCTTCAGGAGTAGCAAAGGGATTAACTTCATCATTGATGCCTGAAACAGTTCCATGATGTACATTTGAAGAATGATGATTTGTTGATGAGGCGAAGGATCAGCGGCGCTTCTTGACTTAAAGATATTGAGGCGAGGGATTGACTTCATTCACGGAATATGAGCCTCTGTTGTAGGAATCAACACCTCATTAGTACTTGGATCATAAAGTTCATCAAACATAGGATCAAACAATTTCTTTAAATCATCTTCAGATGGAGGTACATATGGAGTTTCTTGAGAAGAGTTTGGAACAAGGGATGAACCAATGGGACTTTTTTGAAGTGCGGGTTCGGCTGGATTGTCCAGAGCCATTTGACCGTCGACTCATCAAAGCGTAACGTGAATTGTTTCCATGATATTTCGGGTTCTTTTGTTGTAGATTCGGTATCCCTTTTTGTTTGGTGCATACCCTACAAATACTCCAATGTTCGCTTTAGCTCTAAGTTTGCCTAAGTCTTGACCCTCATTAGTTGGATAACACAATGCACCAAACACACGAAGGAAAGAGAGATTAGGTTTTCTGTTGTGGACAAGTTCATATGGAGTTTTCCATGACAATGTGAATCGGGAAGCGATTTTGTGTGTAGCATGCAGTGGCAATAGCTTCAGCCCCGAGAAACATTGGAACCTTTGAGTAAATCAGCATTGTTCTAGCGGCTTCTACAAGAGTTCGATTTAGTCTTTCAACTACACCGTTCTGTTGAGGAGTTCGTGGAACACTTCTTTGATGGTTGATTCCAATGCTTTCATAAAATTCACTAAGTTGTTTGTTAACCAACTCAGTTCCATTGTCGTCCGGATAATTACGGTTTTGTTAAGTCGAACCTGCATGTTTGATGAGTTTGATGATGATATCAGGAGTTTCATCCTTTGTCCTTAAGAACTTGACCCCGGTGAATCTAGAGTAATCATCAACCACAACTAACACATATTTCTTCCCAAAGATATTCTGCACTCTCATTGGTCCACATAAATCCATATGAATTGTATGAAGAACTTCTGTGACGAGTTAGTAGGTTTGGGTTTATGGGCATACTTCTTGCTTTTTCCCAATTGACATCTTGAACAAAGATGATCCTTTTCATACTTTAGTCGAGGTAAACCTACAACTAAGTCCTTTCTGGAGAGATCATTGATGGTGGCGAAGTTCAAGTGATTGAGACGTCGATGCCATAACCATGACTTTGTTTTTGAAGCCTTTGACAACAAGCAAATTGGAGAAGACTTCATCATATCATCGATAGAGATGGTGTAAAGATTTGAACCACGAGTTCCTCTTAAAAGTTCCTTACCATCAAGTTCTCTAACAAAACAAGTATGTTTTTTGAAGGCTACTTCTAGATCAGAATCACAGAATTGACCGACAGAGAACCGATTATGACCAAGACCTTCCACATAGTATACTCTAGAGATAACACTATCACCAACAACATAATCACCATAACCCATAATTGCACGAAATGATCATTACCGAATCTAACTGTCCCGATGAATTTCCTCACGAAGTTCATGAGCGACCGGTCTCGGTCATATGCTTGGAGCGGCTGAGTCCAGTACCACGAGCGATTTGAACGATCTGCAGTTGAACACTGAGACAAGAATGGATAAGCTGGATAATTGGGATCCCCATGCAAGAATGGGTTCCACTTGGTTAGTAACTTGATGGTGGAACACCCACATCGAAATAGAAACATCCATATCAAGTAGAAGCAATGGAATCATTGGGAATAGATGCAATCTGGTGTCGTATTTGACCTATTCAAAGTATGTTCACTTCTTAAGGGAATAGTTCTACCAGTAGGCATCCATTTTCTAGTGGGCATAATCTTAGCAGTTTGAGAACAAAGCTGATTATTCTTATGGCCAAAAGGTATCCAATAATAACCTATCTTTATAAAAGTTCTTCCTGTGGGTTTCCATTGTTTTCTAACAATCTTTCGTTTTTGCCTTTTTGCCTTCTTTGCACGATTATTAGCATTAACAATTTTAACTGGGCATTTGACAGCATTAGACAAAGCATTCACACCACATTCATGATTAGCAACTGAATTCAAGCAGACATCATTACAAGGTTTGCAAATAGTATCAGAATTCGAATTAATTACGATGCGCCTAAGGCTAATACTAGAATCAACACGATTCGTTTTATTCAACTCAAGCTTAAAGTTCCTAGGTTGGTCTTCTACTCTCTTCCAATGCACATTTTTAGCTTGCGAGGTCCTATCATTCCTTGTATTGTCTTGAGACTTTGACCTGCACGCTTTAATGTCATTGATTACTCTGTAGAGGGAATTATGGGAACATTAGTTGGTTGATCTACTTTTTGCATTCCTGAACTAGACGTGCAAGGATCGTATTACTAGGCGACACATTGATGTATACTTTCTTAAAGCTGGGCCTAGAATGGTTTGAAGGCTCGGCACTAGGCATAGAACAAGGCATCACAGCTTTGCCTTTTGCACCTAAGGTTAAGGATTTGGGACATGTTGCAATTACACATTCTAGCAACTCTTGAGATCGTTTGGCCCGGAGGCAAGCAAACCTAATTTCACTATCAAGAGGTTTGTTAATGAAATCCTCTTCGACAATCTCACGGAGACATTCTAGACTATCCTTAAGGTGAGCACAGTAGTCATGAAAAGCATGTTCATTATTCCTAAGATGAAGAGGAATATATTTAAGCATCCAGTGTATTTGCAATCTAAGGGTGACTTTGAGACAACATTCTTATTGAAAACAAGTTGTAGTTTCCCATTTCCCGACTTCTCGATTCTCAATTTCCTTTTGTAAAGGCGTTATTTTTTCGTTGTTTTGGTCACGGGTGACTTTTATTGAATCATATAACTCTTTAAAATGTCGTTTAACTTTTTCATTTTCTTCTAGAAAACTCTCGTTTTCCTTTTGTAAGGCATTAACTAAGTTTTGAAGATGAAAAGTTTGAGAATTTCGAGAATCTAAAGGAGGAGGCATTTGGGAGCCTGTCATATTGTTCTTTTGACCCTTTAATTGAGAGATTTGGGCTTTCAACTTTCCGATCGTGTTGCAATGAGCTTGAATCTGTTCATCACGTTTGTTAATTTGAAAAGCTGCATCAAACTCTGGAGCATCCGAGGATGTCTTGATATTTGAAGTTTTGACATTTTCTTTAAGATGTTGATATTTTAGTTGTAAATTAAAATGCTCAACTTCTAGTTTAGAAAAATGTTTAACCAAATTGTCGTGATCATCCAGTTCAATTTTCTCGTTTAGTTTAGAATTAGTTTTTCAAGCTCAATGACACGATCATGGGAGACTTTCGTGGAACCTTGAGATAATTCATGAAATTTGAGAAGCATTAATGGAACAATTTGTAGCAGTGAAAAACACATCTTGAGCAATACATTCAGTAATCATATTCTCATTTAGTGTATGCAAGTTCTTCCTCTCAATCTCATTATATTTTAATGCTCGCTCATAGTCACTAACTTCAACTATCATTGCATCAAATTCCTTTTCCATTTCTTTAATGTCTGAATTCATTCCCTTTTAAGACTCTCAAAGTGATCTTTTAGTTGTTTAAAGAAAGGCATGACCTTCATTAAATAACATTCTTTCATTTGCTCAAAACCTCTTTCTCCTTCATTATACCGTGGGTGTGATCCTTTTCTTGCAAGTTTTCTCAAAATCAACAAATAGTTGAAAGATAACATATTGGCTGATTAAGGTCTTGCTTTTAGTGGCAATTGTTCTAGGAACTAAATGCATTGGTGTATTTGGAGGATACACAGTCGCTCTAGGCATTTTCCAAAGGGGGTTGGTTTCAACAATATTTTCAACTTTCGCTTATCTAAATCCATTTTCCCGAACACTTGTTCGGGAGTTAACAATGTCTGAGGCTTAAACTTGTTTAAGGCAATCCAATTCTCCCTTTTGTAATCATGGGGTGTGATGATTACTTTCTTTTCTTTACATTTTGGATCATCTAGTTTCTTGTTTAACTTTTCCCTAGTGATTTCATCTGATTTCTTATCTTCCTCTGTGCACTCATCGCAACTAGGTTTCTGTCTAGGTTTAAGGATTTTCTTGCCATCATAAAGAACCTTATGAGCATTTCTAGCCTTTTTAATGACCTCTGGATTTGGTTCCTCAACAAGGGGAATGCTATGCTTATCGCTTAGGACTCTATGCTTAGTGATCATGTGAGCGGTCTGAATGGTGTTTCCTTGTATGTACAACTTATTTTCAAGCTTGTTTTTCAAAGTTTTTAGATTGGAAAAATCATTCAAAAGTTTTGATTCCTTAGCATTGAATTCTTGCTTAAGCATTTTAACATTTTCTTGAAGTTCTTGTTTTTGCTTAGCAGTTTTAGAAAGTTTTTCTTGCAAGGAGTTTAACTCTTGTTTTAATACTTCTTCTCTAAACCTACTTTTTCTAATAGTTGTACGCATTTGGTCATCCATTTCCTGCTCACGGGTGGTCAACTCAAATTTTGCACGTTGTTCATAAATAGCAACACGTTCTTTATAGGCATTTAGTTCAGAGATAACAGAATCATCAGGGGCACATGCGGTGTATTCATCAAAAACATAGTCATTGTTGACTGCGGAAGATGCATCACTTGGTACAACTTCACTTTCACTTTGTTTCACATATTGATCATATGGGACAACATTGATATTACCCATATTTTCAATATTTGATTCAATAGTTTCAGTTGATTGTACTTTGTCATGCATCTTTTGCACATCAGCATCATCATATAGTTTTAATACCTCTGAGATGAGTTTGTCTTTGGATGGGCCAGCTTGTGGTGAAGAAGAGACCTTGGGAGAAACCATTGGAGAAATGCTAGCCATAAAAATTGTGTGTGCCTTAGGTCCATCATCCACATCAGAGTCGTATGCATCACAATCAGCGACTTGAAAGGCATTCGATGATTGTGACCTATCTCTGAATTGGTCGCTCATCCACATCTGCATCATAGGTCTTGGCATTGCCCTCAGCAAGAAACAACAACTCCTTTTCATCCAAAGCGGCACCATTATCCGAGCTTGTACAAGCAGCATCTTATCTCTGAAGTAATCGGCATTCGTGGGCGTTTTGGAGATGTGCGTTCCTTGCAATGTGTCCCTCACCACCACAGTTATAGCATTTGATCGGCTTAGTTTGACCTTGATTTCCATTCCTTCCTCGATTCTGATTACCAACATAACCTCTACCAGCTCCTCCTCTTCCTTGATCATCTTGTCTTTCTGAACTGGTTGCACAACAATTTTCCCATCTAGTAGCTTGATTGTGTGGGTTAGAAGGTTGTTGTTGGTTTGTGGGAGAGAATTCATGTTTTGACTAATCGGAAGAGCTAGTTGATTAATGAAGTTACCCACGTGTGCATCAGCATCGGCTTGTTTGAACATTGGATCGGGAATGAGTTTGTGATTACCATCACCCATGGGTATAACTTGTGAAGCTTTGGTGGTAATTCCCAATGTTTGAGTAGAAGGCAGTTGAATCATTTGATGAGCTTGTCTCTCCCGGATTTGTTTTGAATTGTTCAAGAATCCTCTTTTCAAACATGGCATGTCTCTCATTCCGAAGAAGGAAGGCATAGAGTTGCTCATAGTTTGTATTCTTCAATCCTTTAGTGAGCTTCACAGAAGTAACAAACTTGTGCCATTCGGGATTCATGTTGTTTACAAATTTTGAGTTCAGCTGAATGTTAGGCATAGTCATTCCGATGTTCCTCATGTCATTCACCAACTTATGAAATCTCACATAGTACTCATAGACACTCTCATCTGGTTTCATCTTGAAGTGCTCAAATTCATCATAGAGTTGTGATTCTGTCTTCCATAGTTAATTCGAACGAGAGAAGCATCTTGACATTATCCCATACTGCTTTTGCCTCGGTGTTGTGATTGATAAGCTTGTAGATGTCCTTTGGAAGACCTTGAAGAACAATGTTGGAAGCTCGGATATCGCATCGAATCTCTTTTTCTCCTTATCATCAAGCTCATCATACATCTTTGGTTTGTCCATTCCGTAAATCAAAGTTCCATCTTCAGCAGTATCAAGTATATCTCTAGTAGTTTCAACTAGGTAAGGTCCTTCATCAATGGATTTGAGAATGTTGACACCATTTTCCTTTCCAAGGCAGTACAATCTGATACGTTGAGCCCAAGAAGTCGTAGTCGATTCTGTCAAGCATGGGTGGACGAGTGTCGAACCAGCATTTGCTTGAACATCCTCGACAGCAGTGGAGATGATTGTAGGAGCGTTGGTAGACATGAACAAGTTATACGAGATTTTATAACTCTATGATTAAACGGGGAAATAGATTCTTTCACGGGATTTTACTGAATCAAGAGAAAACCGTATTTAAAGGAAATCACTCAAGTCGCTAGGAAAATTGTGAACCAAATTAAGCTAAGTCGCTAAATAAGCTAAAGACAAAAATGTAACTAAACTTCGCTACAATCCAAAGTAAGCTAACAAAATTTTGGCACAATTAAGCACCAAGTAAGCTAAATATTCAAGTCGCTAAATAGCAAGTCGCTAGCAAGCTAACAATATAAAGTCGCTAACCACCGCTACCCGTAGTGGAGAGACCACTACTTGTACTGTTAATCGCTAGGTCTAAGTCGCTAGCTCCACAAAGCAACTTCGCTACCAAAATTGTGAAGCAAGTCGCTAGCAAGAAAAGATCCGTAGCTCAAGTCGCTAGCTAGAAAAATCACATAAACACCACTTTTCAATCCAAAAACAACCCAACCAAGATGATTCAAGCTTACCAAATGAAAACCTAAACACTTGTGATGATTCTAAACACAAAAGTACTAACAAAATCCAAGCTTTAACACAAGAAATCAACCAAATGATGCAAAAACCACTAAACTTTTTCAAACTCAAAAACCACCTAAAAACCACTAGAACTCCAAAGATGTGTAAGATAAGATCTAACCATGGCTCTTGATACCAATTGTAGTGTTAGGTCACAAGGTTTACCACACAAGCTTATATGAAAGATAGAGAGGCGATTGAACAAGTATCCAAACACACACACACGATATAAGACGGTTATGCGTAGAGTGTATGTGAAAGGAAATGAATTGAACAACCAACCTTCAAATGAAGGTTTACATAAGTATTTATAGGCAAGGAGCTAGGGCAACACTCCTACTCCTTCCCTTTCTCCTATGGGCTTGGGCCTAAGCTCATGGGCCTTCTACATAAGCTTAAGGCTAATAACAAACATAAAGGCCATAATAAGCTAACTATTACATATGAGTAACTAACACTTGAATAAGGTTTAGGAGTGATTCCAACAATCTCCCCTCAAGTGTTATTACATATGAGTAACAAACACTCAAGTGTTGGTGATGAAAACGGTGAAGGCGTTGATATAATAGTAGCTTTGACGCGTCTTCGACATTCTTCTTTCTTGTGAGAAGAATTGCCTTGATTTGAACAATCTCCCGGTGTAGAGATAGTTTACTTTGAACGGTTATGCTTTGGCGTCATCTTTAACTTTGTTCTTTGATCATTGTTCTTTGTGATGAAAGTGTTAGTATGTTGTTGTTGCATCAATGCCTCAGTGCGCCGCAGTGTCTCCACGTCATTCTTCAACATGCTCACACGCTCTTTGACGTTGGAATTCAGATCTTGATGGAGTTCTTTAAGTCTTTAACTTTGTAGATTCTCTGTATTGACGAAGAATCATTCGACGTTGTGTTGCTTTTGGATAGAACTTCCATTAGTGATGATGTTGGCGTGAGCATGAGAAGAATCTGCACGATCATTCCGCTCCCGAGCTTCCATAAGAAGAAAACATTTAAACGGTTAGTAATAAGCGGATTCCGCACTTACAAGTTTGAACTTCGAGAGTGTTAAAAGCATAGTGTGAAAACACAACTCTAATTCTTACAAAGGCCGTTCCTGAATCGGAGTCCCACAAGTGGGATAACACGATGTGCCGAAGTACACCTACGATTCAGATGAGTGAGGTACACCGAAGCATCACCTCACGACTGTAGACCGTTTGAGACCACTAAGCGCAATCCACGGGAGTGGCCGAAGCGACCTGCCGTCGTTTGATGTTGACCCGGCAGAGTTTCCATTCAATCACCGAGGATCACAAATGTGAACCTCTCATAAATGTTCTCGACAGATTGCTAAGATCTGTGAAGGACTCGATAATGTACCACTGAAATTCTTATTGTTGAATATCAAGTGATGAAATGTCAAGTGTACCTAAGAGATCTTTTGATGAATCTCGTGGCTCTAGACTCAATAGTGCGTTTTGGTTTTCCTGAGCGGAGACTAGGGAGAGGGTCTCCTTCTTCAATACCAGCAATCTCTAAGAGAAAGCCGATAGTTTACTTAGGGTTCCCTGTGAGAATGAAACAAGCTTCTGTTGAGAGAAACTTGAGTGGATAAGAAGGTTTAGTGCATGCGTCACTGGGTCCATGACGACTTTTAATCTTCAATACCGGGGTCACTAAGTGACAACCAGTAGCATATGAATTGAACCCGTGCGCCCTAAGTTGAATAATCTGGAGGGCTATTTCTTTTCACCCTTTTCTTTGCATTTCTTTTAATTCTTCAACTCCTTCTTTCTCCGATTCTCATTTTCTCCTTTTTACAATCATACCTAAGGACTTCTAAATACTAACTATTTGTGGTGTCCTTGGGTAGATCCCTCCGCTCTGGCGGATCATAGGACGGTTATTCCTAACCTTAGTCACCTTATAACTCCATGACTAACCTATGTTGCCATAAAACCACTGATGTGAAAAATCTCTCAAAGTGTTTATGAATGAAAAACATTTTAGTACCACTGTTGAGATAAGATTTTGCATAAATACTCCCCTCCACATGTGCTTAAGAGTTTTAACGGTTAAAATGCACAGTGAGGAAAGAGCGCACATTTTGAATTGATTCACTCAAGATAGACAATCCCCGCATGAGACACGGTTACGTGGCATAGTTAAAGAGTTGCATTGTCCGCTTTTAGGTGACAACTAGCTCTAATAACTACCTTGAAGGTGTAGACAATCCTCGAAAGGTTGTCAAACCCGTCAGAGTTCATGTTTATCAAGAGTTTCTCGAATGGTACATTCTACTTCGACAAGTCCTTTGCGAGACACGTTTACATCACTAGCGAACTAGCTTGAAATTATTACCCTTCCGGGACAAGTCTTTTCGAAGTTACTAACAGTTAAGCATCGTCAATTCGTTGGTTAAGTCTAAGCACAAGATTCATTTGCATTTTACACAACATATTTCTTATCACATATTTTCTCCCCCTCAAAATGGCATATTAAAGTGTTATTTTTGAAACGTTTGAGAATAAATATGACCATTTCGAAAGTGTTAGGGAAGAATGACCACGTGAACAATTTTTGAACAAAGTTTTTTCAAATACTCCCCTCAACAAGTGATATAAACGGTTGAGGTTTTGAAAATCATAAGGGAAGTACTTGTTCTTTTGAGCAAAACCTTGAAAAATGAAAGGTTTGATAGGTTTTACTCAAAAGTAAGAAGCTTTCGCTCCTTTTATAAGGATTGTGGTACTGAGGCGTACCACAGGGTCCTTTATTTACAAGTACGGGTTGTACAATCGTAATGTGTGCACAAGCCATTTACATAATTAATCAAACATCCAAAATTATATGAAGTAAATAATTCAAGGGGTACCGGAAGTGCGTGATGTTCCCGAGTGTGCATGGCGTTGAAATCCGGTTATGTTTCTCCGGGTCGACCACCGACATAACTCTCCAATCGTCTCGATCCCTTCAAACAACCGCTCATCAATCATTGTGATGATCCGTCTCACATCCCTCCTTTCCCGAGAATTCCAGCGCTTAGGAGACCCAATTTTCTGGCGTATATCCTTCAACCCGTATGCCAATCCATCCCTAACCAGCTTCAAAGTATGATCCCCGAACTTGTGGAGTTCGCTACACGCCATTAAGCAGTTTCTTTGAAGTTCACTACGGTAAACAACGCCGAAAGGTTTGGTGATGAGTGTATATTGAGATAGCTGGTTGATATCGGGAAGATCAAGCTTTGGAGGAGTGAAGTTGACACGCGGCTGATAAGATTCAACACCGGAGATCTTCTACACGCTCCTTGATGACAATGCGTCTTATGAAGATGAGAAGTGACTTGATAAATTCGCGTTGCTAGCTTGAGAATTGTCTCATGCGACCCTGTACTTTGGCAAGGTACATGTCTTCGATGTCATTGAGAGACAAATTCTCAAAGTCAACCTCAGAGAAAGCATAGTCCCGTTCATCTTGTCGTTTGACTACGATCTTCTTTAGGAATGTGTAGTCCCACTTAGACGAAAGGTCAACGTGTATGATGGCAACGATATCTTTAGAACTATGCACCGCATGTTGAGACTTGCTTCGTAGTAGATTCGTCGGCGCTCGTGATGAATCCCATACAATGCATCTCGGTCGTATGCTTCCACTGTGTTGGAGAACAAGTGATTGGCACGTTCCTCAATGGCTATGCGGTTTGAGTAGACTGGGAATGGAAGTGTCAACGATGTAGCATATTTTCTTGAATCATCGCCACCGTGTAGAAGAAAATCCAAGTCTTTGTTGAAGAAATATCTGAAAGGAATCCTTGGTTCATCTGGTTGGCCAAGTGTTGGTAGAGGTTTGGTCCAATCGGTGTAGTATGGAGGGTTGTCCCTTTGTGTGAAGTCAATGTTTGCTTCCCGGTTGAGCCAATCCATGTTGTTAGACATAGCTCGAGCAATGTTTTCAAGGTGATATTCGACCTCGAGGGCACTTTCAGAGTTGTCTTTTAGAAGTTGAAACGCTTCATTCTTGATTCGCTTCAACTCCGATTTCGTCATTTTCTTCACATGGAACTTTTCTTGCAGAATTTTAGCATGCTCCAATGTAGAACCGTCTACCAAATTCTGACCTTCTTCATGGTAGGGAGTGTTGTTAACAAGATTAGCAAACCATTCAAATTCCTCTGTTTTATCGTCATTTAGCCATGATACGACGGAGGCGTCTTCTTCTTCTTCTTTTTCAAGGCCTAGATGATGATTCCGGTTTCGAACTTGTTTGGGAGAGGTGGGTTGTTGTAGGGGCTCAAGGACCTCTTCATCGTCACCACCCGTATACTCAAAGTGATCATCGGTTTTCTGAGTCAGGGTTGGTAACTCGGAATCGCCCCGAGGTTTTTCAAGAGAAGAACGAGGAGGAGATTTTTGTTGAACAGGAGCCTGTTGTGGAGGAGGTTGCATCAAAGAAGATTCACCGCGCTTCGACGCGTTTAGGTGCGAGTCTTTATCCTTATCCTTGTCTTCATCGTCTCTAGGACGCGTTTAGACTTTTCACTTCAATCTACAAGCTTCTTGAAGTTGGTAGTCCAAAGAATGCTTGAAACAACTTTCCTTCATCGAAGTAAATGTCCCGATCGTGCGACATTTGTGTAACAAGCTTGGCCACCAATTCATTATCCGAGAAAACTACCGGATCGGTTGGATTGATTGTGACGGTTAAGGGCGTTGATCGAATAGTTTGCTTGGCGATCTGCATAAGATTTGGATAAAGTTGTTTGGTGAACAACTCCTTTGTGAATTTAGGAACGTACTCGAAGGTACTTTTTGTAGCCTTCGATCATTTCGTTCAGTTCCTCTTGACGGTGATTTTTCATGAATTTCTGAACAAACTTCCTTTCTCCTTTCATCTTTTCATGCTCGTCATACATATCTTTGTATGTGATCGAAAGAAATTCAGCTTTTGTTGAGCACGCTTTTCTTTTCGACTTGTTTGGCGGCTTTGGTAATCCGTTCATGAGCTTGAGAAATCCAAGATTTAGATGGTTTCTTCACGGATTTGGATGATGATTTGGTTGACTTCTTTGATGGTGGTGGCGGGGAGTGAGAAGACGAATCTGATGATGAAGAGATATGAGGAGACTCGGATCCTTGGAGGTTCAGAGGTTTCTTCCTTTGATCGTGCAGACTATCTAGAAGAAACGTATCATAATCAACATCTTTATCTTTTTCGGACTTCTCCGTTTCCGGTTCCTCAAACTCATATTCGATAGTATCCTCCACAAGCTTTTGTTGTTGCACAAGAGTGGTGGCACCAGCTCCCTTATCGAATTGATTAACCGCATCGAGATGGTTGAGTGGCAAGACCACTTGATCCTCCGGGACCACCCATTTGGTCTTTAGCAAATTCTTCAGCTTTGTGTTGGTGTCTAAGGAATTTGATCTTCTTCTTGTATACATTTTCCGGTGGCTCTTCATCACTTTCCGAGCTTTCATCATAAGGTACAAGTACATGAGTCTTTCCTTTTCCATGTTCAGCTATTGGACTTGGAGGTTTTTAATGGAGAGTCATCCTTTGCTTCGAGTAGGTAATCTCTTCATTGTGTTTCTTGAGCTTTCGTCCACAAGCTTTCTTTGTTCAGTGTGGGAATAGGTTCAACTTCCTTTACGGGAACAATCCTTTTACGAGGAGGATTCCTTTTGGGAAGCTTCCTATAAATATCAGTACTTGTGACACTTCCAAGACGCCTCTTCGGTCCTCCGAGTAGGTGTACCGTAAGATTTTTCATCAAGATGACCAACTTTGCCTTCTTTTACTGCTAACCGATACCTTTTATATGTTTCAAGCTTTTTGATTTCGGTAGTTAGAAGGTGATCGGTAATACCGCACTGTTTCTTTGTTGACGATTCTTTGATTCGACAGATAATATGGGTTCACCAATATGTCGTGATTATCCGGGTCATTGAGCCTCATGGGGATGTCAGGATGAAGTCCAAGTGCTCTCTGGATCAACAGTTTGGTGTATCCGACATAGGGAATCTTGGAGCCAAGCTTCTTGTGAAATAGCATCATGTCCTCCCATATCCGTGCTTCGATTTCAATGTCCTTCTTGTTGATCAACGACCAGAAAATTTGTAGTTCCATGAGCTTGTGATGCTCATAGCCACCGCCACGACCGAGACCGATTTGGTGATGATCATGTAGAGTGTTCTCCATGGTTGAGGAATATACTTCAACTCCACGTGAGAGTGCTTAGTAATGATTCCTGAAGCTTCATCATAACCAAAATCTATCAAGAATTTCGTGACTGCTCTTCAGTAGGGGTAGCAAAGAAGTCGGTTGGAGCGATGTCGGGAATGATGAGAACAGCCCGTAAGTCAGCAGGAGTGATAGTGACTTGTTTGTGATAAAGTGTCACATTCACGCACTTTGACCTGATCCTCTGCATAGAATCCCGAATTGTTGAATGTAGACCTCTCGTGGCGAGTGTGAGAGCATGTTCGGTAGGGATGATTCCGAGAATATCCACGCAATGAGACAAGAAGATTCCGAGCATGTGAGGGTGTCAAAGTCAACCCTAAGGTTGTTCTTTCCAATCTTTCTCGGATAACCCCCTGGAAAGATATCAGCAATTGTAAGAACTTCGATGCATCCACATTCATTTGTTCACCATGTCGTGATCTCGAAATAACATTAGCCAAAAGAACCAACATATCGAAAGACATAGTGTTAGTCAACCGAAGGTCTTATTGTCTAGTTATTGAATGTACAGTGTCAATGATTGTTACGAGTCCTAAGTCACTTGTTTGGTCAATAGTCCAATGACGTCGTGAAATGTTTCGTGAGTTAGTTAACTTTAAGTTTTAAAGTTTATGTTATCACTTATTGTTCACAACATATCAAACGATTAAGTTTATTAGTGACATTATTGGATTCGTGACGTTATGATTAGTTTATTTACAAGTTTGTACACGTAACAATTCATTATGAAGGTCAATCCAGGCTTAAGCGTAGTTTTGGCAAAGTTAAGCATAAACAGTGATGATATACGTAGAAAAGCTTACGCGTAGGATCCTAACTTACGCGTAAGAAATGTTACGCGTAGGAAAAGGGACCTTATGCGTAGAGCTTACGCGTAGGCGTATATATACCTTACGCGTAAGGCTTACTCGTAAGAGTAGACCTTATGCGTAGAGGTCACCGTTTACGCATATCCTTCACAGGATACGCGTAGTCCCATTGTAGAACCTTACGCGTAATAGTTATGCGTAGAATTATTCTTACGCATAACTTGACTACGCGTAGGGTAATCCTTATGCGTAGAGTTGCAAATGACCTTGATTCTGAATATTAAGCGTAGCAAAGCCTGAAATAAGTTCATCAAATCATCAATATTAATACTAAACTTCATTTTATCAACAAAACATGGCATGAACATTCATAATAGTTACGCGTAGAAAGTCATACGCGTAGGTCAAAACCCTAAGGGTTAAGATTTACGCGTATAATTTCTAGCCATGGGATATGCACCAAACAAATTCTCGGTAGGTCTAGAGTGTTGTTAGAGTCTTTAGGCCAAGTATTAACATCTAATTCGTTGAGAATCAAAATTACCCAAAGTTATGAACATTAAACCCTAATTCCAAATTGTTAAACAATTAGTGTTTCCGGGTGGTTAACAACCATGGAAATCATCAATTCAACAACATATGACCATAACCCAACAATCTTTTAGACCAAAACACTTCACATTTGGAAAAACCCAAATTCGACTCATAAACCCTAATTTTCAAAAATCATTAATAAGTGTTTCTGGGTGGGTTTTGATGGTTAAAATGATATCCTTGATGTATTAGAAACGTTTTGACACTATCCATTTAACCAAAAACACACACAATGATTGTGTGTTCATACGCTTATGCGTAGAACACATAATCACGCGTAACACAATTTTTAGCCGTAGGATTTGCATGAAATTAAAACCTTAGCTTAAAAACATGTTAAGATCGTTAAACCACTTACAAAATGATGATCAAAGTAACGGATTTCTGGAATGAATCTTAGGCGTAGGATGTTTAGGTTGAGTAATAAATGTGAAGTGAAAAGTTAGGTGGGAGGTGTTTTATTAAAATAACTTTAACATTTTGACAGCTTTTGGTCCCTCCACCTTTTCCTTTTTCAAACAAAGCCATTTAACTTCCATTTTGGTTACCAAACAAAGATTTTAAGAAAGAAACTTTGACGACACTCCCCTCGACTTAAGAAATAATGAAAGGTTATAAATTTAGTCCGAGGAGTGTCATTGTAACCGTAAAATTTACCACCATTTGTTAAAAGAAACAACCGAGATAAGATAACATGCAAGTACACGGATGTTTTGAAAGCAGTTAAAGTTATAATTTTCTCCCCTCAACACTTGATCGAAAAATATTGAATTTTGAAAGATTATAGTGTTGACGGAAGAAATGTACTTGCAATGTTGAAAGAAAATAGATAGAAGAATATTTTTGTTGTTTTATCACGTTTTATATTTTTGTATTTTGTTTTTGAAAAATTATTTACAAAAGAGATTTATTTTGGTGTTTGATGTGTTTTAAGACTGTTTTAGGAGGTCATCCAATTCCTCTTGAGTCAAACACCTCATACCAATCCGGTGGACCAACTCATTAAACCTAGCGGAGCTAAGGCTTTGGTGAGAAGATCGCCAATTGGTATTCGTACTCCACAAAATATAATTCAACAAGCACTGCTCCACGTGGATCCTTGATGAAATGATATCGAAGATCGATGTGCTTTGATTTCGAGTCGAATCGAAGTTGCACGAGATTGCAATGGCACCGATTGTCGCAGATACATCGGGATTCGTCAAATACGTAACCATAGTCTTTGAGTTGTGTTCTCATCCAGATGACTTGAGCACAACACGCGACATGGCTACATATTCTGCTTCGGTTGAGGACGATGTACAATCCTGCTTCTTCGATTGCCATGACACCGGTTTATCACCAAGAAATTGTAAAGCTCCTGAAGTACTTTTCCGTGAATCTAGGCATCCTGCGTGGTCGTCAAAAGCGATTAGTTCAAAACCAGAATCCTTCGGATACCGGATCCCCAAGTTAATGGTTCCCTTTATGTATCGGAGGATTCTTTTAGCGTTAGAGAGGTGGGTTTCATTGGTCGCG
Organism: Chrysanthemum makinoi; assembly: GCA_910596185.1. Lineage (NCBI taxonomy): Eukaryota > Viridiplantae > Streptophyta > Magnoliopsida > Asterales > Asteraceae > Chrysanthemum > Chrysanthemum makinoi. The sequence goes on from OU343220.1 coordinate 16,640,683, forward strand.
ACCGATAACGGAGCATAGATAAACGGCAAAGACAATATCAGGTCCGCTAGCTGTTAGATACATGAGAGACCCAATAATACTACGGTATTTTGTAGGGTCCACCAATTTCCCATGTAAATCAGCGTCTAGCTTCTTGGTATGAGCCATTGGTGTGGCATAGGTGTCACGGGTTTTCATTCCAAATTTGTTTAACAATTCAAGGGCATATTTGGGCTGACTCAAGAAAATACCACGGGGTGATTGATGAACTTGTGGTCCTAGAAAGAACGTGAGTTCACCCATCATGGACATTTCAAAATTTTTCTTCATTAGTTTTGCAAAAGCGATTGAAAACTTTTTATGTGTAGACCCAAAATGATGTCATCCACGTAAATTTGAACAATTAAGATATGTGCCCCGTGATATTGTATAAAAAGAGTTGGGTCAACCGAACCTTTGGTGAAATTATTAGCAATGAGGAAGGATGATAGCTTATCGTACCATGCCCGAGGAGCTTGTTTGAGACCATACTGAGCTTTGTTCAGTTTGTAGACGTGATTCGAAACTTCGGGATCAACGAATCCATCCGGTTGGTGACATAAACCGTTTCTTTAAGTTGTCCATTGAGAAACGCAGTTTTGACATCCATCCGATAGACCGTCATATTCATATGAGCCGCGAACGCTAGAAATATCCGAACAACCTCAAGACGAGCAACCAGAGCAAAAGATTCTTCAAAGTCAATACCCTCTTCCCGACGATAACCCTTAGCCACCAGACGTGACTTATTTCTGATAACATTTCCTTCAAAGATCCAATTTGTTTTTCCAAATCCATTTTAGACCAATGACGAAGACTCTGTTGGTCTTTCAACCAGTTCCCATACTTCAAGACGTTTGAATTGGTTGAGTTCTTCTTGCATGGATTCAATCCGGTTGTCTTTTGTCATTGCGTCTTTGATGTTTTAGGTTCGATTGGCGCGGTGAGTGCATAAATGCAATGTTCACCGTCTGTGTGAAGACGTTGTCTTGTAACGACCGGTTGATTCGGGTTGCCAATAATGTTTTCCAGAGGATGGTCTTTCGTCCATCTATGTGTGGAGGGTTGATATTGATATACATTGTGCGATTTCGAGGATTCAAATGGTTTGTTGAAGATTCCGCGACATCCGTGCAGCGATCTCATTAGCAAACGGGTTGAAGAACGATTTGGATCAAAATCTGCGGTGGGGGTACTACATTCGAATATCATCAGCTTCATCATTGTTGGAAGCGGTTTGTTCAACTGTTGTGGTGGAGTCAACTGGTGTAGGTGCATCTTCAACAGTAGTTGTTGTAGCAGTGTATCGGGTATAAGAGTATTATCGGGTTGAGCAAATGAAACGGATACACCGAGCACGTTCATCAATATCGTCACTGAACATCAGAGCAAATAACCTTTCCATTTGTTGACGAGTAAGTCGGGGCTTTGTTCACCGATGATGGGGTTTGGGGAAGTTTAAGCGGTTGTGTCCGGTTCCAAGTGTTATACTCGAAGCCATTTCCGTAAGTTCATCAAAATTAGCATGAATCGTTTCCATAACCTGCTTTGTACGACGATTCCGGATTCGGAAACCTTTTGAATTATCACAGTATCCGATAAAGACTCCAATGTCAACTTTGGCTTTGAGCTTTCCAAAGTCATCACGATCATTATTCGGATAGCAAAGAGATCCAAATACATGAAAGTGTTTTAGATTCGGTTTTCTGTTATGGACAAGCTCGAAAGGTGTTTTGTTGTGGCGTTTTGTAATCATAGAACGGTTTTGAGTATAGCATGCAGAGATACGACTTCGCCCATAAGTAATCTGGAAGTTTAGCATTGATTAACATTGTTCTTGCAGCTTCCACTAACGCGTTCGGTTTCGCTCTTTCGACAACTCCGTTTTGTTCGTGTACGTGCAATAGATGTCCGATGTCAATTCCCACTTTCTCATAGAATTCACGAAGAGTTTGATTAACAAATTCGGTGCCTCTATCTTCGATTAGTCGAACGGTGTTTCGTAGGTGAACTTGTATTTTCGTGAGAAAGGTGATGATCATTTGTGGAGCTTGATCTTTGCTTCCAAGAAAGTAGACCCAAGTCCAGCGTGAATAGTCATCAACAATTACTAAGATGTAGCGTTTGCCATTGATCGCTTGCACGCGCATCGGGCCACACAAATCCATGTGAAGAAGATGAAGCACATGCCGAGAGCTGTGTTCCACCTTTGAAGGAAAATGAGCACGAGTGCTTTTGCCTTGTTCACAAGCTGAGCAAAGGTGATCTTTAGAATACCGAAACCGTGGGAGTCCTTCAACTAGTTTGTGTCGAGCAAGGTTGGTGATGGTTTGAAAGTTTAGATGTGAGAGACGACGGTGCCATAGCCAGGATTTTGTTGATGTTGCCTTTGAAAGTAAACATATGGGAGATGAAGCAACCATGTCTTTCATAGAGATAGTGTAGAGACTAGAATTACGCGATCCATACATAAGTTCATTTCCTTGTAGATCACTTAATGAAACAAGTTTTCTCCCGAAAGCAACCTCCAAATCTCCATCACAAAACGACCTCGAAAACAGATTATGACCGAGGCCTTCCACATAGTAAACCCCGCTAATTTCGATGTTCCCATTGACATAGTCTCCGTAGCCCATGATAGCTGCGAAGTGATCATTCCCGAACCCGACAGTGCCAATGAACTTTGCAATAAAGTTTGATAACACTTTAAGATTGCCTGTCATGTGTCGGGAACATCCGCTATCAACAATCCAGAGAATGATCTCAGATCACCTGCATTACACACGACACAGATGGAATAGAAGTAGATGTGGAACCCGAAATGTTAGAGGGTTCCGTAGCACTTATAGTAGATATACACACATCAATAGCTTTAGGTATCCACTTAAATCCTAGTGTGTTATATATCCATTTCCGCCATCTCCAACTAGTATTTGCTTTAGTCTTAGTGAATGCACTAGGTGGTACTACATTCCTAGGAGGTGAAACTGGAGCTACAGGGAAAGCAATGCGTTTCTTAGAATCTAAAGATGGCGGTCTACCAAGCACAGACTTAGAAAGATTAGTGGGCCTAGAGGTATTCGGTTCTTAGGATTCCTTAAACGAGAGATGATAGCTTTAGCAACACATTTATCATGGCAATCAGAATTCATACTTTTACCACAAAAAACACAAGGTGCATCGATGAATATCAAAAGTACTTAACGGTTTAGCATTCGTTACATCACTATTTCTATTACATTTGTCGGACGCAATATCTATAGTGGAGGCAACGTGAGTCTTATTCATAGTCCTAGGGTGTTCTTCTACTTTAGCATTCTTGATTGATCTTTTCTTAGGTCGCAACTTCCTATTCTTCGATTGAGTGCTCCTAGGCTGTGAAGTGCGGACGTTTGGAAAAGGCTCTACTATTCCTGTTTCAAGAGAAGGAAGCACGCGTTAGCTACTTGTGATTTGGCAGTAGAGATTCTAGGTTCATGAGTACTAAGTGTTACTGGGGCTAATCTCTTAATGATGGTTGGCGGAAGTTGTTCATACTTTCCTAACATTTCTCTTAACTTGAGGATAGTGTGAATCGATCTTGATTTTCAGACCGAACATTTCCAGAAAATGCATAACTTCTTTAGTGTGTGCAAGATAATGATCAAGTTCATTTGATGCTTCATCACGAGTCTTTTGAGTAAATCAAATATGACACCATATTCCTTTTTAACTTTTAAAAGTTCTTGTTCATATTTTGAGATTTGACACTTAAAAGACACGCTTTGATCATCCAGTTGCTCAATTTTAGGATCAGAAGATTTTGCACGCAATCGGCGATTTTGTGTTGAAAAACATGTTGTTGATCGTGAATATCTTTTTGACACCAATTAAGAAGACGAATTGCATTTGAAAGTTCGTTTGACAATCGTTTGTTTTCAACTTTTAAGGACTCGACCAAGCACATTATCGGTGTTCTCAACATTTATCACGATTCAACAAGATCGCAGAGGTATGATCAAATGCATATGACAAAGAATTCAATAGCACAACATTATGGACATCAAAGACAGATGACATCTTCCAAGAGTCGATCAACATCTTTTCTCAACAGTTTCTTTTTACGTTTAGTAATAGAAATAGATGTTTCGCTTTCTCTAAAACGACCTTCATCACTCCAAGTTCCTTATGAAAATCCTTTTCCCAAGCTAATGCACAATTTTTCAAATTTTTAACATTAGGTAAAAGATTTTTTTGAAAAATGTCTCTTTGTTCTCGCACCAGAGGCGATTGAAAATGATCAATTTTGATTTCGTAATGATATTCTATCTCATGTTGTAAAATTTTGAGGTCATCCATGAAAATGTCAAAATATCGAAGAATTTTTCGATTTTCGTGTTTTGAATTTACTTCACCGATGGAAGGTAAAGGACCATAAATTTGTGCATAATCTGGTTGGGGATTAACATTAGAAGACTCATGTGTTTTGATGATAACCCTTGGTGTGTTAGAAGAATCCGTTGGTGTGACGAAAGTGACCGCTTTTGAATAGTTAAAAGGTTTGTTGTAAACAACTTTTTCTAATTTTGATCGACTCTCGTCTTCTGCATCTAATTCCTCTTGACGATGATATACAACAACATTCATAATGTAATTATCAACTTTATATTCTGACCGAAACTTCGGGATTTGGTTTGAATGCTTTTGTTGAAAGCTTAGGTTTGTAATCAGCAAGATTCGGTCCATATCCATTTGGATTGGGTTTTAAAGTAAACTTTTCAATGGCTGTGACCGACTCGCCATGTTTGTAAACAACAGTTTTAAACTCTTTAAGTTTGTTTTGCAAGCCGATGATTTCTTCCAGATGATCATCTATTCGTTTCGTTGAATGCTTTTTGTATGCAGAGAACTGTTTTTGATAAGTTAAGAACTCATCTTTAGCTTTTTGATTTTCCAAGGTGAGAGCGTTAATTTGCTTTTTATGTTCATGTTAGTTGTTCTATTTCGACATAACAAAGCATTCTTGAAGCGGCTAGATCACGCATCTGTCTTTCTAAATATTTTTCGTTTTGATAAGATTTGGCAAAGGTTGCTTCAAAACCGTTTTCACGTTTTTCTTGAGTTTTGAAAAGTTGAGTTGCTTTTGTAAACATTCAAAATCCTTGGTTAACAGTGCATTTTTGCATTTCAAGTCCCGATTAATGGCATGACATTTTTCCACTATGGTTTGTTGGTCTTGTATTAAACGAGCAAAATCTGGATGAGGCAAAAGTTCGGCGTGTTCAACGTGAGTCTCAACATGATCATTACTGAGATCCTCAAGTATAACCACCGAGTCAATTTGATTATCAAGGGAAACCGTTTGGTCATCTTGATCGTCAAATATAACTACGGGTCTAGTTGAAAATCGTCGGAATGAGATGTGGATGACTCATTTTGAACGTTCTGAGCCTTGCCGGATTCGATGTTGGCGGAGATATGAGATCGAGATAAATATGGTTTGTTCGGTACCGAGACAAGCCATCGTGTCATACACTGGGCCTGTGTCACTCATGTGTAACTCATGCATATTAGCCATCAACATAACTTGCATTGGCCGCAAGTCCTCCATATCATCATCCGAGTCGCATTTGCCATAAAACTCGTTCTTTGTCGTGAGAGATCCACCAGCTTCATCCTTAAGAGCCAAAAGAAGAGCCTCTTTGAAATAAGCACGGCCCCTAGTCCTTGGCTTTGGGCATGCATTAGCCAGTGTCCCTTCTCATTGCAGTTGTAGCATCGAAGACCATTCAACCCATTCCGAGCATTTCCCTGTTCCACCACTTGAGCTCGATTGTTATTCCTACCCAAAGCATTAAACCCTTGACCACCGCCCATCTGACGACCATAACCACGATTCTGAACTTCAACTCGCCCATTGTTCACAACAGCTTGATTCCTTGTATTAGATGAGGAACGAATACGGTTGTTGGATTTGTTGGTATAACGGCTAAAGGCATTAGCAATCATAGCAAATCCTTGTTGCAATGCTTCGAACGGATCAGATTCCTCATTAGCTTCATCTTGAGCATTGTTGTTGTTGTATGGAACCAATTGAGTTTGTTGAGATGGAGGTTGTGAAGGATCATGTGGTGTGATTGTAGCAGTTGGTTGAGTTTTTGGTTGAGGAGAATAACTGTTTTGAGCATATAAGGCAAGTTGTTGATTTTCCGGATGTGGTGGAGCAATTTGAGCACGGAGAATCCTTTCCCTATCAACTTCCTTTTCATGAGGCTTCAAGTAATCGTACAACAATCCGTAGGTAGAATGATGCATGTTTTTCGCTTGACGGAGAAAAATGACATACTTCTCCCATTCAGGACCAAGACTACTTAGGAACTTAGTATTCACCGCAATTCTTGGCATGTGGATGTTGTGTTTATCCAAATCATTGATGATGTCCGAAAATCGGTGATGATAGGACTCGAGTGTCTCTCCGTGTTCAATCATGAAGTGTTCATAAGCCAAGTAAATTTTGGATTCCAAATCTTCCCGATTGAGTACGATCCTTCCATAAGAAGACGAATATGATCCCACATTTTCTTTGCAGTCTTTTGAGCATCAACACTACGAAGAATTAGGTTTGGTAATCCTAGGAGGATATATTCCATTGCAAGCTCATCCGCTTCATAGTGTAGAAGTTCTTGAGGATTCAAGTCCGCAAAGTAGCAATGTTCGTTTGTTCATCTCTTGGTGGAATGGCATTTGGATCTCCGGGTACAATGACAGTAGGCATCTCAAATGGACCTTCCAAGATAACCTTCTTTAAGAACTTTCCATGTGGCTTCTTTAGATCACAAAACCTAAAGAACCTTATCACCCATTGATCGTAGTTTCCTGGAGTGAGCATTGGAGGTCTATCAAGTGATCCAGCCTCATGAATTGATTGTTGGCCGCTTAAAGTTTCAAACATCTTTGCAAACCAAGTGGGTTCCCTCATAGTGATCCTTGATGGATGTTGATTGAAGTCATTTGTGTACGGTTGAGCTTGAAGACTTGGTGGTGGTTGAACCATTTGAGGTTGTGGATTTGCAGCAAGTTGTGGAGTATGTTGTTGGTTAAATTGTTGTTGATAAATTGCTTGTTGTTGATTCCATTGTTGATGTTGTGGAGTTAGTTGTTGTGGACGTTGAGGATGAGGATAAGTGTAAGGGAAATAGTTAGAGTATGGTGGTTGTGACATGTTGATAAACTTGTGTTGGTAAAATGGATCTTTGTAGTCGAATGAACCTTTGTTGATGAAGTGTCCTTAGGCGTAGAAAAGACAAGAACCAAGTAGCACTTATGCGTAAAAACACCAAAGTTACGCGTAACAATAATGAGTTACGCGTAGGATTTAGCTTACGCGTAAGTAGGAAAAAGCACTAAAGTTAGGCGTAGACAAAAGTTAGGCGTAGAAAGTTAGGCGTAGGATTTTCTTATGCGTAAGACTAGGCTTAGGCGTAAGAAAGATCTTAGGCGTAGGATTTCTACGCGTAAGCTTATGCTTATGCGTAATTTTAGGGTTTTTGCCCAAATGATCTTTTACACTATCACAATGCAAAAGATATCCAAAGTCGACGTATTTTGACTTATCCAAGTAAGAAAACACGGAATAAACCACGAAAATGAAGATCAAACCAAGGAGGCACTTACGCGTAGTTTTAGGGTTTTACTACGCGTAGGTTTACTCGTAATTTTGATTTTAGCCAAAAGTGTTTCTAAACCAGTTTTGTGTGATAAAATAGCTTCAATAACACCAAAAGACACAAAAGTGTGAAACTTGATGAACCAAAACCTCTAAAACAGTTACGAGTAGGATGAAAACCTCGTTCAAAAACTAGCTTGAAAACAATGATCCACGCATAAAGTTTGAAACTTTTTGCCAAAAACAAGTATTTTAACACCTTAAAACGTTGAAAGTACAAGAATCTTGGATTAAAAGTGTAAAAAAACAAGTTTTTAAGCTTAACCAAAGAAGAGGTTATGTTTACGCAGTAAGACCCAAAACCAAAAACTTCAAAAACAAAAGTGTGCACCCAACTATTTGGCGATTGATACCATTGTTAGGTCACAAGGTTTACCACACAAGCTTATAAGAAAGATTGAGAGGCGATTGAACAAGTATCACACACACACACACGAGATAAGTAAGACCGGTTATGCGTAGAGTGTATGTGAAAAGAATAACTTGAACAACCAACCTTCAAATGAAGGTTTACATAAGGTATTTATAGGCAAGGAGCTAGGGCAACACTCCTACTCCTTCCCTTTCTCCTATGGGCTTGGGCCTAAGCTCATGGGCCTTCTATATAAGCTTAAGGCTAACAACAAACATAAAGGCCATAATAAGCTAACTATTACATATGAGTAACTAACACTTGAATAAGGTTTAGGAGTGATTCCAACATATGCTAACTCGTATTTTAAAAACATCGAGCTCTGATCCTAAAAACAAATGTTAAGTAAGGAATATTTGTCGTCAAAAAGATGAATATTTCTTCACAATTGTTTTTCATTCTAAAGATTCTTCTGAAAAACATTTGTCTTCAAATGAAAACAAAATTGCTTTGAAAATAACTCGGACTTAATTTTGAAAATCAACTGGACTTATCTTTTGACAAAATCTCTGCCACTCAATCAACAACTTTGGTCATTGATTGAGAGGGAGAATGATTTCAAACATTTCAAAAAGAATATTTTTAAACAATTGGCATCAAAAAGAGCATGTTCTATACTATCAAACTTTCTGTCCACAATTGGAACAAGAGCATGCTAACTCTGAGTTTTCATACAAATGGTACATTTTACAAAATCTGAATATTTTACAAAATGGTACATGAGCATGTTCGATCAATGGAGATTAAAGTTTTAAAATCTGATCCTTATCAGTTAACTATTCTTAAAACAAAGTCACATCTCTCCTCAAAAAGTCTTTCTAAATAATTTAAATCAATTGGGATCCCTAATCTCAAAGGGTTTGAAATTTGTGATCGGGTAAGAGTTTGTGATTTAAATCTGATATAAAAGCGATAAATTGGTGAGTGTTTTAAAAAAGTAATAAAAGGCACTCCTTCTTACATGTGTCAAACGATTTCAAATTTTCTATGCACATGTTAAGGGGGAGCATTTATCTAAAACCAAAGATTTGACTCAAAAGTCTTGCGAGGTTCTCTCTAATATGTGCAAAACTCTTTTGAATTTCGATGCACATATTGAGGGGGAGCAAGTAAAAGAAAACCACATCCTTCCCCAAAATGTTTTATCTAAAGTATTTAAACACTAGATTTGATTAGGGGAGAGATGGAGATCATTTTAGAAAACAATTCCAAATAAGTGATAAACGATTAACTTCGAAGTAATCAATTTCTGGTTCCTTATTCCATGTGCCAAAGGATATCTAACACACTATGCACATGTTGAGAGGGAGCATTTCTAAAAGATCAAATACAATTAAGGTACAAAACGATTTGATTTTATATCACAAGTACCTTGATTGATTTTTCAAAATGGGTTTCATTTGGTTTCGAGGCAAAAAAGAACTGTACCAAAAAGACCGGCCAATTTACTTTATGCATTGGAGTTATAAGAATGGGAAGGTTAGGTAGTAGTTCCCACGATCCCGCCAGAGCCGGAAGGATCTACCCATGGACAATCTATTAGTTAGTGTAGAAGTCCTTAGGTATGATAAAAAAAAATGAGAAAAGTGAGAATAAGGGAAGAGTGCCGACTGAGATAGAGCTAGAACTGGAATAAACCCAACAAGGTTCTAGTAATGAAGTCTTGATAAGCACTGAAGGGGTTGAAGAATGAAAAAGAAATGAAAAGTGAAAAGGGTGAAAAGAAATAGCCCTCCAATAATTCAACCTTAGGGCAGAATCCGGGTTCAATTCATATGCTACTGGAGGTTACTAAGGTAACGCCGGTATTGAAGACAAGACGTCATGAACCCAGTGACGTACTACACTAAAATTCCCAAGCTACTCAAGTTCTCTTAGAAGAATTTGTTTCATTCTCACGGAGAACCTACATAATCTATCGACTTTATCTTAGAGATGGTTGATGTTGAAGAAGGAGACCCTCTCCCTAGTCTCCGATTAGGAAACCAAAGTGCACAATTGAGTTTAGAGCCAAGAGATCACCAACAAATCTCATTAGGACACACAATACATGAATACTTGTTGTTTTACACAATGTGGAAAGTAAAAATATATATTGAGAGTACTACGCATTATCCTTGTGATACTTGCCAGAATATCCGAGTGATATGTTAAATATTTACAATGAAGATGGAAATTCTTCTAGAGCCAACATCAAACAAGCTCTTGGTGGGTGACATGTGAGATCTTTCCATAATATCAAGCTTGTGACAAGCTGGATAGAAAGCGATGGGCTGATTCACTCTTGAATCAACCTTGGTCGGAGATGGTTTGACGGATACCTTTGAAAAACCATTCGATGTGCTCACCAATTCTTTTCTCTAGCAAATTGAATGTGTATTAATTTTCCAAAATAAAAGGGTATTTATGATTGAAAATTGATCTTTCTTATAAAACTTTCGTCGTATTGCAAAACTCTTTCTCTTAAGCAATACATTGATTGTTTCAAATCAATTTTCATCAATCAGAGTTAATCTCAATTACCCGTTGGTTCACTCGCCGTGTTGTCTACTTTGGGGCCTCGGTTTGAAGCGACTAGATCAAGCTGAAACCCATTGTCATCAAGGAGATTCTTAGGAATTCTACGATCACATGCATTATTTATCTTACGATCAGCGAGGAAAGTGGTTCTTGCAACCGTATTCGCGACGAAGTGAACAAAGAACACTTTAGGTGTGTTTTAATGCTAGCGTTGTTTCACAGGAACATCCGGCGGTTCGGTGATCAATTTAAGAATTCAATCCATAACTATCTGGCGTACAGCAGCGTTAGGGAGTCAAAAGGAAACTTCATTTTCTTCGAGCAAGTTTTTCAACCACCAAGCAAAGCGGAACCTAATGGATTTGTAGTGTAGTATTAGGTTAAGCCCGCGGGATTGATATCGTTTTTTAGGGAATAGGAATGCTAGTGAGAAATTACTACGCTAAGGTTGGGGTTGAGGAAGATTATTTTTTTTTTACCTTTTTTATATTTTTTAGGAAATTGAAAGGAACGAATCTCGGGGTATTGGAATTGGGGGTGGTATTTCTACCGATTACTCTACTATTATCTATTCTAATTAACTAAGCTAAGGGGTAGTCTATGTCTAATTGATGTGTGCTCGTATGATGATTAAAGATGTGTTTCCTAAATGCTATTACTCCCTAGTTATCTCCTATTGATGGTTGAATTGTCACGTCCTTATTCTTAGCAGCGTTGTGTCATCTAAGATTAGTAGGGTATGCTTTCTTCCCTAACTCTTTGAGACTACTATAAGGTTACTGCCTACAAAATCTCTAGGATTCATAAACTACCTCTAAGGTTATCTTTGGATTTTTAGCCTACAACAACTCTAGGCGATTTTAAACTAATGTTCACAAAGATTACTCAAGCATTAAAACACAACGATAACCTATCGCAATCCTAGGCCAATTACAATTAAGATAAGAGACAACCAATCAATATTCAATACCTAAGTTTCATAGATCTAAGTAAACACACAAGTAAATTAGCCGGACATGGTGAACATGCAACCATACACACATACAATTGAAGACATAATTGAATCAATGAAGTAAATTACTTATCTTGTTGTAAAATAGGGTATGGGAACCCTAAGATACTGCCTAAGACAGCCAAAAATCGTTATTAGGTTTTACTCCATAAAACATCCTCTCCTAAAAGTCGAAAATTAGAATTCTATATATAGAGTTACAAGCGAGGATGGCGTCACTCTTTAAATGTGGCCATCGGATCGCCGCCATTAGGGTTTAGTCTTGACCCACGTCAACTTTGTGGCGGTGTCACCTTGTGGTTGTAGCCATAGGCTTCATCTTACGGCGCCGAATCGAATCTAGGCGTCGAGGTTGTGATGCCCTACTCTTTAAAACTGGCCCGCCATCGGTGCAAAATAGTAAATTTGCTATCGAGCCGTCACAATTTTGGAGCATGTTGCGACGGTGTAGCCCCTCTGACTGTGACGTCGTCACCTTCAATTCTAGCAGCTTGAGTGCCTCGATCTTGACTTTGGCCATTTTCTTCACATATTCACGCCTTTTCTTCTAAATAAGTGTCATTCCAGCAATTTGCCTTCAAGAGACCTAAAAAGCGAAAAGGAACGAAATTAAGCAGTAACGGATAAATAAGTTATCGATTAAGGGCTTAAATGACCCCTCAAAAGTGTACCTTTTAAATCCTTATCAAATATCCCTACACTTGGTATTTGCTTGTCCTCAAGCAAATGTGCTTTTGGGCAATTAATTTATAAGTTAGGGGACATGAAGCATTTGTTTAGAACAATTCACAACAAGTATAAGCCCCACAAAAGTCATAACAAGCACAGAAATTACATACTAGCACCTCATAAGTGGTGTTTGGATACTCTCATCTCTTGGGTGTATATGAAATATATCAAATTGGAAATGGAAGATAAACACTTATTAACCGTTTCTAGTACATAGATTACCATAGGCTTGAGACTAGATCAAACCTCCATCGCTTTGGTTTAAGCACCTAGGAAAAACTATCCAAGAGGTCTTTTAAAGGGTTGTATTAGGAAACTACGGTAGGGATACAAATGGTTTTGGTGGGATAGAAGCGATTCTTGGTGGCAAGTCAAAATCCTTATGTTACAAGCATGATAATAATGGCGTTGCTAAGCCAAGACTCGACACTCTAAAATCTAGATAACTTGAAACAAACATAAATTTAAAAATAGATGTAGGATGGTAGCCCGTATGTTTTTTTCATTTTTTTTTCATACACTTTTACTCTACCATCCTCTACGATAACATCAAAATAATAGGGATTTATAGGCACATCCCTACACTTAAGTTTTTATTACTGTAACACTAATTTGACCCGAATTGAAAAGATCAAAATACTTGGAGTACATTATTACATAAATAAAGGGAATTTGAATATAACGTTCTTTCCCGTCACTTCAAAAAATTTAACTTTTCCCATGAGTCCCAATCGTCCCAAAACTGTGTACAAAGGATATGAATCGACTTAGCAACTTATTCAAGTAACTAGATAATTGAACTAAGGGTTTAGTATGATAACAATAATGCACTAAAAGGGTGTGCATTTGGGGGTGGATTGTAAACAATGCTCTTCATTGATATTCCGGGAAACCAAAACGTCACGAGAACCGCGAAAAGGATAGGCTCTGAGGGGTTTACTAGGGGTATCGTGTACTAAAGATGAGTACAACGCAAAGGTGTGGGGAATTACTCAGTGATGTGGAAGAAGTAATTATAATACGGTTATCAAACAAGGGTTATCCTAATGCCTCTTATCATTTAGTTATTCCTAACTACACAAGTGTAGTCTCACTAGCGATCTCGGAATGCATCACAAAACAAGTTTTAGAATCTATTATACTAAGAATACTCTCGAAGCATTAAAGATGAATGCTTTAATTCCTACAAATCTAAGGGCGATCCTCACATTTTTGGCGTAGAATTTGAGTAGTAAAGGGTTTTGTGCTAGTTATATAACTTCCTATCCATAAGACGCTTTATTAAGACTAATGGCCCACTCCTACATGTCATGAAAAAATTTAAATTTGGTGCCAAAATTACCCTAACCGATATTTCTCATGGTTTATTACACAAATGATATTGGACAAGGAAAATAGTCAAGGATAAGCATAGCTTTAAAGTTCCCGTTTTATTTTCCCTCCCTACACTTAAACTGAACATTGTCCCCAATGTTCCCCGAAAGTATCAAAGTTATGATAGTGGAAGGTAATTAAAAACGAAAGAAACTAATACTCCCCTGATTAGCTTGGTAGGATCCGTGTGAAGTAGTGGTTAAATTCTTCTTCAAGAAGAATGTATGCGTGAAAATCTCCATCCAATCTTATGTATCTTCTTCTTGATAAATAAAACCTGCACACTTTAAGAAAACAAACGAAACCTTCGCGTTAAATCGGCGGTAACACTATATATGACTCTACTATACTAGGATATAATGCTTGTGGAATGGATGTTTCTGCGTGTTTTCTTGGAAAATTAAGACTGAGAAATTCAAAAATTTATAAGTAGCACCAGAAAGCGAGAAAAAAGTAAAGGCTGTTTTACGCTCCTCACGGCATACATCGGGGTTGCGATCTGGCCGTCAGTTATCTGGCTGGCACGGTCTACGATTTTTACTGGAAAAATTCGGAAAATTTATATCTTTAGAATCTGGAAAAATTTCAGCAAAACATTCATTATGACTCGATACAAGCATTTGACTCTAACAAACACACATATATATCTTTTTAATAATGTCGAATTCTCATGTTCACGTTCTTTTAAAAGCGTGTGTAATCTTTCCTACACTTATCCTTTTAAAAATACCTTTATATGTAATTAAGACGAGGTTAAAGACAAAATAAAGCATTTTCACAAATTTAAACATGAGAATAAACAATCAATAAAAAAAATATACGACACACAAACAAGCAAACAATTAAGAATGGGTTGCCTCCCACAAGCGCTTTTCTTATTTATGAGTTCTTGTAGCTAGACTAAGTCGTTCTCCCTACGGACTTCATTATCACACCTTCTTCCTCATGACGGCCTCTATTGGGGTTTTTCATTTTATAGTAATGCCCTATTATGCATCTTTCTAAGAAGTCATCTTTCCCAATCGTTCTATATTCCTCGTCCTAGTTTCAAGCAATCCTTATAGAAACCAAAAATCTTATCCATCACATAATCTACTCCCTTCTCCTTATCCTCCTCATTCCTATAATAGACCGATAGTTTAAGTTCTTTTTCATCATTGGATAATGAGGAAAATTTTTCAATCTTAAACGGTATTTGGTAAGCCATGTCATCGGTCTCATCCTTGAATCTCACTATCCCTAACGACGGATCATAAGTAATCCCGGTGTTTTCTATGAAAGGTTTTCCTAGAATAACGTGGGACAAGCTAGATCTATGTCAGTATTCAATATCATTCACAATTATGAATCCGTAGGATACGGAAATTACCCACATAAACGTGGGCAATCCCTTAACTCTACCAAGAAAATTATAACTAATCCTAGGATTATTCGGATCTTGCCTAGTTGAGATAGGCTTCTTCATTACCCAATTATAGTAGGTGCTAGTCATGATATTTATCGGGACTTGCGACATGTAGGCCTTGCCACAAAAATATGTCCTATGCAACATGGTATGTTAAGATTTCAAGGGTTCCCAAACTTGATTCTAGCCTAACATACATGTGGACGGAGGTCGCCGACTAAGTGTGGGTGGCTTAGAGTAGTTCTTCTTCCGTAGGAAACTTATTGAAATAGTCATCGCCTACTTCATCTATTTCCGTGGGTTTCATTCCTGGGGTTTCACTAACCTCAAGTACCATCTCATGGTTCGCTTAGTCATTTGTCCTATTAGGTTTCACTAAGGTGATGGTATTGACGAATTGAACGTGCTTGGCTAACTTACTTGGGTCCTTAATTTCTACACCGGAAGCTTCGGGAGTTGAGATGGTATTAACCTTCCTATCACAACTGGTCATGGCTTTCAAAAGGTTATCTGTCTTCCTATCCATCTCGGTTTGTTGTTGGTTAAAGCGGTCCGAGAGCTTAGCTATTTGAGCTTCATAGGATGTAACTAGGTGTTGCAACATCCCTTCAATGTTTTGTTGGCTAGGGCCACGAGAGGGGCCATGAGAAATCATTAGAGGTGAAGTCTTTGGTTTGTCCCCAATAGAAGTGTTTTGCAGCCTTCCATGCATCTCGGCATCATTGAAAGTCCTAGGTCCGGGTGTTGTAGGGAATCTTCCTCCCATTCCATTGGTACGCGAGGATGTGTAGTCAACGGAAGCTTGTTCGGGGTGCAAGTGCGAGTGTCATGAGGACCACTACATAGCTCACACAAGGAAGAAACTTTGTTCACTTGCGTGAAGACTGGATTTTCATAGGAGCTCATTAGAGTTTGACTTGATCTTCAAGCTCGAGCATCCTACGGTCGAAGGTTATGAGTCAATAGGCAAGGAGATTGCCTTTACGGTTTTGGGCAATCACGGGTCATTCCAACTTTCGCTTTCATAGAGAGATCCTCATTATACCCCATACTCTTCCGCGGTGAGATCACTAAGTTTACCACCGGCCGCTTGGTCGATGGATCGCTTAGTTGGGAAGTTGACATGATCATAAAAGAGTTGGACTTGAAGCCAAAGATTAATGCCGTGATGAGGACTTTGGAGTAAGTCCTTGAATCGAGTCCATGCTTTGTGAGAAAGATTCACCTTGATGTTGTTGAACACCAAGACTTCCCAGCTAGTAGTTCTCCCGTGGGAAAATTGGGCAAGGAAACGAGTGGTGAGATATCATCCCAACTTGAGATGGAGCCGCGGGAAGTCGCTCCGCCAATTACTAGCTTGGTCCCGAGAGAATTAAGAGAGCAGCACCTCTGAGTAGTAGCATCGAGGTCGATGGAATTCACTATTTTAAGGAAATCCTTAAGATGCTGATTAGATTTTCGAATGAAGTCCATGGAATGCACATCCGTTTTGCACCAACCGATAGTTTCGATCGAAGGGCCGTAGCTTGGGCTTGGCCGAAGCTCAATGGTGTTCCTATAGCCTAGGTTATGGCTTGGTCTCGAGTATTCACCAAGAGTACGCCTTTGGTGGTCATTGGTGGTGGGTTGATGAGTGGTGGTTGATTATCACCTTCCATGATGAAAAGTGATAGGATTACTAACAAAGGTCACTAAGCAGGGGGAAGACTACGAGGAAGCTAAAAATGAGAAAAAGCTTACTTGATAGGAATCGCTAAACCAAACGAGATGATTCCTAACTAGCTATTCTATTCCCCGACAGCCGGGCGCCTAAAATCCTGATACGCTGCATACAACGCTGTTCGGGGTCAAAGAAACTTCCTTTTCTTCAAGCAAGTTTTTCAACCACCTAGTCAGTGAACCTAATCGTTGTAGTATTAGGGTAAACCTCAGGATTGATATCGTTCTCTAGGGGAATAGGAATGCTAGTGATAAATTACTACACTAAGGTTGGGGTTGAGGAAGACTATTTTATCTTTTTTATATTTTGGAAGATTGAGGTACGAATCTCGGGAGTATTGGATTTGGGGGTGGTATTTCTACTCAGATTACTCTACTAATATCTATTCTATTTAACTAAGCTAAGGGTAGTCTATGTCTAATGGTGTGATCGTATGATGATTAAAGATGTGTTTACCTAGATTCTATTCTCCTAGTTATCTCCTTTGGTGGTTGGGTTGTAATTGTCCTTCCTTATTCCAACGTTGTGTCTTCTAAGGTCATAGGGTATGATTTCTTCCCTAACTCTTTGAGACTACCTTAAGGTTATTGCCTACGAAATCTCTGGGATTTATAACCTAACTCTAGGTTTATCTTTGGGTTTTAGCTACAACAACTCTAAAGCGATTATATACTAATGTTGCCAAGATTACTCAAGCATTAAAACACAACGCGATGATCTATCGCATGATCCTAGGCCATTTACAAATAAGATAAAGAACCAACCAATCAATATTCAATACCTAGGTTTCATAGATATAAGCAAACACACAAGTAAATTAGCGAACATGGTGACATACAACCACACTACAATTGAAGACATAAATTGAATCAATGAAAATTACTTATCTTGTTGTAAATAGGGTATGAGAACCCTAAGATCTTGCCCAAGTCGGCCAAAACCGTTTATTAGGTTTTACTCGCGAAACTACCTCTCCTAAAGTCTAAAATTTGATTCTATATATTGAGTTACTGGGCGAATACACTCTTTTGTCGCGAAATCGGATTACCGCCATTAGGGTTTCGTCTTAACGTCAACTTTGTGACGGCGTCACCTTGTGGTTTGCTGACGTCGGCCCTAAATGACCCGCGTGAATCTGAATCTTGATGCGTCTCGAGTTGTGGCGCCACTCTTTAAAAACTTTGGCGGCGGTCGGTACCAAATCTGGAAGCCAACTACTGGGCGTCGAATTTTGGAGCATGGCTGCGCCGGCGTCATCCCTCTGTACGTGATACGTCACCTAATTCCGGCGGCTTGGTGCCCGATCTTGACTTTGGCATTTTCTTCACATATTCGCCCTTTCCGGTCCAAATAAGTGATTCTTACAACGGTGCCTGAGGCCTAAAAAGTGAAGAGCGAGGTAGCATTAGCGGATATAAAAAGTGGTCGATTAAGGGCTTAAATGACCCCTCAAAAGTGTACCTTTTAAATCCTTATCATTCACCACATGCTCACATATCACACTCATGTTCAAAGAAATCATAACAAGTGCGCATCTCAAATGTTTTACTCTGATATCATCATGATGCTTTTGCTTTCACTCTGATACCATCATGCATGCATTCGTTAATGAAGATATCATGATCCAACGAACTTCGTAACTCGGTGAAAGATGTCATGATCCAATAATCTGAGCATGTGATTGGCCATCGAAAAAAACTCATGAAGGCAACACACAAAGGATGAGTCAAGAGATTTACTGATATGATCTCTAATAAGGCTCAAAGAATAACCAATGCATGGATGGGTTAAGGACCTCAACTTAAGTTCAAGCATCGCGAATATGAATAATCAAATATTACGACTACGCAAAAGAACTTAATCAAGAATCCAGAACACACAAAATAATATCATTTTATGTGAGGTGACCTCGCGGTGGAGATTGTTGGGATTTAGAAAATCCGGTAGTTAATTCGGTCACCTCAGTATATGTTATCATTAAAGCTCCTAGTCGTAGTAGTTTAGTTATCATTAGTAGTTAATTCACGTAACACGTGGAGGGCGGGGCCAGTCTTTACACTATATGCGATCCGGCCGTAGGTGGCGTATATTTGTAAAAGCTATAAATGCCTCTATCCTCTCTAGGTAGAGGGTTGAGACTCATAATACATTTTTCTTTCTCTTACTTGAAGTTCCCATTTCTCTCCACTCTCTCTAGCTGTCATCTCATTCGAATCCTTGTTATTGTGTATGTGTGTTTATGAAAACCAATATGTTACAAAAAGAAATACTGAAAAAGTTAAACGGGGACTATAAATTTGGGACGAAGGGAGTAGTTAGTTTTGTTTATCGTTAGTGTTGTTCATCAGTTCATCAACAATAATAATGAATTGTTGAACAAAGCTAACTGATGAACAATTATGAACAACATGTAGATTGATGTTGTCTTATTCATCATTAAGCATTCCTAACAATGTTCATTGTAATATATGTTGTTCATAAACCATGTTTTTCATCATCAAATATGACTAAAACGTCATATTTAATGTGTGATATCTCACTCATATGACATCGGATTTGGGTGACTCAAAAACTCGAGTAAAGATTGACATAAAGTCTATAACTATTATGTTTTACATTTTTTCTAATTTGAATTTAATTGGTCAAAATTATGGTTATAAACGCAATAAAACGCAATGCCACATTTTTGTACAAAATTAACAAATTAGAAAAAAACATCGCTTTTTGAATCTTATATTAATAGACTGATTAATGGTACGTTTTTGTACAGAAATTAGTACATTTAACTCAATTTTATCATTAAAAATCTAAGCTAGACATTTCATTTAATACAATATATGCAACATATATAACGAAATGTCATCTTCAACGGGTGATATCTCATTCATATGACATCGGATTTGAGTAATTCACAAACCTATGTAAAGAGTGAACCAAAATCTATAACTTTAATATTTTAAGTTATTTTCTTTTTATTTATTTTTTATTTTTATTTTATTTATTTTAAAAAAAAACTTAAGGGTGGCCTAATGGCAAAAAGGCTTGTGACTATCACTCTAAATTATGCGAGGTCTCAAGTTTAATTACTGCTAGGTGCAAACAACTTTGAAATGGTCACGCCAACCTCCAGAAAAGGGATAGCTTTACCTGGTTTTAGTATGTGTGGCGGTGAGTTCAAACCCCTTGGATTAGTCGACGAAAAGGTCTGAAACCATGGTTACCCAAAATTTATTTTTTTAAGTTTTTCACGATTCAACATTTATGAAGGTAAAAAATAGAGTTAAAAATGATAAAAAAAAAACCAATTTGATATGTGAAAGAAAATATCAAAATTTTTAACAAAATTTATACTAAATTAATGACGATTAAATTTTTGAAACTATGACGAAATCAGTTTTTTCTAAAAGTTTGTCATTTAAAAGTTATTTGCGTTTGAAGCTCGAGTGAAAAGAAAAAAATAAATAAAACGACCAAATTGCCCTTTGATCGAAAATAATAGAAAAAATGAAGGGTTTTGACTAGATTTCATCCAACGGTAGTGATTGTTTTCTAGACTTTGTAAAAAGTACTCACTTTGCAATGGAGCGCCAACATTCTACACAAACTCTTTAGTTTATCTATTTTAAAGTACAACCTATTCTAAAGTACAAATTTGTATGATTCAAATTGATTGTCTCTATTTACTTAGAGGCTCAGGTACCATAACTGTGAGTGTTCGTTGTGCCTGGCCGATTCGTTGGCGTGTTATGGTATCGATCTTCGGAAATTAAACAACATTATGCATCAAGTTATCCAGCACTGACAACTTGCGTTTATTATTATTATTATTATTATTATTATTATTATTATTATTATTATTATTTGAGTTTTAAATGGTTTTGTGGTGTGTGTATGTGTCGATTATGGGGATTTTGTGTGTGTGTGTGTGTCGAGAGGAAGAAGAAAGCAAAGATCGTGTGTGTTCAGGTGTGTGTGGGTATTAATTGGAAATTTGTAGTTTAGTCTACTTTTTGGTGTTACGATGTTATGACGGGTTACGTTCTTACCTTAGAGGTAATACAAGAAGATTTTTATTTTATTTATTTATTTATTTTATTTTTATTTTAATTTTGTGTTTTGTGAAAAAATACAAGATAATAAAAACTTAAGAAAGTGTGAAATTTTTATCACATAAAGCTTCTTTCAGATGAAAATAATTTTGGTTACCATCATATTTAACCCAAAACTTTTCTAAGTTTATGATCAAAATATAAAGGTCGTGCCAAATGAGTTTAAGTCCAAATATTTACGGTTAATCAAGATAATAGATTTTGTTTTCTTATGTTCCAAACCGAACCATAATCACCATCACATTACAATACAATGAATTAGATTATAAAGCAAAATCCATTTTACTTAAAAACTTTCAAAATGAGGAAAATAAATCTACCAAAATATTCTAACTTAATGCAATCTGTTTTTAAATTAAATAGTTAATCAGAATTTAATCTAAAACGTCATTCATCTTCCTTTATTCAACCACTTCTTCCCTTATTTTTCATTACCAGGAAATTGTTCGATGTGTTGACTTTCTCTTGTAATCGATCGGGTCCTACTTAAATATTTTACGCTTACCACATTCCATGCATGCATACTTTAGAAGCGTTTATAAATAATACTCGTAGTCTACTACCAAGCAAAGCATTAAGGACATAGTTTATTGCATGTTTTTGGTTTTAGCTGTAAAACGGTTTTTCGTATGGTGATGTTAAACAATGTGAAAGTTATTGAAATAACTGAGAGTGACAAAGTTTGTTGATTAAAGTGTAATTAACTATTTAAATAAGTAATAAATTACATTGTTTTTTTATAAGTAAGAATATTTTTGTAAATCCACGTTCTTATTTTGAAGGTACAATAGACTTGTAAGTGCGTCAATAGTGTGTGAGATTTATCAGGTCCAATTTCATCTTGTTGCAAACAACTTTGAAGTGATAATGTTAACCTTTTAAAATAAGAAAGTTTCACTCGATTTGAGTATGTTTGATAATTAGTTCAAAGCATGTTAACTATTGGGTCAAAAGGTTAGAAACCGTAACTAAGAATATAGTAAAAATAAAAAATCCAATAGATAGAGGAGGCATTATAATATAAACTATAAAGCAATTTTGGAGTTGTTTGCCGGCCTATATAGTACTCTTGTCATGTAGTGAAAGAAGAAGCATTTTCATAGAATACGTAAATGCTCTTTTGGCTACTACTCTATCCGTAAACTCCTTATATAACCAAACAACTTTCTGCTTCTCATTGCAACTTCTTGCCAGTATTTAAATAAAGTAGTACGCATATGACTTGCATTTCAAAGAAAATAATATGTCTATAAGTTATGTCATGTTTTAAAAATTAGCACCGTATTAATGAATAATAGTACTGTATCTAACATATAACGAGACACTTTGACTGAGGACTTTAATGAATTCAATCAGAAAGCTAAGTATACCGCTAGCAAAAAATAAAATAAAATCCCAGATTAGAAATCTATGACATAATTAGTTAAGTTCATAAAATAAAAACCATTTATTTAAATACTTGTAAAACAGTTTCAAAGGAATATTTCACGACCACGAGCACAACAATTTAGATCGGATGGAATAGAAATGTTTGTTTGCTTTAATGCGGACAGAAACATGTACTACATGATTTTTATTTGTATGTCTCCTCTAGCATTGTAGGTTAAGTAATATATCGACGTCCAATAGTAAACTATGTTCATAGTTTTTAGAGTAAACTACATCGTTGGTCATTAATCTTGTACACACGCATCAGGTTAAACTAAAACTAAGCATTTTTATCGTCGGTAGTCCAAGCGATGTTTTTATAGTCTAAGCTGTTGGAAATGTATATATTTACAAACATGTGAATGTCCGGATTCGAACTCGTGACCACGGGATTGCACACATTAGCGAATGAGAATTAAAGTTAATAATTAATGTTTATGTTTACAATTAATTATTGCACATTAAGTCTGGTTAACGATCGTTAAGTATTTACGGAACGATATTGCTTATTGGATTAAATGAAAGACTAATTAGGAAAACTTGGAAAAAGTTTATGATTCCCTTTGGGCTTTGCATAGAGCCGGCCATAGAGCCTTTCAAGGCTAGTCATAAAAGCTTGTTCCCAAGTTTCCCTCTTAGTATATAAAGGGGTTAGGTTACAGGGTTTCATACACTTGTGCATTGAATTAACCCTAGATCTCATCATCTCCTCTCTGATATATTAGGCGGAACACCCCATTTGTAAAAGGGAGTTTGCTTTCGTTTTCCTTAACGAGGACTTGTGTTAGATCATTAAGCTTGATTCGTTGGTTAATTCGTGTGTGAAGCGTGGTTGTAGACATTATTCTTACATCAATTAGTACTTCTTTGTTTTGCTTTCTTCAGGGATCGGGAATTAAGCAAGTGGTACGTTCTATACTTCAGTTAATTAATTTATTTGTTATGATCTTTAAGTCTTCCGCTGTGTACTCTTGATGGCTTTATGTTTTTGTGTATTTTATATATCATAAACTTCTACATTGGCATCACGACCTTGTATAACAAGTAATTAATCTTGAAACACATAATTAAATAAACATGAATGTGTTATTATTTGTATGCTTAGATCTAGGGTTTGCAAAACCTAAACCCTAATTTTAGGGGGGGCGTTTGATTTTGGTGCCCTAATTAGGGTTTTGTAAACTATTGGATTAATTGGATTAGAAACCCTAAGATGCATGCAACTTTATGTGTATATCTTACTTTGATTTAATTGCATTAATTGTTAAGTGTAATTTTATGTCCATGATAATAATCTGCATGTTTTATCATGGATCTCTTTTATTGTATATGCTTTCTAGTTTAAGTGATATACATTAAATATGATAGATCTAAAATTGGGAAGACCTCAATAATTATTAATTTAATCAATTATGTGCTTTATATGGTATGTATTTTTTGACTTGCTTGATCAATGAATCGATGCATGGTTCACCTTGTACATAGATAAACTGGGTGAAAGTACTTAATAAAATATATGCATATTGACAAATCTAGAATTGGTTATTAATAGGATTTATCAAACCGTTTTGCATGTGCTATTTGATATGCACTTGACTTTTTGTTATGCATTCATTGTTTATTGTTTTTATTTTATAAATACTTGCTTGTTTGTTTTTGTAACAAGGGTATTTTAAAGAAAAATAAAGCGGCCTAAACAATGGTGAAACATGTATTTTTAAGCATAGTAATCATATCGTTTATTGATTGATGACTTTCGCA
The DNA here is from genome assembly GCA_910596185.1 of Chrysanthemum makinoi. NCBI lineage: Eukaryota > Viridiplantae > Streptophyta > Magnoliopsida > Asterales > Asteraceae > Chrysanthemum > Chrysanthemum makinoi. The sequence goes on from OU343220.1 coordinate 16,664,876, forward strand.
CAAATGGTCTTGAACGCTCACCCATGAGAATGACTATAAAAGGGTTAATTAAGAAGTGCATGCAGTCACACTGAAAGAATGTCTAAGGTTGTGCTTTAGCGCGTACCTAGTCCTCTGCCCTCTGTAAGTTCAAGTGGAGCTACTTAGTAAGCCATTAAATGTGCAAGCTCATCTTAAGGGCGAATTAGTTTTAATTCCATGCGCCACTTCGGTGGTAATTATCCGAAACACTAAGTGTTTACACTTATGCCAAAGTACGGTATAATGGATGATAATTAACACTAAATTCCTTGATTGGTGAACCAATACCTCAATTAAAGTTTGATGATGAAAAGCATACATTAAAACAAGATATAAATGTTTTAATAAAAACTATGCTACAAAGATGAATGCATGACATCTTCGTACATATTTGATTTAACATCAAAACTATTACCCTTTAATTTAAGTTATATACCCATCCAGCAACGGAAACACCTAAGATTACTTTCTATTTGCGTGAGCACGTGACTTAGATCTTAATCGAAGGGTAAAATGTCCCGATGTCGTGAGAAGCGGGCATGGATTTTTGCAGTTTCTTAGTTGAACACTTAATTGAGTTAAGCAGTGGGCTGGAAACTCAAGGCATAAGATGGGATAAAACATGTTTACATGGCGATTGATATTGGCTATATATAAATCCCATAAATCTAGGAAACGGTGATATTGGCAATTGAGCAAATGCTCTACCATTTTGTATAAGGTTCATTACTAGGTCAAACTGCGTAATGAAATTATGACAATTTGGATCCTAGTTTTTCAATAAATATTAATTGGTTATATGAATATATAACCTTGGGTATTTAATTGTTTTTGAAAGGAAAATCAAAAAAATACTAATTATGGTTTTTGAACTTTTTCTGTAGATGGCTCAACCTGAAAACACTATGAGCTTAAAGAGTTCCGCTTTCAAAGATATGATTGGAAGGGACAAGCTGACTGGCCCTAATTTCAATGTTATCGTTCCTTAGGATCATCCTTCGTGTTGCCAAAGGGTTGAAATTTACTACAACTGCTGATGCTCCTCCCAACCGGCATTTGCTCTTGAACAAGAGGCATATCGTGTTGAATATGAAAGCTTCAATTATGTGGTGTCTAATGCTTTGGGGATGTCGCTCAATTGCAAAACAATTTGAGCACTATCCGCCTATGAGCATGCTAGATTAACTCAAACGTATGTTTGAGAAGCCACCTCTGGTGAACTATATGAACTTATTGAAAAGTTCATAGCTGCAGGCAGAGGTTGGAAAATCTGTCTCCGACCACGTCCTTGAGATGAAAACATCACTTGGATCAATTGGAGCTCGGCTGTGGTTACTCGAATGATGTATGTGTCGCCTCATCAATCACTCCACTTATCAGGATCGATTTGGTGATTTTGTCCAATTTTAACATGCATTGCCCACGGGAAAGCGATGAATGAGTTACATGCAATGCTTGTAGACTTCGAAAGAGTGCCAAAGAAGCTCCTACACCTTTGTACTTCATATCTGAGTGGTGGTAGGGTGAATAAGCCAAGCAGGCTAAGAAAGGGAAAGGAAAAGGAAAGGGGAAGCAAGTTGTCATCCCACTAGCCTAGAAGAACCCTACAAAGAAAAAGGAGAATCTAAGTTTAACTTGCCACCTTGCAACTCACCAGCCATGGAAGCGTATCCAGTTTATCTGAATGAGTGTCTTCAGAATAAAAATAAGATGGTGCCTAGCTCATCAGGTATTTTTATGTTTGAATTATTTTCTTTTCCTCATAAGCCAAATTCCTGGATCGTGATACGGGATGGTATCCATCATGTAATACAGTAGGGACTTAGAGGGCAAAAGAAGCTGACACTGTGGAGAAAGATACTTTATGCGTTGGAAATGGAAGCGTCATTTGTCGAAACCATAGGGACTTTTTGATTTAGTGTTGCCTTGAACTTAATTTTAGAACTAATAATTGTCATTATGCACCCTCCATTGTTAGGGTGTTTATTCAGTTTTCTTTGTTAAAAGATATTGGTTTTGTTATACTTTTACAAGTTATGGAATTTAGTTTCTTTAAATAATGTTTTTTCTTAATGCAATTCTATTCTTGGTGTGTTTGAAATTGATATGGATGGTTGTATATCCATGGAAATAATTAGTTGTATAGCATTAACAATAAGAAGAGCAAGTTGTTGTGACTCTTCTTATCTTTGGCATTAATCGCCTTGCCCATATTGGCAAGAAGCGCATGGAAATTGCGGCCACGATGGGCTTTACAAGCGGTCATGATGAATCATTTGACAAATCGAGTCTTGCATAGCTGGGAAGATGACAAGAAACCTTTTCACCACAAGTGGAAAGGGCTTACTGATCTACTTGGATTGATACACAGCGATGTGTGTGGTCATAGACATGTGTCAAAGCGGTGCTTCCTACTTCTTAACCTTTACGGATGATTTCGGTCGTTATGGTTATGTTTATTTACTTAAACATAAACATGAAGTCTTTGAAACATTTAAGGTTTTCAAAGTGAAGTAAATTACAACTCGGTAAGAAGATTAAAGCTCTTCGATCCGATAGAGGTGGTGAGTATATATAAGTCAGAGTTCAAAGATTACTTAGAGTGTGGAATTATCCGACCTTCGCATCTCCTTATACTCCACAACAAAATGGTGTATCTGAAAGGAGAAATCGTACCGCTTGACATAGTACGATCAATGTTTGAACTTACGACTCTTCCTTTTACTTTTGGGATTATGCCCTTGAAACTGCTATTCGCATTTTGAATATGGTTCCAACAAGGAAGGTTGTTAAAACTCCATATGAAATATGGACTGGAAAGCTCCAACTTTTCTTACTTAAAGTGCTGGGGATGTGGCGTTTGTTAAAGCGTGACACACACGTAATCTCCAAGCCAATCATTAAGTGTATCTTTGTAGGATACCCTAAGAAAACTATGGGTTACTACTTTTACTACCCAGCTGAGAATAAAGTCATTGTGGCTAGGTATGGAGGTTTCCTTGAAAGGAATCTCATATCTCAAGAACTTCAGGTGGGTAGTACTGATCGGAATATGATCAAGAAGATACAACACCTTACGAAAATACTAGCAACTTCAAGAAGAAGGGCAGAAGCTTAGGTGCTCCTCCTGAAGTTGTTCCCATTAGTAGGTCGAAGGACATAAGTGCGACGTCTATGTCTTAACGTGATATGGAGAAAATATGGTTTGGGATCTTAATGAACACTGCCAACTATAAAATTTTGCCATGGTCACGAAAAGGATAAATGGCGATTGCTATGAATGGAAATGCAATCGAAGATAATGATGTCGGATTGAAGTTGACCTTCCTCCCAATGCTAAAGTCGTTGGAAGTAAGTGGATCTTGAAGCTGACATGGATGGCAGTAACACACCTCTAGGAGGCTCGTCTATGGCTAAAGGTTTTAATCAAACCTATGGCATTGACTCACGAGGAGACTTTCTCTCACAGCGGACATAAGAGCTATTAGGATTCTAATAGCTATAGGCATATGACTATGAGATTTGGCAAATGGATGTCAAACCACTTTTGAATGGCCCGTCTAGATGAAGACATCTATATTTTGGCCCAGGAAGGGTTTGTGAATCCATTGTTTCCTAACCGTGTATGCAAGCTTAAGAGGTCCATTTATGGACTGAAGCAAGCATCAAGGCTATGGAATAAAAGATTGATGGGAAATCAAAGTTTTGTTTACTCAAATCTTGATAAAACCATGTTATATCACAAAGCTAGTTAGATCATGTTTTTCTTCCATTCGTATGTCGACATATTAATCATAAAATCATACCAAGTCTAAATGATGTGAAAGCCTATCTTGGTAAATGTTTTTCGATGAAGGACTTGGAAGCGGCATACATCCTTGGAATCAAGATGGGATAGTCAAGGTGGCTAATGGTTTAAGCAGTGCTTACATTGACAAAATATTGAAGAGATTCAATATGCAAAAAGAGGATTTTTGCCAATGCCAAGTAAAATCATGGTTTACGCAGTAAGGCGTGCTTCAACACTCTGCGGGGGTGGCGTATGAAGTTTCCTTATGCTTCGCGTAGGATCTATCATGTACGTGCGATGCACAAGGCTTTGTGGCGTTTAAAACTTGACCGGTCGGTATCAAGCAGAATCCGGGTGAAATTCCTGGGCTGCATTAAACATATTCTTAAGTACCTTAGGGCTACAAAGATATGTTCATAGTGTATGGGGAAATCGAAGCGAGCAACATTCTGAGTTACTATGATGCATCTGGAAGTGTGACAAAGATGATCTACGAAGTCTCAAGCGGGTTACATTTTGTCATCAATGGAGTCTTGTGGATTGGAAAAGTAAGAAAGCAGACAACACTTGCGATGTCGCTGAAGAAGTGAGTACATATAGCGTCAAACGCCATGCCATGTTATTTTGGATAAGGAAGTTTGTTTAGGGCTTGGTGTTATGCCGTGATTGAAAATCCTATTAAAGTATATTGTGACAATTCAATTTTGCAATTACGCCCATGAACACAGGTCATGAAGGGCACGGACACTATCTAGACAATATCATATGTTTTGAGGCAATTCGAGATAGGTGAAATTGAGTTGCTCAAGTTCACCAGGATGATAACCTATGATCCATTATGAGGCCTTGCACGGTGAAAACTTAATCATTTTGTGCGATAAGTTTGGACTTAGGTTTAGCTAGTAGTTTCATGCCCATCTGTGACCGTATTTAGACAAAAGGATATTGTAAACATTATTATTGAAATGAACAAAAGTATTTTGTAATGTTTTATTATTATTTATTATGATGTTGTCCTATATTTGCATGTTTAAATCCTTGAATTACTTAAGTTATTCTAAATGAGTGTTGTCAATCAATAACACAGGAATGATATTGGATTAAGACAAATCGTGGTATTGGTTAGAATACTGAAATATATTGAGTCATTAGCATGACTAATTTGGATATTTAAGTAGAATTGAATATAGGACTTATCCCATGGATGGTATGTGTGATTTATAAGGGTTGTTTTTAGAAGTGTTGAGAAATTTATGAATCATGCTTGAGGAGTCAAATGGGATTTGTTTCTTCCAATTTATTTTGAAGTATATCTTCTTTGGTACTTAGTAGGATTGTTAAGATGTTTGTATGGCCATACCCAGGTCTTCGTTGAGAAAATTGGTAATCTTAATAAATCATATAAAGATACAAATAGAATAGTTAATTAAGAAATGAGTAAGATCCATATTCTTATTAACATGGTATTAGAAACAAAGGATGAATATGATGATGAATCATCAAACTTGGTTTTCTCGAGAAAACCATACGAGTTATACGGGGGCATTGGCGTGTTGCTAGGCGGCTAACCAATGTCATTTCGTTTGTAAACATATCCAGAGGTAGGACATTGTAAATGTATATATTTAAACATGAATGTCCGGATTCGAACTCGTGACCACGGGATTGCACACATTAGCGAATGAGAATTAAAGTTAATAATTATTGTTTATGTTTACGATTAAAATTGCATTTGTCCGTTAACAATCGTTAAGTATTTAACGGAAAAAATGACTAACGACCATTAAATGAAAAGAGAAAGGACTGAGAAATGACTTGGAAAAGTTATGAATCCCTTTGGGCTTTGCGTGGCAGAGCCATAGGGGGCGCCAAGGCCTAATTCATAAACTTGTTCAAAGTTTCCCTACTAGTATATAAAAGAGGGTTAGGTTCTAGGGTTTCAATGTGCATTGCTGAACCTAGATCTCTCCTCTCTCTCTCTAGTCATATTGGCCGAACACCCCATTTGTAAGGAGTTTGGTTCGTTTTTTCAAACTTGGACTTGTGTTAGATCTAGCAATCGCTTGATTCGTTGGTTTACTCGTGTGTACAAGAGCATTGTAAGACATTATTCTTACATCAATTAGTACTTCTTTGTTTTGCTCGCTCAGGATGCGAAATTCGCAAGAGAATGCGTTACGCATACTTCAGTTAATTAATTTATTTGTTATGATCTTTAAGTCTTCCGTTGTGTACTCTTGATGTCTTTATGTTTTATTGTATTTTATATATCATAAACTCTACATAAACAAGTCCCTTATTTGATTGTCAAAGTCAGCGTAACTTTTTTACGGTTTGTACATAGAAATTCTAGTAGAATTTTACAATTATAACATGCCTTAGTTAAAGCTCGTTCAAGAAGGTCGTCTTATGCTTTGCAGATGAAGGATTGATAGTAGAATTGACGAAATGAACGACAAGGCTTGGAAGAAACATTGATTTTGGAAAAGATATTTTGGCGATGAGCGTAATCTATCAGGGACAACGGCGATTAAACATACATCAACGATTGAATTCTTTTGTTCATCTTTGTTCGTATGTCTATGTCATGCAAACACAATTTTTGGAGGGAATGTTTATTTGGTAGAATTTTGGATCGTTTATATTCTTTTTATTTGTTCTGCTCTTTTGTTATGGTTTAAATGTCATATTTCATGGAATTTCTGCCGCATGTACTTGTAAAGCATCTTTTGTTTCAAGGTTATATTGAGGTAAGAAGAACAAATGGATACTCTTTTTATTTTACTCAAGTGTAAACTGACAGAAATATAGATAAAGGATCAAAGGCAACAAAAATCAAGTATTTATTGATATTTCTTACTTGCATCAATATATCCAAAGACTCTTGATCTACACTTTCATATTTATCAATAATTACAACCACAAATCAATCCATATGCTTTAAAAAGAAAAATAATATATATATATATATATATATATATATATATATATATATATATATATATATACATTTGTTTGGGTATATATCAATCCAATACCATTATACCAAGGCCTTGATTACTCAACTGTAAGCGACTCAAAGTGGTGTGGTGTTGGCTAATGGAATCATCAAGTGAAATATAAGTGAGAAATATAAAAATCCATTAAGAACGCTATTAGAAAATCATATTTTATTGCCAAAGCCTACTCGATTTTGCAGAATCCTAGTGAAGAGCTTCAAGATCATACTACTTTAAGAATTTACTCTAGTTCTTACTACTTTAAGATCATACTAGTTATAAAGCATTTAGACACTCCTCACATTTAAGTTTTAAAACTTTTTATAATAGATTTCAAGTAAATACAAGTCAAAAAACATAATTTACAACTATGTAAAGCATAAATCAAACTACAAAAACCTTTATTTAACTACACTTTAGTATCATAATTTCGCATTTACAGTACAACCTTTATAAATTCATAATGTTGGGATCGAGATATTTTATTAATTTAAGGAGATATTATTATATCGATAAATTAATTATTTATTAATTTAAAAAAGTCTTGCGTATGGCGTTTAAATTTCGAAGTTCAATATACTAGTTACAATGTATACTAGTTAAAGATGAAAAATAAATCACAAAAACAGTTTCATTTACATTTTATAAGTGCATTCACAATTAATTAAATTTGTTAAATTCATGTTTTTAATATGTAAAAAGTTAGTTTTGGATTGGGACAGAAGTTTCAATTACGTATAAACGTAATTAGTGGCTGATATAATACAAGTTTTAATTACATATGATTTTATTTATATATGAGATTTTGAAGTAATTATTATTTATAGTTTGGGATGAATATATATATATATATATATATATATATATATATATATATATATATATATATACACACACATATATATATATATATATATATATATACATATATATATATATATATACATATGTATATATATATATACTACATTTGGGTTTCAAAAGTTATTATCTTTTATTTTATCGATTGAGTACATTACATGGCAGATCCGGTTGGGACTGAACAAATTATTAATTTTATCGAGGTTATTAATTTATCGAGTATTAATTTATGGAGGTTTTATTGTATCAATATATATAATTATATAAGCTAAATGTACAAATATTTGAGCACAGTAAAAAAGCATAATTTACATGTATTTGAAGCACAAATAAAACTTAAAAACATTTATTAACACATACAATTAATACACATTTTAATTCTCTTAATCAAAATATCAACTATTTTACCATGTATAATACTAATTAAACTAATAGCAAGTAGAATCAAATGGCCCAAACAAAAATATTATTTGTTAGCCAAAAAATTTAGTCAGATGAATAATGGCCGCATGGCGGGTACCACACCGTAAAACAAACATCAAATTTTTTTATCTATACTTTTTTTAAAATTTAAAACTTAAATTAATGTAGTTTGCCTAAATTACTTCTAAGTATCTTTTAAACTTGTCAGCTTTTAAAAACTTGACATCTTAATTTATGTCATTTCTTGATCAATTCTAAACTTGTCAAATTTTTAAAAATGCACACTATATTAATTTTATAAAGACAGCTTTGTATTTTCAGGTACCTTTAGCGCAACTATGATATATTGAGCATATACATTAGCCAATGTACACTCATTAGATACAACAAAATAGATCTATTTAATGATATACCTTAACCGAAAGCTTTTTTGGACCGGTATCTATAACAGGCTGCGCAAGCGGGAAAATATGACGGACAATACCATTACCACATGGATCACGTTCACCAAGATCAATAGTTGTATCAGATACTCTCCGCATCCGCAGATGATTTCATAAACATTAAATGCATAAAAAAATGATTCAGTTACCTAACGCTGCATACTCAATACAGCTTTTTACACAGATCATGTTATCAGACAACGGTTAAAAAAACACATAAGTTTTAAGTAGGTTTAACTAATTGTCTCAATAATAGATATCAGGTGCTAAGGCGTCTCAATTAACTTATATTGCAAACCTAAACGTCCAATAGAATTTTAAAAACCTCTTCAAACTTATCAACCTGAGTCTATGTATTTCCCGCTCATAAAACAAATTATACTAATCTAAATACCTCCTTAATTATGTGGTAATAATGCGTGTTCAGGGTACGTATCAAGTAACTTTAATAACTTCATAAAAATTAACAACAATGATATAAAACCAAAACCAAACTATAAACATAAGGAATGTAAACTGAACTCACAAATTTGGTTATAGCAATCATATGCACCCTCTTTGCTTTAGGAAATTCAGAATAACTGATAAGTATTCAAATGCATTCCAATTCCCCCAATGTGTTGTCTATATCACCTTTGCCAATTTCCATTTCCTCTAACTCAAAGCGGAAAGAAGAGAAACATGACTGCTGAAGAGACACCCTAAGAATGAACACGTTGATACATAAATGTGGCTTTTCATTCCCTACTCCACATTTCTCTGCCAAATGCTCTGCTTGACTCGACATCAAATGGAGCAAACCAAACTCGAGTGGGGAACTAGGGTCATTCATCTGATGCCTTGATACACAAACATCAAATACAAATAAAGTTTTGTCAATAAAATGCACGGCAAGTTTAATATATAAAAATAGAGTCATCTTGTTGGAATCACTCCTAAACTAGAATTCAAGTGTTAGTAATTAATATGTAATAGTTAGCTTAATTATGGCTTTTATGATAGTAATCAAGGCTAGCTCATGGAAAGCCCATGAGGCTTCTGCAAGCCCAATAAGGAAAGGAAGGAAACTTGCATGTTGCCCTAGTTCCTTCCTATAAATACCATGTATGAACTCTCATTTGAGGGTTGGTTGTTCATCTTATCTCAATACCTATGCATAAACTTTTCTCATTTCATTTGTGTATTGTGTTTGTTGTTCAAGATCTATCTCTTACTCACCATTTCCTGTGATGCTTATTATTTACAAATATGGGAACCTAACAGTGGTATCAATGGCCAAATAGTTGGGTGACGATTTTGCTTTTTGATTTAAGTGGTCTACAGTAACTCTACGGTTTTCAAAACTTTCATACATAAAAAGCTTTGATTTTTTTCACTTTAAAATTTAAGATTCTTGTACTTTGGTTATTTGGTGATAAAGTTTGGTTTTTGGCAAAAATTTTCAAACTTTACGTGTATTTCCTTAGTTTTAAGCTTGGTTTCATACGTGTGGATATTTCTCGTGCCAAGGTGTTTAAATTTTGGATCATAAGTTTCTTTTGGTGTTATTTTGGTGATATTGAAGTCTCATCACAAAAATCGGGTTTAGCACTTTTCCAGAAATCTCAATTTTGGCGAAACTCACGTAACAAAACCCTAGTTGTTAAAGCGTAAGCTTTCATGAGTTGATCTTGATGTTCTTGGTTTACTCGGTGTTAGTTTTTAGATTGCTTGCGAAAACGCTGACTTTGGATATCTTTACAGGAATAAGTGTAAAAAGTTTTTGGGCAAAACCCTAGTTTTTTCACGCCTAAAGCAATAACTTAGAATAATACCAGCCCAAATGATTGCTAGCATTAGCAATCTTACGCCTAAATATTTCACTCTTCAAGCTTTTTGTTTTACTTCAGCTAAGGTTCTGCAAAAAGCCTTCAAAGTAAGCTAATCACCCGCTTGCATAAAAAGGATTTAATGATTTCACTTCAAGGTTTTCTTTTATAAAGCATTTTCTATGCTTGGATTCAACACCAACTTTCGTTTCTCACGACACAAAGATCATTTTAGCTTCGAGTTTCAAGAAATCTCAACAAACCATATACGCTACTTATAGGTATTATAACCTTTAAACTTAGCAATGCTGGTCCTTAACAACAACAATTCGATCTACAACAACGGTTATGTGTTCAACAACAGCATTTTAAACCAGGAGCATTCAACCTAGGTTCAACCAAATCTAGTCTTCCAGTACAGGCCTTTTGTTCAGTGCAATCGAGCATCCATCCAGAATAGAATGGGGTTTTGTGTGAAGCTTTAGTCAGCAACAATCCATTCATGAGGATCACTTGATTAGCCGCCAATGCCAAACTTCCAAAGAGCCGCATGATCAAATGGGTGATTAGGTTCTTTAAGATTTTGTGTCTAAGAATCCATGGAAAGTTCTTAAAGAAGATCAAATCCTGAAGGTCCATTTCAGATGCCCTACTTTAAATAGTTTACCGAGTCCAGTGCTAAAATCACAAGAGTGATATGCCGCGTTGCAAGTCTTAGTGACCTGGCGATGAACTCTACATTTGAAGCCGATGAACTTAGCGTACAATGCATCCTTTTAAGTTACTTGATCAAGTCCTTGGTGGTGATATAAAGGCACTTCTAAAACAATGGAACATATACTTCTGTGAGTAGACTCAATCGAGGACATGGAATCCAAAATACTTTGACATGAACATTTTCGCAGTTAGACCGGAGACATTGAGGTGTCTTATCAATCATCGATTCTCGGACATCATCAATGACTTGGACAAACAACATTATTATGCCAAGAATTGTCAACACTAAATTCCTAAGTAGTCTTAATTCGATTAGGAAAAGTATAGTCATCTTTCCATCAGTGAAGCAGTAAATCTTTAATGTACTACATACCAGTTGGTATACAGCTTATTTGAAGCCCTCTAAAGAAGTTGACAAAGAAAGGGTTATCCGGTGGACAAAGCATTTCACCTTACTTCGGATAATCAACAATTAGCTTTGTGGGATCAAGCTTGTTATCCTCAATTCGGACCTTACAAAATTGCGTGCAAGTCCTCCTGACCGCTCTTCGACCAAGCGCAGCAATCACACCATATGATCCATCAAAACAGCCAATCTCAAAACTTCGATTGGTTCCGCATGTTCATACAACAACGCAATTGATCAAGCACTTTGGGTGCATCAATGAAGATCTGAAGCTTCGATGCGAAACTGCAACAAGGGTTTTGTCATGATTGCTGGGAAACATTCTGCGTCTCTAACAAATCCACAGTAGCGTGCGTACCCTCTCATACAACACGAATAATGGTACATTGTTAATAATGGGCGATGTTGAAGTTGAGAATCATGGTAATGTTCGTCGGATAGAAGCAGTCCAAGGGTTTTAATCAATAAGGAAGGGTAACATGGATTTAACCACACAGCAAGGGGCTCAAGTGGTTGTGACGATGTAATGCTTTCGAATGGGGTTAATGGTGCCGTTATTTATAAGCTGTAATGAAGGGTCATCTAGCTAATGCATGCCTTTGAATCCGAGGACAAGGCGGCGCTTATCACAAGAGCTTTACTCTTGGCTCTCAAGGATGAAGCTGGTGGAACTCTTACCAACAAAGGAACAGCTTTATAGCGATCTGGTGCCGGTGATGATATGTAGGACTTGTTGAGGCTAATCACATTTGTGATGTTAATAGCAAACATGCAAGAACTCACCATAGGAGTGACATAAGGCCGGTGTATGACCAGCGGCGGCTTATCTGGTATAGGATCAAACCATATTCATTGCGATATGTTAGCTCATACTATATCTATATCCGGCGAGGATCAGATGTTCAACATGTGAAGTCTACATATCATTCCGATGATAATCGATAGATCAAGTAGTTATATTTGGCGATCAAGATGACCTTATGGTTTACCATTGATAATCAGAAGTTGACTCGAGTGGTTATACGAGGATCGACTAATGATCATGTTGAGACTCGCGTTTGAACAAAAGGCGGTACCTCGTCACGACTCATGACCTTACTTGGGCCAAGAATAATAAGGCATACAGGAACCTCAATAAGCAATTAAAGGATAAAAATGCCTGAGTAACGAGGATATTGAGATAGCAAAAAGACAAATCAGCGTTTTTTAAACTCAAAGCGTGAACAAGGTTTTGAAGTCACTTTTGCTAATCTTACAAATGAAAAAAATATTAAAGCAGCTGTCTGTGGTCAATCTAGAATGCTGACATGTCTCAAATATAACCTGAAACCGTCATAACCTATAACTACTTCTACTTGCGGAATGCAAAGGCAAGGTTGGGCGTTGTTAACATCCAGCAGGTTCTCCGAGTACAAAAAGCATTCAAGCGAATAGATGATATCTTGAAAATTGTTGACTTACAAAACAAATGAAGTTTAAAAGCTTTGTTTTATAAACATGGTGAATCAATCACAACGATTCAAAACTTTACTTTCAAACCAAATCCAGCGGATATGGACTTGAATCTAGCGATTACAAACCTAAGTTTTCAAAGCGAGCATTCCAAGCCAAATCAGAGACTTTACGGTCGCGAGAACATAGAATTAGATGATTCCATTATGATGTTGTTGAATCAATTATCAGAGATGTGAATCACGGCGAAGTAGGTCAAAATTGGGAAAATATTTAGCATAACAACCATTTAGCTGGCCAAAAGCCCGTTACTTTCGTCATTCAACGGGATTTTCTAACACCTTAGGTTATACACCTCTTGTAGGTCTTCTAGTGAGGTGTAGTGAAATTACGCACGTTAATGAACCTTTACCTTCCCTTTCAGTGAAATGAAAGCCATTAGCGAACAATATAAAGATCATAAAATAGTTTTGGTATTCTTATCGGACATCAAACTTTTTAGCGTGAAATTGAAATCAATTGAGGCAAAAGTTGAACGTTTGATAATGCTTCAAGCGAGTGCCAAAGAATATTTTGGAAAGGACTTTTATGTCCTAAATTTGAAAAAGCGTACTATATTTGGGCGGGGATTTACAGGAATGGACTTATGAAAAAGAGTTCGAACAAGCATTTATCTATTTCAAATACTAAGCGTAAAAAGAAAATGTTGAAAGATGTTGATCATTCTTGGAAGATGTTATACGTCTTTGATATCCATAATGTTGTGTTACTTGAATTACATTTGCATATACATTTGATTATATATCTGGCGTTACATTTGAAAAAGTTTTGAGATCTTTGATAATGTGTACAACTCAGTCTAAAAATTTGAAAATGGCGATTGTTAAACGAGCTTTCCAAGTACAAAGAAAAAATCGTCTTCAATGGTGTAAAGGGTATTACACTCGTGAGCTTTGCAACATGGCTCGACTACCGGTTGCATACCAAACTCTTGATCCAAAAATTGAGCATTTGGATGATGATAATGTCTTTTGAAATGTAAGTCTCAAAATATGAACAAGAACTTTCAAAAGTTAAAAGTCACGTAGTATATATGATTCACTCAAAAATACTTTCGTGCTAAAAGCGTCAAAAGACCTTGATGATCATGTTGATTACACAAAGATGTTGCGATGAAATAATTCTCCTTTCGTTAAGAAAATACTAGATTCGTACACGAAATCCATGACCTACAAGCGAGTTGGTGAAACTTAAACAGATAGGGATAGTAACCTTTGTAGTAGCGCACCTACACGATTTAAAATGACTCTAGTTTACATCTAATGACAAAACACAAGAAACTAAATGTGCTCCCCTCTACTAAAAGGATTAGTTGCCTCTTTACCGCGCACTTCTGATTTAGGAACAATACAAGGAAGAATAGGAGATTCGCGGCGTAAGAAGAACAATAAAAATAAGAGTAGAAAGAACACCCTAAGGACTTTTAGATAAAGCTCGGTTGCCCCACTTTGGATATTGCATGACAAATAACAATGAACAAAGTGATGTAACGAATGCTAAATCTTTAAGTACTCTTAATGTTTTATTTAGCAGAGCCTTTTGTGTTGGTTGTAGTAAGAAGCATGTGCTACGGTTTGTCACTTATTAGATGTGTTGCTAAGGCTATCTTGAATGCGTAGCGAATTAAAAAGAAAAAGGCTACCTCTGATGTTATCTAAATCTTGAGTTCCCACATCTACTTCTATTCCATACTTAATGCATGTATCCGGGTGACACTGAATCATCTCTAGATTTGTTGTCGCGAGGATATTTCCGGTACGGCGAGCAATCTCAAGCTGTTGTTAACTTCTATTTGAAGTTCATTGGCATTACCGGGTTTCAGGGAATGATCCGCCGCGGCTATCATGGGCTGCGGAGACGTAAAGGCAACGTGAAATTAGCGGGGTTTTATTATGTTGGAAGGCCTCGGTCCGTCTAACTGCTCTTGGTGGGTTACGTGATGGAGATTTTGAAGTTGCTTTTAGGGAGAAAACTTGTTTCATTAAGTGATCTACAGGAAGCGATCTTATGTCACGGTAGCGCATCAAGTCTCTACACCTATCTCAATGCAAAGTATACAGATTGCTTCATCTCTATATACCTTTCTAAGGCTACATCTACAAAATCCTAGCTATAGCACTAGTCTCTCACGTTTTAAACTTTAAAGCCATAACCAAATCTTACTGCGATAAAAAACTTGTTGAAGTCTCCCAAGATTTTCATTATTCTAAGATCACTACCCCTTCGGCTTGTGAACAAGGAAAAAGCACTCACTCACGCTTTTCCTTAAGGTGGAACCATGACTCCGCATGTTGCTTCATACTTTCTTCACATGGATTTGTTGTGGCGTCTTGGCGTCTGGAGCGATTAATGGCCCTTATCTTGGTAATTGTGAAGATGACTACTCAAGATGGACTTGGGTTTATTTTCTTGAAGTAAAGATCAAACTCATGAGGATGATCATCACCTTTCTCCGAAATTCAGTTCATCTCAGAACCGCAGTCAGGACAAGTGAGGCAGTGAAAGGCTGAATTTGTGAATCAAGCTCTTGGTGCATTTATGAAAGTAGGAATTGAGCATCAAACATCTATTACTTCGTGCAGGCTCGCCGGAGTTTGTTGAAAGGCAACCTTGCGTCAGGTTAGTGGAAAACAGGGCAATGTTAATTAATGCTAAACTTCTTGATTACTTGTGGGGTAAGGTATGGCGCATGCTACTTTCAGAAGCGCTCAGTTACTAAGCCCTGTAAAACACCTTATGAGCTTATCCTGGCTAGGGCAGATAAACACTTTCATGTCTTTGGATCCCTTGCTATCCGAGATATTGTCGTGATGACTTTGGTAGCTCGAAGACCAAAAGCCCGACATTTGATGCTGGCGGTTATTTTGAAACTCTAAGGGTTTGGGATGCGGAATCATCGTACAAAGGAGATTATGGAAAGCGTTATGTCGCATTTCGATGAGCTTTGAAATGGCCATCGGCGAGGCTTGGAACCGGTCACGCCGATTAAACTTCCCTCAAACCCCATCATCCAATTGAACCTGGTTTACAACTAACTTCGGCGTCAAATGGAACGGCTATTTCTCCTCGTTTAGTGATGATATTGATGGGCATTCCACGGGTGTATCCAATGTTTATTTGCTCAACTTGACCGTCCAATACACGATACACTGCTACAACAACGTGGGATCGATAATATTTATTGTGTTGGTAGTTGGTGGTCTTGGATGATCAAAGTACATGTTGCCATATTTAGAGAGAGAGAGAGGGAGTGTTATTCTTGCTAGAGACTTGGTATACAAAGTATGGAATGTTGATTGAAAAAGCTGCCTTTCAAGATGAAGGAATTATTTTATTACACAATACGGACCTCTATTGGCACGTGGATGGGGCATATAGTGAGTAAAGACCGATCCTTCCTCCACGATTGTTGCACTACACTATACTATGCGACTAATAAATAAACTGCTAAATAAGCGTAACTAAGAAAAGCGGAAGTCTGAGCTAACTTAAGCTAGATAACATTTGGGGTGACAGCTTTCTATGGAACTTTCTGAATTTAACAATCTCTCCCACTCAAGGGAGGTCACCCCCATGTTTTACATTTGAATCTAGCATTCTATTTTATCTTTGTTCTTGAGCTTCGTAGACTTCATTCTACAAATTCATAGATCTTTGTATACGTAGTTATCTTGAAAGTCAAGATGCTGTACTTTAGTGGAAACCTTTAAGCTGATCCCACATCTTTGATGATCTTGAGCTTTTCGGCGAGATCATCATTGAAATAAATCTCTGGTCATCCGCAGTTGTGTTTCCATCATGATGTTGTGACTTTGGACCCGACATGCTCACACTTTTGAATCATGACATCTTTCCATCGGAGTAGCGGAAGCCTTCTTTGGTTCATGATATTTCTTGTGGCGAAGCATAGTATGAAATATCAAAGCGAGGTTATGTAGATATGCATAGGTCACAGTTGTTCAATTAAGTGTGGATCGCGTGAGCATTTTCTGGATTGACTCCACTTCCTAACGTCGGACAACCATGGTGTGCGCCTAGCGATTAGCAACTAAATCGCCCGCGAAAGTGTCTTTGTCACTTCGTTTGAATTGAAACACGCGGCCCCGGTTCCCACGTTGATCGATTATAAATCTTTGCTTTTGTGATCGGTAGGATTCCTAAATAAATCTCCTTGGCGAGGGGGTTTGGTACACTCTGGCGTTCTCAAACGGGCGTCTCGAAGCCTTATGGAGTAGTGAACCCGGCAATTGAGATTTCTTGATTGATAGAAAATGATTTGAAAACAATCGCATACTACTTGAAGAAAGAGTTTTGAAATCACGGCGGTTTATAGAAAGTCATTTCATAAGTTAAATACTTTTGTATTTAACAGAGTACACATTCGGCGTGTAGAAAAGAAGATTTTTATCGAACGGTTTTAAAGTATTTTCAGAGATACTTTGTGTTTGAAATGTGAATACATTTGGCGTGCTTGCAGAGAAAAGAAGGTTTGCACATGAATGGTTTTCCCAAAGTATTGATCAATTCAATCTGGACCGGAGTTGATTCCTTTGGTGAACGGCTGTCGTTTCATCGGTTCGCGGCGAAGAATGAAGAGAATCTCAACGCCCTACCAGAGCTTGTTTGAATTTTGGCTCTAGAAGGCTTTCCATCTTCATGCATTGAATATTGTCTCACATATCACACCGGATGTTTACTGCAAAGCACCACTTGAAGATATCAAATTAGGACTCATAAAATATATTCTTACGCCGCATTGTGTGAAACGAAGTCTTTATTGCGTTTTTGTCTGACAGAATGTTGTGGATGATAATTGTCGCATCTAAGATGTGTTGCACATTTGGTCCTCGCTATGCGGGCCTTAGAGAGGTTCTCCTTCTTCAATATCAACAATCTTTAAGAGAAAGTCGATAGATAATGTCGGTTCCCCGTGAGAATGAAACAAACCCTTTTAAAAAGAACTTGGTAACTTCAGGAAGGTTGAGTCTTGATGCGTCCTTGGGTCATGACGTCTTGTCTTCAATACCCGGTGTTACCTTAAGTAACCACCAGGTATATATATGTATTTGAACACAATGGTGTGCGCTAAGGTTTTGAATGAATTATTGGAGGCTATTTATTTTCACCCCGCTTTCTCATTTCATTTTCTTTTCATTTCACTTCACGCCTGCTTGCAGAGACTTCATTACTAGAACCTTGTTGGGTTTTATTCTAGTGCCAGCTCTGTCTCTGTCCGCACTCTTTTATATCCTCATTTTCTCCTTTTTAATCCATACCTCAGGACTCTACACTATCTAGTGGGATTGTCCTGGAGCGATCCCTCAGATTCTGGCGGATCGTGGGAACAAATACCTAACCTCACCATCCTTATAACTCCATACATAAAAGTAAAATAAGGTGGTCTTTTTGGTAGTTTCAAAATTCTTGAAACCAATTGAAAAAATCATTTGGAAAAACAATCAGGTGCTTTGATCTGAGATGAAAGCATTTTTGTACCTTAATAGTTTTGATCATTTAGAAAACCTCCCCCTCAACATGTGCATATGATCTTGAAATTGTTTAGCACATGGAGGCAAGAGTTCTTTGAAATATTTCTTTGAAATAATTTCTTGATCACAATTTCCTTAGAAAAAGCCATTTGATTTTCTTTGGTAAATTCTCCCCCTCAATATGTGCATAGGATATTTGAAATCATTTTATCACATAGAGGCAAGAGTTCATTTGAAGCACATTTACGATCACATAAGCCATTAAGAAACCATTCGCTCCCCCTCAATATGTGCATCAATAAATGAAAGAGTTTGGCACATATTAGAGAGAACTTGCACATTAAATCAAAACGATCATCTTATATCAAGTTTCATTATTAAATCACAAATTCTCCCCCGATCAAAAATATCAAACCCTTTGAGATTTTGGATCTTAAGTGATTTAATCGGGTTTGGAAAACATGGGAGAATATGTGGCAGGTAAATATATCTTGTTTTTGGATAAATCCTCCTCCTCAACATGTGCATTGTGTATTTGAAATCGTTTGGCACATGGAGGCAGGAGTGCCTATAAAGGACTAAAACCAATTCCATTTAAACGAATTTGAGATTTAAATCACGATCTCTACCCCGATCAAAAATTTCAAACCTTTTTGAGATTTGTGATCCCAATAGATTTAAATCATTTAAAAGATTTTGGGGAAAGACGTGGCATGATTTACTTTTGAAAAATGACAGATAAGGACTACTTTAAGACGTTAAAGATTGTTAGTGTCAGGTATGATAGTTTTTAAGAGATCTTTAAGTAAAACAAAACAATTTCACAATCAAACAAGAACAGAAAAAATTTCAATTTGAAAGACCTTGATTCTAAAGAAAAAATCATACCATGACATAACATTAAATCTTTAGATCACCACTTATTATTGTACAAGACGGAACTTTTGTGAAGAAACATCGTTTGAAAATATTTTATTTAAATCACTCTCCCCCTCATCCATGGACAGAAGTCAATATTGAGTGACTTAGGTTTTGATAGCATGAAGTCCGATGATTTTCAAAAATTAGTCCAATATATTTTCAAAACAATATTTTCCATTTTCAAAACAATTTAATCAAATTATTCAAAATTTGTTTAAAAATGGTATCATGCAACATACATTAGGTGGTTGAGAAGCTTCGCGTTGTTGCTTTAGGGTTTGGAAGAAAACCGTCTGTGATGCGAGAGAGACTTCTTCTTACGTTGCATTTTGAATGCCAACTGAGGTCAAATTAAGCTCTGTTTCTTCAATCACTTAGAAGAAAACCATCTGCTGATGCCGTGAGACCTCTTACGTTGCATTTATGCCAACTCTCCATAGAAGTCCAAATAAAGCTTCGTTTCGCATTTGTCAACCCAAGATATAGTTACCCTTTCCTTTCGGCATCCAATCATCTTCAATTGTGGGATCCGGATCAGGAACATTCTTATAACCAATATACCTGCATACGTTAGTGAACACACATACCGATATATGGTGGTCGACATCACCCAAACAACAATCGACTAATAAGATTCAATGCAACATATCAATCAGATCATTTAAATGTATGGGAATAATGTATTCATCAAACTCTAATCATCTAATCCTAGCAATCATATCCTAAATTCCTAGTCCTTCGACACAGGCAAATATCATTTTTAATTAAGCACGTAGGATAATTAAGAAAGCTCGTTAGATGATATAGATTTGAAAAAATTATCCCCCTCAATCAATACTCATTCTAAAAAGTTTAAAAGCGCTGAAGTCATTGATTGAGTTTTCAATTTATACGAAAACTCTGAAACTGATTGATTTAATAGCAACTCATTTTCCACCAATTTTGTTAAAGACAAATATTTTTCTGAAGAATTTTAGACGGAAAAATATTTGAGTAGGAACAGCAGTCCTTCAACATACTTTCCTCATTTTGTTTTAGGATAAGTGCACGAAATATTTGAAAATTGTTTAGCGCAACACTTTCCTTTCATGAAGAGCGGGTTGCTATCTGAAATAATAGCAAACCATAGTTTCAAGCACGAGTTACAGTCTGAAATGACTGCAAGCCATTATTTGAAGCCCGGGTTACAGTCTGAAATAACTGTAAGCCATAGTTTAAGTACGGGTCACAGTCTGAAGTAACTGCAAGCCATATTTTGAGACATGTTTTGAAAAGAAATATTTACACCTCCTGCGAACTCATCTATGGTCCCGTGCCAGTATTGAATGACATTTCTAAGACCGTAGATGTGATCGATACCGAAGACATGTCATGTGAAAACATTTTTTGGTATTTTGAAATTTTCTGATTTTTATGGGTTTTTTGAAGGTTTTATATTTTTCTATTTTCTTTTTGTTGGTTTTCTATTTTTGTATTTGGTTTTTAATAAATATATACAAAGATAGAGTAGATGATATAATTTAAGAGGATGATGATATGAGTACCGAGATACGGATATCGAGCAGCACGTCGTAGAAGATAGGAATTCGTCATTCTCTTAAAACTTCCACCAACAAGCTTTAGGCTCCAGAATAGAAGATAGAACAAGAAGCCTTTGAGACAGAGGAGACTTTGGCAGCTTCTCCCAAAACCGAAAATCCATTAGATGAGCAGATTCGAAGCTCTATTTCAAGCTTACCTTAGCCAGGTGCACATAGACGCACACCATTATCACAAATCCGCTGTCTTTCATGAACGATAATCAAGATTCCGTTCGAGGTATATACCATCCCAGAGAAGA
>OU343220.1:16686205-16875143 GCA_910596185.1 Chrysanthemum makinoi
TTTGGGAGGAGAGAGAATAGAAGGTTTGATACCTTAAGAGGGACTAAACTTGTCAATTCTCAAAGTTTAGGGAAGGGTGGATGAAACTATCATAAGGACCTAAATTGTAATTTTTGTTAATCTTGAATAGATTACCCGTTCGGGGCTTATTTGGACCAGTAAAAGGTTGATTCAATGCCGGAATAACGCCATCAGACTTAGAATAAGAATTCTGATAAAAATGACAGTAAATACGCCTGCATTATCTCGAAGTAAAAGAAAGGGTCAAATCTATTCGTCGTTTCTTCGAATAAAACGCATCAGGAAAATTACGGGTTGTCACATATTCTGATTCTTCAAGTCGTGATACCGAAGGTGATTTTCGATGCCAATTATAGTAAATGACACCCATGAAACCATAATAGTTACCTTTTTCGGTCATGTGTGATTGAGATATTGAAGTCTATTGTTATTATCGATTAACATGTTTGGTTTGAGATACGATAGATAGTATTTTATGTCTTATATATTCGGAATTGATCGAGATATTTTAGTCACATATATCATCATTGCTCAAGCAAACATCAATTTTGAAAACTAAGTAATTAAGTACGAAATATGAAAAATAACTTACTAAAATAGTGTTCACTTTAATAATAGGTAATAAGTCAAAATAATGTGAATAAAAGTCACAAAAATAGTACCATCTTCAAAAACATTATGTAAATTTACTTTTTTTTCTGTATAAAGTTCAATAAAATGGTACATAGTTTACCAAAATGGTATAAAGTTCGTCAATTTGCATACATGCATAAAACTTTCATTAATTTCGCTATAATGGTATATAATTTGCTTAAATGGTGTAACGCATATAAAACGGCTAGTAAATTCAATAAAAGAGGGTAGAATATTAGTTTTACGATGTGTTCATAAAATTAAAATATATCATGTTATTTGAAGAAATAACTTAGTATAATTGACTTTAAACATCTTAGAATATGTTGCTTAAATATTTAAATTTGATGAGCTAGAGAAATATACAATGATACACTCCTAGATAACTAAGTCTCTTTATATCTTATCTACTAAAATATTCGGTGTCAAAATTGCATGTAAGTCATCATGATTAATGAGGGTAGTGTTGGGGAACTTCTCTAGACGCCTAAACAAACCCGAACTCAATGCAGTCATCAATGGGTAATTTGTAAAGGTTTTTCAGTTAATCGGCTAAGTAAGTCTGCGCATTATTGTGCAATTACAGTGCATGCATTGGAATTTTAGAAGTCCACATTAATTGTACAACATTAATCATACATAATTACATCATAATCCCAGGATGGGTCGGATGTGTATAAATATTGTGTTCATATCCAAGGTTCTAGGCATCCCCACCTCCATTTGCTCCTCTTTGTAGTTTAATCGGATCTAAAAATATGTCAAACATGTCCAGCCAGCAAGCTAATGGTAAGGCCATTAGGCCAAACATGCCAATTGAGGGCAAGAAGGAGCTTTTTCTTGATGAATTGCAAGTTGGTTTATCTGGAACTATTTTAGTGATGTTGTATAGAAAATGGGATGTCAATGCTAAAAGGCCACGTTATTTGAGTACGGATTTCATTGTGTTTGATAGCAAGGCCGCCTTTGTTTTCCTGCAAATTATGAAAATTGTTAGGCTTAAATATACTTTTGACAATTATGATTCACTAAATATCTTTTTCCTTTTGCAGGGTAATATTATTCATTGCACCTCTAAAGTTGCGGTTTCTCATAATTTTGTAGGCAAGTTACACAATGGCATGATTTACTCCATAAAAGATTTTACCATAATACAAAATAAGGAAGAGTATAGGGTAATCAAAGATGGTCAGTACATGGTTGAATTTGATGGTTCCACAACGGTAAGGAAATCTGTTAGCAAGTCAGATGGTTTTGTCAGACATCCATTTCAATTGGTCCCTTTTGAGAGCATTGAAGCAACAAACAATAAATTTCTAATTGGTAAATACATTTTCCTAGAATATTTACTTTTGATATTGACATTAAACAAACTATTCTTACTATGGTAGACTGTATAGATGTTTAGGTTACATCAGCAACGTTGGCAGGTTAACTTATCAGAAAACAGGTTCTAGAAATCTTGATTTCTATATTGCCAATCAAAGGTATGTTTAATTGTGTATTGTTGGTACAACTACTCAAATATGCCTAACCACATGTTTTTCATTGTGTTCCATCACCAGTGGACAGTCAATTAGGGTGACCCTATGGGGGGCCTTTACGATGTGTTGGTTGAGAAAAAAGCGAAACATACAGGATTATGTTTTGTGATCCTGACTCCGGTCAATGCTAAACACTACAATAGTAATTGTCCATCCCACCTAATGTTTTATAATGTTTAAACCATACAAGAATTGAATTGGTATTTGTATTTACCTCTCAGATAAACTCTATTTGTCGAGTAGTTCTTCTACACAGATCCTCAAAGACGATGACATTCCAGACCTTCGAGAATTCAAAGGAGGCGTTAGGTATGCACAGTTGCATTTTTCATGCAAATTTAATAATATGTCACATGTTCTTGATTATCATTAATGGTGTATGCAGTGTTATGAATCCAAGGAAGGAAGCCATACCTGTTAATTACTCTGTTCCAAAGCCAGGGACACTCGAGAATGTGTTGATGTGGTCAAGGAATATGAGAAACGATGTAGTTATCTTTCATTCTCATACTTAGTGAATATAGTTATTGTCATACTTCTTCTATTAATATCATTTTCCCTAGGACATCAACCTTCCATTGCAAGGTAAGGATCAATAATGTAATAACCAGGAAGGGGTGGAATTATCCATCATGCGGGGGTGAGAAATGCAAAAAAGGCTTGACCAGGAAAAATGGCCAATTTTTGGTGTGGCGCTCACTTGTCGAGCCCACCGATTACCCCGTTATAAGGTTGTGCAAGTTTTATGTTTGTGAAAACAATACCGTAGTAACAGAATAAATGAATTAATTCTGACCTTTTCACATGTAATACGAACGTGCGGTATAGGTTAAACTTGGTATCTCGGTGAGGCAGACAAACGGTTGTTGTCCTCTTTGACGAGACGACATGAATTGGTTAAGCATCCAGCGGATTCACTCTTTGGAATGAGAGGATGAGTACATTAATATTGACCCATATAAATTCAATTATTTTGTCCAACCTATTCTTCTCTTTGTAGGATTCAGATGATCAAGCTATGCTTCCACGTGCCATTGCCAATATTGTGGGTACTATACACACGTTGGAGATAAAGAGCCATACTTACTACGAACATGGTAGCTACGAGAGCTTTACATGTTCTGGGATTTGCAAGGACCACAATACTGCTGAAAGTGCAACCTCCACCACAATGGAAGACAACTCTCCAGTGGAAACTCCTACCCCGACATTGGTTTCTGAAAACAACAAAAAAGAGTAAGGCAACTAATCTCCTGTTAATTTTTGATAACGCTACACGCGTCGTTCGGGGTCAAAGGAACTTCCTTTTCGTCGAGCAAGTTTTTCAACACCCTAGGCGGTGAACCTAATCGTTGTAGTGTAGTATTAGGGTAAGCCACGGGTATTGATATCGTTCTCTAGGGGAATAGGAATGCTAGTGAGAAGTTACTACGCTAAGGTTGGGGTTGAGGAAGATTATTTTTTATATTTTTATGTTTTTAGAAATTGGAAGGTCTGAATCTGGGGTTTGGATTTGGGGGGTTGGTATTTCTAACGATTACTCTACTTATCTAATTATCTAATCTAAGGTGTATGTAGTCTATGTCTAATTATTGTGTGCTCGTATGATAGTTTAAAGATGTGTTCACTTAGGTTTTATTACTCCTAAATTATCTCCTATTGATGGTTGAATTGTCCGTCCTTATTAATCGCTTTGTGTGTCTAAAGTCGTAGGGTATGCGTTTGTCCCTAACTCTTTGAACTTACCAAAGGGTCTCGTCTACAAAAACCTCTAGGAATTCTAAACTCTAACTCTAAGGCCCTCTTTGGATGGTTTAGCCTACAACTGCTCTAAGTGTTATAGTCTAAGGTTCACAACGATTAATCAAGCATTACTTACACAACGAATGACCTATCGCATTACTAGATCATTAACAATTAAGATAAGAGACAACCAATCAATATTCAATAATTAAATTTCATATTCCCTAAGCAAACACAAAAGTAAATTAACCGGACATGGAGAACATGCAAGCATACACACAAATAATTGAAGACATAATTGAATTAATGAAGTAAAACACTTATCTTGATGTAATTAGGGTCTGGAACCCTAAAATACTGTACAAGACAGCCTTGGTTCGGTTTAGGTTTTTACTCCAAAGACTACACTCTAAACGAAAAATTGATTCTATATATAATATTACAATGGCGACGCGCATGATTTGTGGCTTTGGTGATTATTACATCGTCATGGGGTTTCGTCTTGGCGCATTAGTCTTGCGGCGGCGTCACCTTGTGCTTGTGGCCGTGCGGATCAAATCTAGGCGTCGAGTGCGGCCTACTCTTTTAAGCGACGAATCACTTGAAAATAAGAAATTTGGTTCTTGGCCGTCACGAAGTGCTCCGACCGTCGCAGTTACTTGATGGTAGTCCCACTTGTATTTCAGCAGACTTGAGTTCTCCGATTCTTGACTTTGGCCATTTTCTTCGTATATCTGCGCCTTTTCGTCCAAATAAGTGTCATTACAGCAATTTGCCTTCAAGAGACCTAAAAGGTGAAAAGGAACGATATTAAGTAATAATGGATACAAAAGTGATCAAATAAGGGCTTAAAAGACCCTAAAAAGGTACATTTAAAAACCTTATCAAATATCCCTACACTTGGTATTTGCCTTGTTAAGCAAATGTGCTTTTAGCCAATTAATTTATAAATTAGGGGTCATGAAGCATTGGTTTAAAATAGTCCACAACACATATAAGCCCTTAAAAGTCATAACAAGCCGGAAATTACATCTAGCACCTCACATGGGGTGTTTGGATACTCACATCTCTCGGTGTATATGAAATATAACAAGTTGGAAATGGAAGATAAACACTCATTAACGGTCCTAGTACATAGATTACCATAGGCTTGAGAATAGATCAAACCTCCATCGCTTTGGCGTAAGCACCTAGGAAAGACTATCAAAGAGGTCTTTAAAGGGTTGTAATGTTAGGCTTACGGTAGGGAAACAAAGGGTTTGGTGGGATAGACTATTTAGTGGTGGCAAGTCAAAAATCTACATGTTACAAGCATACGAAGAATGGCGTTGCTAAGCCAAGACTCGACACTCTAAACTCTAGATAACTAAAACAAACAAACATAAATTTAAAGATAGATGTAGGATGGTAGCCCGTATGTATGTTTTTTTAATTTTTATTCATTTTTTTAACACTCTATTTTTTTTCTTTTCTCTTTTTCTATTTTTTTTCGATTTATTTATTTATTTTATTTTTTATTTATTATTATTATTTTTTTTTACAGTTTTACTCTACCATCCTCTACGGTAACATCAAAATGATAGGGATTTATAGGCACATCCCTACACTTGATTTTTTATTACTCTAACACTAATTTCCAGAATTGAAAAGATCAAAACACTTGGGGTACGTTATTACGCAAATAGGGGAATTTAACGTTCCCTTCCAGTCATTTTATAAGCTTTAACTTTTCCCATGAGTCCCAATCGTCCCAAAACTGTGTACAAAGGATGTGACTCGACTTAGCAACTCATGCAAGCAACTAGATATTTGAACTAAGGGTTTGGGGTGATAACAATAATGCATTAAAAGTGAGTGCATACAAGGTAGGCTAAGGCGATTTGGGTGTATGTTTGGGGGTGGGGTGTAAACAATGCTCTTCATTGATATTCCGGAAGACCGAAACATCACGAGAACCGCGAAAAGGATAGGCTCTGAGAGGTTAACTAGGGGTATCGTGTACTAAAATGAGTACAAAGGTGTAGGGGAATTAATCAACCGATGTGGAAGAAGTAATTATATTACGGGTATCAAACAAGGGTTGTCCTAATGCCTCTTATTATTTAGTTATTCCTAACTACACAAGTGTAGTCTTACTAGCGATCTCGGGATGCATCACAAAACAAGTTCTAGAATCTATTATACTACCGGTTCACACTCTAAGCATTAAATATGAATGCTTTAATTCCTACTAATCTAAGGGTGATCCTCACATTTTGGGTGGAATTTGGGTGGTAAAAGGTTTTTGTGCTAGTCATATAACTTCCTATCCGTGAGACTCTTTTGTTAAGACTAATGGCCCACTCCTATATGTCATGAAAATTTTTAAATTTGGTGCCAAAATTACCCTAACCGACATTTTCTCATGGTTTATTACACAATTACAATTGGGCAAAGCAAATAGTCAAGGATAAGCATAGTTTCAAAGTTCCCGTTTTGTTTTCCCTCCCTACACTTAAACTGAACATTGTCCCCAATATTCCCCGAAAGTATCAAAGTTATGATAATGGAAGGTAATTAAAATGAAAGAAACTAATACTCCCCTGATTAGCTCGGTAGGATCCGTGTGTGAAGTAGTGGTTAAATCCTTTCCAAGAAAAATGTATGCGTGAAAAGCTCCTTAAAATCTTTTGTTTCTTCTTGGATAAATAAAACATGCACACTTGAAGAAAACAAACGAAACCTTCGCGTAAAATCGGTGGTAATAATATATATAAGACTCTACTAAACTAGGATATAATGCTTGTGGAATGGATGTTTACGAATTTCGGAAAATTAAGACTGGAAAATTCCAAAAATTTATAAGTAGCTCAAAAAACGAGAAAAAAGTAATCTGTTGTTTTTACTCCTTCTGACGTAGTGATGTTGCGATCGGCCCGTCGAGTTATCCTGACAAAAAGCGGTGCGATTTTCTGAAAAAATTCTGGAAAATTTACATCTTTAGAATCTGGAAAACTTTCTGCAAAACATCCATTATGACTCGATACAAGCATTTGAATCGAACAAACACACATATATATCTTTTAATTAATTGCTATTCTCATGTTTCGTTTCTTTTGAAAACGTGTGTAATCCTCCCTACACTTATCATTTATGTAAAATACCTTTATATGCAATTAAGAGCGAGGTTAAAACAAAATAAAGCATTTTTACAAATTTAAATATGAGAATAAGCAATCAATAAAAGATATATGACACTAACAAGCAAACAATTAAGCATGGGTTGCCTCGCTTTTCTTTATTTATGAGTCTTGTAGCTAGACTCCGTGAGTGCCTACGTTGTCTCGTTTTAGATTCTCAATGAGAATTCTATCATGTTGACAAAATTTTCATTGACTCTATATCTAGGCAGGGGTCAAGCAATCCTTATAATAAAGCCTATTTCTTTCCCACATAAATTTATAACCTTTTTCAACATCGTCCTTGCTTTTGTCCTCAAAAGCTTTGATGTTGTCTCGTTCAAAAATGGGTAGATGGCCATATTCTTTTTTTTTCCAAGGCATCCTATGAGTGATCTCATTGGTTCCATCCTTAAACCTAACCATTCCATCATACTTGTTATGGCTCATCTTAGATGTTTCAACAAGCGGTTTTCTAGCACTACTTGGGATAAGGCGTAGTCAATGGCGCATCCTATATCTTCTAGGACCACAAAATCAACTAGGTTGGTGAAATTTCCTATAAAGACATGTACATCATTGACTCTTCCTACAAAGTTGCAAACTCCACCTGGATACTTAGGGTCCCTCCTGATATTAAGTCACTCATTCATAATGTCATTGTATCTGTGGATGACATCACATTAGGGAGATTCGGTATCTATGTAAGCATGGTCGACACTCCTATATCCAGATCATACAAGGGTTTTTTAGGTTCCAAGTTTCCTCTCATCTTTGGGCATATATCCTAATGATGGGTGATCGGGGATTATCGATTATGTATTGATGGTAGGCAACCTCTTCCATAGTGGGGTAAAGATTAAAATAAGCACTATCCTCCTCATTCACATTTATCCTATGCAATCCTTTATGTTCATTGATTTTACCAATCACAAGTTCGAAGTAGGTTGACAAAGGTTTGAATCAAGCGGTGTGTTTGTTTGGTGGTAAAGTGTTGTTTGGTGGTTTGTCACCTTCCATGATGAAAAGTGATGGGGTTCTGAAGTCGAAGAAGGGGGATACACTACGAGGAAGCTAAAAATGAGAAAAAAGTTTACTTGATAGGAATCAAGCAAAGAAACCTAAGCGAGGTGGACTACTAACTAGCTATTCTATTCCCGAGGCGGCGCCAAAACTTGATAACGATACGCCGTTGGGGTCAAAGGAACTTCCTTTTCTTGAGCAAGTTTTCAACACCTAGGCGATGAACCTAATCGTTGTAGTGTAGTATTAGGGTAAGCTACAGGTATTGATATCGTTCTCTAGGGGAATAGGAATGCTAGTGAGAAGTTACTATGATAAGGTTGGGGTTGAGGAAGATTATTTTTTTATCTTTTTATGTTTTTAGAAAATGGAAAGGTCGAATCTCGGGTTTGGATTTGGGGGTTGGTATTTCTACCGATTACTCTACTTATCTAATTATCTAATCTAAGGTGTATGTAGTCTATGTCTAATTATTGTGTGCTCGTATGATAGTTTAAAGATGTGTTCACTTAGGTTTTATTACTCCTTAATTATCTCCTATTGATGGTTGAATTGTCCCGTCCTTATTCTTAATCGCGTTGTGTGTCTAAAATTAAAGGGTATCGTTTGTCCCTAACTCTTTGGACTTACCAAAGGGTCTCGTCTACAAAAACCTCTAGGAATTATAAACTCTAACTCTAAGGCCCTCTTTGGATGGTTTAGCCTACAACTACTCTAAGTGTTATAGTCTAAGGTTCACAAAGATTAATCAAGCATTACTTACATAACGAATGACCTATCGCATTACTAGATCATTAACAATTAAGATAAGAGACAACCAATCAATATTCAATAATTAAGTTTCATATTCCCTAAGCAAACACACGAATAAATTAGCCGGACATGGAGAACATGCAAGCATACTCACAAATAATTGAAGACATAATTGAATTAATGAAGTAAAACACTTATCTTGATGTAAGTTAGGGTTTGGAACCCTAAAATACTGTACAAGACAGCCTTGGTTCGGTTTAGGTTTTTACTCCAAAAGACTACACTCTAAAAGCGAAAAATTGGATTCTATATATAATATTACAATCGCTGGTCGCTTATGATTTGTGGCGCGTCGGGTCGTATCGTGGGGTTCGTCTTGCCCGCGTTAGTCTTGGCGGCGGCGTCACCTTGTGCTTGTGACGCCGTCTGGGATCAAATCTAGGCGTCACGAGTTGCGACGGCCTACTCTTTAAAGCGACACGTCACTTGAAAATAAGAAATTTGGTTCTTGGCCGTCCACGAAGTGCTCGATGGGCGTCATGATTAAGCGATGTAAGATCCCCCTTGTATTTCAGCGGCAGGTGTCTCGATTCTTGAGTTTGGCCATTTTCTTCGTATATCAGCGCCTTTTCATCCAAATAAGTGCCATTCCAGCAATTTGCCTTCAAGAGACCTAAAAAGTGAAAATGAATGATATTAAGTAATAACAGATACAAAAGTGATCAAATAAGGGCTTAAACGACCCCTCAAAAAGATACATTTTAAAACCTTATCAAATAAGGGCTGAAACTATTGAGACAGTGGCAGAGATTCTGACTCGAACCCGGGACCTACCAATTGTAGGATATCATCCTTAGCCAGCAACCCAACCACACTCTCGACTTTTATTCTCAAATACAATTTATTTATTTATTGTTCATGATGCTATATATGTACCTCAAATTTTGTGTACACCACTAAAATATTGTTTTTGACCATTTTGTAATACTAATGGTTAACATCTTGTAATGTAAAAAAAAAAAAAAAATAGTCAAACAAAAAAATTAATGCACACTTATCAAAGAACACATGATTTTATAATTTTCTGAATGTAAATAGAATAGCAGCAGAAGCATGCTACTTTGAGCATTAGGTGTCAAAACGAGGTTAAGGTTCGTCGTCGTGCCACCTCAGCGTCACATCAGCATCCCATTTTTCCACAACTAACCACAACAAACTTCATATGACGCCAACCTCTTCATTTGGGTCCCACCACTACCACTTTATTTTTTTTATTCAATTTTCATTTCGAAATAAACTAAATAAATTCATTTCATTCAAATTAAAAATACAATACATATCTTAATAAAAAACGTACGAAACATAAAATAAAGATACGAAAAAAAACATACGCAAGAAATACATCAAATTATAACGAAACTAATTATTCGGATTATGTTGTTGAAATTATGCCCATTGCAGTTGTTGCCAAACATGCTCGATGAGACATCGTCGAAACTTTGCGTGTTTGCGTTTATCATGTAGTTCTTTGGCTTTTTCTTTGCGCCAGCAACGTTCAATCCATGTCTGCGTAAATTTGGTGTGGACAACTATACGTTTCAGCAATGTCGGATATCGCAAAGTTTTCATCTTTCAAAATCATGTTATGCATTATGATGCAGCGTTACATGATTCTCGTAACTTGCCAATAGTAAATGCACGCGCCGGTTAGGCAATGATATGCCAACGTCCTTGGAGGACACCAAAAGCTCTTTCGATATCTATTCGAGCACTTTCTTGTTTTGCTTTGAATGCGGCATTTTTTGGATTAGTTGCAACTGTAAATGACTTGACAAAAGATGCCCACTCCGGGTAAATTCCATCCGCTACATAATACCCTTGCTTAAATTTACACCCGATGACTTCAAACTCAACCTCAGGGGCGATGTCATCAAGCAAGTCGTCGAATAACGAAGAATTATTTAAAACCGTTAGATCGTTATTACGCCCGCTACCCCAAAAATGCATGCCAAATCCACAAATCATTATGAAGCACGGCTTCAAGCATTATATTGGGACATTTTTATCACCTCTATGAAATTGGCTTGCCATTCTTTGAACAGTTTTCCATTCCGGTGCATACAATCGATGCTCCCAACATTCCGGAAGCCCATGAGCAGGTGTTATGTGCATGGTATAAGTGCCGAATGTCATCCTCATCTGGTTTTCTTAAAAACTCCTTAATAAATAGTTGGATTATGCACATAAGAAAAAAATCTAGGCAATCGCGTGCACAGTGTTCACCTATACGTAAATACTCATCTAACGCATCAACTGATATCAGTAAGCCAATTGGCGTAGGGCACATGTGCATTTCATAATCACACTAAAACTCATTACGCCCCTACCATCGGGTCGAACTCTAAAGAAATCAAAATGCTTAGGAAGAGGATGATGAGTTTCAATACCTTGTACTATTTGTAGAAATAGACGACGGCTCATCGAAATCGGCCTAAAATTAGCGTCCGTATATTTTGGGTTGTCACCAAAATAGTCATCAAGAAGACGTGCCAGCAATTTCCGTTCACGAGGGACATATTGACGACGCTTTGATGGACCGGGTGCTTGTTCAACGCTTGTTGCTCACTCGAACTCTTTAATAAACATTTCTAATTCGGTAACTCTTCAAGGTCACTTTCGCCGGAATTAGATGATTCACTATCGTAACTCATGTTTCAGCAAGTTTGAATGATTTATTTTGATTGAATGTGAAAAAAATGTATGATATGTTATGTTAATTTATAGAGTGAGTGGTGGGTTTTAAAAAAAAAATACATTATATCCGTTTAACAACGAATAGAAATTGAATATTCAAACGGTAATATCTCACTTTGTCAGAAAACTTTACTCGTCGTGCCCACGATTTGCTTGCCAACGACGAAGCATGGCGAGACGAAGCGGTGTCACAACGAGGCTCGACGAGATGCCAGGGTGGACGACGAAGGGCGAAGACGAACCCACACCGGGTGCTCTTAATCTTAGCAAGTGGTTATTTGATTATCATTACTTAGAATGTCAAAAGCATAATCACTATCAAAACGCAAGGCCAAACACCAAGAAAGTAAAAATGTAGTATTGATTTGATTAAGGATTTGTGTATAAGTGGATTTAGTTCAAATTTGTTGGGATTAAACAAGAAGACATATGAGCAAGCTGGAGTTGATACATCAAGGAATTCACCTGGTAGTTTTAAAGAACCTGGGATTGGTTGGATGACCGGTTTTTTTGTACGCTAGTAGCTTTGTCGGTCTTTTGGCGTTGGTTCCTCTTTTTAGGTATTTATTTATTTTATTATTATTATTTTTTTCTTCAGATTATGATCATAGACTATATGTTGACATACCCAAGTGGAACAGCTAAGGCTGTGCTTATCAATGGTTTCCACACTCCAAAAGGAGACAAGATGGTCAGGTATGCAAACATGTCATTGTTGCACTTGCGTTTAAGAACTGATTGTCTTACATACCAGGCGCAACATAAGCTTTAAGTGTGTTTGGGATTGCTTATTGAGGTGCTTATCTGCTTACTGTAAAAAGCAAACAAGAAGCTTTAAGTACGTGGTTGAAACTGGCTATCTGCTTATTTTACTCTAAACTGAGCACTGATAAGAAGCATTTTCGTACATGTGCCTACTTTTAAGCGGAATAATTCACTTTATGAGCAATACCAAAAACCCTCTTATTCTCCTACTCCGTATTTCACAAGAGGTATCTCTTCTCATAAGATTGCATTTTATAGCCATTTTAATATTTTATTTATTAGTATTTTTTAAATTATAAGAATCACAAAACATGTCCAAAGTCCAAACACTACCTCATAAAATTTGTATTATTTAGCTGATAATCTGATCCCAAAGATTCAAAATGAGATGCTAACATTCAAAATGTACATCCAATAGAAGAAATTAATTTTTTTTTCTTTATGGTTTAATGCAGGAAGCAAGTAGTGGGGTTTGCAAAGTTCTTCACAGGAAGTTTTGCATGGGCCTTTTTTCAATGGTTCTACTCGGGTTCGGGAAGATGTGGATTCACTTACTTCATGACATGACATTCGGTTAATTAAAAGCTTATGTTAACTCGTGCGTGTTTCTTCTAGACCTTTTGGCTAGTTTAGGGAACGTTATTAGAAAACGCTTGTTAAAATGAAAGTTTTGCCTTTGTGCAGGTTTTATTTTGATTTTAGTATGACTTACATTGGAGCAGGAATGATATGTTCAGTTGTTCACATCTTGTGAACTTTTCGTTGCTTGCAAGTGGTGTTTTATCGTATGGAGTAATGTGGCCACTGATAGGTGACCGCAAAGGAGATTGGTTTCCTTCTAGTTTACCTCAAAGCAGCATGAAGAGTCTAAATGGTTGCAAGGTTAAATACTCATACTATAGACTCTTAATAAGCAGATAAGCCCAAACACCCTAAAAAGAAGGGGTCAAACGGGTTAAAGGTATTCATTATTATTAACAAATCTAAAATTGCAAAAAGGATGTAGCGGACAAACCCATCCCATTTTGACCAATACTAAAACTCAACCTGTTTTGACCCATTACCCAACTTGACAGACGCGTTCATCTTGTCACCTCTAATATTTACTTTTGAGGTATAAAAGGTTCTTGTAATCGCAGGTTTTCATTTCGATCGCACTTATATTAGGAGATGGTTTTTACAATTTTTTTAAAAATTACTTTTTTCACTGCTAGAAACCTGTATACCACCTCAAGGAAGAACCCCAAAACCAGTAAGTATTCAATAACCACAAAATCATCGATAAGCCCCTTCGTTGATTTAAATTTTGTGACATTTTGTTATATGGTACTTCTGACCCTGATGACAGCGATGAACCTCAAGATAACCTACAAAGAAATGAGGTCTTCTTAAGAGAAAGTATTCCGTTTTGGGTTGGTGCAACCGGTTACGTCATGTTCTATATTGTTTCCATCAGTATCATCTCAATCCTGTTTCCACAGCTCAAATGGTATATTGTTCTTGTGGCATACCTTATCGCCCCAGCTTTGGGCTTCTGTAATGCTTATGGTGCTGGTCTTACGGACGTGAACATTATAATTATGGAAAGGTAGCTCTTTTTGTGATAGGTTCAATGTCTGGAAAAGAAAATTGTGTGGTTGTAGGTCTAATTGGGTGCGATTTGATTAAATCAGTTGTATTGATTTCATCTGATATCATGCATGATTTGAAGATGGGTCATTTGACTATGACTTCACCAACGTCCATGGTGGTTAGCCAAGCCATCGGGACAGCCATCGGGTGTGTGGTGGCCCCATTTACTTTCTTCCTTTTTTATAAAGCGTTTGATGTCGGGAACCCTGATGGTGAATATAAAGCTCCTTATGCACTTGTTTACCGAAACATGGCGATTTTAGGTGTGGAAGGGTTCTCTGCACTGCCACAACATTGCTTACAGCTTTGTTACGGATTTTTTACCTTTGACATACTAGTGAATATGGTATGAAACCTGGCTCCTAACAAAGTAGGAAAATGGGTCCCTTTACCAAGGGCTATGGCTGTACCGTTTCTTGTTGGGGCTTATTTTGCTATCGACATGTGTGTGGGAAGTTTAGTTGTGTTTGCCTGGTCCAAGATTAATAAGAAAAAGGCGGAACTGATGGTGCCTACAGTTGCTTCAGGTTTGATTTGTGGCGATGGGTTATGGATTCTTCCGGCCTCAATCCTAGCGTTGGCTGGGGTGAAACCTCCAATATGTATGGGCTTCTTGCCAACAAAATGCTAAATTCTGTAAAGGATTATTATTAGGGGTGGTCAAAAAATCAGAGAAACCGACGAACCGAGCCGATCCGCTCAATCCGAAACCACAAAAAACCGATAACCGAAGAAACCGAAACCGAGAAAAACCGAAACCGGAAAAACCCGCTTATCATGATTCGGTTTCGGTTTTTACTTTTAGTTATCCGCGGTTACCCGAACCGAACTGCCTATAATATACATGTAGGTTTCAACAAACCATTCTTAAAAATGTACAAGTATTAACTATCTTATTGCATTATTTTTATCGTATAACGCATTTTTACTTACCTAATGTAAGCATTTACTAACGTTCATGGATTACATATAATTAAAGTGATCGTACTTATAAACGTCAAATAAATAATATTAATTATTTTGTTACATATGATAATTTGAATGTTTTTATTGCGACGAAACAACATTATTATGACTTAAATCATTTCAATGTTATTTAATTTTACTACAATTGACATATTACGTTTTAATTTATGTTATTGCATTCAATTCGATTAATTTTTTAAAATGGTTAACCGTGACCCGAACTGCGGGTAACCATCATTCGAATACCGCATGTCCGGTTGCCCGCCTAGTACGGTTCGGTTTCGGATAGTAAAATGAACTACCCGCCCCGCGATGGATAGTTAAAATTAGGGGTGTTCATTAAATGGTTTGACCCGAAAAACCGACCGAACCGAATGACATTGAGTGAAATGGGTTTGGCTTATTTGGGTCTGGTTCGGATATTTGGTTGTACCCGAATAATAATACAGGTTTTTGGATCGGATTTGGTTTTAAAATTATAAATTCGGTTCCACCCGAATACCCGAAATAAAAATAAACAAGCACATTCTGTTTTTTATAATATGGGAAACAATCAATTAAATATTAGGAATGGGGTAAGTTCCTACTGTCACCAATCACGCACCAAACCATATCATGATTATCAATTTATCATCAATCACTCAATCAGCTTTTCCAAAATTTTTTTTTATCATCAATCAGCTTTTCCAAAAAAAAAATTTAAAATCAATTACCAATACATCCCAAATACACTATCACTTTACTAAAACATACTCAATATTTTTTCTTTCTCCAATATGTCCAAATTGGTGCGCAAGAATTGGATTTTGGGCACCAAATAATAAAGTATTGGTATACAAAAGTATTTTGGTGCTGAGGGAAAGAAAAGACATTTATTATGGCGCGCAATGTAAATGTTTTGGGCACCAAAAATTAGGTGTCACATCCATGTTGGTCAATAAATTAATTCTGGTGCTTTGTTGAATATTTTGGTGCGCAATGGAGGTGTTTTGGGCACCAAAAATTTAAAATAATTACGGTGCCTTTTTTTTCATAGTTGGTGCTTTGTTTAATTTTTGGTGCGCAAGGGTGGTGTTTTGGGCACCAAAAATTACGTGTCACATCCCCGTTGGTTAATAATTACGGTGCTTTTTTTTCATAGTTGGTGCTTTGTTTAATTTTTGGTGCGCAAGGGTGGTGTTTTGGGCACCAAAAATATAAGTGCCACATTCTCATTGGTTCAAAAATAAGTCTAGTGCTTTGTTTTAATTTTGGTGCAAAAGTTTGGTGCGTGGACCAAAATGACCAAAATTGTTTATACGATCCTAATACA
Organism: Chrysanthemum makinoi; assembly: GCA_910596185.1. Classification (NCBI taxonomy): domain Eukaryota; kingdom Viridiplantae; phylum Streptophyta; class Magnoliopsida; order Asterales; family Asteraceae; genus Chrysanthemum; species Chrysanthemum makinoi. The sequence continues at coordinate 16,702,510 of OU343220.1, forward strand.
TCCTTTTATGGAAATACCCTAGTAAATACGACCATTTATAAAAATTGGCCAAAAATTTATCATCAATCAAAATCACGCACCGAAATCACGCACCAAAAGTCCAAAATCACGCACCAAAATCACGCACCGAATACCCGAAACTGATTGTCACCACCAAAATCACGCACCAAAATCACGCACCGTATCATCAATCACTGAATTTGTCCACGGCTCCACCTATAAAATGGCATCCTCATATTCACAAATCACTCCACCACTATCAGTCAAAAAATTGAATTGGAACTTGCAAGTGGGTTCTTGGTTTTGCTGTTGTTGTTTCGATCTCAAGTTCTCAACTCTCAAATATGGTTATGGTATGTTTTTTATGCAGCTGATCTTAATATGCCTATGTGTATTATCAAAATCATAGAGATGATCTTGAAAAGACCGGTGTCCCTCTTTCATCTGATTGGGCGAATGTGAGGAGGTTGACCAAGTTTTTGGAGCATTTTTATGAGTTGATTCTGAGGGTATCTGGGACACTATATGTAACATCTAACGACTTTTTGGATGATATTACATCCATTGATGCTGCTTTGAACAATTGTGTTATTGGTGTTCTAGATAAAAATCTTACTGTGATGGCGAAGATGATGAAATGTAAGTTTGATAAATATTACGGGAGCTTGGAAAAATGCAATATGGCAATGATTGTTGCTTACGTTGTGATCCAAGAAATAAGTTAAGTATGTGGAAGTGTTGTTAGGTGATGTTTATGGAAAAGTGGAAGGAAATCCGTGTGTCTTTGTGATAAAAGCCTCTTTGGTTGAACTATATGAAGATTATGTCGAGAATCCATGCCCCGAGAACACATACATTGTTTGAAACTTCTGGCGCTTCATCATCGATGAATAAGCGTTCTGCAACTTCAGTTATTGAGCCATCAGTCATTTTAAAACAAAAGGTTAGTATTTCAACCTCTATTTGTTTCAAACTATATATGTATTACTTTATTAATTTTTATTTTTCTGGTCTAAAGGTTCGTATGGAAATGAAACGAAGAAAGTCTGAAAGTGGTATACAAGACTCAAAGTCTGAGTTAGATAGGTATTTGAATGAGGATGTGGAAGATGAATCTGATAAGTTTGATATTTTGAATTGGTGGAAGGTAAATAGCCCGAGGTTTCCAATACTATCTTTGCTTGCTAGAGATGTTATGGCCATTCCTATTTCCACTTGTGGCTTCGAATACGTGTTTAGCACAAGTGGAAGGGTGCTAGATCGTTAGAGGTTCTCTGCTGCTCACTTGTTGAAAGTTTAATCTGCACTCAAGATTGGTTTCGTGGAAACTCCATGATGTTAGACGTCACAGAAAATTGGGATGAGATACAAGACATTGAAGAAGGTAACTTAACATCTCTTTATCTTACCTAATTTATTTATGTATACTCTAAACTCTTATATAGTTATATTTGTATGTAACACAAACTATTGTTTTCCTCATGCAACTATAGAGCTCGTGAAAGAGGGAGGTGGTGCTGTCTAAGGTGGAGCAAAGATGCATGATCAAGAATCAAGATGGAGTAGCAAGACCCTGTTCAAGATGGAGCAATAAGTAGATTGATGGTTTTATTATTTTTAGTTTGTTTCATTTTCTTGGTATTTTGACAATGGTTTTATTTTCTTGGTATTTTGCCTGAAACTCAGTATGTGTTTTGTTTTGATTTCAATATGGTTGTTGGTGACTTTATGTTAATCAAAAACCAGTTTATGGATATTCAGTTTATCAGATTTGTTGCAATTTCATAGATGGAATTTTGCTTTTGAGTTCTAATAATTTGGAAAATAGTTCACCTTTGTATACATGATATTCTTATTTGGTTTTGTGGAGAACCGACCCAAATAAACCGATCCCTTATTTGGTTGGATTGGTTTGGTTTTGAGAAATTTGGTTTGGGTATTGGGTGTTTGAAATTATTTTTGAAAACCGAATAACCCAAACCGATTAAACCTATTAAACCGTAAACCGACCGAATGAACACCCCTAGTTAAAATCTCTAACCGAACCGAGCCGAACCGCCCCGTGAAGACCCCTAATTATTATGATCACAAAATCATTAGAAGTTTTGTTGAAGTTGCGAGAACTTCATCCATATTCTTACAAAAGCTCAAAATTGTTAGTTTAATAGACATAAATTATTAGACGTGTGTTAGGATCGAACTCGAGATCACGGGATTGCACACTTTACGTATGAAGAGTTAACGAATAATAATTATATATAAAATGTTATATTTAAGTATTATATATACACAAAACGTTTAAACGACCGTTATGTAATTAATGATAACTTACTAACGACAGTTAAATAATAAAGGAAGGACTAGAGTGTAATTTGGTAGTCAAGAAGGATCCGGAACACCCTTTTGGGTTGTGGCCGGTCATGGATTAGATTAGGGAAACCCAATCCTCATCCAACTTACTCTCAAAGTTTCATATAGTATAAATACAAAGGCTAGGGTTATTTGTTTCTCACCTCTTGTGTGCACACATAACCCTAAATTTGTTTTCTCCTTTAGTTTGATAAGTGGCCAATCAATTTATATTCATATAGGGTCGATCGGATTTTTATTACATATAAAAATTGTTTTGTGAATCGTTTACTAGCATAAAATTAACCTGGTATTAGTACGTGTGTACAAGAACATGATACTTACACACTATATTGCAAGTATCTTGGATTGAATTGCAAAAACGGTAAGGGGCAATTCTTATAATCCTTAGAAACCCTAATTAGGGTTCATCTAAATTGCTAGCTTGAAATTGATTTTTGTTTAGCTATAATCAAATGTACGCATATTTTTATGTTTTAGTTAATTAATTATTCATTATATGTTTCTTGTATACTTTGATGTTATATATTTAATTTATAAGTTGTCATGTTATTAAATTCCAACAAAAATAAGGTTAATATCCTTTTCAAAATTTCAAACTGCTTTTATTGATTACGTTAACAAGCCAAATTACTTTTTTTTTAACCTTCTTCACATCAAATAAACGCAAGATTTAAAGGATGTCACATCTTCAGTTCTTCCTTCGGTCGCGTTCCCAAGAGTCACTTCCTTAATCTTGAAACATGTTGTTTCTTTTTGGAGTGTTTGTTAAAGCTATATGTGGGCTTATAAGTCCACACTTCTTGGGGGTGATCAACTCAATGAAATTTCATCCATAAGAACTTTTAATGAGTCAACCTTTGCAAGATTTAAAGGATGTCACATCTTGCGTTTATTTGATGTGAAGAAGGCTAAAAAAAGCAATTTGGCTTGTTAACCTAATCAATAAAAGCAGTTTGAAATTTTAAAAATGATATTAATGGTATTTTCAAGTTTTGTAAGGATATGGATGAAGTTCTCGCAACTTCGACAAAACTTCTACTGATGCTAATGTTTAATGTTTGTTGGTTATCAGGCCTTCCCTCGAACCAAACTCACACCTGCAAACACCAATAATATACAGGTTTTGGTTACTGATGTGTATATTATGGAAGAAACTGATACAACTTTTACAAAGCAAACTAGTCTATTTATACTAAAATGGTAAACTAGTAATCAAAGAAATGTGAACCACTATACCTACTAAACAGGAGCCAACTAAATAAAAGACTATTACTATGCCCACGTAAAGCATATGGAGAATTGCTCGGTCATACCCACTTCTTTATTCACATACCAAATGGAGCGTTAAGGCTATGTTTGGCGCGGAGCTTTTCGAAACGATGAGTGGTGAGCGATGAGCCTTTTGATTTTTATTGTTTGTTTGGTAAATAAGCCGGTGAGTTTTGCTATTTTTTAAGAATGCTCATTTTTTCAATTCTTCTTTAAGTACCTGTGAGCGGTGAGCTGTGAGCTGTGACTACTGCTCACAACTCACTGCTACTGCTCACCGCTACCTTTACCAAACACACCCTAAGTCTCCACCCGTGACCCGCTCCATTAACCCATCAAGATTATCCAACAATGTTTCCATTTACTCAAAACAATTCTATTACGATGCTAGCAATAACCTCAAGTCCTATTACGATAATATAATTAAAATACAATAACCTCAAGTTATTGTTCAAATGTCAATTATGATTCCTTCAAGTGAATCACAATAACATAACCTCAAGTTATGATTATTTTGTTTAATACAATAGCCTTATGTGCTTTGATGATTCTCTCAAGTGAATCACAATAACATAACCTCAAGTTATCATTATTTTGTTTAATAGCCTTATGTGCTTTGATGATTCCCTAAAGTGAATCACAATAACTTAACCTAGAGTTATTATTATTTTAATTTATGAAACTTAAGTTCTTTCATGATTCCTTCAAGTAAATCAAAATATCATTATTATATTTTTTGATGATATTCTTAATTGAGTCAAAAATATAACCTCAAACTATTGTTATTTTTGTTTATAAACTTTATGTTCTTTGATAATTCACTCAATTGAATCACAATAAAATAACTTCAAGTTATTACAAAATACGGAGTGTTATTATTGTTGTCATTATTATTATTATTATTATTATTATTATTATTATTATTCAACACATCATGTTCTAATATTTTTTTTTTCTTAATTAAGATTCTTCAAATGAAAGTCACACACTAATTATGTGATCCGTGTATATATAACGTTGTAGCAGGTAAAGTAACGTTAAATCATAAAAGTGGTGTGTTGACAGATATTTTTGCTGTGTCTGACCTTCAACCCTCTATTATTTTTCAAGTAAATTAATTCTTAAAATCATAAAGCTGTTTAACGGTTGATTATCAAAGAGGGTACATTCTTTTATTCTCTAATTATAATATGAGTATTAATTTAATTTCAAATAACTAATTTGTACGAGTAGATGCCATCGTATTTTCATACATTAAAGAAACGTAATTTGTTTTCATCTTAATAAAACAAAACTCTTAGTGGAGACTTTTATATTTAAAAAAAACTCGGCATTTCTTTGTTTGGTAATAATTAAATTATTTTTATTTTTATTTAAAAGATTTCAAATTAAAAATCTTAAAATTTTCCTGAGTTGGCAATAGGGATGAGCACGGTACTGGTTCCATACCGAATTAGTGGTACCGAGTTTTTCTCGAGCATAAATTAGTGGTACCGGTACTGTACCGAATGAGATTCGGATACCCCTACCGGTACCAGAAATCGGGTTTTCCCCGTTTTTTGGAATTTTCCGATTTGGTACCGGTCCCGTACCGAATTAGTGGTCCTGATTTTTTTCACCTTATTTCTAGTCCGGCATGCGTATATAGAGAATCGGTACGGTTACGGTACGGTTCGGTTTCAGGATTCCGGTCGAAATACTCATCCTTAAAAAAAACTAAAATTCGTTTTTAAGTGAAAAGTGGGTACAAAATTATATATGTCAAAAATATGAAAACAGGAAACTTTGAAAAGGTGGGGTAAATCTACAATAACGTAGGGGTCAAAAGCAAACTTTTAAGTTTTAGACATCAAGCAAAAGGTGAGTTGTTCTTCTCCCTTCCAGGCTCCAGGAATCGCACCCAAAAATATACCAAAAAACAGACGACGACTAAAAAATTAAAAATCATAAAAGCATTCAAGCCCCATAAATAAGTAGGTGCTCATATACGGTTCATATCAACATGCTCTAAGGGCTGGGAAAAGTGCGAGTGCAAAGATTGGGGTTGATGAAACAGTGAAGAGTTGTATATCACCATTGTTTAATGTTTCGACGAATGGGGGCGTTGGTGGTTCAAGAGTTGGGGCTTAAAAAGGATGAGTTCTACAAATTAAAGTAAAACCTATTGGAGCCATTATAGTGTCTTTTGGTTATATGTCTAACATCCGAAGATGCTTGGGTATGTTCTCTTTAAAGCAATTAAATCTTTCCTTAAGATTGTTGATTGGCTAAAAGAATTAATATGTCCATCATTGTATGAATGTAATTTGATTAGGAAATTGTTGATTAAGAATTTTCACTTATCGGAGTGTTTGGATGTGTTCTCTTTAGAAGTGATCGTCTTAATTTTATTGATTATTTGGTCAATACATGTTGATTGTTGCAAGTTAATGAGTATATATATATATATATATATATATTTTTATTTTTTTATTTTTTTTTAATGTAAGTGATGAACTTCTCTTTGATTCTTTTCCTTACAAGAAAATTGTGAATGGGATTCTTTGGGAAATCAAAGGAAAGGTTACTTGCTTACTGTTCTATACTCCTATTGAGATATCGTAAAAAATGCAGGAGCAATCCCCTTTTGAGAAGAAGCAGTTTGTTGCTTATATATATATATATCAAGAAGTACATCAAACAACTCATCCCCCAAGCTTGATGCTGAGCAACAAGAGTTCATAAAGAAAAACATTGAGGCAGGAACAAAGTTCCCCCTCGGAAAGCTCACACTACAACATTCGTCGCTTTCGCAGGCGACGTTTCAGGGCTTTCGCCGGGGACATGTCCCCTACGAAGCCTTTTCCCGGGGACATGTCCCCGGCGAAAAGACCCGGCAATACCTTCTCGGGAATACTTTCCCCGGGGACTGTTTGCCACTTTTATCGGGGACACGTGGGACCCCCAGTCGATTATCGCCGGTCAAATTTGTCCGACGTGGCATCCATTTTCGCCGGGGACGAGTCCCCGGTGAAACTATTTTTACACTTTACTTGAAGTATCCTAATTACGTCATTAGTTCATGTTTTCCCGGAGACCCGTCCCGGGGGAAACTATTTTTAAACTTTACTTACAGTATCCTAATTACGTCATTAGTTCATGTTTTCCCCGGGGACATGTCCCCGGCAAAACTAGCTGACCCAATATGCAGCAAAATGGGTAATTTCCAGATTTTTTCCTGAAAAAATCTACGACCTGTTTGCTAACATAGTTATCCTTTTTCAAAATCATGCCAATCATAAAACAAATTCGCTAAACATAATATCATATATACCCATCAATCGCTAACATAGTTATCCTTTTCCAAAATCGCCAAAACGGTTCCTAAACCGTTAACGCATGATCATCTACAAAACTAGCCAAAACTACCTATCCGCAAATGGTCCAAAACTATACGTATAATCCATTTACGGGAATCCTAGCACATAATGCACATAAACGACATAATAATCCATGTTATTCTGTACAAACGTATCCAAAATGTGTTAAAGTAACATAAATCGGCATCTCAAACCCCACTACCCCCATTACCGTCCCCGGTATCTCTAGACTCGCCGGATGGAGTAGCACGAGATCCCGACCTACCCTCTCGGATCCCGCCACCCACGGGTGGAGTAGCACTGACCCACCCGGTGGAGTAGCACTTGACCCACCGGTGGAGTAGCACTTGATCCCGGGCGGATCAGATTCGCCCCGCCAAGCCGGAATGACCTCACAAAATCCATGACCCTCCATCCGAGTCCTCTGTGTAGCGAGCTCCTCGATCTGTTTACGCCTGCTTCCCGCAGTGAGGACACATCCGCATCACGAGGTCGGAGGTGCTAAATGTCTTCTTCACTCCACCGCCGGGTAAGACTGACCTACACCAGGGGAATATGACCGCGCTTACCACCAACCACGGCAATAAAATCGGACGGTCGGTCATGCGAGTCCCATCGGAGGTGCTCTCTTCCCGCATCCGCAACATCTCATTCGTTTTAGTTACAAAAACAAGAAAAGTAATCTATAAGTCGTGATGCATTATATATCATCAAAATGGGTGACTTTGAAAATAAATTATACTTACATATCTAGCCTCGGATAACGAGGACTCAAAGTCATCGCCCCTCGTATGGTTCAGACGGTAAAGCTCTATCAAGTCTTCTCCGACCGCGGCGTCATCCTCGCGGTCAACTGTTTAGAAATTAAATCAATAACGACACACCAAACACCATGTATATATATAAATAAAATGATTAAATAGTTTCTTACGAAGTTATGGCGAATAGCAGCATACGACTGAGATCCGTGAAGGCTAGAGCTCGTGTTCGCCATTCGGTTTTAAATTATAAAAACTATTATATAAATGAATTATTATTATTATTATTATAAAGTGTCGATCCAGAAATTTACCAACGCATCCCAATCCTCTGGCGTCTTGTTCTGTGGACGCTTTCTTTTGATCTCCTCAATTTTCTCCACCCACTATTGCCGTAAAGTTATATTTTTGTACCGATATTTGTTGTCGTCGTTATCGTTTTGGAGATAATACTCGATAACGTCAACAATCTTATCTCCATTTGGGCCAGCAAGGTGTGTGTCGAGATCAAAGTAGTCTTTGCAATCAAATATAAATAAAAAAATATACAAGTTTTAAATAAACAAACAAGTTTGAATAAATATACAAATTTAAATAAAGGTTAAAAAAACTTACGTGTAGATACTCATGGATGTGGGCCTTGGCCGCTTTAGGGAACCTTAGCCCATGAATCGCAATACATGGGAATCGAGTCTCGTAACACCTCCCCAACATAGTTGGAGAACCAAGAAGAGTGAGGGCCCACGTGTGTCCAAAACCCCCCGGTTGGGCCGAATTTCGATCGACACAGGATCGACCATCCATTGCCCACTTTCGCCTTCAGTGTCCGTGTTCTTCGTGGGACCACGCACCACCTTACGCCTTTCCCAATTTTGGCGTTTGGGTCTAGCCTTTTGATTTAGACCCTACAAGTAATCAAATTCAAGTGATGATGACATAAAATAACATTTTATCAATTTAAAATAACATGTAATCAAATACAGTTTAGTGAAAAATAATTGAAATTCTTACGGCAATTGTTGCCTATCCTCCTCGAGGGACCACGAGGTGGCGAATTACCTCCGTCGCCACCGTGAGACCAGCTACAACATCTGCCATCTGTTAAACGAACATAGAAATTAGTGAAGAAACATATATATAATTAATTAAATAATTAAATAAATAAATAAACAAACAAACAATACCGGGCTGGTCTTTTTTCTTTCTTTTTATTAAACCATATCAATTTTCACCTGGAAGAGTTGCACAAGAGAGTTCTTAGAATAAAAGTGATAACAATACTAGTATATTATTCAACCATGTGGAGTTCCAACTCAAAACCGATCGGCAAGAAAAAGTTTTTATGCACAAGACTAACTATAAAGATCGTATAACATGATGTGTTATGAAACTTAGCAAATTCTAGCTAGTATGATGTGTTATCATGCATGCATATATGTGAACTCTTTATAACTATGTCAATACAGTAAAAAGGCAAGAAATCAAAGTCATTTGATTAAGTTTCTTCTGTTTCGAATATTACTAACATCTATAAATATTATCTCTTGGGCTACGGCCTTTTTCTAATATGAATTTAACCAACCTCTATGAGTATCCATAATGACTAGCGGCGGTAACATGAATATGTCATGTATCCCCAAAGGCGCAATAAGTTGATTATCTGAAGATTGCACCATACATGATACATCCTTTTATAGCACCAAGGCAGAGGTACAACCTGTAAGTCTCATTTTAATTCAGAATTGTTTACAATTGTGTACAAGCATGTTTGTGCAAGGTACAAAAGATGTAATCCCACAAGGCATCACTAGGCATTGACCCACCAAGATTGTGCAAACTGATACGGTTAATGAAGCATGTGTCATAGTCGCACTAAGCTAGATCAAAACACCCCTTTCTGGGCTGTCAATCAGCGGGCAAATGGACCCTTTTATGAGCTGAAAATTAGCGGCCAAACGACCCCTTTATGACCTAAGAATCAGCGGGCAAACAACTCCTATATAACCTGGAAATTCAGCGGGCAAACAGCCCCTTTATAAGCATGTGTCATAGTAGCAGGGTGAGTTGAGAGGATGAAGAAGGGTTTTTTTTTCGTTTTTTTGCCCCGAGTGAGACCCGTGACTGCTAATAATTGAGGTTAATATTTCTTTTCACCTTTTGCCGGGGACAACTCCCCGGAGAAAGTATTATTTGTCTTCTTGCGAACCTTTTACCGGGGACACATCCCCGGTAAAACTGATGGCGGGATAAAGCAAAAGTGCGGAGGGAAAATGAAAATTTAATCCAAAACTTTCCCAGGGGACATGTCCCCGGGAAAAGGTTTAATTATAAAATTAAAACTATCATTTTAAATAATTAGAACTAATAATAAATTATAAAATTATAAAATTAAATTTAACCTAGAAATTATAAAATTAATCTAATTACTTTTAACTTAGGTGCTATGGTATACGTATCATGTTAAACGAGCGAGTATATGTGATATTGGTATACGTATCATGTTAAACGACCAAGTATAGGTGCTATGGTATACGTATCATGTTACACGAGCGAGTATATGTGCTATGGTACACGTATCATGTTACACGAGCGAGTATATGTGCTATTGGTATACGTATCATGTTAAACGAGCGAGTATATGTGCTATTGGTATGTATAATGTTAAACGACCGAGTATAGGTGCTATGGTACACGTATCATGTTACACGAGCGAGTATATGTGCTATTGGTATACGTATCATGTTAAACGAGCCAATATATGTGCTATTGGTATACGTATCATGTTAAACGACCAAGTATAGGTGCATTGGTATACGTATCATGTTAAACGACCAAGCGCCGGTGCTATGGTATACGTATCATGTTAAACGACCGAGTATAGGTGCTATGGTATACGTATCATGTTAAAGCGAAAGTATATGTGTGCTATTGGTATCGTTATCATGTTAAACGAACAAGTATAGGTGCATTGGTATACGTATCATGTTAAACGACCAAGTATAGGTGCTATGGTATACGATTATCATGTTACACGAGCGAGTATATGTGCTATTGGTATACGTATCATGTTAAATGACCAAGTATAGGTGCTATGGTATACGTATCATGTTACACTAGCGAGTATATGTGCTATGTTACACGTATCATGTTACACGAGCGAGTATATGTGCTATTGGTATACGTATCATGTTACACGAGCGAGTATATGTGCTATGGTACACGTATCATGTTAAACGAGCGAGTATATGTGCTATTGGTATACGTATCATGTTAAACGACCGAGTATAGGTGCTATGGTACACGTATCATGTTACACGAGCGAGTATATGTGCTATTGGTATACGTATCATGTTACACGAGCGAGTATATGTGCTATGGTACACGTATCATGTTAAACGAGCGAGTATATATGCTATTGGTATAACGATATCATGTTAAACGACCGAGTATAGGTGCTATGGTACACGTATCATGTTACACGAGCGAGTATATGTGCTATTGGTATACGTATCATGTTAAACGAGCTAGTATATGTGCTATTGGTATACGTATCATGTTAAACGACCAAGCATAGGTGCATTGGTATACGTATCATGTTAAACGAATCGGTATAGGTGCTATGGTATCGTTATCATGTTACACGAAAGCGAGTATATATGTGCTATTGGTATACGTATCATGTTAAACTACCAAGTATAGGTGCTATGGTATACGTATCATGTTACACGAGCGAGTATATGTGCTATGGTACACGTATCATGTTACACGAGCGAGTATATGTGCTATTGGTATACGTATCATGTTACACGAGCGAGTATATGTGTTATGGTACACGTATCATGTTAAACGAGCGAGTATATGTGCTATTGGTATACGTATCATGTTAAACGACCGAGTATAGGTGCTATGGTACACGTATCATGTTACACGAGCGAGTATATGTGCTATTGGTATACGTATCATGTTAAACGAGCCAATATATGTGCTATTGGTATACGTATCATGTTAAACGACCAAGTATAGGTGCATTGGTATACGTATCATGTTAAACGGCCAAGTGCTATGGTATAACGTATATCATATTAAACGACCAAGTATAGGTGCTATGGTATACGTATCATGTTAAACGAGCGAGTATATGTGCTATTGGTATACGTATCATGTTAAACAACTAAGTATAGGTGCATTGGTATACGTATCACGTTAAACGACCAAGTATAGCAACAACAAGAACAACAACAACAACAACAACAACAACTACAAGAACAACTACTACTTTGATTAGCAACAACAAGAACAACAACAACAACAACAACAACAACAACAACAACAACAACAACAGCAACAACAACAACTATTACTACTATTACTACATACGAAGATTTTCCATGTCACCTAACAGCTCACGAAGTAATGCATCCGACTGACATGCGTGGTCGTCAGGAATCGTTGCCATTTCAAGTTTGGCCTCAAGCACCCTTATTCTTGTCTCTAGCACATGTTTTTGTGTTTCCAGCAAGCTTATCCTAAGATCTTTTTCATGGCAGCTCGAGCACTCTGGTGCAGTAGATTGTTCTTAAGTACTCGTCAAATACATCCTTCCACATCAAATATCCGCATCCATTATCTTTTCTGGGCTGTTACATAATAAGAAAATTTTAAGATATTACAACGCAATTATTTGTATATTTAAATAAATAGAAAATGTATGATTGTTCACCCTTGACAGAGGACATGAATAATATTGTCGTCCAGATGAATAATCTTTATGTGATGTTCTTAATTTTATATTTCCTGCTCCATAAGAACACATAAAAGGATTAAATTGCTCCATCTCAGGTTTTGTGAAGATAAGATATGGTGGTTTTGAGGATATGTGAAGATAAGAAATTTGAGGATAAGATATGGTATATAAAGTGTAATTACTCTGGATAAAGGTTTTGCCGGGGACATGTCCCCGGCAAAAGGTTTGGCGGGAATTTTCCCGCGAACAATTAACACGCTTTTGACTTTGGCCAATTATTGGTGAAAGCTGAAAATACTTTCTGCGGGGACATGTCCCCGGAGAAACGTTGCGTTGAATTTTGACTATCCGGTCAAAGTTTCATAAAAATCAAAGTCTCTTTCCCCGGGGACGTGTCCCCGCGGAAAGGATGGGTTGAAAATTTCATAACAAGTCAGCGAATCCATGTGCCACGTCAGATCCGGTTTTGTCATTTAGCGACTTTCGCCGGGGACTTTGCGTCCCCGGCGAAAGCCTCCTCGCCCGTCCATCCGATTGTTGTAGTGTCAGCGTCCTCTAGTTGTAAGTTTTTTTTGCTCCTCCTTCACATTACATATTCATTTAATTTGGTCAGTGTGGTGTTATGTTATAAGTCATACACTCATAGAGTGGACATTATGTTGAGTTAAAAAATTATAATCAAACAAACTTCTTGCTTTAGAAATAAATATTTAGAATTGGTGAAATCTGATTTAATTGGTGCTAGCTCAATGCTAGCAATTTGAATATACAAGCCATGCATCTTGATGAAATGATAAAATAGTTAGAAAAGAAACACAACAACTCATCTCTAGAACAAACAAATACCATTGATGAAAGCCACTTTTAAAGCTTAGATATGATAGTTGAACTTCATACGACTATTACGACCATTCTACCAACTTAAGATATTCACACATCATTCTTTTGTCAATTTAACCATTGAATCCATTTTCATAATTTTTGTAGGAATTTAATTTATTGCAAATCTAATTGCAATTGTAGCTCTTGCGAAAGAACTTCGTACACTGAGCAACCTGCTTCATATATTAGTGACTGGTGAGAAATATGTCTTAGGTTTTTAATTATTGATCGAGTTAGTAATTGTTATTATCACTACTAAGCCGGATACATCATCACCGATGATAAAAGCCTGTAAAAAAATGTAGATACATTTATGGGAACCTTATAACACCTTCATGAAGATGAAGTGCATTTGTTAAAAATTGTCTTTCATGTCAACTTATATATCCTTTGTTGCAACAATTCTATTCAGAAACCACCACTTGTAATCATAATAACCACGTCCATAGAGAAAAAAAAAAAGTTTCATCATAGACAAATAATTGAAACTTTCCAAATATCCCAAACATAACACCATGCTACAAGAAGGAAAAATCCTAGTGCACACGGAAATATTAAACTGTAAAATGCAGCACTGAATCCGACTCAACTTAATGGCCACTATTCGCAGAGAGACACAAAAGCTGATGCATGGAAAATCAAAATCTGGGCTTGCTTTGGATTTGGATAGGAATAATAAGAACATAAAGGAGAACAGTCTGATAAGAATAAAAAGAAGTTTGCTATGAACAAGTTGCTTAAGGGTTCTGCTTTGTCAAATGATAGAGATAAGAAAATTCCGTACCAGGAATTCGTATGTGGTCCAAAGCCAAATGCTGTAAGTTTTCTTTGCATAAGTAACTCTTGAAATCCCTTTTTCTTAGATTTTAAGCAAGTAGTAAATGAGAAATGAGAATCTAGCTCATACTAGACAACCGTCTTTCATAGGACCAAAAATTACACAAAATTTGAATAGTAAATAGAATGAAATTGAAATAAACCATTATAACAGACAAGATGACGGCTTTCGTTCGAGATATAGACCAATCCTTCTCGATAACGCTTTAGTTTCGGGAGATAAACCAACTCATTACATTATCTTTGATAACGATACTAAAGTATAATTGACCTACAACCCTAAGCCTAATCTATATTGATTACCTTGTCATTAACAATTTATAAGACTACTTTTCCTGATCTTTTATCTAAACAGCAAAACCTATCAAATAATAATATTAGTGCTTTTTCTTCAAAGTATCAAATAATATGCATACCAAATAACGTTAAAAAGGTAAGTCTTTGTTTAAAAAAGTTAGAGTTCATACTAGTTTTTCAGGTTCATATTATTTACACCAAATAACTTTTTAAAATTTACCTGATGTAACTAAAGCTGACCTGAAACCATAGTATTAACTTTAACACATACTAACCTTATGCACTCTGGTATGTAACGTAAGAAAGTTTTCTTTCATTAACCTATGTGGGACAAAGGTTGAGACAGTTTCTTAAAAAAAGAGTAAATTGCAAAAATCGTCTATGTGGTTTGCTCAGATTGCAAAAATCGTCCCTGTGGTTGGCTAATTGCCGGCGGCCTCCCTGTGGGGAAACTTTTCATCATTTTGGTCCCTGGCTTCTAACGTCGTTAAGTAGATTCCGTTTAGTGTTACACTTTAGCCCCTTTTGGCCAATGATCGCTGCAACGTCCATCCTTTAAACCACAAGGACGATTTATGCAATTACACCGTTAGTCCTCAATACAAAAACAATTGCACCGTTAGTCCTTAATACATAATTTCAATTAAGAAAAGTAAAAAAAAAAAAAAAAAAAAATTGTAAAAAAAATCTTCAATTTTTTTTTTTAATTTTTTTTTCCAAAATTTTCAATATTTTCGAAATATACACTTTTTTTTAAATTCGAAATATTTTTTTTCCAAATTTTTTATTTTCGAAATTATTTTTCCAAATTTCTAAAAGATTATTTGAAAAATAATTTTGAAAAAAAAATTCTGGAAAAAATATCGGACACAAAAAATGCAATATTGCAATTTTTGAAAAAAAAAAAAATCATTTTTTTTTGAATTTTTTTTTAGAAATTATTTTTTCAAAGTGTAGAAAGTAATTTCGAAAATCAAAAATTTTGGACGTATTTCCTAAAGTAAAAATTGCATTTTTTCCAATACCTTTTTTTCAAAAAAAAAAATTGCATCTTTTTTGTCCGATATTTTTTCCAGAATTTTTTTTTTCAAAATTCTTTTTCCAAAAATAATTTTTTAGAAATTTGGAAAAATAATTTCGAAAATAAAAAATTTGGAAAAAAAATATTTCGAATAAAATAAAAAATTATTTCGAAAATATTGAAAATTTTGGAAAAAAAAAAGTTGAAGATTTTTTTTACTTTTTTTTTTTGACTTTTTTTAATTGAAATTATGTATTAAGGACTAACGGTGCAATTGTTTTTGTATTGAGGACTAACGGTGTAATTGCATAAATCGTCCTTGTGGTTTAAAGGATGGACACTGCAACGATCATTGGCCAAAAGGGGCTAAAGTGTAACATTTAACGGAATCTACTTAACGACGTTAGAAGCCAGGGACCAGAACGATGAAAACGTTTCCTCACAGGGAGGCCGCCTGCATATTAGCCAAGCACAGGGACGATTTTTTCAATCTGAGCAAACCACAGGGACGATTTTTGCAATTTAGAGTAAACTACATAAGCTAGTAAAAGTTTCTCTCAGTGACTATATGTGGGACAAAAAGTTGAGATAGTTTCATCGGAAAATATTATCTATTTCATTAATTAGGGCTGATACTCGTGCATCCACAAACCGCTAATAAAACATAATTAGGGTAGCTTTACTCCAAATATTAATAAATATAATAATAGAGATTATTAGACTATGCAAACATAATCTACTTGTATGTTTGCTTGTGAGCTTAGAGGGAAATAAAACCAAGTTTTTCGTACTAAAGTATTGAGGCACATGAATGTAATAATGACACATGCATTTTTGTTATTGTAATCTACCAAATGCAAACATATTCAACTATAGCACAAGACATCGATGAGAATATGAGAATTAGTTTCGGTCGTTAGGCTTAGCGGGCCTTATATTATATATTTTGTTGGCTTGATTATGGGCAGATGATTCAGTTTGATTGAACGATCTCTCATTGAGTACTCTATCATCTACAACACTGATGAGTGTGCAAATACTCATCATTTTTATACCTTTCAGACTGCCAAAAAACATCTGAAAACACTCAGAAATGCATCAAAATGATAAAAATATCACAAATAAGTGTTTTATGTGTTTTAAATGCAAAAATACCAAAATCGTGAAAACGTATCAAGTTTGCATAATTGGCGTTTTAATCCCCAAGTTTCAAAAGTTGTCAAAAATAGTCCCCGTAAATCAAAATAAAGAAAAATGTCATTTAAAGTCCCTAGGGATTCATGAGTTGTCAAACTTGGTCCTTGAAATTTAAAATTGCAAAATGACAACTTTAGTCCCTAAAGTTTGAAAATTGTCAAAAATAGTCCTTGGATATTTAAAAATGGAAAATTATCAAATATTATCCTTGTACTATTCATAAATGGCAGGATAGGTCCTTGTGTTAACTTTGGAATAGTGGCAGTTTCAGTCCTTGAGAATTTAGAAAATTACACAAATGGTCCTTGTGTTATTAAGCTAACAAACGGATCCCTTTTATTAATCCAATCCAAAAACACAAAACCAAATCCAAGCCCAATCCCAGCTGAGCCCAAATGCAAACCCAACCCACACCACTTGAACCTTGGACCTTGAACCTATACCCTTGAGCCACCAATATATCTTTTGACCCCCTGCCAATACCTATTTTGAACCCCAACTTAATAATTAAAACGGGTCAAACCCACCATCATCTGTTCTTCTCCCTCACAGTCCCGCCAAAACCGGAAACCATTGTGGTTTCTTGCCACTTGCTTCTACCACCTCATTACCACCTTTCCACCTCATCACTACACCCTGCTTACCCACTCCCTAACACCTCCACAAAATCCAAAAGCTCTTAATTGAAAACCTCGCTCAACGAATTTTGGCGCCAAAAATGCCAAATGGATGATTCTGATGAATTATGTGGATCCAATGGCTGGAAAGAGGTGGGATAGTTTCAGAGGTCGACAAGAAACTTAACAAGATCATTATAAAAAAGCTGGGAGCAATGTAGAAGAATAATCCAGTGTAATTTAGTTAATGTATGTCGTTTTAATTAATTTTAAAATTCCAGTGTAATTTCAAGCTTTCAAGCACTTTGTTTAAGTATTTTTAGTGTATGTGAATCTTTTTCAGTGATCAATTTCAAGTTTTAATCATATTTTCAGTTTATGCAAATTTCAAACTTAAATTTTCAATATGTGTGAATGTTGTTTATAGTTGTTGTTTTGGACTGAATAAGCTCACTTAAGCTCCTAGAAAGCTTTTTAAAGCTTTTAGTAACCTTAAAACTCAGTTTAGTGTCAAAAGAAAAATTACCAAAAATATCAAAAAAATTAGTTAAAAATAAAAAATCAATGGAGATGAAGATCAAAGCTGGAGCAGGGTAAATATTGGATTGCCCTTGGTTTAGAAGCTTCTTGGGAAGCTATAGGAATTTGTTTCAGTCTTTGGTTCTCAGTTGTGAGCTTGGAACCAAGTTGTAAGCTTATTTCTTGATTTTGACCATTCACTGTAGAACTGCTTATCATTGCTTATCTCTGTGTTATTTATGCTTATTTAGTGTTGATAAGATAAGTTATTGCTTAAAATAGCCTGCTTGTTCATTAATTTCCTTAGTTGCTTTGTTTTCACTTTTTCACTATTAAAACTGCATAATAGTAATTTATAGGCTTTAGTTGTTATTGTTAGTGTTTATGTGTTTAATTCAGCTTATTATATCATTAAATGTTCTTAAGAATCAGTTTCATGGCCTAAGTCAGTGTAATCCTTTGAAAATCACAAAATCAGTTCTATAAAGGGTCGTTTGGTTTTTACCTTGTTACATGTGTTAGAGAGTGTTGGTGTTGTTTCTTGTTATTGTTATCTGTCATACTAGCATCTAATAACTCATAGAAACCAAAAAAACCAGACCTTGTTTTATCAAAAGTCAAAATCCTTTTTAATCTTACTCTATTTGTTCACTGTTAGGATTTAGGAACTAAAATTCATCATAGTTGTTTAGAACTTGTTAACATAGCTTCATTTCATCTTATTTTAGGTTAATACATCATAATCGAATTAGCTTTGATTTAAAACTCATAAAAGTCAACTTTAGTGTTTATCTTAAAAGTCAAAATTTTCGTTTAGCAGCTTTTGAATAAACTTGTGAATTTTCTTGTGATCTTACTGTTAGGATTTAGGGTTTAAGCTTTTAGGTTTATATAATTTAGTTGCTCATCTTAATCAGAGTATTTTTTATAATTTCTAGTTAGCTTATTAAACAGCTTATTTCTTATCTTCTTTTAAGCCCTTTTTTAAAAATGTGTCCTGTGTACAGTTGAGCTAGCTTATTCATAAGCTTGTCAAAAGCTCATTAGTGAGTCTCAGCTTGTGTGCCTTAGCTTTTTGTGAAGCTTATCCACCCATCTCTTTATTTTATTGCTTAATCTCCACTTTATAGCTTATTTAATAGGGCTGCAAGTAGCTTTTAGTTTGTCCCATTTCTGTATACACTAAACTACTTAGTGATTTACAAGCTTTTTCACAAGCTTGTCATAAGCTTATTAGTGAGCCATAGTGTGTGAGCTTGGACTTTTTGAAAAGCCCACCAGCCCATCTTGCTACCTCAGTGCTTATTTTTGGCTTTGGAGCTTTTGCCCCTAGCTAATTTTGGCCTACAAAAACTGTGTAGGACTGTTTGGTAGATAGGTTTAGTTAAAGTGCTTATTTGCTTATTAAAAGCTTATCAGCATGATTCTCTGTGCCTTTTAGCTTAATATAAGTAGCTTTAGCCTGTTTGTATCTTATTTCACCTTTTATTCCAACTGTGAAGCTTGTTTGAGCTTAAAAAATCAAAATAAGCTCATAAGCTAAACTGTTAAGCTTTTATAGCTTCAAACTGCTTATTGTTAAGTTGTAAAATTTTTGTCTTCATTAAATTTGCTTATAATCAGTAGTTAAATAGGTTTAAAAAAGAAAAAACACAAAAACATCATTTTAAAAATAGTGATAGCGTTTATTTAATAGAAATTAGCTTTTTAATTTTTCTTTTCAGCTTATTATTAAACACTTTCTGTTTTTATAATTTTCTTAGCTTTCTGTCATCATAGGATATTTTTAGAAAAAATTTTAGAATTTTCTTAGCTTGTTTAGTATTTATTAGAATTTAAAATAGTTAAAAAGTATTAAATAATTAATAATAAATAAATAAAAAACATAAAAAATATCTTTTCAGTTTTAAAATTAGTTTTATAATATTTTAGATTTTTCCAAGTTAAAATTTTATTTTTCTAGGTTAATTTTGTATTTTCTTGTATTTAAGTGTATTTTAAATAGTAATTAATTAATAATAAATAGATAAAAAGTGTAAAAAATATATTTTCAATTTTAAAATAAGTTTTATAATATTTAGATTTTTCTAAGTCATAATTTCATTTTTTTAGCTTTATTTCATATTTTATTACATTTTAGGGTATTATTAAATAGTTAAAAATAGTTTTTAATTAATAATAATTAAATAAATAGTTATAAAAATAATTTTAATTTTCCAATAATTTTCTTTTATTATTAGGATTGTAAAAATATCATTTTTATATCTGTAGGAGTTTTATTCTTTTAAATTCACGTTTTATTTTATACGTTTACGTATAATTTAGTAACGTACGTATTTACGTTTGTTTAATTTGATTGTTGTGCTTTACAATTCTGTATCAAAATACAATTCCAAATCAATCAGTAGTATAATTATCCACCAAAATTCTTATAGATCATTATCCTTAGTGATCATTCGACGTCTGAACGTTTTTAAAAACACCATTAATCCTCCGTGGGACTTAACGACCTAAGGAAACACTATACCCCTCTGAACTTAATTGTATTGGTTTTAAACTGTTTGAATTTTATTACGGTTGACCATTCACAAGTGGTTGACTTGTGTAATAAACTTGACAGTTTGGAACCGATCAAAATTTTGGCGCCGCTGCCGGGGAGGCTTTAGCGTGTTTTAAGCATCTTCAGACCCATACTTGCACATATACCACCGTTTGTAAACAGTTTTTTTTGTAAAGTTATCAAAAAATCAAAAAGTTCATTAACACTTTTCCTAAAGTGTTAACAACACCAAAAAAAATATAAAATAACAAAACCATCGTAACGTTTTCTATCCTGTATTTTCTTTAAGGTAATTCTTAAAGAGGTACGATTTGGTTAAACGAGACGATACCAAAAATATTGTCCAAAAGTATTTAAACCCTTAGCACAAATCCATACCTACGTCTTTTTAGTGGTACTTAATTAATACATAAAAATCAACCACCGCAAATCAAGGCAGAACACCTACCAACTGGGGGTGTGAACATTAATAAGTTCCCAATCTTAAAGATCAAAACTTGCCTTTGTGTCCTTGTGATTTGGTGTACCTTTTTCAAAGAAGACATTTCATTTGTGATTATTGGTTTAAGTTCACTTGTCGTTTTGCCTCGCATTTGATTTGAAAACTGATTTTTATACTTAGTGCATGCGCACTCGTTCTTCCAGCTCTACAAGTCCACTTTCAGAACTTGCAAATATTCCACGTCGACGAGGGACGTTCGCTCCTTCACCGCGGATCGAGGAACGTCTAGCACCACCACCCCCGTCGTTATGGCGTAAGAAAACCGATGAATGAGCTTCTCCAAGCACCCATCGAGGGTTACGGAGATGCCATTGTTGTCCCCCATCGTGGTCGATACCTTCGAGGTCAAAACCGGGTTGCTTAATCTTGTAACCCAAAGCCAATTTTATGGTTTTGAGCGGGACGACCCCTCATGCACATATTCGACGGTTCAACAAGATTGCATCGACCATCAAATACAAGAATGTCCCACATGAAGCAATTAAGCTTTTCTGTTCCCATTCTCTCTAGAGGGACAAGCCCGGAATTGGCTTGAGAAACAACCCCTCGTTCCATTGAGACATGGGAGGATTTAGTCACTAAGTTTGTTAACGAATTCTATCCTCCATCCCGAACTACAAGTCTTAAGAATGAGATAATGAAATTCTCTCAAAGATTTGATGAATCATTCGGTGAGGCATGGGATCGTTACAAGAGTTGTTCGAAAGTGTCCGCATCATGGTTTCACCGAGTTAATGCAAATGGATACTTTCTACAATGGTCTGAACCAAGCTAACCAAGACTCTTTAAATGCCTCCGCTGAGGTAATTTCCTAAGCAAAACCACAAAAGAAGCCTTGCAAATCATAGAAAACAAGTCCCATGTCCGCCCTTTCCGAACAAAGACATATCGCCTCAGCCTAATGCTGGACCTTCTACGTCATCTCACGTGAGTACATCTAGCACCGATGCTAAGATTGACAAACTCACGGATGCTATTCAGGCTTTGGTTCTTGCTAACCAAAAGAAAGTCACTTTCACACAGACACCATCACATGGTGAAGTAAATAAAGTTGAGGTCTGTGTCACTTGTGGTGGCCCTCATGCATACTACAATCTGATCGCCACCGATGGTAGTCCATTTGAAGCCAATGCTCTAGCCGGTACTTCACATCAATGAGGTAATCAATACCGTCCTCAAAATGAACCAAACTACCGTGCTAACACTTATCAAGGACCACCCGGTTTTAACCAGAATCCTAACATACAAAACCGGAATCAAAACCAACCTAGAATGAACCAAGGTTATCAAAACCAAGGTAATTTCTATCCCGGACCAAATCAAGGTTTCCAACATCAAGGAAACCTTAATCAAAACAATTTCAATCGCGGGAATCAATTTCAGGGAAATGTGAATCCTAACCAAGGGAATTTTCATCAACAAGGCTATAATCAGAACATACGGCCTCAAAATTTCCCTCCAACTCCTCCAGTATCAACATCTGATGAACTTTTAAAGCAATTCATGAAGTCTCAAGAGGAGACAAACAGAGTGTTGATCAGTTAAATCGCTGAATTAAAGAAGTCTTTAAATGATCAACCCTCGGGCTCAGGAAAACTTCCGAGCAACACGATCGCTAACCCGAGGGGCGATGCAAAGGCGATCACAACCAGAAGTGGTGTTTCATACAATGGACCCGCTATTCCTACTACCTCTTCTTCTTCTTCTCTTCCGAAGGTAGTGGAAAGTGAACCTGAGGCAACAAAGGACAAGGAACTTCCTACTAATAACGAAGGTACCAATGTCCAACCTCAAGTTGTCCTGAAACCCAAATCTAAGCAAGGAGTTATTTTTGATTCACATGACATCCCGGTTGAAAACCAGAAATCCAAATCTTCTATTCCTTACCCATCACGTTTAATTGAGCAAAAGCTTCGCGAAAAAGCTAGTCATCAAATGGACAAATTTTTTCAAATTTTCCAAGAACTACATTTTGACATTAGCTTCGCGGATGCTATCATACTGATGCCCAAGTTTGCATCAACTCTCAAACACATGTTAAGCAACAAGGAAAAACTGTTTGAGATGGCAAAAACTCCTCTGAACGAAAACTGCTCAGCAGTTATATTGAAGAAACTTCCCGATAAGCTTGGAGATCCTGGAAAATTTCTCTTCCTTGTTTATTTCCAGGAATGGTTGAATGCTTTGCCTTAGCAGATCTTGGTGCAAGCATTAACCTAATGCCTCATTCAGTATGGAAGAAACTTTCTCTTCCGGACCTTACTCCTACTTGCATGACTCTCGAGCTTGCAGATCGTTCAATATCACGTCCACTTGGCATTGCCGAGGATGTATTTGTGAAAGTAGGAAAGTTCCATTTTCCAGCTGACTTTGTAGTTGTTGATTTCGATGCTGATCCACGGGTTCCTCTCATTGTTGGACGAGGATTCCTAAGGACTGGCCATGCCCTTATTGATGTATTTGAGCATGAAATCACATTACGTGTGGGTGATGAAGCTGTTACCTTTAACCTCGATCAAACTTCGAGGTACTCCTCAAATTATGATGCTGAATCGGTTAACCGAATAGATATCATTGATGTTGCTTCAGAGGAGTACTCTCAAGAATTTCTTGGTTATTCTCATAATTCTGTGAGTGGGGATCCCACCACATCTTCTCAACCTATCATTTCTGACCCTTCACCTTCTCTCACTCCGTTTGAGGGAAGCGACTTCATCTTGGAAAAAATTGAAGCATACTTGTCTAGTGATTCGGTTTCATGGGAAATTGATCACGCTCCAATTGACATCGAGGGGGACATTCTTCTCCTTGAAAAGTTGCTCAATGATGATCCAGATGAGGTTAATAATAATGAGATTAATCTGGAGGGAGATATTCTTCGTGAAAAGTTATTAAATCAGGACACTTCTCCTCCGCTCCTTCCCGATGAGCTTCATAACAAGGAAGTCAAGTCAGTTGAGAAAACTGAAGAATTTCCTGAGGTTGAACTTAAGGACTTACCACCTCATCTCGAGTATGCATTTCTTGAGGATGATGATAAATTACCCGTCATTATTGCTCGAGATTTGAGTAAAGATGAAAAGACTGCTCTCATAAAGGTCTTGAAGTCGCACAAGCAAGCAATTGCTTAGAAACTCTCCGACATTAAGGGTATCAACCCTGAGTTTTGTACTCACAAAATCCTGATGGAGGATGACTTCAAACCAGCAGTTCAACATCAGAGATGAGTAAATCCAAAAATCCATGATGTTATTAAACAAGAGGTTCTTAAACTTCTTGATGCAGGATTAATTTACCCGATCTCTCGATAGTCCTTGGTTAGCCCAATTCACTGTGTTCCTAAAAAGGGTAGCATAACTGTTGTCACAAATGAAGATAACGAGTTAATTCCAACTCGGCTGGTTACGGGATGGCGTGTTTGCATTGACTATCGTAAGTTGAATGACGCCACCCGAAAAGACCATTTTCCTTTACCCTTCATGGACCAAATGCTTGAGAGATTAGCAGGGAACGAGTACTATTGTTTCTTGGATGGTTTCTTGGGTTATTTTCAGATCCCCATTGATCCACAGGATCAAGAGAAGACCACATTCACCTGCCCATACGGAACTTTTGCCTACAAACGTATGCCTTTTGGCCTATGTAACGCTCCTGGCACGTTCCAACGATGTATGATGGCCATATTCCACGACATGATCGGGGAAACAATGGAAGTGTTTATGGATGACTTCTCAGTCATTGGGGACTCATTTCAAACATGTCTCTCCCATTTAGAAAAAATGCTCAAACGGTGTGAAGACACCAATCTTTGTCTTAACTGGGAGAAGAGTCACTTTATGGTCAAAGAAGGCACAGTCCTTGGCCATAAGATCTCCAAAAATGGGATTGAGGTCGATAGAGCAAAAGTCGATGTTATTGCTAAATTGCCTCATCCTACTACCGTCAAAGGTATTAGGAGTTTTTTAGGTCATGCCGGTTTTTATCGCAGATTCATACAAGATTTTTCTAAAATCGCTCGGCCTATGACCCATCTTCTTGAAAAAGATGCTCCTTTTATCTTCTCACCCGAGTGCATTGAAGCTTTTGAAACATTAAAGAAAAAGCTTACGGAAGCACCCATTCTAGTTGCCCCCGACTGGGACTTGCCTTTTGAGCTCATGTGCGATGCAAGTGATTTTGCTATCGGTGCAGTCCTGGGGCAACGTAGATCCAAGCATTTTCAGCCTATCCACTACGCAAGTAAGACTATGACTGAAGCTCAAACCCATTACACCACCACAGAAAAAGAGCTACTAGCCGTGGTGTATGCGTTTGAGAAGTTTTGGCCGTACTTAATCTTGACCAAATGCGTGGTGTATACGGATCATTCGGCTCTCAAATATCTCTTTGCAAAACAAGATGCAAAGCCGAGATTGCTCCGTTGGGTTCTTCTCCTGCAAGAATTTGATATCATTATACGTGATAAAAAAGGAGCTGAGAACCCGCTGCTGGCGATCATCCGTCCCGTCTAGAAAACCCACACCAAGATGTTTTCGAGAAAAAAGAAATAAATGAAACATTTCCTCTCGAGACACTCAATGCGGTTTCTTTTCGTGGAAACTCTACTACCCCATGGTTTGCTGACTTCGCAAATTACCATGCGGGTAACTTCATAGTGAAAGGAATGTCGACCCAACAGAAGAATAAATTCTTCAAGGATGTTAAACATTACTCGGGACGACCCTACTTGTTCAAAATCTGTGCGGATCAAGTCATCCGACGGTGTGTTTATGGACAGGAAGCTATGGACATTCTCAAAGCTTGCCATGCTGGACCCACCGGGGGCCATCATAGTCCAAATTACACCGCCAAGAAGGTGTTTGATTCCGGGTTTTATTGGCCCACGATTTACAAGGATGCCCATGAATTTGTTAAAACATGTGACGCTTGTCAACGTCACGAAAATATCTCACAAAGAAATGAAATGCCGCAAAACGCCATTCAAGTGTGTGAGATTTTTGACATCTGGGGCTATGACTTTATGGGGCCATTTCCATCATCTCGAGGAAATAAATACATACTTGTGGTGCTTGACTATTTGTCAAATTGGGTTGAAGCGAAAGCTTTACCTACCAATGATGCCCGAGTTGTTGTGAAATTCTTAAAATCTCTTTTTGCTAGGTTTGGAACTCCACGAGCTATAATCGGTGATCGTGGTACGCATTTCTGCAATGACCAATTTGATCATGTCATGCAAAAGTATGGTGTAACCCACCGTCTCTCTATCGCACCACCCCCAAACAATTGGGCAAGTGGAAGTCTCCAACCGTGGTATTAAAAGAATTCTAGAAAGGACAAGAGGCGAAAACCGTGCATCCGGTCGGATAAACCGGATGACGACTGGCCTTCCGCATACTTATAAAACACCCATCGTGTACTCTATACAAGCTAGTGTAATGGAAAGGCATGTCATCTTCCAATTGAGCTAGAGCACAAAGCATACTGGGCCTTGAAACATGCAAACTTCGATATTCAGACAGCTGGTGATCACAGAAAAGTTCAAATGAATGAATTAAATGAACTCCGTGATCAAGCATACGAGAACTCTTTGATCTACAAACAAAAGACAAAGAAGATTCATGACTCCAAAATCAAGAACCGCGTTTTCAACGTCGGTGATCGAGTCCTTCTTTTCAATTCAAGATTGAAGATTTTCTCACGAAAACTAAAATCCCGCTGGTCTGGACCATTCACCATCACTAAAGTATTTCCTTATGGAACTATTGAGTTATCTCAACCCGATGGTTCAAATTTTAAAGTGAATGGTCATCGATTAAAACACTATTTTGGAGAGGACATTCCACCCATGGTTGTCCCGGATCTACAAACTTTCCCCATGAACCAATGAATGCGGGGATCGAGTCAAGCTAGCGACTCGGTAATCAAAAACAGTAGCACACCACATGGGTTTTCACCCGTGAGTACCACCCTAGTGTGGGGGAGTTGCCCCCCGCTGTTGTATATAAGTTTTCTATATATATATAAAAAAATGTGTATATATTAAAAATAAAATAATGGCCGTAATATTTCCCTTTTACGTTCTATGTTTCGGCATAACCGCCGATACTTTGAATATTGAGGGCAATATTCATTTCTAGTGTGGGGAGGAATTCTCACGAATTTTATCATGTAATTATACCACCTAATTCCCCCATTTTGGCCAAATTTTTTTTGGAGTAAGTGTTTTGCACTCACTCAAAATGGTAATCGATCCGCCATGTCTAACACACATAAGGATTGGATAATCCAGGAGCAAACGGCTCTTGGTAAAGATTTATCAAATCTGTTTATGGCTTGCAATTTGCCCAAAATTGTATGGTGTTCACTTTCACCATATCTTTAATTTGTAAAAAGTTGGCTAGCCCGCAAGTTTATGGCTTGTGGTAAAGGCAGTTGGAAAACCATAATTGGTAATTGACTCACCAAAGATAATTTTGATAATTTATCTAAGAGTTGGCTTAATCCGAATAAACGCTTACCGGTAAAGACAAATCAAAACCGTTGAAAGCTGATGGTTTGCTCAAAATCATTTGGTTATCATTGTGCCAAGGTTCTTACTTGAACTGAAACAATTGGCTACTCCACAAGTAATGGCTTTTGGTAAAGAGATGAAATCCATTAAGTTTTCTCAAAAGATTGCTAGGGACTAGCAATATCTTAGTGTGGGGGATTGATGAGTGTGCAAATACTCATCATTTTTATACCTTTCAGACTGCCAAAAACATCTGAAAACACTCCGAAATGCATCAAAATGATAAAAATATCACAAATAAGTGTTTTATGTGTTTTAAATGCAAAATACCAAAATCGTGAAAAAGCGTATCAAGTTTGCATAATTGGCAGTTTTAGTCCCCCAAGTTTCAAAAGTTGTCAAAAATAGTCCCTGGTAAATCAAAATAAAGAAAAATGTTATTTAAAGTCCCTAGGGATTCATGAGTTGTCAAACTTGGTCCTTGAAATTTAAAATTGCAAAATGACAACTTTAGTCCCTAAAGTTTGAAAATTGTCAAAAATAGTCCTTGGATATTTAAAAATGGAAAATTATCAAATATTGTCCTTGTACTATTCATAAATGGCAGGATAGGTCCTTGTGTTAACTTTGGAATAGTGGCAGTCTTGAGAATTCGAAAATTACACAAATGGTCCTTGTGTTATTAAGCTACCAAACGGATCCCTTTTATTAATCTAATCCAAAAACACAAAACCAAATCCAAGCCCAATCCCAGCTGAGCCCAAATGCAAACCCAACCCACACCACTTGAACCTTGGACCTTGAACCTATACCCTTGAGCCAGTCCAATATATCTTTTTGACCCCTGCCAATACCCTATTTTGAACCCCCAACTTAATAATTAAAAACGGGTCAAACCCCGGTCAAACCCACCATCACTGTTCTTCCCCTCACAGCGCCAAAACCAGAAACCATTGTGGTTTCTTGCCACTTGCTTCTACCACCTCATTACCACCTTTCCACCTCATCACTACACTGCTACCCACTCCCTAATACCTCCACAAAATCCAAAAGCTCTTAATTGAAAAACACGCTCAACGAATTTTGGGCAAAAAATGCCAAATGGATGATTCGATGAATTATGAGGATCCAATGGCCGAAAGAGGTGGGATAGTTTCAGAGGTCGACAAGAAACTTAACAAGATCATTATAAAAAAGCTGGGAGCAATGTAGAAGAATAATCCAGTGTAATTTAGTTAATGTATGTCGTTTTAATTAATTTTAAAATTCCAGTGTAATTTCAAGCTTTCAAGAACTTTGTTTAAGTATTTTTAATGTATGTGAATCTTTTTCAGTGATCAATTTCAAGTTTTAATCATATTTTCAGTTTATGCAAATTTCAAACTTAAATTTTCAATATGTGTGAATGTTGTTTATAGTTGTTGATTTGGACTGAATAAGCTCACTTAAGCTCCTAGAAAGCTTTTTAAAGCTTTTAGTAACCTTAAAACTCAGTTTAGTATCAAAAAGAAAAATTACCAAAAATATCAAAAAAATTAGTTAAAAATAAAAAATCAATGGAAATGAAGATCAAAGCTGGAGCAGGGTGAATATTGGATTGCCCTTGGTTTATAAGCTTCTTGGGAAGCTATAGGAAGTTGTTTCAGTCTTTGGTTCTCAGTTGTGAGCTTGGAATCAAGTTGTAAGCTTATTTCTTAATTTTAGACATTCACTGTAGAAGTTCTTATATCTGCTTATCTCTGTGTTTTTTATGCTTATTTAGTGTTGTTAAGATAAGTTATTGCTTAATATTGCAAGCTTGTTTATTAATTTCCTTAGTTGCTTTGTTTTCACCTTTTCACTATTAAAACTGCATAATAGTAATTTATAGGCTTTAGTTGTTATTGTTAGTGTTTATGTGTTTAATTCAGCTTATTATATCATTAAATGTTCTTAAGAATCAGTTTCATGGCCTAAGTCAGTGTAATCCTTTGAAAATCACAAAATCAGTTCTATAAAGGGTTGTTTGGTTTTACCTTGTTACCTGTGTTAGAGAGTGTTGGTGTTGTTTCTTGTTATTGTTATCTGTCATACTAGCATCTAATACTCATAGAAACCAAAAAAACCAGACCTTGTTTTATCAAAAGTCAAAATCCTTTTTAATCTTACTCTATTTGTTCACTATTAGGATTTAGGAACTAAAATTCATCATAGTTGTTTAGAACTTGTTAACATAGCTTCATTTCATCTTATTTTAGGTTAATACATCATAATCAGTAATTAGCTTTGATTTAAAACTCATAAAAGTCAACTTTAGTGTTTATCTTAAAAAGTCAAAATTTTCAGTTTAGCAGTTTTTGAATAAACTTGTGAATTTTCTTGTGATCTTACTGTTAGGATTTAGGGTTTAAGCTTTTAGGTTTATATAATTTAGTTGCTCATCTTAATCAGAGTATTTTTTATAATTTCTAGTTAGCTTATTAAACAGCTTATTTCTTATCTTCTTTTAAGCCCTTTTCTAAAAATGTGTCCTGTGCACAGTTGAGCTAGTTTCTTCATAAGCTTGTCAAAAGCTCATTAGTGAGTCTCAGCTTGTGTGCCTTAGCTTTTTGTGAAGCTTATCCACCCATCTCTTTATTTTATTGCTTAATCTCCACTTTATAGCTTATTTAATAGGGCTGCAAGTAGCTTTTAGTTTGTCCCATTTCTGTATACACTAAACTACTCAGTGATTTACAAGCTTTTTCACAAGCTTGTCATAAGCTTATTAGTGAGCCATAGTGTGTGAGCTTGGACTTTTTGAAAATCCCACCAGCCCATCTTGCTACCTCAGTGCTTATTTTTGGCTTTGGAGCTTTTGCCCCTAGCTAATTTTGGCCTACAAAAACTGTGTAGGACTGTTTGGTAGATAGGTTTAGTTAAAGTGCTTATTTGCTTATTAAAAGCTTATCAGCATGATTCTCTGTGCCTTTTAGCTTAATATAAGTAGCTTTAGCCTGTTTGTATCTTATTTCACCTTTTGTTTCAACTGTGAAGCTTGTCTGAGCATAAAAAATCAAAATAAGCTCATAAGCTAAACTGTTAAGCTTTTATACCTTCAAACTTCTTATTTTTAAGTTGTAAAATTTTTGTCTTCATTAAAGTTGCTTATAATCAGTAGTTAAATAGGTTTAAAAAAGAAAAAACACAAAAACATCATTTTAAAAATAGTGATAGCGTTTATTTAATAGAAATTAGCTTTTTAATTTTTATTTTCAGCTTATTATTAAGCACTTTCTGTTTTTATAATTTTCTTAGCTTTCTGTAATCATAGGATATTTTTAGAAAAAATTTTAGAATTTTCTTTGCTTGTTTAGTATTTATTAGAATTTAAAATAGTTAAAAAGTATTAAATAATTAATAATAAATAAATAAAAAACATAAAAAATATCTTTTCAGTTTTAAAATTAGTTTTATAATATTTTAGATTTTTCTGAGTTAAAATTTTATTTTTCTAGGTTAATTTTGTATTTTCTTGAATTTAAGTGTATTTTAAATAGTAATTAATTAATAATAAATAGATAAAAAGTGTAAAAAATATATTTTCAATTTTAAAATAATTTTTGTAATATTTTAGATTTTTCTAAGTCATAATTTCATTTTTCTAGCTTTATTTCATATTTTATTACATTTTAGGGTATTATTAAATAGTTAAAAATAGTTTTTAATTAATAATAATTAAATAAATAGTTACAAAAATAATTTTAATTTTCAAATAATTTTATTTTATTATTAGGATTGTAAAAATATCATTTTTATATCTGTAGGAGTTTTATTCTTTTAAATTCACGTTTTATTTTATATGTTTACGTATAATTTAGTAACGTACGTATTTACGTTTGTTTAATTTGATTGTTGTGCTTTACAATTCTGTATCAAAATACAATTCCAAATCAATCAGTAGTATAATTATCCACCAAAATTCTTATAGATCATTATCCTTAGTGATCATTCGACGTCCGAACGTTTTAAAACACCATTAATCCTCCGTGGGACTTAACGACCTGAGGAAACACTATACCCCTCTGGACTTAATTGTATTGGTTTTAAACTGTTTGAATTTTATTACGGTTGACCATTCACAAGTGGTTGACTTGTGTAATAAACTTGACAGTTTGGAACCGATCAAACACCGCGACATCGTTTCAAGCAATTTATGAATTTAACATGGACTAGTTTCACGATGAGTTTATATTATTGGGCTTGGTGAACTACTAGGCTAGCTAATGATAGGCCTAGCTATAAACTATGTGTTTGTTATGTTGGTGTACAGAAAGTATCACAACATTTAAAAAAGGTTCTACAAAAAATTAATTTTTTTTTTTATTAGTTATTGAACTTAAGGATGTGAAGGATGTCGGGAATTATGTCCTACAAACTTCACAACCACGGCCAACAACATGAAACTATTTCTAGAACACAAGATTTTATGTACGATAAAATATTTAAAGTATTGATCAAAAGTTTATTTCCTTGACCTATGAGGGATTACAAAACCATACATCTACTTGTAAAACCAAACATGGAGGGACTCATGACATAATACCCTGTAATCTGTGTTATTTTTGTTATTGTAATCTGTTTTATTTATGCTCGAATATAAATTCTTATTTTACTTTTTGGATTACAAAACCATACAGCTACATGTAAAAAGAAACATGGAGGAATTCATGTCATAATACCTTGTAATCTGTATTATTTGTGCTCGCATGTAAGTTCTCATTATACTTTTTAGATTTACTAGATAGGTTATATCAAGTTTGAGAACCGATGCTTTTGGATTTGAGATCATTCTTTCTCTGAGTAGTCTATCATCCCAACACAACCACGTAATTTTAAATAATATGGAACCGACTATAGTTCAAGGAGATTTAGTTTTGCATCTAACAAAGCTTTCACTATTCTAATTTACTTTCATGACTTTTTGGTTTGTGAACTAATATGTTTTGCCGACTACAAAAGAAAATGAAAATAATTTTGAGGACAAGCCTTACTATTAAAGGTTGACAAAGGAATAGTTTTTGGTGAATTTAAAACATGTTCAATCAGCAAGAAAAATAAAACTTGCTTTTCCACTCTTTTGGTCAAATACATGTTGTAAATGAGCACATGTGTGTCGGTAGAAATGCTCATCATATTTGACTAAGTTTTGTATAAGTTTCACACCATGCAAAGTTGGTGAAACTTGGTGTATAAAAGAAACACCAATGATGTAATAGAAAAGTACCAGTTGCCTACCAAAATAAAAATAAAGTGGGTTGAAGTTTTTTTAAGAAATATTTTGAGTGTCATTGTTTCATATACAAAACAAGTGTTTTATATTTTGTTGTAATAATTTTGTGAGCAATATTTTTGTCAGAGTAACATCTCATATATCCAACATAAATTGGTATCAGAGCTTGTTCGAATCCATTTGGGTTAAACGAGTTCTTATCATTTTTATAAAGGTGTCTTGACACTACGACAAGGTTTTGATTTAAGTCACGTTGTCGTCCCAATTTTTGATGGTGAAAATTATGATTATTGGTGTGTCAAAATGGAGACACTATTTGATTCTTTAGATGTGTTTGACGATGTCAAAAACACATTTGAAGAACCCGTTGATACAGAAAAATTAACCGACGAGCAGATGAAAGATTTGAAGGAAAAGAGAAGCCGAAATGCAGTCATTCTAAGTATGATTTAACGGGGAGTCACACCGTCAATCTTCCCAAAAATCATGCGCCGAAAAAAAGTAAAAGAAGCTTGGGAGGTGCTCAAGCAAGAATAGCAAGGAGACGTCAAAGTGAGAGTATAAAGCTACAAACTCTCAGACGAGATTAGAAGAACACGAAGATGAAGGAAAATGAGTCGGTAAATGACTATTCATCTAGATTAACCGATTTGATTAATCAGATGAAAAGTTATGGTGATGAAATTGAAGACCAACGTATTGTTGAGAAAATTCTCATTAGTATTCCCGAAAATTTTGATCCAATTATAGCAGTCATTGAAAACACCAAATATCTCAAAACTTTGGGTATTCAAGAATTGCTAAGTTCTCTCAAGTCATATGAGCAACGTATGACTCGCCACTCTGGCAAGGCGATCGAAAGTGCATTCCAATCCAGCTTGCAAGGCGACAAGAAGCCACCACAAAATTATGGAAGAGGGACTTCATCCCGAGGTGCTCGAGGAGGCAGAAATTTTAGAGGCCGTGGACGTGGACAAAGCTACAGAAGTTTTAGAGGTCAAGGAAGCTTTGACAAAAGATCATTTGGCGATGGAAACTCCCACAAGTGTTCCATTTGCAAGAAAGAAAATCATGAGGAGAAAGACTATAGGTATAAAGAAAAGTACAAATGTACTCACTGTGATCAATTTGGTCACCTAGAAAAATTTTGTCGAAAGAAAAACCAACAACAAGGAAATTTTTTAGAAGAAAAACAAGAAAATGAAAAGGTTTTGTTTTGTCACTCAGCTAACATTGAAAGAAGTAAAACATGGTTTCTTGATAGCGGTTGTAGTAATCATATGACCAGTGATGAAAGTATTTTGGTCGACATTGGCACAACAGGAAATTCTCAAGTAAAAATGGGAAATGGATCAGTAGTACAAGTGAAGGGAAAAGGCAAGATTCCGGTCAAGACAAAAACAGATATCAAGTATATTAATGATGTTTTACTTGTTCCTGACCTAACGCAAAATTTGCTAAGTGTCGGACAACATGAAGAGCACGGATACATTGTTGTTTTTGAAGGTAAAGGCTGCAGTATATATAACAAAGGAAGAAATAGAGAGTTAATGCAGAAGATAACAATGGGGCGAAACAGAAGTTTTCGGATTGCATTCAGGTACGAAGAACACTCTACGTTAAAGGCCACAACAACAGATGAAGCTTTGTTATGGCACAGGAGGCTTGGACATCTAAATTTCCAAAGTCTAAATTTACTCCACCAGAAAAATATGGTTGGAGGTTTGCCACAAATTCACGAGATTGAAGGAGTTTGTGAAGGGTGTGCGCTCCGAAAGCATCATCGGAAACCATTTCCGGAAGGAGTCGCTTGAGAGACAAGGAAATTCTCGAGCTAGTACACACTGAACTTTGTGGTCCAATGAGGGATCCATCTCATGGTAATAATCTCTATTTCATTCTATTTATTGATGATTTTAGTAGAATGACATGGGTTTATTTCATGAAAGAAAAATCTCAAGTTTTTGGAATTTCCAAAAAGTTTTAAAATTTTGTTGAAAAACAAACGGGGAGTTTTATCAAAATTTTGAGAAGTGATTAAGGAAAAAAATACAACTCAAAAGAGTTTGACAAGTTTTGTGAGGATGAAGGCATGCACAGACAACTCACAACTCGATACACACCTCAACAAAATGGTGTAGTCGAGAGAAAAAATCAGACCGTTGTAGAAATGGCGAAGTCAATGATGCATGAGAAAGGTTTACCAAAACGTTTTTGGGCAGAAGCAGTTTACACAGCAGTATATTTGTTGAATAGAAGTCTAACAAAAGCCCTCGATAAGAAGACTCCACTTGAAGCGTGGAATGGAAGAAAACCTTCGGTAAGACATCTTAAAGTTTTTGGGTGTGTTTGTTATTCTCAAATACCAAAGCAAAAAAGATATAAATTAGACGAGACAAGTGAAAAGTGCATATTTGTAGGCTATAGTAGCAAGTCAAAAGCTTATAGATTGTATAGCCTAAAAACAAAAAATGTAATAGTTAGTCGAGATGTAATTTTTGATGAAAATTCTTCCTGGAATTGGGAAGAAGAAAAAAAAGGAAGGACCAAGTTTTCCTACTAACAAAATGCAGGATGAACCACATGTGGAAAGTGATGAAAATCAACCATCACATGATGAAGTACCCAGCGAAGAATCAGATGAAGAATCTCAAAGTCCACCACCAAGAAAATTTCGTTCGTTGACATAAATAAACAATGCTAATTTTTGTCATGTTGAACCAGAATGTTTTGAAGAAGTGATTATAGAAGAATCATGGAAGAAAGCGATGGAGGACAAAATTCAAGTTATTGAAAAGAATAACACGTGGGAGCTCACAGACAAACCATTAGACAAAGACGTTATTGGTGTCAAATGGGTGTACAAAGTCAAGTACAATGCAGATGGTTCCGTTCAAAGGAATAAGGCAAGACTGGTCGCAAAAGGTTACTCACAACAACCTGGAATCGACTACGACGAGACATTTGCTCCAGTTGCTCGAATAAACACAGTTCGAGCAATCATCTCACTATCAGGCCAGGAAGGTTGGTTACTATATGAACTCGACATCAAGTCAGCATTTCTGAATGGAGAACTCAAGGAAGAAGTTTATGTGAATCAACCTCAAGGATTCGAGGTTGAAGGAAAAGAAGAAAAAGTTTACAAGTTGAAGAAAGCTCTTTACGGACTCAAGAAAGCACCACGAGCATGGTATAGCAAGATTGATGGTTATTTTAAAGAAAAAGGTTTTGATCAAAGCAAGAGCGAGCCGACCTTGTATGTTAACAATCAAGGTAAAAAAGACATTTTAATTGTAGCGCTCTATGTCGATGATCTTGTGTTCACAGGGAATAACAAGAAAATGATTGAAGATTTCAAGAATGAGATGATGCAAAAATACGAGATGAGTGATTTAGGTCTTCTAAATCATTTTCTCGGAATGGAAATATATCAAGACGATGGCGGCATTTTTATTTGTCAAGAAAAGTATGTCGAGAAGATTTTGAAGATTTTTGATATGTCAGAATGCAAACTGAAGTACACTCCTTTGATTGTCAATGAAAAGCTCATGAAAGAAGACGAATCAAGTAAAGTAGACGCTATACTTTATCGAAGTTTGGTGGGGAAATTGTTATACCTCATAGCAACAAGGCCCGACATCATGTTTGCCGCAAGTTTACTCTCAAGGTTCATGCACAATCCTAGTCAGATTCAGATGGGAGTTGGTAAAAGAATTTTAAGATATTTTCCGGGCACGAAAGATTTTGGAATCAAGTTCGAAAAAAATGCAGATATTAATTTGCATGGTTTTTGTGACAGTGATTGGGGAGGATGTACATATGACATGAAAAGTACATCAGGATATATTTTTTCACTTGATTCAGGTGTGATTTGTTGGTGCTCCAAGAAGCAACAAACAACAAGTCCACAATCATCACGAGGAGGAGAGTACGTAGCAGTAGCTCTAGCCACATCATAAGCAATTTGGCTAAGAAGAATTTTTGAAGATATTGGAGAAAAGCAATTGAAGCCTACAACAATTTTCTGCGATAGCATGTCAGCAATAGCAATCGCAAAGAACCCGGTTCATCATAGCCACACAAAGCATATCGCTTTGAGACATCATTTTATCAGAGAAGCAATTGAAGACGGAGAGGTGCAACTTGAATTTTGTGGAACGAATGATCAACTATCAGACATTTTCACAAAAGCACTTCCACGAGAAAAGTTTCAGGAGCTTAGACGAAAGTTGGGAGTTCAACCGAAACACATTTAGGGAGAATGTGAACTAATATGTTTTGCCGACTACAAAAGAAAATGAAAATAATTTTGGGGACAAGCCTTACTATTAAGGGTTGACAAAGGAATAGTTTTTGGTGAATTTAAAACATGTTCAATCAACAAGAAAAATGAAACTTGCTTTTCTACTCTTTTGGTCAAATACATGTTGTAAATGAGCACATGTGTGTCACTAGAGATTCTCATCATATTTGATTAAGTTTTGTATATGTTTCACACCATTCAAAGTTGGTGAAACTGGTGTATAAAAGAAACACCAACGATGTAATAGAAAACTACCAGTTTCCTACCAAAATAAAAATAAAGTGGGTTGAAGTTTTTTTAAGAAATATTTTGAGTGTCATTGTTTCATATACAAAACAAGTGTTTTATATTTATGTCGTAATAATTTTGTGAGCATTATTTTTGTGAGAGTAACATCTCAAATATCCAACATGGTTAAACCATGTCTATATCGTTTAATCATCTAAAATAAAATCTTATTGCCCCAGTATGTTACCTCTATTTCATATTAGATAGTCATATAAAGGTTGTGATCCATTCACACTTCAGTATATATTAGCAAGCCGACATTCTTACAGAGGTGCGTTAAAACAACATTTTCATCCCAGTATATTAAGGCACGTAAGTTTAATAATGACATATGCATCAATTTGATTGAACGATCTCTGGTCAATTACTCTATCACATTGTGTTACTAGACAAATGTGAACCACAAAAAAAAATTGATCTTGAACATCTTATACGATATTTTAGTTCAATTTGAACATTTAGAAAATTCATTCACTGATAAAGGTTTTGAGGCTATATTCTTATTGTGACTAGTTAAAGTGATATTTTCAATCGTTAGTCGTTTAAAACTCTCTTTTTTTCTTCTTTTTAGTTGTTGACTTTAATGTAGTTTCTGTAATATCAAGTTGTACAATAATATTTCACGATTTTTGAAAGAATGACATCATTGAAACAAATGTATCACTATGATAAGTGTGTAAAAATATTAAAGAATCTAGTATAATATGTCTAAGAACTTATATAAGTTCTTCAACATGATATTCGAGCTTAAAAAATTACCATTAGCCCAAAAAGAAAAAGAAAAAGAAAATAGAGGATTTATATTAGTTATTGGACATTATCGAAAACGAAAGAATTACATTCTAAATCTTACATCTTTGCAACATGCCCAAATGAGATGTACAATAATACACATAAAGTATCAAACGGTTTCTACATTGACCTATGTGGGATTATAGATCAATACAATTATTCAAAAAAACAAATGGTCGGCCCATGCCATTAACTTGGTTGAAACTAGGGATGAGCAAAAGAACCAAAGAATCGGACCGGACCGAGAACCGGACCGGAACCAAGAAGAACTGAAGTAAAACCAGAACCGAAGGTTCAAGTTCCAGTTCTTGACTGAGATTTTTCGTTTCTTGGATCGGTTCGATTTGATTCCACCGGTTCTTGTAACTGGACCCAAATACCCAATAATTATAAAAACATGTATTTTTTTTACTTTTCATACTTAAATCATACAAACCGATGCCATAACAAACACCCTACTAGCCTACTTTCAGAAAAATCAAGCCAGGCACTCTAAATCCTAATCTTAAATTCATTGAAACATCCACAAATCATTCAAGATCATTCAACATTCAAAACTCACATAAACAAATATCATTATTATCAAAACAATGGAAGTAAGTTTTATATTTTATTTTTATTTGCATTCGATGTACTAGCTTATAACATGTTCATCATTATCTTAGGATGTCTCATTTGAGCATTTAGCCATCTAACTAAGTCATTGTATATTTCCTAAATTATCTTTTGTGGTTCTATGCTTAGATCATGCTTGTGCATTTTTTTAGTGAAAGAAACAACTTTAAACGTAGATGAGTCTCATCGCTTTGTATATATAGTTTTAGTTCTTTTGCAAAATCTTAGATTCATAATATAATTATACTACAGATCATTGTTTAACACATTTTTTATTGAAGATTATTTATATAATATGACTAACAAAACCATATAATCAAGCATCACGTAACCATAATGTTAATGTTTGTTAGGAATTAGAAAATTCAGTCGTTAAATAGTCGGTCACCTCAAGTATATGTATTCAATAGAAAGATCGTAGTCGTAGTCAAGTTATGTTAGTAAGTAGTTTGTTAAGTAACACCGTGGAGGACTGACCGGCCTTACCCATCTGTATGCATGATCCACACCAGGGTGGCGTTTATTTGTAAGACACTATAAATACCCTCTACCTCCCAAGGTAGAGGGTTGAGCTTCAATACCATTTTTCTTTGTTTAACATAGTTCCCAACTCTCTTCCATTTCTCTCTCTAGAACTTTCTCTCTCTAAACTACTTGTACGCCTCATATGATTATGGTTTTAGTGTGTTTGTGAAATCCTATATCTAACAAATGGTATCAAGAGCCATGGTTTGATCACTCATCTTTCATGCTCTTTGTTTTGGTGGATTTCATAAGGTTTTTGAGGTATTAAGTGTTTAGGAGAGTTTGAATCATTTGGACAAATTCTAACGTTAAAGTTTGAATCTTGCTTGTACTTTTGTGTTTAGGATCATCATATGTGTTTAGGTTTTGAATTGGAAGGCTTAAATCATTGTGGTTTGGTTGTTTTTGATTGTTAAAGTGGTTATTCTTGAAGTTTGTACCGCCGGTAGTGAGTCCTCGGATATCTTGTTCTTCAAAGCGAAGTTTCTTTGTTATTGGATGCGAAGTTGGTATATACCCTTGGCTAGTTAGCGAGTTAAGCCTTTAAGTTTAATTGGTGGTTGCCGTTAGGTGTCGCTTAAGCGATTTGCTATTAAGCTTGATTTCGAAAGCTTAATTTGTTTCTTTGCTAAGCCGAGCTGGTTATGAGTCGATACTAAAGCGAGTTGGCTATTTAGCGACTTGATTCATTGAGCGAGTTGATTGTGTTGCGTGTTGATGCTAATGCGACTTGGCTATTTAGCGAGTTGATTCCTTAAGTGATTTGTCTCTTTGAGCAAGTTGGTTGTTTAGCGAGTTGATAACCGTTTAGTTTTGTTTACGTCTATTTATTTGTTACTTCTTCGTGATACATTCTTACGGTTGTTCTTTGGTTTAGTAAAATCCCAGAGAATCAATTACCCGGTTTAATCAAAGAATAGTATAACTCAAGAACTTGTAATCATGGCAAACATCGCTCCCACTATTGTTTCTTCCGTGAATAAGACGCTCAAGCATCGGTCGATACTGGCACCTATCTATGCCACGTAACCGACACTTACTTTGGGCTCAGAGAATCAGATTGTACTGTCTTGGAAAAGAAAATGGGGTCAACATTCTTAAGTCAATTGATGAAGGACCTTATCAAGTTGAGACGACCAGAGATGTTCTTGAAACAGGCACAGACGGAACAGTGATCTTAGGCTTAGACAGAACAAAGACATATGATGAGCTCAATGATAAGGAGAAAAAGAGATTCGATGTCGACATCGTGGCTTCTAACATTATACTTCAAGGTCTTCAAAAGACATCTACAAGCTTATCAATCACAAATGAAGCAAAAGTCATGGGATAATGTCAAGATGTCTCTTAGGTTCTCAATTAACCGTTGAAGACAGAGAATCACAACTCTATGATGATTTTGAGCACTTCAAAATGAAACCAGATGAGAGTATCTATGAGTACTACGTGAGATTCCATAAGCTTGTGAATGACATGAGGAACATGAAAATGACCATGCCAAACATTCAGCCGAACTCAAAGTTTGTGAACAACATGAATCCCGAATGGCACAAGTTTGTCACTTCGGAAGCTAACTAAAGGTTTGAAGAACACCAACTATGAGCAACTGATGCCTTCCTTACAAAATGAGAGACATGCTATGTTTTGAAAAAGGATTCGAACAGTTTAAAACCAATCGGGAGAAACAAGTTCATCTAATGACTCAACCGCTTTCACACCAACGTAGGAATTACCACCAAGGCTTCTAAAGTAGTTCCACGGAGATGGTAATCACAAACTCATTCTCATCCACATTCAAGCAAGGATGCCGATGCCGTCATGGGACATTTCATCAATCAACTGGCTCTCATGGTTAAACGTAATATGACCCTTTCACCTCATACAAAGCCTTCACACCAACAATGAAATCGAATCGCATCCAATCTTCACAATCATTCTTTGATCGAGATGGGAAAGTTATGGTGCGCTCAGCTCAAGAAAGCGCGATGATCAAAGAAGGGTGGAGGGGTGGAGGCTATGGTGAAAATCGTAATCGAGGAAGGATTGGAAATCAAGGACAAACAAAGCCTATCAAATGCTACAACCGTGTGGTGAAGGACACATTGCAAGGAATTGTACATCTCCAAAACGCCCACGAATGCCGAGTACTTCAGTGGATAAGATGTTGCTAGTGCAAGCTCGTGACAATGGAGTAGCTGGATGAAGAGAGTTATTGTTTCTGTCGATGGGAATGCCAAGACTTATGATGTCGTTGATGATGAAACAATTCGTGAGATAGGTCATAATCATCAGAATGCATTTCAAGTAGCTGATTGTGATGCATTTGACTCTGATGTAGATGATGAACCTACTGCTCAAACAATCTTCATGGCTAGCATCTCACCTATGGTTTCTCCAAAAGTTTCTCCACCACAACAAGTTGGTCCTTCCAAAGACAAAATCATCTCAGAGGTATTAAAACTATACGATGAAGTTGATGTGCAAAAGATACATAATGAAGTACAATCAACTGAAATCATTGAGTCAGATATTGAGAATATGGGTAATATCAATGTTGTCCCATATGATCAATATGTGAAACAAAGTGAAAGTGAGATTGTAACAAGTGATGTATCTTTTGCAGTCAATGATGACGCCCCTGATGATTCTATTATCTCTGAACTTAATGCCTATAAAGAACGTGTTGCTATTTATGAACAACGTAAGCAGTTTGAATTAACCACTGAGCAAGAAATGGATGACCAAATGCGCATAATCATTAAAAGTAATTTTAGAGAATAAGTTTTAAAACAAGAGTTAAACTCCTTACAAGAAAAGCTTAATAAAACTGCTAAGCAAAAATAAGAACTTCAAGAAAATGTCAAAAAGCTTAGCAGAATTCTCAAGCAGGAATCAAACTTTTGAATGATTTTTCCAATCTAAAAACTTTGAAAACAAACTAGAAAACAAGTTGTAACGCAAGGTAACACCATTCGTGATCGCCTCACTTGATCAATAATCATAGAGTTTTAAGTGACAATCATATCATCCCCATTATTAAGGAATCCAACTCCGAAGTATGTTAAGAAAGCTAAAGAAGCCCAAAAGGTAATCTATGATGGCAATGAAATCCTTACGCCTAGACAAACACCTAGTTACCGAGAGCAATCAAGAAGATAAGAAATTAGAAGATGTCACTAAAAAGAAATTGGATGAAAAACTTAAAAGCCCTTCATGCATAGAAAACAAGATCTGTTTTAAAACACCAACTATTTTAAGGAAAATTGGATTGCATTTAACAAGTTTAAGCCTCAAACGTTGTTAACCCCTGAACAAGTGTTTTGGAAAAAGGACTTAGATAAGCAAAAAGCTGAAAATATTGTTGAAACGAACCCTCCCTTTAGGAAAATGCCAGCAGCAACTGAGTATCCTCCCAATACACCAATGCATTTAGTTCCTAGAACTATTGCCACAAAGAGCAAGACCTTAATCAGTCAATATGTTATTTTTCAACAATTTGTCGATTTTGAGAAAACTTGTAAGAAAAGGATCACACCCATCGATAACCGGTGGGAAAGGGTTTTGAGCAAACAAAAGAATGCTATTTAACTGAGGTCATGCCTTTCTTTAAACTACTAAAAGATCATTTTGAGAGTCTTAAAAAAGGGAATAGATACTGATATTAAAGGAATGGAAAAGGAATTTGATGCA
Organism: Chrysanthemum makinoi; assembly: GCA_910596185.1. Taxonomy (NCBI): domain Eukaryota; kingdom Viridiplantae; phylum Streptophyta; class Magnoliopsida; order Asterales; family Asteraceae; genus Chrysanthemum; species Chrysanthemum makinoi. Next base: position 16,745,420 of record OU343220.1, read on the forward strand.
ATGATAGTTGAGGTTAGTGACTATGAGCGAGTATTAAAATATAATGAGATTGAGAGGAAGAATTTGCATAATTTAAATGAAAATCTGATTTCTGAATGTATCTCTCAAGATGTGTTTTTATAATCGCCACTAACTGTCTCTATCAGCTTCTCAATTTCATGAATTATTCTGTTGCGAAAGTCTCAATGATCATGTCATTGAGCTTGAAATCAAAAACTCTAAACTAAGTGAGAAATTGAAATGTGATGATCAACGATAATTTGATTCTAAACTAGAAGTTGAATATTTTGATTTACAACTTAAATATCAACATCTCAAAGAAAATGTTAAAACCTCAAATATCAAGATATCTCTGATGTTCCGTAGAGTTTGACGCAGTTTTGAATTAAATAAACGTGATGAACAGATTCAAGATCACCGTGAACACGATCAAAAGTTGAAAGCCCATTTCTCAATTAAAAGGTGAAAAGAAGCAGATGACTGCTCCCAATGCCTCCCTCCATTCTCGATTCTCAAAATTTTCATCTTCAAAACTTAGTAAATGCTTTACAAAAAGAAAATGAGAGTTTTCTTGAAGAAAATGAAAAGGTTAAACGACATTTCAATGAATTATTTGAATCTATAAAGGTCACTGTGAACAAATAACGAAAAGTAGCCTCGTTACAAAAAGAAATGAGAATCAAGAGTCGTTAGGGAAGATGCCAATGACTAATGAGGAGAATGGTGTATCAAAGGTGCCTGTTTGTAATTAATATTTATTCATGGAAATATGTTCCTCCTTATCTTAGGAATAATAAACTTGCAATTCAAACATATTTCTCATCCCTTAAGGAATGCCTAGAATGTCTCCGTGAGATTGTTGAAGAGGATAAGTTAGAGAAACCACTTGATAATGCAATTGGTCATGCATGCTTATATGCCAAATGATCTCAAGAAATTCTAGAGTACTTAATCACAATATGCCCTAAGTCCTTAGGTGAGAGAGTCAATCCTTTGATTCCCTGTTCTATGCCTAGTGCCAAGTATGAAATCCATTCAATGCCTAATGTTATGAATGTGAACCGTAGTGTGCCTTCAAGTAGTTCAGATTCCAGATATGTTAGTGCTAAGAATGTGAACTCGAGTGGCCTCTAGAGTTCAAAACCCAGACTTCTAGTGTTAAGAAAGGAACTTTAATGTGCCTTCAAATAGTTTAGATCCCAAAGACATCTAAACAGAGATGCATAAAGTAACAAAACCAACTAATGTTCCCATTCCCCTACAGAGTAATCGTGACACAATGAGCATGTCAAAGTCTCAAGACAATACAAGGAATGATAGGACCTCGCAAGCTAAGAATGCATTGGAAAAGAGTAGAAGATCACCCTAGGAACACTAAGTTTGAGTTAAATAAAATGAATCGTGTTGATTCTTGTATTAGCTATGCCGTACTGTAATTAATTCGAATTCTGCTACTACCTTTGGCAAAACTTGTAATGATGATTATGTGGTTTCTATTACTAATCATGAATGTGGTATGAATGGTTTTTCTAATGCTGTCGATTGCCCAGTTAAAATTATTAATGCTAAAAATCGAGCTAAGAAGGCTAAAAGGCAAAAGCGAAAGAAAGTTAGAAAACAAGTGGAAACCCACCGAAGAACATTTAGTAAGATAGGTTATCAATGGATACCTTTGGTCATAAGGCTAATCACTCAATCCCTAGGATAATGCCCACTAGAAAATAGATGCCCACTGGTAGAACTATTCCCTTAAGAAGTGAACATACTTTGAATAGGTCAAATACGAACACTAGCACTACTTCTATTTCTAATGATTCCATTGCTTCTATTTCTGATATGAATGTTACTATTTCGATGCGGGTGTTCCAATCACTGTACTAACCAAGTGGAACCTATTATTGTCATGGGGTTCCCATTATCCGCTTATCCATTCTTGTCTCAGGTTCAACTGCAGATCGTTAAATCGCCTGTGGTACTCGACTCAGGCCGTTCCAAGCATATGACCGAAACCGGTCACGGCTCATGAACTTTGTGGTAAATTCATCTGGACATAGATTCGGGAACCATTACATTTCAAGCTATTATGGGTTATGGAGACTTATGTGGGTAAAAGTGTAATCTCCAGGGTATATTACGTAGAAGGACTTGGTCATAATCTGTTTTCAGTTGGTCAATTCTGTGATTCCGATCTAGAAGTGGCTTTTAGAAAGCATACTTGTTTTGTTAGAGAACTTGATGGTGTGGAATTGTTAAGAGAAACCCGTGGTTCAAATCTATACACCATATCTATCGAAGACATGATGAAGTCCTCTCCAATCTGCTTGCTGTCAAAGGCTTCTAAAACAAAGTCATGGTTATGGTATCGCTGTCTCAATCACTTGAACTTCGGCACCATTAATAACCTTTCTAGAAAGGATCTTGTCAGAGGCTTACCCTGATTGAAATATGAAAAGATCATCTCTGCTCTCACAATTGGGAAAAGCATGAATATGCCCACAAACCAAAACCCACAAATTCAGTATTGGAAGTTCTTCATACCCTTCATATGGATCTCAGCGTGACCAACGAGTGCAAACAATAAATGGGAAGAAATACATTCCGTAGTTGTTGATGACTACTCTCGATTTACTTGGGTGAAGTTTTTGAGAACAAAGGATGAAACTCCTGCTGTCATCATCAAACTTATCTAAGCCTTCAGTTCACTCAATACGCTAGAATCGCTCAAACAGATAATGGCACATAGTTCGTTAACAAGGAATTAATTCCGCTTTATGAAAATGTTGGAATCACCATCAAAGAAGTGTTCCACTAACTCCTCAATAGAACGGTGTAGTTGAAAGACAAAATCAACTCTGTGAAAGCCGCAAGAACAATGCTAATTTATTCAAAGGTTCCGGTCAAGCCATTGCCAACGCTGTTACACCCAAAATCGTTCCCTCATACACACCTCTCATGACAAAACTCCATATGAACTTGTCCATAAATGAAGACCTTATCTCTCCTACCTTCGCGTATTTGGTGCTTTATGCTATCCTATGAATGATGGTCAAGATTTAGGTAAACTAAGAGCTAAGGCAGACATTGGAGTTTTTGTAGGATATGCACCATATAGAAAAGGATACCGAATCTACAACAAGAGAACCTGAAATGTCATGGAAACTATTCACGTTACGTTTGATGAGTCGACCGTCAAATGGCTCCGGACAATCCGCTTCTAGACCCGCACTTCAAAACAAATTCCATTGGTTCATCTCTTGTACCAAATCCCTCTCATGCAGCTCCATATGTACCTCCCTCAGAAGATGATTTAAAGAAATTGTTCGATCCTATGTTCGATGAACACTATGAACCAAATGCCGATGAAATGTCAAATCCATCAACGTAGGTCACCATATCCCCTGAATGAAGTCAATCCTTCAGCCTCAATATCATTAAGTCAAGCACCCGCCACATCACTCGTCTCATCAACAAATAATCCATCATCGAGTGTACATCATGGAAATGTTTCTAGCATCAATGATGAAGTTTATCCCTTTGCTACTCCTGAAGATGCTCCATTTGAAAACATATTTGATCCTGAATCATCATCTGAACCATCTTCATCAGGAGACATCAACTCTGCAACTTCAGTCCCTCAACCACAGCCACATGAACACCTCAAAAATTGGACTCATGATCATCCATTTGACAACATCATTGGAAATCCCTCTCGTCCCAAGATCCACACCTTAAATAACTTGCAACCGATGCCTTATGGTGCTTCTTCAACTCGCACTCTCTAAGGTCAAACCAAAGATGTTAAACCGCCATGAATGAAGATAGCTGGTACAATGCCATGCAAGAAGAAGTTCATGAGTTTGATCAACTTAATGTATGGGAATTAGTACCGCCCGAGATTGTGCTATGATCATTGCTCTAAAGTGGATCTTCAAAGTGAAGCTTGATGAGAGCATGGCTGATTATTAAAGAATAAGGCTAGATTACAAAAGGATACCGCCGTGAGGAAGGTATTGATTTTGAAGAATCATTTGCTCCCTCGCTTCTCGTGATCGAGGCAATCAATCTTTGGCACGCCGCAAGCAAGAACATGGTAGTCTATCGGATGGATGTAAAGACGACGTTCTTAACGGAGATCTTAAAGAGGTCGCCTATGTCACCAACCTCAAGGCTTTGTGAATCCAGAGCATCCCACTCATGCTTATCATTTTAAAAAGCTCTTATGGCTTAAAGCAAGCCACCGAGGCATGGTATGATACGCTGTCAAAGTTTCTTCTATCTACTGGAATCAGCAAAGGAGCAGTTGATCCACATTGTTCACTGTGAAGTCGTGCAAACACTTAATTCACGTTCAAATATATGTTGATGATATTATCTTTGCCTCGACTAACCCCAATGAATGTGATCGTTTTTCAAATGAAATGGGTTCCAAATTTCAAATGTCAATGATGGGACAAATGTCATTTTTCTTGGGATTACAAATTTCACAAAGTCCCGGAGGCATTTTTATAAATCAATCTAAATATGCTAATGAGATTTTAAAGAAATTTGGATTTGTTTCATTTTTACAAATTTCACAAAGTCCCGGAGGCATTTTTATAAATCAATCTAAATATGCAAATGAGATTTTAAAGAAATTTGGATTTGTTTCATGTGACACCGTTGACACTCCCATGATTGAACGTACTAAGCTGGATGAGGACCACTCAGGGATCATGGTGGATCAAACAAAATATCGGAGTATGATTGGATCCCTGATGTACCTCATAGCTAGTAGACCAGACATCTTGTTCGCTGTATGCATGTGTGCTAGATATCAGACTAAGCCTACTAAAAGGCACCTTGAAGCGGTTAAACGGGTCTTTCGGTATCTCCAGGGAACCATCAATATGGGACTTTGGTACCCGAAGGACACCGGTATGTCACTAACAGCCTATGCAGATGCTGATCATGCAGGATGTCAAGATACACGTCGAAGTACGTCAGGAGGTGCTCAGTTTTTGGGTGATAAGCTTGTGAGCTGGTCTTCAAAGAAGCAAATGAGTACTTTTATTTCCTCTACAGAGGCTGAATACATAGTCGTGTCATCGTGTTGTGCTCAAATCCTATGGATGAGATCTCAATTATCTGACTATGGCTTTGAATTCAACAAAATCCCTATGTACTGTGATAATAAAAGTGCAATTGCTCTCTCATGCAACAATGTTCAACATTCAAGAGCAAAACACATCGACATTCGACATCATTTCATCCGGGAGCAAGTGGAAAATAGTGTGGTGGAACTCTATTTTGTGAAGTCAGAATACCAGCTAGCAGACATCTTCACCAAAGCTCTTCCAAGAGAACGTTTTGATTTTATTCTTCCACGACTTGGCTTGAAAAGCCTTCAACCAGAAACACTCAAACGTCTTCAGGAGGAAGACGAGGAGTAAAGGTCTATCTTCATCCATCTCTTGTAAATATTTATTCAAAAAGCAAAATACAAAATTACAAAACCTTCAAAAAGCAAATAGAAAATTATAAAGCTTTCAAAAAAAAAAAAAAACCCCTAAAAATTAGAAAATCTTGAAAAATTTCAAAAATATTGTTATTTTGTCATGTTTTTCCTTATTCGATATCATCTACGGACTTTGTGTTGACATTCTAAGAATGTCACGGGTCTTTAGATGTTCTTCGAATGCACATAGTTTTTGTTTAAAAAAAAATGAGGCGGAGAAAAATGGTGGTTTATTGTCAAATCAGGCAGTAACCCGTTTTAGAAAGAAAGAACAGAGCCATGCTTTATCTTGTTTTTCAAATCTCATGCTCTGATTCTATAAAAACAAGTTCTCACTATCTAATGAAAACTAATTGCTTTGAAAAATTACTCGGACTCAATTTTAAAAAAAAATCATCTGTACTTAACGGTTGTCAAAAATATCTATCTCTCAATCAACAACTTATGTCATTGATTGAGGGGGAGAATGATTTTTCAATTAAAGTCAAAAAATCCGATACTTATCAGTTAAAAGGCTTTCATAATCAAGTCACAATTCTCCTTAAAAGCTTTCAAAATCAATTTAAATCTACAGAGATCACAAATCTCAAATGATATTATAATTGTGATCGGGGGAGAATTTGTGATTTAAATTTGATTTAAACTGATAATTCGATTAATGGTTTCATAAGTGTCTAGCAAGCTTTCCTCCCCACATGTGCCAAATGATTTCAAATTTTCAAATGTTCATGCATGTGTTGAGGGGGAGCATCATTTTAAAACCATAAATAATTGGAACGTGATTGATCAATGTGCAGGTTCCCTCTTGTATGTGCAAAACTCTTTCAAACCTCGAGGCACATATTGAGGGGGAGCAAACTCTTGAAAACCTCATCCTTCCAAAATGCTTTAATCTACTTGATATGTTTAGGGAAGTGATGTTGATATCTTTTAGAAAATGAAAATCAAAGAAGTTAATTCTTCCTCTTGCCTCCGTGTGCTAAATAATTTCAAATACATGATGCACATGTTGAGGGGGAGCTCTTTTTCTAAAATTATCAATAACAACTCAGGTGCAAAATGCTTTGATAATATATCACAAGCATCTGGATTGATTTTCAAATGGTTTTCAATTGGTTCCTATGGTAGATGAACAATACCAAAAAGACCGACCAACTTTACATTATGTATGGTGATATAAGGACGATAAGGTTAGGTATGTGTTCCCATGATCCGCCAACCGAGGGATCTACCCAGGGACTATCCACAAGTTAGTGTAGAGTTCTTAGGTATGATGATAAAAGGAGAAAAATGAGATATGGGAAGAGTGCGGACTGGCTGAGCTAGTACTGAATAAACCCAACAAGGTTCTAGCAATGAAGTCTCGGTAAGCACTGAAAGGGTTGAAGAATGAAAAAGAATTGAATGAGAAAAGGGTGAAAACAAATAGCCCTCCAATTATTCAACCTTAGGGCAGATACCAGGTTCAATTCATATGCTACTGATGGTTACCAAGGTAACATCGGTATTGAAGACAAGACGTCATGGACCCAGTGACGCACTGCACTTCAATTTCCCAAACCACTCAAGTTCCTCTTAAAAGGACTTGTTTCATTCTCACGGGGAACCTACATTATCTATCGACTCTCTCTTAGAGATTGTTGATATTGAAGAAGGAGACCCTCTCCCTAGTCTCCGATATAGGATCCAAATATGCACTAAATTGAGTCTAGAGCCACGAGATCATCAATAAATCTCATTAGGACACTTTCAATGAAGACTCTCTGTTTTACACAACGTGGAAAGAGAGATTATATCTTATGAGTCCTACGCACTATCCTTGTGGTATTGCCAAGACTTGATTGTGTCATATGGACCTCATCAGTGGAGCGATTCAAAATTGAATCAATCCAGGTCCAAGAAAATGGATTGACGGATACCTTTGAAAAACCGGTCATTGTGCTTAAAAACTCTTTTCTTTAGCACATCTACCGTGTACGAATATTTCAAAATAAAAGGTGTTTATGATTGATAATGGATTTTCATTAAAACCTTCGGTGTATTTCAAAACTCTTTATACTAAATACACGATTGTTTCTCAAATCATTTTCCATCAATCAGTGAATCTCTATTCGCTGGTTCACACTCACCGTTTTCTTCTTTGAGCCCGGTTTGAGAACGGCTAGAACAGCTACGAAACCCTGTCAAGGAAATTCTTCGGAATTATACCTGATCACAGGCAGTACTTGTACTGATCAACGAGGAACCGTGGGCCGTGTACCTCAATTCAACGAAAGTGATCAAAGACACTTCGCGGCGCTATTGCTAATTGTATGCAGGTACGCCCTGACATTTGCAGCTGATCAGAATGGAGCGGTCAATCCATTGCCGCATGCTCACACAACACATTCATTTCCAAAGAAATCATGATATGTGCATCAATGACTCTGATATTATCACTCCATGCTTCTGCTACGCTGCTGCCAATATCATGAATCAACAAAAGCTTCCGCTACACTGATAAGAAGAAATCATGATCCAGAATGTGAGCATGTCGGTCCAAATGTCACAACATCACATAATAAAAACACCACAAAGGAAGAGTCAAAGATTTAATGTGGCTGATGATCTCAAAGCTGGCTCAAAACTCATTATCACGTGGATCAGTAAAAGACCTCCACTTGGATTAACCAAACATGCAATGTGAAGAATCAATGACTACGAGCTTCAGAGCAAAGTAATACATCAAGAGTGCAAGAACAATTTATAATGTAATATCTGTTTGTATTCAAAGTAAGTGTAATGTGTGTTTGATGTGACCTCCCTTAGGGGGAGATTGTTAGGAATTAGAAAATTCAGTCGTTAAAGAGTCGGTCACCTTAAGTATATGTATTCAATAGAAAGCTCGTAGTCGTAGTCAAGTTATGTTAGTAAGTAGTTTGTTAAGTAACACCGGAGGAGACGGACGGTCTTTACCCACTGTATGCCTGATCCACAGCCAGTAGGTGGCGTTATTTGTAAGACACTATAAATACCCTCTACCTCCCAAGGTAGAGGGTTGGAGCTTCAATACCATTTTTCTTTGTTTCACATAGTTCCCAACTCTCTTCCATTTCTCTCTCTAGAACTTTCTCTCTCTAAACTACTTGTACGCCTCATATGATTATGGTTTTAGTGTGTTTGTGAAATCCTATATCTAACAATGTTAATGCTATTTTTTAAACATAAATGGTTGCAAATGCTTAAAAAATTCAATTTTTGTCTTTTCAATTGGCTTAAGTCATTAGTGCATGAGCTTCATAAAATCGGTTCTTATCCGGGTAGACCCAAAGAACTGAAACCGGAACTGGAACCGGAACCAAAAACTATATTCGGTTCAGTTCTCGATTCCTACTTTTCATAAAATTTGATTCTCGGATACACCGTTTCTGGTTTCGGTTCCAATCGGTTCGAGTCCCATGCTCATCCCTAGTTGAAACAATTAAATATGAACAAGCATCATCATTTATCCTTATATTTGAGATAAATATAATGGTGATTTCTTAACTCACCATTAAATATAATGGTGATTTATAAACATAATACCAACCTCAGCTTATTCATCACCATGTAGCTCCAACACACACACTACCACCTTATTTTGAAAACATACATACAAACACTTTCATTCACACACAACCCCCCCCAAAAAAGAAAAAAAAAGAGAAAAAGAAAAAAACACAACAGTCTCGCATTAAACCAAACTTAAAAACACAAACCAAAACTTGCTTTTGGTATGCATCAAACTCGATCGTTTGAGCGACCCATTCATCCATTTTTATCCTAACCGACCGACACCGACTGCCACCTCTAATAGGCGACCAACCCATTTGGCCTTATTACAACTAGTCTAAATTATTAAGAAACGTGAATCAATGGGAGTGAAGGACTGAACAAATTATGATTCAAACCAAAAATCTTGGATCTTAATCCAAGTTCTTTTATTAAAGAACAACCACAAATCCCAGAAACAATATCAAACACTAATCTTAATCAGTTAGATACAAACACTTATCAATGAAACCAAAACCAAAATCCTCCACTGCTACTCAGGTCAGGATCTATTATCTAACTGATAATAGTTCTATTACAAAACCAATATGAATGAATCAACAACAAGCTTAACAGCAGATGATGTGAATTTGTGATTGTGAGAGAATACGCTTTCTATCCAATTAGGGTTTTGAGAAAGTGAGAGAGAAATCCATCTTTTATAGCCCACAGACCAACTTCCTTGACTTGTAAACTTTAGTCCTCTAGCTTTGTATCTTTATCAAATTCCAGCTATCAATCCAAATACTGACTAAACTGAAGCTTACAAAGTATACATCATTAGTCCTTGAACTATAAACAAACCAGAATAATATTATGCTTTCATCACCCACCCTTAATCTTATTCTGAAACAAGTCAATAAGATTAAGTCTAGAACATAACAAGCTATGTGGTTTTGTATCCAATCCCTTTGTTAGAACATCTGCTGTTTGATTAGCAGTTCCTATCTTAACAATTTCTATTACCCCAGAAATAATCTTTTCTCTTACAAAATGTAAGTCAATTTCTAAATGTTTGGTTCTTTCATGAAAGATGGGACTGGCAACAATCTTAATTGCTGAATTACTATCGAAAAATACCTTAACAGGCAAAAGATTTTTGCAGTTTAAATCCTTTAAAATTTTTAAAAATCACACAACTTCAAAAGTCACATAAGCTAAAGCCCTATACTCAGCTTCTGTGGAAGATTTTGAAATGGTATTTTGTTTTTTACTTTTCTAGGATACTAAACATCCACACATAAAAACACAATAACCAGTCACTGATTTCTTAGTTACCACACGACTAGCCCAATCAGCATCAGTATAGGCTTTCAACTCAAAAAATGGGCTAGAACTTTTTTGAATATTCAAACCTTTACCTGGATAACCCTTAAGATATCTTATTACCTTTAGTGCAACAGCCAAATGAGATTTTAAAGGACTATGCATAAACTGGCTAAGACAAGAAACTGCATAAGCAATATCAGGTTTAGTAGTAGTAAGGTAAATAAGCTTACCAATCAACTTCTGATATCAGTAATATTGTTGGGATTTAGAACATCCGGTAGTTAAAGACTCAGTCATCTCAAGTATATGCAATCATTAGAAAGCTCGTAGTCATAGTCGTTTAGTTATGGTTAGTAGCTAGTTAGGTAACACCGTGGAGGACGGACGGGTCTTTACCCACTGTATGCTTGATCTACAGCCCGTAGGTGGCGTATATTGTAAGAAACTATAAATACCCTCTACCCTCCAAGGTAGAGGGTTGGAGCTTCATAATACATTTTTCTTTCTCTTACTAGAAGTTCCTATTTCTCTCCATCTTTCTCTCTCTAGAACCTCATCCATTCAGACCTTGTGTTTATAATTGTACGTTTATGAAAACCAATATGTTACAAATGGTATCAAGAGCCATGGTTTGATCATCTAATTTACATGTTCTTGGATTCTTAGTTGGTTTTCATAAGTTTTGGGTTTGTATGAGTTTAAAGACATTTTCACTCTTTTGATCTTGTTTAGTGTTAAAGTTTGGATTTTGATTGTACTTTTGTGTTTAGGATCATCATATTAGTTTAGTTTTTGGTTTGGAAGGTTAGATTCATCTTGGTTGTGGTGTTTTTGATTGATAAAAGAAGGTTTTTGAGCTTGCTCTTGGGTGCGACTTGACTCACAACCAAAAACAAGACACTTTCAACACAATCATAAATCTGGTACTAGGTGAGATAGAATAGTTACACCCATTTCTATGCCTAAAGTCAAGCATGTTACCTTTGATGTGTCTCCCAAGGTATCATATCCCAACACTTCTAAACCAGAAAAGCAAAAGGTAGTGAAACCAACTAATGTTCCCATCGTTCTTTCTACAGGAGTAATCAGTGACACTAAGGCTAGCGGGTCAAAGCCTTCAAGCAATACAAAGCAAGATAGGACCATGCGAGCTAAGAGTGATCAATAAAATAAAGTAGAAGACCACCCTAGGAATAATAAGTTTGAGTTGAATAAGATGAATCGTGTTGATTCTAGTATTAGCTATAAGTGTACTGGAATTAATTCGAATTCTGCTACTACTTGCAAAACATGTAATGAATGTTTGGTTTCTGGTAATCATGATGAATGTGTTGCGACTAATTTGAGAAATATTGTTAAATCTCTAGTTAAAAATGTTAGGAATGCTAAACAGGTTAAGCAAGTCTAGAAGCCTACAGGGAAAATGTTTAGTAATTATTGGAAGCCTATAGGGAAAAGGTTTAGTAATGTGGGTTATCAATGGAAACCTACTGGCCATAAATTCAAAATTAGTGAACTTAGGCCTAAATTGTCTAGATCTATGCCCATTAAGAAATGGAAGCTCACTGGTAGAATCATACCTTTAAGAAGTTGTCACACTTCAAATAGGTCCACTGCCACTACTAGTATTGCTTCCACCACTAATGTCATGACACCTAGAAATGTTGTAGGTCTTTAGATCGCTTGTACTAACCAATCAGAACCCATTTCCTCATGGGGATCTAAAGCTTCCAGTTATCCATACTTGTCTGTGTTCAAATGCAGGTCATACAAATCGTCCTTTGGTATTTGTGTGGAAAACTAGAAGGGGGGGTTGAATAGTTTTACCAATTAAAACTTCGTTTTAAACTATTTAGATCGACTTATGTCAATCTATTTGGATGTGTGTTGGATGTTGATAAACTAACATATAGAAATATAAACATGTAATGAAAAGATAAAGAGTAAGAAGCACAAAACCACAACGCGAGTATTTATAGTGGTTCGGCTACAAGGACACCTTCCTTGCCCTACTCCACTCCCCGATTCACCTACTCGAGAGTTCGTAATCACTACACAAAACCGACTCCTTATGGTGGAGAAACCTTCACAACGTTGCCTACTCTTTATGTGGTACAAGGCTAGATACCGAGTTCTTTCACCAAGGAGAACCAAACCTATCACAACGTCGCCTACCCTTTATCCGGTACTAGGCTAGATTCCGAGTTCCATTACAATGGAGGAACTACTACCCAACACTACACAACACCTAAATCCCAAAGGAGACCAACTCCTTATTACAACATTATCAAGGATATCAATATCCTTGGATCCAATACTAATCTATCTTGTACATCGAAACACACCATATCAAATGTACACCTTAGGCATCTTTCAATAATGCCCTTGGCTTGACTTCTAGGCACCCTTCACCAATGCCTTGTAACTTGACTTCTAGATACCCTTCACTAGTGCCTTGTAATTTGACTTCTAGACACCCTCAATGCCTTTAGTTCTTGACTTCTAAGCACTCTTCACTAGTGCTTCTAATATGGACGTTCGACACCTTTCACTAATGTCTTTGTCTTGACCCTTTAGACATCTTTCACTAATGTATTCAACACTACACTTCTTATGAGAAACAAGAGAACTATCAACAAGAGAACCTCAGTAATCTTGATGATAACGAAGCATGGCAACTCATGGACTTGAGCTTGCTCGTCTTCAAAAGATGGTGATCTCGCCTTTAAGAGGAACCTACAAAATCACACAAAAACAAAACTAGATACATAGATCACTTGGATCTGAGGTTAGAGAGTTTATAACTCAAAGAGAAAATATGTGAGAAAGGGGTGTGAACCAATGAAGAAATGGCTCACTATTTATAGAGAGAAAAAGGCTATTGTTCCCTGGATCCCATGGATCCCTCCCTTAAAGGATCCGTCCAGTGTATTAACTAGGATCCGTGGGACGCTCCATTTTTCTCATGGGTTTTGGGTCATAGGTCATGGGTTATGGATCATGGATATCAAGTAGGTTCAATGTACCTACAAGATGCAATGCATCTAGTCCATGGTTCATGGATTAAAACTATGGGCCATGGATTAAAACCATGGGTCATGGATATTATCCATATATGACATAAGCATGATGTCATGCAATGGGTTATGGGTCAAGCTCCATGGGTATGGGTCATGGACTTTGGGTTGTACCCAACTATATTTAATGTATTTGGTCAATGGGTCAAATACTTTAAGTTTCTACCCAATTGTATTACCCATTAAAATGCATACTTAGTTATGTATATATTTTTCCAATATGTAAACACTAATTGTTGTACATATGTATCACTAAATCACTTATACTTGTTTTAGTGTTTTATGTGAAAACGTAAGTGTGTTAGAAAACTATTGGCTCAAACCATTTACGTATTTTATTTGTTTCGTTACAATGATTTTACGTTTGTTATCGACAAAATATTAGAAGATCGTACAATATAAATAAATGTTTTTACGGCTTATTTGTATTAACAATCTCCCCCTTTTTGTTGATGACAAAACATAAAATTATTTTAAGGAATAACTAAAATTCGTATAAAAGTTTGAATTTGTAGTTTTTACTTTCTATTCCCCCTTTTTGTCTTAACAAAAAGAGCTTCGAAAATAAACTAACACATTGTTTTAAGAAAAAAAACGTGTGCAAATAAGAAAAAAATAGAGAGCAGGTGACGGGAAGAGTTCTTGTCTTAACTCCCCCTTGACGAGTCCATCCCTTTGTGAGGGCATCAAGTAAATAAAAACTACTCAGCTAATGCATTGCAACTATGTTTGCAAATGGTTTCATCTTAGTGACGATAATGCTCCCCCTTGATGATTGCAACTTTGAAAAGGGACATCATGAAATGTAACCCTAATATTGCAAATTATCTTGCAATGTAATGCTTTGAAACAAAGCTCCCCTAGCTTTAGAGTGTCAAAGTTTTCATGTGTAAATTGAAAACCTACAAAACAAAGGTTAGAATACAAGTATAATGCATAATTTTCTGCAAATAAGACTCAAGTTAGTATAAAATTGGTCTTCTGTTGCACGGATCCCATGGTTCCCTCCTTTGAGGGATCCTTCTAGGCAAATTTCAGGGATCCGTCTGTCTGATGACAAGATTCAGCAATGATGATATAACAAATAATGTTAACATCAAAGTGAGATATGTATTATACAAAATAGTCATATACTCAGAGATATAGCAAGTATCATGTAATTTCATTTAATAAAACTAGATATATGATATACATGACTCTAAAAAAACTAAGGAAATGAACGATACATGAGTTGGAATTACTAGACTTATCTAAGTTACGCTTGATACTAGGACACCACTAAAATCCTATAGCTCAAGTTTGTTTAGGTTTAATCTCGTCGAAACGTTCGAGGAGGTGAGAAAACATGAAAATTTGATCTTCCCGTACTTCATGTATCAAACTTTCAACATGTTGAAAATGATAACAATCTTTGTCATGGTTAGGTAGTGGTAATGGAAGAAATGAAATTGCTTGATGTGAAGGATCAAGTGAAGCGGGTTGAGGAGCCTCAAATGATGGAGGGATTGGTGGAGGCGCATTCAAAGATGGCTCGACCAAGAATGATGGTGGTGGTAGAGAGGTGTCAACTTCCATGTGGTCGGGTGGTTGACTTTGATAATTTCTCATAATCCAAATGGGATTATTTGATGGTGACGGCGAAAAGGAAGTCGGAGCTAGTGTTGACTCAACACCTTGATTTTGTTCCACTATTCCTCCTAATGAGGGAAATGTTTTCGGTGGTGGAGGATGAGATGGCCTAGGAGGAAAATCTTCTAGATTGTAGAGGTGTGGTGATGAGAGTGGAGTGGCGAGTGAAAGAGCACTAGACACCATTGATGGTTTAGTGGAAATGGGATTGTTTGGTTTAGGAGGTATGGTGGTGTTTGGCATAGGTAATTTTGTGGGAATTATCCTTTTAGGGATTGGTTTGATTGGTTGAGTTGGTGGAGGAGAAATCCTTGCATTTGTGGATTTG
This sequence comes from Chrysanthemum makinoi, assembly GCA_910596185.1. Lineage (NCBI taxonomy): Eukaryota > Viridiplantae > Streptophyta > Magnoliopsida > Asterales > Asteraceae > Chrysanthemum > Chrysanthemum makinoi. The sequence goes on from OU343220.1 coordinate 16,760,787, forward strand.
ACCGGAGATGATTCAGTTGAAGAAATTTTGTGTACAACACGAGCAATTTTCTTGGGTGGTCCTTTGGTGGATGAGTGACCACTTGGAGCTTTCCTCATGATGAGATGATTCAAAGAGGTTTGTAGATGTTTCTAAGTGCTAAAAATGAGGATGAAGATGATGACTTTAGGAGTCCTAACAAAGTGGTTTATAAAGCAAGGGATTTTGCAAGTGCATTCAAGACTTAAGCCACTAAAATTCCTTGGAATATGAGGATTATCATGTACAAGAGTCAACTTTAGAATTGTACTGATCTAGGAGCTTAATTAAGATGAGATGGAGTGTTCAAGTTAGCAAGATGAGCTTGAAATGATTGTTTTAGCTAGAGTTGACATGAGTTTGTCATACGGATCCCACGGTTCCAACCAATGAGGGATCCGTCTAGGCTAATCCTAGGGATCTGTCTCTCAGCAGCTAGGAAAAGATAACAATGATGTTTCTAAGGTCTAATGCCTACTCCTTCTTGAGTGTTACATTCCATCTAAGTGTCTTAAATGAATAAGTAATTAAATACTTAAGGGTAATGAGTGATGTAGCTAATGATTGTCTTTTATGGAATAAATTGGAACTTTTATGAGTACCAATGAGTGACAAAAGATGACACTAAGGATTTGGGAGTGTCAAATTGAGCTAAATGATCCTAGAGATCAGATAGTAACTTAGGATAATGTCTTGGTGGATATCCTAAAGGCTTTAAGATGGAAGAACTAGAATTTGACCCATTTTGACCTATTTTGAGGTAAGGATGACTACAATCCTTTTGCTATAGTGGAAGAGTAATGAGTTTTGGTGAGGCGATAGATCTAGAAGTTCTTAGATTAGGATCTAAGTGAGTTAAATGTGAGTACGAAAAATTTACTCAACTTTGATAAGGACTCAATTTGCCTTAAGACACTATGTCTAGCTTAGTGTAAAGTGATCTAAAGACATGTTTTGAAATACAATGATTGCAATTGCATTTCTGTTTGCCGGATCCCACGGTTCCCTGAGAGTAGGGATCCGTCTAGCACAAACTTTGGGATCAGTCTCTCTGCTAAGCAGAACCTTTACAAAAGGTATGCACGGGTTGCACAATGCATCATATTTCAAGGTTAGAGGTTCAAAACACTAATGTAGTAGAGATATCAAATGTAAGATGTTTTATTTCATGAAAGAAACTGGATTATATTGATAAAGCATGGATACTAAGGATTGAACCTATTTTGAAAGGAGGCTAAGTTCCTTGAGCGTTTTCGCTAGATGGATCATCAAATGGTTGATGAGTGTTTGCTGATTCAGGAATGAATAAAGTCTTCATGAGAGATGTGTTTAGAGGTTCCATCATCTTTCTTACAAGTATGTACAACGGACTTTAAAATTGAGGTGGAAGTACATGATGTGATGATAAATGCGTGTCAAGAACATTCCATAAGGGATAAGTCTGTTCTTTGAGCCTTGAAGATTTACAATTCGCCTTGCGAAGAACTAGGCGAGATTGTATGGTTGTTGTGTAAGCAAACTGTGAAAACGTAGAGGGGGGGGGGGGTGAATAAGTCACCGTTTAAAAATTTTAGATCTTTTGTATCAAATCGTTTATGAAGCTTGTTATAATATGACAATACCAATTATTGTTTGTAACTAATATAAAGCATAGTAAACCAAGTTGTCACACAAGCATAAACATCAAACCACATCACAAGCAATTATAAAAGTAAAGAGATAAAGAAAGAAAAGTGCAAACGAAACACGAGGATTTATAGTGGTTCGGTCACGGATCTCCTTTCCACCCTACTCCACTCCCCGAGTACCCAACTCGAGAGTTACTTCACTAAATCAACAAGCTCCCTTCTCGGCGGAGAAAACCTTACAATCGCCGCTACACTTTTCCCAGACAAAGCTAAATACCGTGTTCTAGTTCGAGGTAGAACCAACCTAACGTCGCCTATACAATATTTCTGACACTAAGCTAGATGTCGAGTTCTTTTCAAGGGTACACCCACTCCCACTATGTTTTATGGCCCAACATAACAAACCTTGTGTTTTATGGTACAAACACATAAACCATCTAATCTAGTTTGGTGAAAGTGTTGTGATGATGCAATGATGTTTACAATGATGATCCATGACATAAATGTCTAATGGATATGAATGACTAATCCAAATGATCTCCTTAAATAAGAAGTCTTCAATCAATGAGGATATCAAGAGATCTTGAATCTTCATATATTGATATGCTTTGGTGAATGAGGATGGCTAGATCTCCAAGCTTTCCTTGGTTGATCAAAATGTAAAGTATGCTTACAACAAAGATGAATGTTAGAAGCATTATGATCATGTGATGATATGGGTGATTAATGTATGTTACTACATGGTTATCTATAGATCTAAAAGATGAAAGAAAGATAGAAAGAATGTGTGTTGGAAGGGATGGATGAAATGAGAAGATAATGGGCTCTATTTATAGCCAAAAATGTAATCTAAAAAATAATACTTTATTAGATTTGATATCTTAGAATATCGTTCAAGATATTGCAAATCTAACCAAATATTGACCAAATCTTCTAAAGATATGATGATGCATGAAGTGATGTAAAATTGTATTTTCATTTAGATTAAAATGTTCATGAAAATAAACTTGTAAAATGTATTATGTAACTAGTTTATAAAAAGTCTAATTGCCTTTTATAAAATAAAATATCTAGTTAGGTGCTTGTCAAAATAATATATATTTTGTCAAGTGTAAGTAAACTTTAGTACTTGTATGAATATTATAGTTAGTTTACTTGTACAAATAAAGTATACATTTGTTTAGACATTTTACAAAAGATGTATTTGTATAAAATACTTGTGAATGCAAAATGTAAAATGAGGTTCGAAATAGAATGGTTAACCTATGAAAATACTTAGTGACTCTAAACGTATTTTAAACATTCTAAATGATTTGTTAATGGGTTTGATCATAATGCCACATAACAAACATGTACGAACCTGTGTTGTAACATATAAGGACTTGAGACATCGAGAGGTGTTGAATGTATGTTGAGACAAAGTGTGATTACAAGTAACTTGTACATTTGACGTTATGTATTACAAGTTACATGTTTGTCATCAATCAAAACAAACGAGACTGTATAGATTAAATATCGTAATATTTGCACTAAACAATCTCCCCCTTTTTGATGATGACAAAGATATGTAAACGTAATAGAAAGTAAAATGTAAAAAGTTACTTGTATCCTTACTACCTTTACATTACCTTCTCCGTTTACACTCTTCTCCCCCTTTTGTCGAAACAAAAAGGGCGTGTCCTTGGAGTTTAACTTCATTTCTCCCCAAAAAGGCGAGCTTGCATCATCCCTTGTAAAGTTAAATCGTCTACTTCAATCCGTTCCTTGTTAGGTAGCGGATCCATGGATCAAATTAAGAGGCTTAACCTACATCAATGTTAGTTTTATGCAACAAAAATTATGATAAATATATGAAAAAGGAAAAAAAAAACATAGCAATGTTAGCCTATTTTCTCCACTTTTTATCGAAGCACAAATGCTTGTTGAAAAGTGAAAATGATGATAAAAGTGTGCATGCTCCCCCTTGACGGTTGCTCCCCTTGTTTGAGGCGTCAGGGTATGATTAAAAACCTACAAAACAAATATTAGTGCAAAAATATATTCGTCATTGGACGAGTAAGTGATATACAACAAAGTGTATATAAGATGCATTCAATAAATTCTTGACGGAAGCTCCCCTTGCTCTAGGGCGTCAAGATGAACCTTCAAAATAAATATTAGTATAATAGAAGCTTTGTCTTTAGAAAAATATGTCACATACAACCAAGTGTATAGACGATGCAATATGAGTGCTTAAAGGACATTCCTCCTTGTTCTAGGGTGTCAAGAAGCACCTAAAATAAGAAAAATATTTGATGAAAACTTCATCCTTAGAATCAAGGCCTATTCGAAAGCTGCAAAGTTCCCACTGATGGTATACTTAGTGTATAGAAAGTAGGCTGCTACCGAACTCATTAGCATTCTTTCTTCGCTTCGGGGACGGAGGTCCTTATAAATTAATACAATCAAGTGTATATGAGGATGAACCTACAATGAAAAACATTAGTGCAATATATTTCATCTTTTTCACAAAGAAAAATAAGATGTATATATGTGATAAATGATGTAATCAAAGATCTCATGAAGTGTAGTCTCCTAATTACAATCATAAGAAAAGTGAGAATATAATATGATAAAAACCTACAAAATAGTTCCTATAAAGAAGATATGAAGTCTCCCACCGGGTGTGCCACTAGTGGTGCTAGTGTTGGTGTCGGTTTACTAGTAGGATTCATGTGGTGATGGTAGATGACTCGAGATTTACAAAAGTAAGTTTTCGCTAATCCATGGTGGTGATGATTTAGTGAAAGTTGTGATGGAAGGTGGTGGTGATTCGGTAGGAAGCTATTAAGGAGTTAGAAACTCATATGTATAACAAAAATATTTTTTCTCATATGTATAACAAAAATATTTTTTCTTATATACAGAAGCTATTAAGAGGAAAGGGAGTACATACAAAAGCTCATGCAGGATGATCTACAAGGGAAAATGGACAGAGTGATCGAAGGCTACACTCACAAGTACCTTCTGGATATCGTTCCTAAAGTCACAAAAGAGATGTTTACCAGACAATTATATCCGAATCTTATGCAGATCGCCAAGAAAACTATAAGATCAACACCCTTAACCGTCACAATCAATCCAACTGATCCTGTAGTATTCTCTGATGCTGAATTGGTGGCCAAGCTTGTAACACAAATGTCTAAACTATTTGCGATATTTACTTCTGATGAAGGAAAGTTGTTTCAAGCATTGCTGGACTACCAACTCAAAACATCATGTAGAGTCGAAGCAGAAAGGCCTAAACGTCCTAGAGACGATGAATATAAGGATCAGGATAAAAATGACGAAGCTAAACGCCAAAAGAAGTCTGGTGAATCATCTTCTATGCTACCTCCTCCCCAACGGACTCCTACTCAACAAAGGCCTCCTCCCCGTTCGTCTACTGATAAACCTCAGGATTCTGAGTTACTGCCCCAAACTCAGAAAACCGGTGATTATTTTGAGTATTCGGGTGGTGACGATGAGGAAGTCCTTGAGCCCCTACAACAACCCACCTCTCCCAAACAAGTACAGAAACCAGAATCATCATCTAGGCCTTCAAAAAAGAAGAAGAAGAAGCCTCAGACTGACGTCGTATCATGGCTAGATGACGATAATACAGAGGAATTTGAATGGTTCTCTACACTTGTCAACTCAACTCCCTACCCTGAAGAAGGTCAAGATCTGTTAGACGGTAATACATTGGAGCATGCTAAAATTTTGCAAGAAAAGTTCCATGTGAAGAAGATGACTAAATCCGAGTTGAAGCGAATCAAGAATGAAGCATTTCAACTGTTAAAAGACAGCTCGGAGAGTGCCCTCGAGGTCGAATATCACCTTGAAAACATTGCTCTAGCTATGTCTAACAACATGGATTGGCTCAACCCAGAAGCAAACATCGACTTCACCAAACGGGACAATCCTCCATATTACACCGACTGGTCAAAACCTCTACCAACAATTGGCCAACCAGATGAACCTAGGATTCCATTCATATATTTCTTCAACAAAGACTTGGAATTTCTTCTACACGATGGGTCAAGGAAATACGCTACATCTTTGACACTTCCATTCCCAGCAGCAATATACTCAAACTGCATAGCTATCGAGGAAAGAGCTAATCACTTGTTCTCTAACAAAGTGGAAGCTTACGACCGAGATGCATTGTACGGAATTCATCATTGGCCGAAACGCCGAAGAATCTACTACAGAAGCTGCCAGGTTCAGAAGTCTCAACATGCAGTGTTCAGTACTAAGGATATCGTTGCCATCAAACATGTTGATCTTTCATCTAAGTGGGACTACACCTTCCTAAAGAATATCGTGGTCAAACGAAAAGATGAAAGGGATTATGCTTTCTCTGAAGCTGACTTTGAGAATTTGTCTATTAACGACATTGAAGACATGTACCTTGCCAAAGTACAGGGTCGCATGAGACAATTTTCATCCGAAGTACAACATGAATTCATCAAGTCATTGCTCATCTTCATTAGACGCATAGTCATCAAAGAACGTGTAGAAGATCTCCAGCTTGCAGTTGAATCTTATCAGATGCGTGTCAACTTCACTCCACCTCAGCTTAATCTTCCCGACATCAACCAGCTCTCACAATATACACTCATCAGCAAACCTTTCGGCGTCGTTTACCGTAGTGAACTTCAAAGAAATTGCTTAATGGCGTGTAGTAAACTTCACAAATTCGGAGATCACACTTTGAAGATGGTTAGGACTGATTACGCAGGTTGAAGGATATACGTCAAAATATTGGGTCTCCTAAGCGGTGGAATTCTCAGGAAAGAAGGGACGTGAGAAGGATCATCAGAATGATTGATGAAAGGTTGTTTCGACGGGATCAGTTCAGAACGCTGGAAAGCTTTGTTGGTGGTCGACCCAGGATGAATATCACCGGCTATCAACGCCCAGTTCGCACTCCTAGAAACATCACTGGACTTCCTGCTACCCCTTGAACTTCTTTTGTCAATATAAATTTGGATGTGTGATTATATATGTCTATGGCTTGTGAACACATAATAGTGTACAACCCGTAATTGTCAAGAAAGGACCCTGTGGTACGCTTCAGTGCCACAATCCTTATAAAAGGAGCGAAAGCTTCTTACTTTTGAGTAAAATCTATCAAACCTTTCACTTTTCAAGGTTTTACTCAAAAGAACAAGTACTTCCCCCTTATGATTTTCAAAACCTCAACCGTTTGTATCACTTGTTGAGGGGGAGTATTTGAATTAAAACTTTGTTCAAAAAAATGTTCTTTGTGTCACTTTTCCAGCAACACTCAAAATGGTCATATTTATTCTCAAACATTTCAAAAATAACATTTTATATGCCATTTTTGAGGGGGAGAAAATTTGTTATAAGAAATGTGTTAGTTGATTTCTCGTGTGAATAGACTTAACCAACGAATTGACGAGATCCTAAAATGTTAGTAACTCGAAAAGACTTGTCTGGGATGGGTAATAATTTCAAGCTAGTTCGCTAGTGATGTAAACGTGTCTCGCAAAGGACTTGTCCGAGTAGAATGTACCATTCGAGAAACTCTTGGTAGACATGAACTTTGACGGGTTTGACAACCTTTCGAGGTTTGTCTACACCTTCAAGATAGTTATTAGAGCTAGTTGTCACCTAAAAGCTGACAATGTAACTCTTTAACTATGCAACGTAACCGTGTCTCGCGGGGGAATGTCTATATTGAGTGGATCAATTCAAAAAGTGCGCGCTCTTTCTTCCTCACCGTGCAAATTTCCGTTAAAACTCTTAAGCACATGTGGAGGGGGAGTATTTATGCAAAACCCATCTCAGCAGTGGTACTAAAATGTTTTTCATTCACAATCACTGTGTGAGATCTTTCATGTAAATGGTTTTATGGCAACATAGGTTAGTCATGGAGTTATAAGGTGACTAAGGTTAGGAATAACCGTCCTATGATCCGCCAGAGCCGGATGGATCTACCCAAGGACACCACAAAATAGTTAAAATTTAGAAGTCCTTAGGTATGATTGTAAAAAGGAGAAAATGAGAATCAGAGAAAGAAGGAGTTGAAGAATCAAAAAGAAATGAAAATAAAAGGGTGAAAAGAAATAGCCCTCCAGATTATTCAACTTAGGCGAACATGGGTTCAATTCATATGCTACTGGTTGTCACTTGATGACACCGGTATTGAAGATTAAAAGTCTTCATGGACCCAGTGACGCATGCACTAAACCTTCTTAGCCACTCAAGTTTCTCCCAACAGAAGCTTGTTTCATTCTTACTGGGAACCCTACATAATTTATCGGCTTTCTCTTAGAGATTGCTGATATTGAAGAAGGAGACCCTCTCCCTAGTCTCCGCTCAGGAAAACCAAAATGCACAATTGAGTCTAGAGCCACGAGATTCATCAAAAGATCTCTTAGGTACACTTGACATTTCACTTGATGTTCAACAACAAGAACATCAGTGGTATGTTATCGAGTCCTTCAAAGATCTTAGCAATCTGTCTAGAACATTTATGAGAGGTTCACATTTGTGATCCTCAGTGATTGAATGGAAACCTCGCGGTCAACATCTAATGCCCCTGACGCCAGTCACTTCGGTAACTCCTCGTGGATTACGCTTAGTGTGTCTCAAATGGTCTACAGTCGTGAGGTGATGCTTCGGTGTACCTCAGCGACTCATCTGAACCGTAGGTGTACTTCGTTACATCGTTATATCTCACTTGTGGGACTCCGGTTCAGGAACGGCCTTTGTGAGAATTAGAGTTGTGTTTTCACACTATGCTGTTAACACTCTCGAAGTTCAAACTTGTAAGTGCCGGAATCCGCTTATTACTAACCGTTTTAATGTTTTCTTCTTATGGAAGCTCTGGAGCGAAACGATTGTGCAGATTCTTCACATGTTCACGCCAACATCATCACTAATGGAAGTTCTATCTAAAGCAACACAAAAGTCAGAATGATTCTTCATCAAAACAAAGAAGCTACAAAGTTTAAAGACTTAAAGAACTTCATTAGTACTGAAATCCAATGTCAAAGAGCATGTGAGCATGTTGAAGAATGACGTGGAGACACGGGAGCAGCGAAGCAGACCTGAGGCAGATTTGATGCAGACAATGACATACTATCACTTTCATCACAAAGAACAACGATCAAAGAACAAAGTTAAAGATGATGTCAAAGCATAACTGTTCAAAGAAGACAATTTCTCTACACTGGGGAGATTGTTCGTATCAAGGCAATTCTTCTCACAAGAAAGAAGAATGTTAGAAGACATCAAAGCTACTATCACATCAATGCCTTCACCGTTTTCATCACTAACACTTAGGGGGAGATTGTTGGAATCACTCCTAAACCATAATCAAGTGTTAGTAATTCATATGTAATAGTTAGCTTAATTATGGCCTTTATGTTTGTTATTAGCCTTAAGCTTATGTAGAAGGCCCATGAGCTTAGGCCCATGTCCAATAAGGAAAGGATGGAAACTAGGAGTGTTGCCCTAGCTTTCCTCCTATAAATACCTCATGTAAACCCTCACTTGAGGGTTGGTTGTTCAATAGGTTTCTTTCACACATACATCTACGCCTAACCTTTCTTTACTCATACGTGTGTGTGTGTTTGTGTGTTGTTCAATCGCCTTATCTCTTTCTATGTTGCTTGTATTGTAAAACTAGTGACCTTACATTGGTATCAAGAGCCCGGTCGGTTTGTTATTTATGGTTGATTTTGGTGATGTTATCTTGTCAAAATCTTGTGTTAAAAATCTGTTTTTTATTCTTAACCTTTCATACTTTTTTGGGTTAACAGGTTATTTCTTAATACATGTTTTTGTATCCTTATCCTTGGTATCATAAAAAGTCCTGATCTTTCATCTGTTATCATCTATCTTGGGTCATCTTGTCCAAACAGTCATTTATGGGATTTTTTTTATACCAAACCTGTGAAAGTCAAAGTGGTCAACCTTCAGTTTTCATGGTCCAACTGGTCAAAAAGGACAGTTTTTATGCTGTTTCTGGGTTAGTATGAAGACTGGTCGGATAACATGGTAAGAAAAACTCGTTGGAAAAAGTGGTCAAAGGATCAAAACCCTAAACTTACGCATAAGGGGAATCTACAATTGTGTTACGCGTAGCTGTGAAGTTACGCGTATGAAAAATTACGCGTATGCGTTTACGCTTAAGCCTTGGCTTACGCCTATGGCCTACGCATATGTTTACCCGTATGCTTACGCATAAGCATAACGTTACGCGTAAGGCTACGCATAAGGACCAAAACCTGTCTTACACATAAGGAGTTGTAGAAAAAGAAAGTTATGCGTAACAAAGACCAAGACCACAAAGACCATGACAAATACCATCACTCGACCTCAGGTTGTTACACCATCCTCAGTCCATGTTAAACCAACACTAAATAGAGATGACAGAAAAACATTTAGCACCAAAACCTTAACATCACATCCAAACCAAATCCATCACTACCTATTTCCCATCCTCCTCATTTACCTGATAACACTACATCTGTCCTCCTTATATCAAACTCAAACGAAATGAATACATTAACAATCTTAGTTCGAATAAAAAAAATTAATCTTCTAAATATTTTTATTTGAATCATCATCATCATCGATCTATTTTTTTGAAGTGTTACTTCAATTATTTTCGACACAAAAAGGAAAAGATTCATAACAATTTTGTTAAAATCCTTTCCTTGGTTCGTTGGTTCGATTAAACTCAATCGAAATACTCAAAACAATTAACCTACCCAATACCTTATATCAAGATCTTGAAGTCAATCCTCTCTTCTTCGTGGGTTCTTCATCCGTGCTACATGAAAGAAGGGTGTTTATGAGTTTCCTAGTGTGTTTTGTTGGTGTTGTGATGATGAAAACTGAGATGAGATGCGTTTGATAATGATGCAGATGGAGGCAGTTAACATGGGTTGATGTGGAAAGCTGTTAAGTGCAAATGATAAGAGTGGTAGGTGATTTTCTTAAGGTGGATATGTATTTTTTTGGTCTAGGTCAAATGTGTGGGATTATTATATATCTGGTTATAGTTCATGGATCGGGTATTCATTCTATTGGATCGTGGGCTTCTTGAGTTTAATTTCGAACGTGGGCTTCACAATTACTGTGGAAGTGGATATTCCTTGTGAGCATTTGGGCACATGTGATATGTTTGGACGTTTCTAATATCCGAATTTTTGTGAATGTCAAAATTTGCAAAAATTTTGGATTACATTTCGTTGAATGAGTGTATATTCTTGGTATGGTATATTTTCACGGGGATAAAATTTTGAAAACATCGGGAAACCATTATCAAGTTCATTTTAACCATTAAAGAAAGCTAGTTTTAGGCATGTAACCGCAAGATGTGACTACGGCGCGAATTCAATATTATTTATTTGAGGTAGAAGTAGGATATCACGGATGCGCGTACTTAGTATCTGAAGATATCGGGGTTGGTTGGATGCATGATTCTTCGAGATCCTTGTTCGAGCTTTAACCATTACGAATGACAAAGACTTAAGTTATCTAGTTGAACCTGATGTAAGGAGTTATGTTGTTATGCTCACAGCTTATAACTATCACTTTTAAGGAGTTACGTTGTTGTGCTCAAGTGTCACACTAAGGTGTGGATAATTTGAGAAACTTTAAGTTTACCTTTTTTCGATGGAGTTAAGAAAAAGGGTTCTTCGTCTGACAATAGTGCAAGTTTAAGTCACAAGTTCGGGTTATACTACTTCAGTCTCAAGTTCGTCATATTGGGCTTTCTCCATTAGTAGTCACTACAAAAAGCCATCAGAATGATAATGGGGTCGGTAAAGAGTTAGCTGAGAAGAGTATACTCGAGTAGAGAAGTTTTATCAGCAATTGATTCTCGCGAGATATTTATGGTACTTCACACTTGTTCGATTAATTGAACATACATGGTTTCGATGTCTCCATTTCATCATCAACACATACGTGGTGTATGATTCTGACTCATTGAAAACATCGGGGGGAAGAGAGTATAGGTGGTGTCTGCTTCCTTTGTTGTTTTGTATTTTTTTTGCGAAAACTCTCTCCTTTCATGAATTTCTTCAATCAGGGGGAAGAAATGAGACGATCTGTGGTTTAAACGTCTCACTTTGGTGTTATCGTCTCACTTTCACAGAGTTATCGTGCGTGAAGTTACCTAATTATGATGTTGTGATGCCTCACACACGGTCATTTTATCGAGTAATTGCAGATTTACAGGTAACTATTATTCTGATAGACCGCAACATTCAGGGGGAAGTTGTTTAATTTCGTCTTTCGTGGTTTGTTTGGTGTGAAGCATCTACATACGTGAGAAGATCTTGTTGATTTCTTGCATGTTACCCCCGAACGGATTTTCCGAAATAAGTCAGATTTACCTTGTGTGGTTTACTGCTCATCTACAAATTCCGTTGCGTACTGAAAACGTCAAAAGTTAGAGGAAATGTTCACTACATCAAAGTTTCAAATCAAGACGGTTGTCAGTTTGTGGGGAAGCTGATCAGAAACTTCGCCAAAAGGAGGTGTACGGAGAAGCTGCTAAAGACATGCGGCATGAATTGGGGGAAGTTAATCCAATTTATGCATATTACATCATTTGTCTACAAGTGAAGAAAACGGTTCACAAGTCAAGGTACCAGAAGAAGACAAAGAGCGTAAACTTTCATCATCCTCTACACTTGAAGAGCTTATGAAGACCTTTCTTTATTAGTTTTCTATATTTGTAGTAAATGTTGTAAGTAATCCCTTATGTCGTCCCATTGGGGGAAGATTGTTGGAATCGCTCCTAACCGTAAATGGAACGACATTGACGGGATTACTGTTTCTATCTTTGTTACCTTAAACACAAGGGCTTGTTATGTCAATTACCCATAGATGTATGTGTTTGGGTATATAAACCCCTCCATACTTCCATGGAGGGGTGAGACTCATTTGTGTAATTCACCTTTACTTATCAATAAACACATACTAGTTTCCCTTCTCTCTCTACTTTCTCTCTCTAACATGAAGATGATGTTCTTTCATCTTCCCCGACCTCCCGATTCACCATATCATCCATACATACGATCCTTACATATAAAAAAATATAGACTCAAGCAATCTTTTCATCATGTCAAGTGACCAAAGCTAAGAGAAAAAAAAATATGGATGGACATTGCATTTCAATGATGCATAAGGGTTATGATTCGAATGATTTATTGATGCTAACAACCTATTATTTTGAGCAAGTTCTCATATGCTTCAACCCAAGAGTAATCAATAATGCGTTCTATCTAAGAAAAAGTGATAACATGAAGATAAATTCGTTCATTGATTGACACGAATTAGAAAAATGACCTATTCTAGGTGACAATGGGAAATGTAGTATTAGCATGGTTTTGACCGACATGGATGATTATCACTTTGTAAAGAAGTGAATACAATATGGAAAATACTAATAATAATAATGGGTACCTATATGAGGATGAGAATGACATCATATAAGTGAGAGTTGGATGGACAAACGTGTTGGAAATGGCTGTTTTGATTAATATATCATTTGCACTGACAATGACATGCATGATATATGTCAAGCGAGAAAAGGATAAGATCCTATGATGGTGTTCTAGATAGTGAAGTTGTAAGGTGCTAGGTTAAGGAAAATCCTAGATTCGTTGATTGTGGAGATGAAGAAGTTTGTAAAACACATGATGTGTTTTTCACTTGATGAGGTATTGGTGCAAACTTGTGATATAAGGTTAAAAGGGTTGAACTAGTTGTGGTTTCGTGAACCGGTTTTAGCTAAGTGGTGTTTGCCTATGTGTTGGTATTTTAGAGTCTAAGAGACATAAATTTGACAAAAGACAATTATGTGAATGGATTTCTCTCCCCTTAATTGGTGGACATCCAACATAATGTGTATCAAATAAGGAATGACAACAAAATGTTTAGGAGGTTATTCGGGTTAACGAAAGAGATGAGCTTAGTGATGTTTTTATGGATGATGGTTAGCATACAATGAACTTCATCCTTAAAGTCAGTACCTCTTCTCGATTAATACGAGATGATCGTATGATGAGGCATGTGGTTTCCTAATAGGAAGTGAATAGGATTAGAGTATTGTTATAACTAAATAATGATGGAGGTGATTTTTTGAAGCGAAGCAAAATGAGATTTGGAAGAGGTGGGTTGAAAGACAAAAATGCAAAACCAACCCTCTAGAACTTAAATCTATATGCTTTTAAACTATATGCAAGTGTAGGGGTCCGTAAAACATATTACTAATCTGTAGCAATAAAGGGGATTATGCAAAATGAGCATATAAAAGTTAAAACCAAGTGAGATAACAAATAATTTGTTATCGACCTGCAAAACAAATTTGTTAGTGACAAAACATGTTAACATAATAGAAATCAAATGATAACATATTATATAAGCAAAAACAACACATTGTACTTAGTAGAAAAGAAATCACCACACAAGTAGCATCAAAATAATCATATTATGCAAGAATATGACTTTATTCAAGACATTTCATTTTGATATTGTTTTGTCGTTAGACTTAGACACTTAAGCACACTTGGCTATACAACAATCCATGTGATTAATTTGTAAGATAAAAAGGCTTCTAAAAGTTTGTCATACCAAAAGCACTTTGGAGATTATATGTACTGCATAGCAAACAAATAGTGTGACAAGTAAAAAGACAAGATGAAAGATTCATGCAAGCCATGTTTAAGACGTAACAATTTGGAGCATGTATCATTTGGATCGTACTACACATAGATATAATGAATGCCAACTAATAGCTTTCAAACACAAACATGTCATATCAAAATTATCACGTATCAAAATGACATATTATATAAGTAACATGTTAATCATGCTAAAATTAATTCAAAAGTAAGTATCATGCAAATAAAGTTTTAGGTTAAAACGTTTAGTAGCATGAAACAAGAATACAAGCATTATAAAGATAAAATTGTACTAAGGTTTACACATTTGACTAGTTATCAAACACTAAGATAATGTCAAATAAACTTATCGTATCAAACAAGAACATGTAATCAACGCACGTAAGTGCAATGCAAGTGGTTTTAAAAGAAAAGTCATATATACTACTTATTTGATTGGTATTCCTAAGGCGAGGCAAACTATCAATGTTTTAACACTTACTTTAGGCAAGTATAGGAATACAGATTTTTCAAGTTGGAGAATGAATATGAGACTATTACTAGCGGTGCTCAATTAAGGCTAAACACGACCATTTTAACGGGTGATTCCACATACCCAACTTCTCTCGAGGAAGCAATTCAACCGTTAGGTCAAATTGAGTTTCTAGTGCAATAGGTTCTCCAGTAGTCATTCTCATGTTAGAAAGATGGGAACTCCTACTTTTGCATATTAAAGTGCATAAAAGATGATAGTTTACCAATACTTGGCTTAATGTGACTTAACTAATATGCAATATAACTAAGGTGATGAAGGCGTCATGTTATACACATGAATTTTAACAATGGTGTGTTTGATAAACAATGTGTTTGAATCTTGTGTTTAGAATCTAAAGTTGTCCTATTACAGTTAATTGTATGATCTAATGGATGACATCTTTTATGTTGAATTGAAGTGTGTACTTTAAATGTGAATTGATCATCTAAGAATAAAGAATGGAATATGTTAAACTAAAGCGTTCTCAAGAGAGCTTTTTGGAATATTATTTAACAAGAATCTAAGTGAGGTTACCAACTTCAATAGATCTTGTGTATGCTCTAAAGATGTGTAGTTTTAACCTTGGATGTGCACTTGGTTTGAGCAAGGTTAGGTTATGATGTACACTTGAAAGGAAATAGATACAAATAGTAGCTTTCAACAAATGAGATTATCCCATGGGATAAAGTTATCATGCTTATGAAAACAAGTATGACAAGATGAATTGGATATGCTAGTTCATAGAACTTGTAGATGTTTGTTTCAAGATCATTTAGCCAATGAGGTGTAATGAAATCTCTTGTAACACAACTATTTATGTCACAAGAGTGATGCATAGGATATACAATATCCTTTTAACAAAAGAAGCTTAGCAGCATGAATCTTAGTCATAATGTTCTTCAAAACATCATGTTTTCCTAAATGAAGATATGAAGCGAAAGTGTTTGAATCGGATAGTCCCATCTAAATAAACTTGGTCTCAAGATTATATTCACTAGATGATGACAAGAGGAATTCACAATTTTCTTATGTATACTCCTCAAAATTCATTGTTGCTTGGGGTGTATGATGTTGGCTTTGAGATTGCATTTTAACATATGTTGTTAAAATGTTGATTTGAGGTTACGAAATTTATCGAGAAGTTTAATCGACAAAGTATTACTAATACCTTGATAATTTTTTAAGGTAGTACTACTTATACCTAGTGGAAATTGTCAACAATTACCAAGAGCACCATGCTTATTTGATAGTTGAGGTTCTAGTCATAATGAATTATCTAAGTCCTTATATGTGGGAAAGGATGTTTGAGTTTGTTCAAACGTGCATTTGATTTAGTACAAGTGTTCGACACAAGGGCTTTTTGAGCAATACACTCAACAAATTCAAATGATGGTAAGGATGGTGGATTGGTTGATCTAGGTGGTAGGTCTTCTAGTGTGTCTAAATAAGGATGTGGTGATGTAGGGGTTTGTTGTGCTATGGGAGTACTTAGGTTGATTATTTTTTTCCATAGATGTTGAACACAAAAATTATGGATACTAATTCTTATGGTTCATTGGTTGCTACAACTAGTGGGTGAAGTGCTTGAAGTTTTGGTTTTGTCTATGAAGCTTAGGGGCTGAGGTATAGGTTCACCTTGAAATTGCACATTTGATTTAAAGGATGCTCTTGGAAGTTCATGAGCAATACGCTTAATGGTGCCAAAAGATGGAAGAGGGATAGTAGGTGTCAAAGAGGGATAAGTGGCCCCATGGGTTGTTTGTTTTGGATAAGTGTTTCAACATGTGTTGTTAAAATACTTGGGTGTTGATTTTTCGGATATGACTTTCAATGACTACAATCGTAAGTCGCATATACTTGAATATTTCGGATGAAATACTTAAGTTGTCAATCCTAATTAGTTGAGATTATAAAGCTTAGATTGAACTTAAGGATAACAAGACTTGATAGTATGTCTTTAACATACGTGTGAGTTATGACTCGATGTAAATACTTATCGTCTTGAGGGATGACACATTATTTTCATGTTAACCAAGTGAGGCAATACATGTAGATACAAAACAATATCTATAGTCATATGTTAGGCTTGTGTATGATATCTTTGCAAATAATGAGTCCAAATTTGTTAGTCTTGGTAAGTCATCTAAGTCATTCGCAAATGGGTGAGGAGATGTTGGTGGTGTTGCACAAAGTACAAGTTTTTGAGACTTTGGTTGTGAAGGTGTTTTGGATGGTTGCGAAGTAGTCATAATGGTGGGTGATTTTGGTGGTGGAGTTGGAGTACTTAAGTTTAGAAAGTTCACATCTTGAATGGGTGATGAGATGTAGAGAGGTAATGAGTATGAGGATGAAGATTTCAAGTTAATGAAGCCACAGATCAAATGCTAATCCTAGTGGTTTTTCTTAAGTGAATTATTTGAGGTTGAGGATTTAGTCATTTTGACTTTGCTTTAAGAAATGCTAAGCATAAGGAAAAGTAACAATGAAGGTGTGAAAAAGACCATCCTGAATGTGTCGATTTATGGAACTAAGGATTCATGGATTTGATGTTAATTGATTCGTGCCAAACCGTCAAGTTTTCTCACACAAGCTAGCCACTTGTGAATGGCTAACCGTAAGAAACTTAAAACAGCTCAAACACAAATGCAATGAAGATCAGAGGAGTGTAGGGTTTCCCCGGGTCGTTATGTCCCAACGAGCTATGCGATGAATCACCAAACGTATAGTGATCGAGAGAATTTGAATGAGAAAAGAGATTTTAAATGATTATAAC
The DNA here is from genome assembly GCA_910596185.1 of Chrysanthemum makinoi. NCBI lineage: Eukaryota > Viridiplantae > Streptophyta > Magnoliopsida > Asterales > Asteraceae > Chrysanthemum > Chrysanthemum makinoi. Next base: position 16,778,418 of record OU343220.1, read on the forward strand.
TAAAGAAAAAGTGACTAAATTACAGAGGCTTAAATGCAAATTAAAGAAAATTAAAAAGATAAAATATATTAAATAAACGCTATCACTATTATATTAAAAATCTAAATTATATTAAATAAACGCTATCACTATTTTTAAAGTTGATTTTTTCTTGATTTATAAAACAAAATAACTTAAGTAAACTGTTTTAATTGAAATGTAAACCTAAATTATCTAAAAACGTGACCTAAAATGAAAACGTGCGTTATATGTAAAAATTACGCGAGTGCGCAAGAAAAAACGTAAAATTTGTAAAATAAAAGTCCTACGAGTGTAAAAACAATTTTATTACTTACTATATGACAAAAGAAAATTTTAGAAAAAAGATTTATATTTTTTTGACTTTTATATTTTTTATTATGAATTAAATACTATTTTAAACTAATTAATTAATTAAAAATACTAAAAAATTTTATAAAAATCCGAAAATTTTATGAAAACTACTTTATGATGAAAGTAAACTAAGAAAAATATCAAATCTGAAAAAGAAGCTTGGATAAGCAGTTAAATAAGCAGAAATGAGATATAAGCTAAACTAAAGGAAACTAAGTTAAATATTTAACTAGTACAAACTAAAACAATAAAGTCCCAAGGGAGAGTTGGTGGAATCCCAGGCAGTACCTTTTTGGCTCTTTTATCTTCTTTTGTTTTGTTTTTTTTTTTTTTTTTCCTTTTTGCAACTGAATTACAAGATCAAAACCAAAGCTTTTTATGTGAAAACTCAACTTGTGAAAGCCCACAATAAAGCTGTTGGAGGATGCTTATTCTAACTGTTTGGACATGAGTAGAAACAAACACACCTTTCGCTATTTTTGAACACAAGGTTAGCTTAAAACAGTTTTATAGCAAGACGAAGGAAGGGAACTATAACACCAACTTAATGAACAACTGAAACTCCTAAAAACACAAGAAACGACAATGGAAATGAGGGGAAAAGCAGTTGGCATCATGGGCATCCTATCTATCAAAATACAACTTCTACAAAAAAAACTATAACGAGCACTATTAAGCCAGGACTATCTAAGCTAATCTAAACTACTAATTAAGCAGTCCTACTAAGACAAGCTAAGTGAAGCTATTATCAAGCTAAATAAAAATTTGCCTAACCTTTGGCTGCAAGCTCCTTATGCAGGCTGCAGAACGACCTATGGGGCCTTTTCGCTTAAACAGTTTTAGGCTAGAAGGAGGACTTCCCAACTAAGCACAAGCTACAAAGGTGGAGTTAGCACAAGGTACATTGCAAAAATAGCAATTAGAGAGAATGTTTCACACTGTTGCGGCTTATAAATAAGCTGTTAACAGTGCCTCTTAGCCCTATAGTCACTGATGCAGAAAAATGGCAATGGAGAGATTTTTAACACCAACTTACTCATGCTAAAGGGAACCACGAAACTACCTCAATGGACAAAGCATAAATTTGGGATACAAAAGCTTAAGTAAAAACACGTTTTGCCAATCTAGGCTACCAAATAAGCTGGGAAGGTAATCATGAACAACATCATTTGCTGCTGTTATGCGCAATGTAATAAAAAAAATGCAACCAAGTTTGTACCAATCCTTGTCAACATAATTATGAACTTATAAGCACTAATTTAGAACCTTAGGGTGCATTCATTGTAAACGCCAAACTGGGTCAGAAGGAGTTTTAGGACCTGACCAAGCTTAAGCCAAACAGTCCCTTATGGTATAGATTACTCACAAACAGGTTTTATTACTAGCACATCGGTCTCCTTCTTTATAAAAACTGAATTAGAATACTTACAATAAGAACTTTTAAGTGAATTAAAGTAAGCTACTAGCCGTTAAGCACTAAGTGCTTATTTTCTTATTAAGTAGAAAACGAATAAATAAGTGAGAAGAAGATTTTTTTTCATTAAAAATGACACATTACAACTGGAATTAAGACATAAACTGAAATTGAATTACTTGAACATTTAAGGGTACATGAAATTTAAAATGACAATTAAAACTAAACTAGAAATTGACTCTAGACTCAAACTAAAACTGAATTAAAAAAATAACTACAAGCTAACTAGACACTGACTACCAACTAACAACTCCTCTCCATTGGCTAGCCGAGCTCTTTTATACTCTCAAGCTAAACGTCTCATTCTCTCTCTCTCTTCTGTCTTCGTGCGAGTTAAACACGCCAAATTACGCGTGCCTCATTCCTCTGACTCGTTGCTACCTCCTCTCTCTTCTCTTTTTATTTTTTTCTTTTTCTTGACTGGGAATTGTGGGTAATGAGGATTGCAGGGGATGGGGGTTGAGTGTGTCAGGATAAGGAAGAAAGGTTGAGTGTTGTTTTGGTGGGTTGGGTTTTTGTCAGGCTTGGTTTTGTGGGATTTTGTTTGGGCGGGAAATAAGGGAAAGGAGAAGACAGAGATGTGGTAAACATTTAGGGTTGACCGGGTATTAGGGTATGATTTTATATTGGGCTTAGGCTAATAGTTGGGTTAAGTGGACTGGATTGGGGAGAATGAGTTTGGGATAGGTTGGGCTTGGGATAGTTATTGGATTTGGGATTAATTTTAAACCCAATTAGTAGCTTAGGGACCATTTGTGCATATTCTGAAAATCCAGGGTCCATTCTTGTACATTCTGAAAAGTACTTCAAGGGCTATTATTGACACTCTCCAAAAATTCCAAGGGCCAAATTTGCAAATCTCGAGTAATTGAAGGATCATTTTTGCCATTTTCTGAAACTTGAAGGACTAAACTTGTAATTTCTCAAAACTTTTGACATTTTTCACCAAAGGACTAATTATGATAACTTATGATTTCAAAAGGACCTTTGGTGATTTTTCTTTTAAAATAAAGGCCTAGGGACTAAATTTGACAAGTTTTGAAAGTTGAGGGACTGAAACTGCCAATTAAGCAAACTTTGCTCGTTTTTCATCTGATTTTAAACATTTTGCATCTGAAACATATAAAATACAATTTTGGGATATTTTCATTATTTTGATGCATTTCTGAGCGTTTTTAAATGTTTTGCAGTTCAGATTTGACCAAAAATGATGAGTATTTATACACTCATCAATCCCCCACACTAAACTATTGCTAGTCCCTAGCAATCTTTTGAGAAAACTTAATGGATTTGAATCTCTTTACCAAAAGCCATTACTTCTGGAGTAGCCAAATGTTTCAGTTCAAGTAAGAACTATGGTACACTGATAACCAAATGATTTTGAGCAAATCACCAGCTTCCAACGGATTTGATTTGTCTTTACCAGAAGCCGTTTGCTCTGGACTAGCCAACTCTTAGATAAATTATCAATATTATCTTTGGTGAGATGGTTACCAATTATGGTTTTTCCAACTGCCTTTACCACAAGCCATAAACTTGCGGGCTAGCCAACTCTTCACTAATTAAAGATATAGTGAGCTGAACACCATACAATTTTGGGCAAATTGCAAGCCGTCAACGGATTTGAGATATCTTTACCAAGAGCCGTTTGCTCCTGGATTAGCCAATCCTTTTGTTTTTTAGACATGGCGGACTGATAACCATATGTTGAGTAAGTGCAAAACACTTACTCCAAAAAAAAAATTTTTGGCCAAAAATGGGGGAATTGGGCGGTATAATTACATGATAAAATTCGTGAGAATTCCCCCCCACACTAGAAATGAATATTTCCCTCAATATTCAAAGTACCGGCGGTTATGCCGGAACTGAGAACGTAAAAGAGAAATACTACGGCAATTATTTTGAAAGATTTTTTTTTTTTTTTTTTTTTAAACAGCGGGGGGCAACTCCCCCACACTAGGGTGGCACACACGGGTGAAAACCCATGTTTAACTACTGTTTTTGATTACCGAGTCGCTAGCTTGACTCGACCCCGAATTAATTGGTTCATGGGGAAGCAAAGTGGAAGAAACAATCTCCATCGGACTTTCATTCAAGATGTTTGGACAAACATTTGAAGCACGTGAAAGATCCACACCGATGAGATATACATAGAACCGGCTCAAAAATGATAAATGAAAATGCCGGGGGTCAAAGATAGTGTCTTCATTCCCGAAGGAGTGAAGATGAAGAGAAATCACAAGATATTTGAGGAAAGGAAGAAAGATTTTGATAACAATCAAGATCCATTCTTCATTCTCAAATGTAGACATATCGGGAGGAAGGGTGAGGGTAGTATCATTAATAGGCAAACTCGTATGATAGAGTACACCTTCCTCCGAGCCAATATCATCCTCAAGATCAAAATAGAAATGATCATGTTCCGGAGGAGATATGTCATGAGAGAGTTCACCGGAGAACTCTTCGTGAAGAGAATCATTCATATGAAGTGAATTTGTGAACTCTTGTTCCATTGTGGGCTCATCACTATCCTCGGTCTGAGTATCAAAGAGTGGATTCTCATAAATTAAAGTGAATTCAGAGTCGAATTCAAATAGAGGATTAGTGAGAGTTGTTTTGAATGCTTCAGGAACAAAGTGATCAACATTCTCTATTGGACTGTTGGGATAAGAAGTGAGTGAACGATCATTATAAGGGAGACTTTCAATCTCTCCCAGATCGGCTTCGAAATCAAGGAGACCATCGTTACTTTCTGATGAAAGTGGATTGATGTGAGTGAGTTCATCGGTGAACTCCTCAAGAAGATGATCAGCATCAGATTGTGGAAGTGATGCCTCAACATACTCGATGTCTCCATATGATGCACAATCTTCGCTAAAATTGGAGAAAGTTTCAAAATGATCTTTTGAACACTCAAGAAGGGAAAGAGAATCACACATATGATCAGAAGTTCCTTGTGACCCTCTCGGGATTGGGACAAGGTTCTCAACACTAGACTTTATGAATTCGTCAGATTCCTTTTCAGGAACAGTGTCAAGATGCTCGTCCCCCATGTTTAGAGAGTGAGTGGGAGCTTCGGGTGTGATAGCAGTTGTTTGAGATGGAATCTCAACTGCTGGAATATCAACTGACTGAGGGAGTTGAGAAATATTATCTTTAAAAGGATAAAAACTCTCCTCATCATCATCATACATAGCTGCCTTAAGAAATTGGGAACGCCTTAGAGCTGCATGCTCTAGGACTAATAATTCTTCCCTAGATTTGCGAACCTCTCTTTCTTCGGCAAGCAATTCTCCCATGGTCTTTTCACCACTCACTTGATTCTTAAAGTTACTAATCATATCATCAAGTGTTTTCATTGCGGTTTCAAAATTTTGGGAGATTTCTTGAGACAACGGCTCAGGTGGAGTTTGAACCGTATGGTGCTGTGGAGGTTGGAAATTGTCAAACCTGTGATAGTCATGATTGTTACAAGGAAATGGATTCCCTATTTGACAATCAGAGCTTAAGTGGGGACCTCCACAGTACTCATGATAAAAGCTGTTGAGTCTGGTGGTGAATTGTATGGATATTGGTCATAACCAAGTTAAGGCATCACTAGCTGTTCATAGACAAACGTGTTTCCGAATTGACACTCAAATCCTTGGTGAGGACCTCCACAAAATTCACAGCAATTATGTCGATTATATGAAGATAAGTTAGGCGTGGTGGGTAATTGGAAAAGTTTGAGGGGTCGTTAAATGAGTTCGGATTAGGATCATAATTAAATGAATTCCTCGAACCACAAAACAAACAACTCTCGTTATGAATATCATTACCACATTGTACACACGTACACCAACGACAGGGTGAACCAAAAAGAGGCTCACCACAACCTACACAATGAATAAACGATTTCATTTGAGAGTTATGAGAAGAAATCAGTTTATTCAAAGAATCAACAAAACCAACATGGTGATCCGAATGACTATCAAGTCTCGAAAAACATTTTGAAAAATCCGGAGGTGGGACAAGTGGTGTGCTCTGAGAGCTAGCAATTTCCACCACTTCGTTATGGTCTCAGTTCGGTTCTTGAGAAGCGTGAAGATTAGGCAAGTCATTCTTGCTAGTCACCGGTCTAAATTCTGCATGTTTGCTTTTAACCGTAAATTGTGAAAGTTTAGGATCAATTTTAGACGGTTTAGGAGCAATCAAGGGGTTAGATCTTTGGATAACCGTAGGTTGGACGTATTTAGCATCTCCATTATCATAGGGAAGTACCTTTTCCTTTGTCACCCCGGTTTCTCGTTCCATTTCCTTACAGCGATTAATGGATCATCACGAACAACCGCAATTCTTGGCGTTTGTGATAAAGTATGAAGTTTTTCAACTTCGTTCCGAATCGTCATAGTCGAGAGATTCCATGAGAATAGAAGAAGTTAGAATCAAATGGATAGAGGGTAAGGGGATAAAGAATCAAAAAGGGTAAGAGGGTAAAGATGAATGTTTTTGGTATTTTTGAAAAACATTTTATAAATATAAGAAAGAAAATCTTTTTGGTTTTTTTGTGTTTGTTGAAAACTGATTTTAAAATGTTTTCGGGAACCGTTTTGTTTATATATGATAATAATAAGAAAATATGAACAAGGATGGATAAATATACAAAGGAATGAATATTCAAATCACTAATCTGCTAAACGGAAGATAATTAGCACAGCTCCCCGGCAGCGGCGCCAAAAATTTGATTCGTGCCAAACCGTCAAGTTTTCTCACACAAGCTAGCCACTTGTGAATGGCTAACCGTAAGAAACTTAAAACGGCTCAAACACAAATGCAATGAAGATCGAGGAGGAGTGTAGGGTTTCCCCGGGTCGTTATGTCCCAACGAGCTATGCGATGAATCACCAAACGTATAGTGATCGAGAGAATTTGAATGAGAAAAGAGATTTTAAATGATTATAACTAAAGAAAAAGTGACTAAATTACAGAGGCTTAAATGCAAATTAAAGAAAATTAAAAAGATAAAATATATTAAATAAACGCTATCACTATTATATTAAAAATCTAAATTATATTAAATAAACGCTATCACTATTTTTAAAGTTGATTTTTTCTTGATTTATAAAACAAAATAACTTAAATAAACTGTTTTAATTGAAACGTAAACCTAAATTATCTAAAAAAGTGACCTAAAATGAAAAGCGTCGTTATATGTAAAAATTGCGAGTGCATAAGAAAAAGCGTAAAATTTGTAAAATAAAAGTCCTACGAGTGTAAAACAATTTTCTTACTTACTATATGACAAAAGAAAATTTTAGAAAAAAGATTTATATTTTTTTGACTTTTATATTTTTTTATTATGAATTAAATACTATTTTAAACTAATTAATTAATTAAAAATACTAAAACATTTTATAAAAATCCGAAAATTTTATGAAAACTACTTTATGATGAAAGTAAACTAAGAAAAATATCAAATCTGAAAAAGAAGCTTGGATAGCGGTTAAATAAGCGAAATGAGATATAAGCTAAACTAAAGGAAACTAAGTTAAATATTTAACTAGTACAAACTAAAACAATAAAGTCCCAAGGGAGAGTTGGTGTTGAGGTTGTGTGTTGGAGCGTGGCTGTTGCGAAGGGACTGACCTAGGTTCGAATCCCAGGCAGTACCTTTTTGGCTCTTTTATCTTCTTTTGTTTTGTTTTTTTTTTTCCTTTTTGCAACTGAATTACAAGATCAAAACCAAAGCTTTTTATGTGAAAACTCAACTTGTGAAAGCCAACAATAAAGCTGTTGGAGGATGCTTATTCTAACTGTTTGGACATGAGTAGAAACAAACACACCTTTCGCTATTTTTGAACACAAGGTTAGCTTAAAACAGTTTTATAGCAAGACGAAGGAAGGGAACTATAACACCAACTTAATGAACAACTGAAACTCCTAAAAACACAAGAAACGACAATGGAAATGAGGAAGCGGTTGGCATCATGGGCATCCTATCTATCAAAATACAACTTCTACAAAAAAAACTATAATGAGCACTATTAAGCCATGACTATCTAAGCTAATCTAAACTACTAATTAAGCAGTCCTACTAAGACAAGCTAAGTGAAGCTATTATCAAGCTAAATAAAAATTTGCCTAACCTTTGGTTTAAGCTCCTTATGCAGTGCCAGAGCGACCTATGGGGCCTTTTATTAAGCTTAGTTTTAGGCTAGAAGGAGGACTTCCCAACTAAGCACAAGCTACAAAGGTGGAGTTAGCACAAGGTACATTGCAAAAATAGCAATTAGAAGAATGTTCACTGTTGCGGCTTATAAATAAAACTGTTAACGGTGCCTCTTAACTATAGTCGCGTCTGAGAAAAATGGCAATGGAGAGATTTTTAACACCAACTTACTCATGCTAAAGGGAACCACGAAACTACCTCAATGGACAAAGCATAAATTTGGGATACAAAAGCTTAAGTAAAAACACGTTTTGCCAATCTAGGCTACCAAATAAATTTGGGAAGGTAATCGTGAACAACATCATTTCTTTGTTCATTGCAGCAATGTAATAAAAAAAATGCAACCAAGTTTGTACCAATCCTTGTCAACATAATTATGAACTTATAAGCACTAATTTAGAACCTTAGGGTGCATTCATTGTAAGCATGGTCGAGAAGGAGTTTTAGGACGACCAAGCTTAAGCCAAGCAGTCCCTTATGGTATAGATTACTCACGCAGGTTTATTACTAGCACCTCGGTCTCCTTTATAAAAACTGAATTAGAATACTTACAATAAGAACTTTTAAGTGAATTAAAGTAAGCTACTAGCCGTTAAGCACTAAGTGCTTATTTTCTTATTAAGTAGAAAACGAATAAATAAGTGAGAAAGAAGATTTTTTCATTAAAAATGACACATTACAACTGGAATTAAGACATAAACTGAAATTGAATTACTTGAACATTTAAGGGTACATGAAATTTAAAATGACAATTAAAACTGAACTAGAAATTGACTCTAGACTCAAACTAAAAGCTGAATTAAAAATAACTACAAGCTAACTAGACACTGACTACCAACTAACAACTCCTCTCCATTGGCTAGCCGAGCTCTTTTATACTCTCAAGCTAAACGTCTCATTCTCTCTCTCTCTTACGTCTTCGTTGCGAGTTAAACACGCCAAATTACGCATGCCTCATTCCTCTGACTCGTTGCTACCTCCTATCTCTTCTCTTTTTATTTTTTTCTTTTTCTTGACTGGGAATTGTGGGTAACGAGGATTGCAGGGGATGGGGGTTGAGTGTGTCAGGATAAGGAAGAAAGGTTGAGTGTTGTTTTGGTGGGTTGGGTTTTTGTCAGGCTTGGTTTTGTGGGATTTTGTTTGGGCGGGAAATAAGGGAAAGGAGAAGACAGAGATGTGGTAAACATTTAGGGTTGACCGGGTATTAGGGTATGATTTTATATTGGGCTTAGGCTAATAGTTGGGTTAAGTGGATAATTTGGGGAGAATGAGTTTGGGATAGGTTGGGCTTGGGATAGTTATTGGATTTGGGATTAATTTTAAACCCGATTAGTAGCTAGGGACCATTTGTGCATATTCTAAAATCAGGTCCATTCTTGTACATTCTGAAAAGTACTTCAAGGGCTATTATTGACACTCTCCAAAAATTCCAAGGGCCAAACTTGCAAATCTCGAGTAATTGAAGGATCATTTTGCCATTTTACGAAACTTGAAGGACTAAACTTGTAATTTCTCAAAACTTTTGACATTTTTCACCAAAGGACTAATTATGATAACTTATGATTTCAAAAGGACCTTTGGTGATTTTTCTTTTAAAATAAATGCCTAGGGACTAAATTTGACAAGTTTTGAAAGTTGAGGGACTGAAACTGCCAATTATGCAAACTTTGCTCGTTTTTCATCTGATTTTAAACATTTTGCATCTGAAACATATAAAATACAATTTTGGGATATTTTCAGTATTTTGATGCATTTCTGAGCGTTTTTAAATGTTTTACAGTTCAGATTTGACCAAAAATGATGAGTATTTATACACTCATCATTAATCTCAAATAACTAGATAAATACTCATCGTTTATATATATATATATATAAGTAACTTGCCCCGGGTAGGTATTTTGCCTTATACCTAGATAATCTCAAATATAGTGCGCCTTGTTATTTCTGATAACATAGACGGGTTCATCAATTCCGATAGGCCTATCCGATATTTGCTCACTCCAGTGATTAGTGGTCCATGATGTTGGGGACTTTTGGCAAAAACAACTTAGTGGCATGCAATAATACAGTCAAGGCATTCGTTTTGCAAGTAATTGTCCATAATAAAGCATTTAAGCATGTATTAAAAGCAGTAGCATGTATCTCCCCCAAAGAGTTTATAAAACAGTTAAACAAAAGTTGGGGCTATGAAACTCACGGTTGTGATCAGCAGCGGAGTGCAATGATATAATGTTTATCAATGGTAGAGTATGACAAGATCACGATCTTTAACGATTACCTACGAAAGCATAGTATTCGCGTTTTAGTATGGTGTACGATATAAGTGTACAAGTATATGTAGTATGTTGGCTTATGATGTTGTACATGAATCTGAAGTTAATGTATCCCTTAAGTCTTGTTTGGCTTATAGCCCTTTTATAAATAACCTCGTACCATTGTTCGGGCTATCAAAATCAAGGGCTATCAAAATCAAGAGGTGGAGTGTAGTGAGCGATATAGGAGCGGGACACTTTAAATCGTAAATCACAACTAGTCAAAAGCGACACTCGAAGAGGCCTCTTATGGTAATGAAATTCCTTACTATTATTGTACTTGTCATTTATAAGTAAAAGTATTTGTGAGACAAATGTTATATAAAACATGTAGTGTTTGTCAAAGACTATTGATTGACTTATGTGACGATATGATGATATAAGTTGTGTGTCGTGAAGTAGTTTAACATGTCATATGGTCATTACTTAGTTTGCCAAAGTCTTAGCAAAATCTAATCCAATGAACCAAGTTTTATAAACAAGTTTCGGGTCATTAAGTCCAAATTAGCCATGCGGCTAAATTATGTTTAAACAACTTGAGATGATATTCAAGGTCATTCCTATGGTTATGTCTAAGTTTAAAGACCTTAAGACAACAGCCTCGGCTTAACCTTGGCTTCGTTTCGGCCTCAAAGGATCAAAGTACACTAAGTTTCCATGACAATGGTTGTTTTCTATTCGCAACAGGTCCGTTTAGTGTTTGCTGTTTTTAAGACTTTTCGTTCACTTTCAGCTTACGTGCTCCTGAGTTTTTGAAGAAAATTTCATTCCGAGCAACTTTCATGTTTTACACTTTTGCTGATTCGGAGCCAAAAAGGGTTTAAATCGCGTTTTAAAATCGTTTCAGCAACTTTTTGATCTAACAACATATTCACCTCTAGTCATCTTCATTTGGCCATAACTTTTTAACCATAAGTCCTTTTTAGGTGATTCAAAAGCCCAAGTTTTAGTTTTTGCTTCCTATAACAGATTATAAAGCTTAATCAAGTCCAAAGTCCAAAGTTTACTTATATCAATTGTCTAATAACAAGTAATTACCTATATTTCATTACAGAAAATTTGGCTGCACATTCAGCCCTGCCAAAACGACCATAAGTTGAGTTCTACAACTTGTTTTGACATGCGGCTTTCGCCAAACTTCAAGTTTATGTCTTAGCTACATTTTATAAAACGGATTCGACATCCAGAAATGACCAGAACCATGGGCTTTTCCCAAATGAAGTCTGGTGTGCAGAGTTTGACATGTTTTGCCATTTTGGCTCTCATTTACTCATCGGGATGAGTTATGAGGTGCGCCACCCGGCGAAACGACCATACGACATAGTTCTACAAGCCTATCTTACTAAATTAACTTCAAGTTTTACTGAGATGATCAGTTTAATAATTCTTTGGGACTGTTGCAGAATTCAAACTCATAAAACCCACCTAAGGCTTGTTTTAGCTTGTTTTCATGTTACAAACTTCATGTACAACATCAATCAAGCCATATTACATATACTACCTATATAAAATTTACATCCAATAAATATTATTACAACCATATTGAATGACAAGAAATTTAAACAACTTCTTACAAGCCTTATGTTGGATGGTCTCAAGAATAATTAAGTCTAAACCCCTTTCAAGTCTTCAACCCTTCTTCAACCTCTTGACCAAAGCTTACAAACCCTTTTTACCCTTGAAATAACCTTCTTACTTCAGCCCCTAACTTCCTTGTTTAGCTCTTGTTTCACCCTTGATATTAATAAAACAACCCTAGGATCATGTAGGTACCAACTTAAGCTCCATCTTCTTAGTAAATTTTATAGTATTAATCAAAGTATGAATTTGTGTTTCTGTGATTGAAGTGGACGGCAAAAGAGAGGAGACAAATTGATTGTTGTGATATTATTGCATGTAAATGATAAGAATTTAGATGATATGGTATAAGTGGGGAACAAAACTTAATGATTAAGTTGTATATTATATGGAGATGAGGCCATGTGGCCCTTATGGGACTCATCAAACGCCACCTATCATGAAGAGGTGATAATTTGTGTTTTTAGTTGATTAGTATTAACTTTTAATGTATAGTTTGGTCCCGGTAATTACTAATGTTAAGCCTTTAGTTCGCGAAACTTAAAACCGGGTAACGTAAAAATATAATACTTCCAAAAATGTTAAAACTTATCAACATACTCCAACTAGTTATATTAAAGGTGTGATAAGTCTATTTGGGTGCGTCTATGTTGTTAAAGCCTAATAATTTAGATTTGAGCACGCGTATTACGTAAAGAGTAAAATATTTACGTAAAAAAGCAGTGGCAATAGTTCATACAAAATATGACTATTGGTGAAAATAGAGTATTTTGAACACCTAGACTTATCGTAGTCTTGTGTTGACCGCGAGGAAAGTTTACACCATTAAACTTTCGTAATTAATAAAGTAACAACTTTAAATAATTATTTATAGCCAAGAGTGAACAAAAATGTTCAGAGTGTAATAATTCGAAACAGAGTGAATTATTTAACTTGGGAAATTACTGGTTACTACCAGTTACAGTATTTGCTTTTACGCTACGGAAAAAGTCAAATAGTAAAAATTCAAAGTCAATGTCAACTTTTAAGAAGTCAAAGGGTAAAATAGTCATTTTACCATATGAATTTTTTTGGGTTGCTACACTAATGAGATGGAAGTGCCCAAGATCATGTCAAACATCCTAAGTTAAACCATTGAGGATTGTTGAGTGAGGTATGAAAGATATGCATTAATAACTATCCTAGAAACGAAATTTGGCAAATTAGATTGCGGGATTTATTAAAATTAAACAACTTACCTGTAGAATCCACGGCACCAATTTTTTGCACAGGCGGAACCCTTAATTTGGTGCCGCCTGGTCCGCCTTTACAGGAACGGCGGTACCAAAATGCATAATAGACGGTACCAAATTTTTGGTGCCGTCTAATCCGTGGACACCAGAAAACTTCACAGACCCATTTTTTAGGTGTCGAGGAGTTTTCCGAAACCTAAAATTTTGCTTAAAACACATGACACTAATTATTTTTAGTTAGGAAAAGTCGATAACACATACACAAACATAGTGGAGCATTGACTTTGACCAAGGGCTAACGGTTTTCACATAAAGGTGAAAATGGGAAAAATTTGATAACACTCGTGTGCTATCCCCCTACATAAACCGGTTAGCATACAACATTTTTCCAAGTTATTTTATCATCCTACAAAGTAAACACGACCAAATAGTATCATACACCATTGTTTTTGTCCTTGTACCAAACACTCTCTTAAAACCTCCATTTTTCAAAGTACTTGACTAATTTACTTAATACTCATTGCTAAGTGAGTTATGACATTTCATAAGTTATCCGAGATGTTATCATAACCTATGCAAAGAAAGTGATCTAATTCTACAAGCGGTGGTAAAACAATTTTCCAACTTAATGCACAAAATCTAGCAAATGTCCTATTGTGCATAAACAAGAAATCGTCAAACAAGTGAATAAATAGCATGGCAAGATTGACACTTATATTATGTAAACAAACAAGTATAAACAACAATTTGAAAATAAGCAAGCAACATATACAAGTGGTCATTTAGCATAGCATAACAAGAAAAACACTTTTCATCATTTTGCGTTTAAGAATGACGATGTATACCAAGCTTGATTAGTTTCCTTTAAACATATTACCAAATTATTTAGTTTCAAAAGAAATTGTATCCAAGTTCTAAGAATACCAACTTAAATTACTTGATTCAAAAAATTTGATTTTTTATGTTAAAGCGAAGCTTAATATCTTAGATATACTGTAGTATTTGGTCTTTTTTACCTATTTAATATTAGACTCAGGCCATAAGAGTATTTTTAAATGAAAGTAGACTCAATTCCCTTTAAAATGATAAGTGGTTCGACTCCTACGGACTTACGGTTAATAAGTTATGAATTTTTTAAATTGGCCAAAAAACTGCGTACTGTGCAGACCAAGGAACCAAAAATTAACAAGGAAGGAACCCTTTATTTGGTTCCGCCCAGTCCGTGGCCTTCACAGAATGTTGAAAAATGTACTTACTCATAGCGAAAAAGTGTAGGACTTACTAGATTTGATAGAAAAAAATATAACACACATATTTTGTTTATTATTTTTACTAATATGACTTATCTAAACATTTTACAACAAAATTTATAAGTATAATTAGCAAAACATTTTTCATATTATATTTCGCTTCAATGGTAATTTGATACATGGATCGTGCTCCATTTTAAAAACCATTTGTTTTGAAAATAAGAGCTACGAGGCTCTGATACCAATTGTGAAAACGTATAGGGGGGTGAATACGTTACCGTTTAAAAACGTTAGATCTTTTGTATCAAATCATTTATGAAGCTTGTTATAATATAAAAGTAGCAATTATTGTTTGTAACTAATATAAAGCATAGTAAACCAAGTTGTCACACAAGCATAAACATCAAACCACATCACAAGCAATTATAAAAGTAAAGAGATAAAGAAAGGAAAGTGCAAACCGAACACGAGGATTTATAGTGGTTCGGTCACGGATCTCCTTTCCGCCCTACTCCACTCCCCGAGTACCCAACTCGAGAGTTACTTCACTAAATCAACAAGCTCCCTTCTCGGCGGAGAAAACCTTATAATCGTCGCTTACACTTTTTCTGGTACAAAGCTAAATACCGGGTTCTAGTTCGAGGTAGAACCAACCTAACGTCGCCTATACAATATTTCTGACACTAAGCTAGATGTCGAGTTCTTTTCAAGGGTACAACCACTCCCACTATGTTTTATGGCCCAACATAACAAACCTTGTGTTTTATGGTACAAACACATAAACCATCTAATCTATTTTGGTGAAAGTGTTGTGATGATGCAATGATGTTTACAATGATGATCCATGACATAAATGTCTAATGGATATGAATGACTAATCCAAATGATCTTCTTAAATAAGAAGTCTTCAATCAATGAGGATATCAAGAGATCTTGAATCTTCATATGTTGATATGCTTTGGTGAATGAGGATGGCTAGATCTCCAAGCTTTCCTTGGTTGATGAAAATGTAAAGTATGCTTACAACAAAGATGGATGTTAGAAGCATTATTATCATGTGATGATATGGGTGATTAATGTATGTTACTACATGGTTATCTATAGATCTAAAAGATGAAAGAAAGATAGAAAGAATGTGTGTTGGAAGGGATGGATGAAATAAGAAGACAATGGGCTCTATTTATAGCCAAAAATGTAATCTAAAAAATAATACTTTATTAGATTTGATATCTTAGAATATCTTTCAAGATATTGCAAATCTAACCAAATATTGACCAAATCTTCTAAAGATATGATGATGCATGAAGTGATGTAAAATTGTATTTTCATTTAGATTAAAATGTTCATGAAAATAAACTTGTAAAATGTATTATGTAACTAGTTTATAAAAAGTCTAATTGCCTTTTATAAAATAAAATATCTAGTTAGGTGCTTGTCAAAATAATATATATTTTGTCAAGTGTAAGTAAACTTTAGTACTTGTATGAATATTATAGTTAGTTTACTTGTACAAATAAAAGTATACATTTGTTAGACATTTTACAAAAGATGTATTTGTATAAAATACTTGTGAATCCAAAATGTAAAATGAGGTTCGAAATAGAATGGTTAACCTATTAAAATACTTGGTGACTCTAAACGTATTTTAAACATTCTAAATGATTTGTTAATGGGTTTGATAATAATGCCACATAACAAACATGTACGAACCTGTGTTGTAACATATGAGGACTTGAGACATCGAGAGGTGTTGAATGCATGTTGAGACAAAGTGTGATTACAAGTAACTTGTACATTTTACGTTATGTATTACAAGTTACATGTTTGTCATCAATCAAAACAAACGAGACTGTATACATTAAATATCGTAATATTTGCACTAACACAAACAATACATTATGTGAGCACAACAAGCGGGAAGGATTTCTCGATTTCCTCTAAGACTCCAAACATTTTCAAGTAGGATGAGTGCGAGAGCCTTGTACTCTTCTCGGATATTCCGTGTATAGATAATGTTTGGATCGGAGTAATAGGGTCGAGTTTTGCATATTATGCGAGTCAAATCTTTCGGGGAAGGTACGTGTGAACAATATGGACTATTTTCTTCACGAAAGTTGAAGAAAGAATCAAGAGACCAATCTTCAGTGAAGGCACATTGTCCATGATTTGGAATTCGGAGGATGTGAGCAAATTTCCCAAGGGTTAAAACAAACTTTTGTTTTTTGATCCAAAACCAAAGAGATAGAGAGCGATCCTCGTTACGACCGAGTTCAACTTGATGGAAGAATTCCAATACAAACCTTGGACATATTTTCTCGTTAATCTCGAGAATACATTCCAGTCCTATGGTTCGGAAGGAGGTATTGATACCTTCTTCGTATTGTAGAGGAGTGTCGACAATACGTCCTTCATGGAAGTGACGGGTGATGGATCTAAACACACTCCTTGTGTTGGTGATACTTTGAGTTATACTAATAAGCACGCGGAATATAATAAGTGAGAACAGAATAACACAAAGCTCCAATATTATTAAGAAATAATACGAGTGATCTTGTTTATCACTAGGGTTACACCTTGAAGCTTATATGAATACTTACGTACTCTAAACAATGACCTAGGATCTCCTTTTATAGTACAAGAAGTCGTTTACAAGATAAGTATAATCCTAACAATATATAATATACACAAGATCTTTTCTATACTTATCAATATACGGATACATAACAATTATCCTAACATCAGTGGTAATATATGTACTGGCAGTGGTAATGAGTTTCCACTGCTAGTGTAATCTTTAGCAGTGTTAACCACACACGTATCAGTGGTAACTGTTATCTTTATTCCCAACAACGGGTTTTGAGATTATTGAACCCACAGACATGATTGCCAGGTGTGTTGGGCTCAAGATAGATGTTAGGAGTGTAGACGCTAGTGAGTGAAAAATTGAACTCATACTCATGCGACATAGCGAAACCTATAGAAAAGAAGAGTTAATAGGATGTAAAGTATTATGGGCAAAACAATGATTACCTAACGTTTTTACTAGATTTTTATTAACAATGACAATTAACTCACTTAATGTTTGACATTCTAGTGGAACATTTCTTTTAGGAAGAAAATGGTTTTTTTTATTTTGCATGAAAAACTGTTATCCAGAAGGATGGTTCCCACGATTCCCTTCTATCAGGGATCCGGCTAGTATACCTACAGGGATCCGTGGATCTTTAGTAACACAAACAGATTTTTGATAAAAACACAAGTTTTTAGATCTTGTAGTTTTATACCAAGATATGTGTATTATCCTGCATTTTCTTTTAGCATGCATTAATGGTTTCTAATGTATCACGAAAAAATACGAAAGATATAGATTAAAAGACATGACAAACACATTATGATAATAAACTAGATAAACTAGAGTATTAGAAATATTTCATTTCAATGCTAAGAACGATACAAAGTATTGGGTATATAACACTAATGTAGATTAACACCACAAAGTATATGTCTCCATATGAGAACTTCATCATAGGGAACACGAGAGTGATGAGTGTTACGGCGATGAGTACGAGGGCGATGTAAACCATGTTGATGACGAACCTTGTTGGTTATGGTTTGAGATGAGATGAGATGAGGAATATGAAGTTTTGAATGAGAGGTAATTTTTGAAAGTGGAAGATTTGAAAAAGTGGGGATTTGATGGAGTGGACGACGGAGAAGTTTTTATGGGGAAGAAGGAATTTTTGAGATTTGTGTTTTGTTTTATTATTAGAAAGATATTATTTTTGGATTAAATGAAATAAAACACAAATTTTATGAGCCTCGACTTTAGACGAAAAAGTAACACGTATGAGAGAAAGCCTTCCTAATGAAGCTTCATGTAATACATGAATATGCATAAAAGATAATCATATAGATTCCTATATAAGCATACTTATTTACCAAGCTAATGTTATTTAGAGATAAGTGGAAAGTCATACCTCTAATGCACTTACGAATCTCTTTACAAATGACACAACAAATGTCAGTAGACAATTCCGGCTCCTTTTTGTTTAAGATACCTTCTTAGGGAAGGTATTCTTGTTGCCAAGAAATTCCTATGGCTTGGTAGGTATGATCTTTAACTAAGCAACATGACAAAGAAGTTAGTGCAATTAAATAAATAATAAGTAAAAATAATGTTGTCATCTAATCAACATCCAAACAAGGAGTTTTATAAAACATGGTATTTATTTTTATAAAACACCTTCTTTGTAGTTTTCAATTAACCACGGATCGTATCAAGTTTGTAAAGTACAATAAGCTTTAAGGAACTTTGTGAAAAACTAGAAGGGGGGTTGAATAGTTTTACCAATTAAAACTTTGTTTTAAACTATTTAGATCGACTTATATCAATCTATTTGGATGTGTGTTGGATGTTGATAAACTAACATAAAGAAATATAAATATGTAATGAAAAGATAAAGAGTAAGAAGCACAAAACCACAACGCGAGTATTTAGAGTGGTTCAGCTACAAGGACACCTTCCTTGCCCTACTCCACTCCCCGAGTCACCTACTCGAGATTTCGTAATCACTACACAACACTGACTCCTTATGGTGGAGAACCTTCACAACGTTGCCTACTCTTTATCCGGTACAAGGCTAGATACCGAGTTCTTTCACCAAGGAGAACCAAACCTATCACAACGTCGCCTACCCTTTATCCGGTACTAGGCTAGATACCAAGTTCCATTACAATGGAGGAACTACTACCTAACACTACACAACACCTAAACCCCAAAGGAGACCAACTCCTTATTACAACATCATCAAGGATATCAATATCCTTGGATCCAATACTAATCTATCTTGTACATAGAAACACACCATATCGAATGTACACCTTAGGCACCTTTCACTAATGCCCTTAGCTTGACTTCTAGGCACCCTTCACTAATGCCTTGTAGCTTGACTTCTAGACACCCTTCACTAATGCTTTGTAATTTGACTTCTAGACACCCTCAATGCCTTTAGTTCTTGACTTCTAAGCACTCTCTACTAGTGCTTCTAATATGGACGTTCAACACCTTTCACTAATTTCTTTGTCTTGACCCTTTAGACATCTTTCACTAATATCTTCAACACTAAACTTCTTATGAGAAACAAGCAAACTATCAACAAGAGAACCTCAGTAATCTCGATGATAATGAAGCATGGCTACTCATGGACTTGAGCTTGCTCGTCTTCAAAAGATGGTGATCTCGCCTTTATGAGGAACCTAGAGAATCACATAAAAACAATACTACATACATAGATCACTTGGATCTGAGGTTAGAGAGTTTATAAATCAAAGAGAAAATATGTGAGAAAGGGGTGTGAAACAATGAAGAAATGGCTCACTATTTATAGAGAGAAAAAGGCTACTATTCCCCGGATCCCACGGATCCCTCCTTTGAGGGATCCGTCTAGTGTATTAACTGGGATCCGTGGGACGCTCCCTTTTGCCCATGGGTTTTGGGTCATGGGTCATGGGTTATGGGTCATGGATATCAAGTAGGTTCAATGTACCTACAAGATGCAATGCATCTAGTCCATGGTTCATGGATTAAAACTATGGGCCATGGATTAAAACCATGGGTCATGGATATTATCCATATATGACATAAACATGATGTCATGCAATGGGTTATGGGTCAAGCTCCATGGGTATGGGTCATGGACTTTGGGTTGTACCCAACTATATTCAATGTATTTGGTCAATGGGTCAAATACTTTAAGTTTCTACCCAATTTTATTACCCATTTTAATACATACTTAGTTATGTATATATTTTTCCAATATCTAAACACTAGTTGTTGTACTTATGTATCATTAAATCACTTATACTTGTTTTAGTGTTTTATGTGAAAACGTAAGTGTGTTAGAATACTATTGGCTCAAACCATTTACGTATTTTATTTGTTTCGTTAAAATGTTTTTACGTTTGTTATCGACAAAACATTAGAAGATCGTAAAATATAAATAAACGTTTTTACGGCTTATTTGTATTAATAATTTGGACTCAGGGTGCTCAAAACATATGACTGGAGATCGCTCAAGGCTCAAGAACTTCGTGAATAAGTTCATCGGGACTATTAGATTTGTGAATGACCATTTTGGGGAAATTATGGGTTATGGAGATAATGTGTTTGGTGATAGTGTGATCTCCCGGGTATATTATGTGGAAGGTCTTGGTCATAATTTGTTCTCTGTTGGTCAATTCTGTGATTCTGATCTTGAAGTGGCCTTCAGAAAGCACTCTTACTTCGTTAGAGAATTGGATGGCGTTGAACTTCTAGAGGAAATTCGTGGCACTAATTTGTACACCATCTTTATCGAAGACATGATGAAGTCTTCTCCAATTTTCTTGTTGTCTAAGGCATCTAAGAACAAGTCATGGTTATGGCACCGTCGTCTCAATCACTTGAACTTCGGCACCATCAATGATCTTTCTAGTAAGTACCTCGTAAGAGGCTTGCCCCGGTTAAAATATGAAAATGATCATCTTTGTTTAGCATGCCAATTGGGCAAAAGCACGAAGTATGCCCACAAACCCAAACCTGCCAATACCATTATGGAAGTTCTTCATATCCTTCATATGGATTTGTGCGGACCCATGAGAGTACAAAGTATAAATGAGAAGAAGTATGTACTAGTCCTTGTTGATGACTACTCTCGGTTTACTTGGGTTAAGTTTTTGAGATCAAAGGATGAAACTCTAGAAGTCATCATAAAACTCATTAAACCATTGCAGGCTCGGCTCAATAAAACAGTTAGAATCATCCGAACAGATAATGGAACTAAATTTTTGAACAAAGAACTTAGTCAGTTTTATGAAAACATTGGAATCAGTCATCAAAGAAGTGTTCCACGCACTCCTCAACAGAACGGTGTAGTTGAAAGGCGAAATCGAACTCTTGTAGAAGCTGCAAGTACTATGCTAATATTCTCAAAGGCTCCAATGTTTCTCTGGGCGGAATCCATTGCCACTGCATGTTACACCCAAAACCGTTCCCTAATACATACTACTCATGGAAAAACTCCATATGAATTAGTTCACAATAGAAAACCGGATCTTTCGTTTCTTCGTGTTGTTGGAGCTTTGTGCTATCCAACCAATGATGGTCAAGATCTAGGAAAGTTGAAAGCAAGGCTGATATTGGATTTTTCATTGGTTATGCACCTAATAGGAAGGGCTGCCTAATATACAACAAAAGAACCCGAGACATTATGGAAACTATTCACGTTGCGTTTGATGAGCTGACTGGGCAAATGGCTCCTGGACAATCCAGTTCTGGACCCGCATCTCAACTTTTGACACATGCAACCATTAGTTCAAGTCTTGTACATAATCCTTCTCTTGCAGTTCTTTATGTACCTCCCTCATAAGAAGATTTGAAGAAACTGTTCGATCCAATGTTTGATGAATATTATGAGCCTTCAACTGATGATAATCCTGCACCACCAACTGTAGCTGCTCCTACTCCAACCATTACAAATGGTCCATCTGTTTCAATGTCTTTATCTCAAGAAGCGCCATTTGCCGATCCTTCATTATCAGGATGTGCACAGTGTTTGGGTGATAAGTTAGTGAGATGGTCTTCAAAGAAACAAATGAGTACTTCCATATCCTCTTGATGCAGGTTTTACTGACCAGCCCTTAATATTTATAATGTCTCGTTATACCTATGGTCTACCCTAATGCACTAACGGGCAGTGTACCCGGTCATGTGTAGTGTAGTATTCGGTAAAACCGAGGTTGTCCCAAGAGCTATGTGTGTATCGATTAATACTAAGTCTAGGTGTCACTTATTATGATATGATTTCGATAAGGAATTAATTAATTAACTACTAAAGCAAATAAAAGCAAATGAAGGCGAGGGTTGTGATCAATAGAGAAGAGTGGTGCTAACCTAGTTACTCATCCTAACTAGTAATGTTTATGTCTAATTACTTCCAATTACTTCAGATGGGGTCAAAGTCGAGAGGACATCATTTGGTCAGTTCGCCCTAACCTATCAGCAAAGATGCCACCACTGGAGAAGTCAGGTGTCCCCTCATAAGTCCAGTTGTTCCTGGTCCCGTAAGCCTAGTCATTAAGTTCTGCTACATGCTAGACTTATAATACTGAGTGCCCGGGCAATAGCATCTTAGACACTCACCCCCTAATTCTTAAGTTCATCCAAACGGTAGGTGATCAGTTAGTCAAATCGCACAAGTAGAAAGGGTCGAGTTTGGTTATATCTTACCTTTTCCGTCTCAGTCTACTCACTTAGGGTCAGTTGGTCATATCTCCTAAGCAACTAGCCTCTACCGCCATTCAAAACTACCGAAACAAGGGTAGCTACCAATAAACTATGCATGCATACACTTAAAAATAACTATACGGAAGTAAAGTAAACGCAAACAAAACAATTAAGGAATCACAATTAGGCCAGCACCTAGAGGTGCTTAGCCGCTCATATTAAACATACAAATCAATTCAATGTTTTAAGTTACAAAATACATGAATCGAAAGTAAAAAAAAAGATAGAAAGCTAATGCTTATCGTAGGGGCGTGATTTCTCCCTTGGATATAGCTCCGTATGCTCCTCTGGATCTGCCCTTGGCTTCTTCCCACGTTCTCTGATTGTTGTGTGTGAAATGGGATGCTTTGAAATGCCAGAAATCGTGGAGTATTTATAGGCTAGATCTGGGTTACGGCGTAACTAATAAAATAGTTACGCCATAACATATAAATCTTCATAAATTGCACTAGAAATGCTGGTTACGGCGTAACCACTGGATGGAGTTACGCCGTATCTTCAATAAATGTTGGTTACGCCATAGTTGATGCATGGGTTACGGTGTAATTTTCAGCGGCGCGGAACCTCATTTGACCTAATATGGTTACGTCATAATCTTTGGAAGAGTTACGCCGTAATCTTCTGATAAGTTGGTTTTCTGAGCCACGCTTTAGTTACGGCGTAATTGAGAGAATGGAGTTACGCCGTAACTACTTCAAACTGAGCATACTATGATAAATCTTCACTAAAATTCTCCAAATTCGCTCTGTATTTTGATAACAAAAGTGTCATTGCTTTCTGCTGCAACAATGTCCAACACTCATGAGCAAAGCACATTGACATTCAACATCATTTCATCAGGGAACAAGCAGAGAAAGGTGTGGTTAAAATATATTTCGTGAGGACTGAGTATCAACTAGCAGACATCTTCACAAAAGCTCTTCCAAGAGATCTTTTTGAGTTTATCCTCCCACGACTCGGCATGAAGAGTCAACAACCGGAAACGCTCAAACGTTTTCAAGAGGAAGATGAGGAGTAAAGGAGTTTCTTCACATATTCTTTGTAAATAATCTTTCAAAAAGAAAAATATAAAAATATAAAACCAACAAAAAGAAAATAGAAAATTATAAAATCTTCAAAAACTCATAAAAATTTGAAAAATCAGAAAAATACCAAAGATATTGTTCTCTCAATGCATATCTTCTGGTATTGAATAACATCTACGGTCTTAGAAATGTCATTCAACAATGACACGAGACTTTAGATGAAGTTCGACCAGAAGGTGTAAATACTTTTCTAAAACATGTCTAAAAACTATGGCTTAGAGTCATATCAGGCAATAACCCGGGCTTAAAATGATGGCTTGCAGTTATTTCAGACTGTAACCAACTTTTAAATAAAGGACATAGCTAAGCTAAATCGATTTCTAAATCAAGCTCTGAACCTAAAAACAAAAGCTCATAAGGAATATTTGTCGCCAAAAAGATGAATGTTTCTTAACAAATGTTTTTCATTCTAAAGTTTATTCTGAAAAATATTTGTCTTCAAATGGAAACAAAATTGTTTTGAAAATAACTCGGACTTAATTTTTGAAAATCATCTGGACTTAACATTTGTCACTCAATCAACAACTTTGGTCATTGATTGAGGGGGAGAATGATTTCAAATATTTCAAAAAGGATATTTTCAAACAATTGGCATCAAAAGGATCATGTTCTATATTTTTAAATCAAAAGGAACATTTGGTCCACAATTGGATCAAGAGCATGCTAACTTTGAGTTTTCATAGAAATGGTACATTTTACAAAATATGAGCATTTTACAAAAATGGTATATTGAGCATGTTAGATTAATGGAGATTAAAGTTTTAAAATTTGATCCTTATCAGTTAAGTGTTCTTAAAACCAAGTCTCATAAAAAAAATTCTGATATAATTTAAATCAATTGGGATCCCAAATCTCAAAGGGTTTGAAAATTGTGATCGGGGAAGAGTTTGTAATTTAAATCGGAAATAAACTGATAAATGGGTAAGTGTTTTAGAACTGTGGTATGTGCTTAAACACATACCTTTTCTTTACCAAAATAGACCCAAACTAACCAAGAAAGAGCCGTTTATTGCTAATATATGTTGGTTTCTTGAGTTTATGCATGTGCAGGTACGGATATGATGAAAACAGACAAAAGAAAGCCAAAACCGAAGAAAACCAGGCACGAGAGAAAGAAGAGTGCAAAAGTCGATGCCGGGGATGCAATTTCTGGAACTTTGATGCTTAAAAGTTCAAAATACGGAGTTATGGGACATGATTTGGGAGTTTATCACAATTTACCCTTCACTTTATCATTTTACACAAATAACCCTTCAACTTTCCAAATTTACACTTTAACCCCTCAACTTTCCCATTATCCAAAATACATCCCTCATATACCCTCATTTAACCAAAGATCACTTTACACCTTTCCCTTTCACAAAATACACTTTTGGTCCTTGATAAATGGAAAATTACATAAATGGTCTTTAAAATAAAATCCGGATATCAAAAAAAATAAAACTATCCTTATCCTACCCTTGGCCCAACTACACACCAAGCCCATCCCACATAATAATCCATACCCGTTACCCACATTTGACCCCGGTCAACCTAATAACATTACCCGGTCAATTCTTTTACCCTGGTCAAATCCTTAGTCAAAATAAAATAAATAAACCTCACCCCTAAACAGAAGCGCGCCCAAAAAGAGTTAACCCACCATTGTTACTGTTTCATCCTTAACTATAAATTACCCTGATCCAACCAAAAATTACCCACGTTTAAAGAGCTTCTAGAACCTGACATGTCAGAAGGAGTGATATCACATTGGGATTGCCAGCTTGGCAGCCTCTGATTGGTGAAGCTACCTCATCCCATTTAATCCTATGGTTGTGATTAGCGTGATGATACAAAGGGTGATCCAATGGTGAAGATTAGAGTTTCCAGGACTTTCTGAGATCAATCCAAGACCCTGCTTTGGCTATAAAAACCCCTGTCCATCACAAGAGTAGATTGTCCAGTTTTCATGTAATTAGAAATCAGTTACCAATTTCATTTTCGTTGTTATTTACTTTTGAATGTTGTGTACTTTCAATTTAAACTTTGTAATTTCAGTTTTTATAAATTTAATTTCAGTTTAAATTCACTACATTGTCTAAATTTACTCAATTACTGTTTTTCTGTTAATTGTTGTTTTTAGTCTTTCATTACTGTTTGATTAAACTCACAAAAGCTTTTAATAGCTTTTCTGAGTTCAGTATTGTCCCAAATCTTCCTTAATTTCAAGTTTACAAAAAAAGTCAATAAAAGTCAATCCAAATAGTCAAATCAGTTTAATATGAATTTCTGTTTTCAACTTGTTATAATGTTGAGTTTTGGAGTTATTTAGAGTATTTACATCTAGTTTCATTAAGAGTGCATCAGTTTTCAAAGAAGAATTGCAAGTGCTTATTCCATCAGTTAGTTGCCCAAATCATATCTCCTATGCTCAAAACTTGTTTTTGTGAGTTTTTCTAGCTTCTCTATGTTATTTTAGACTTTTCTATATTTTTCCATAATTTTCTCTGTCTATATGCTATTTTTCTTGCATTTTAATTCATTTTCTAGCATTTTTAAATAGCATTTAATGCAAATAAATAAGAAAAAGTTCAGAAAAATGAAATTTCAGTTTTATTAGTTTTAGAAAAATAAAAATGTATTAAAAATTATTTTTCCATATTTTTCCTAGTCATTATAGTATTTTCTAGGAATTTAATTAGTTTTAAATTCATAATAAATAGAGAAAAAGTTAGAAAAATGTAATTCTAGTTTTGAAAACTCTTTTTAGATAATTAAGATTTTTGAAAAATATTTTTGTAATTTTCTTGTCAATTTTCATAATTTTTAGTATTTTAGTTCTATTTTAAATGTTTAAAATTAGTTTTTAATTCAAAAATAAATCGAGAAAAACCCAAAAAAATAGTTTGAAATTTGAAATAAATTTCAAATATCATTTTTAGCTGTAGAAAAATAGTAGTTCATTTTTATGAGTTAAAATTAGAGTAGTTGCATTTAATTTGCGTTTTATTAATTAAGTAATTTACGTTTTAGTTTAATCCTGCATAATTAGTTGCATTTCCTTATTTGCATAATAGATCCAGTAGTTTTACTTGCTTTCCTTTATTTTTCCTTGCCTCGTAGATTAGAAAACTTCAAAATATCCTTTTTTTTACCATTCAAATCACAAAAATCGCGACGAGAGTTGAAAATTCCATTCATCCCTCGTTCGAAACGATCTCGGTGCTCAAACCTAACACGTTTGAGTTACCCAAATACTACACTTCTATTACTGATCTCTTTTCCCTAGTGAATCAATTTTTGGCGCCGCTGCCGGGTAGGGCATGTAGTGAGTTTTCGATTCCGTCTCGATTCGCGTGTTTTTGAAGATCCTTCCCCGAGAAGTTATCATTTTTTTTGTAAATATCTCTTATATAAAAACCCAAAAAGATTTTCCTTTTCAAAGTTTATTTTCCCTTTTATGCTTGTTATTTATCAAAACCCAAAAAGATTCTTCTTTACCCTCTGAACCGTCAATTCTTTATCTCTTTACCCTCTTGAACCGTTTAATTCTATC
This sequence comes from Chrysanthemum makinoi, assembly GCA_910596185.1. Taxonomy (NCBI): domain Eukaryota; kingdom Viridiplantae; phylum Streptophyta; class Magnoliopsida; order Asterales; family Asteraceae; genus Chrysanthemum; species Chrysanthemum makinoi. Next base: position 16,805,787 of record OU343220.1, read on the forward strand.
TTCTTTATCCTCTAAACCGGTAATTCTTTCCTCTTATCCCTCTTTTGTGATTAATTCTCATGGAGTCTTTCGATTTTATCTGTTATGGTTGTACCGGACGTTCGGGAAATGATTATCGGTGTTATAATCATCTGTGCTCTAATTCTTTCAATAATTCTCAAAATTTCTCCGAATACCCTTCTTTCGATCAACCTTATTGCTTTAATTGTAGAGATTTGTAAAAAGATTATTCACTTTGTGAACGTTGTTTTTGCAAAGTGTATGGATTTTATCGCGATCTTTGTATGTGTTTCCCTCTGGAAGAACCCACCGGGGGTGTCGAGGACGTTTCCATCGATTTTGAAGAAAGAATTGAGCAACATCAAAACAACATTGAAAGTATGTGTAGAACTCATTTAAGTCTGATTCAAGCTCGATAATGTGTTAATGAAGAAACCGTTCAAGTTATGGAAGACGATCACACCATTTCGGAACTACCCGAAGATCCCACGGAGGGTTATGGAGACGATTTCTTTGAACGCCGTGCTTTTAATAAAAACATTGAAAAACTTTAAGCCTTGTCAAAAATTTTGAAACATAAGACGGATGAACCCTTGATTCCTACTCCCTCTCCGGTGAGGGAAATGGAACATATTTCTGAACCCGAGGTGATTCCCGTTTGTACTCTCGATTCCAATCCCAAGAAGTCTACAATCGATTTCAGTTCTAGAATTGATCCTTATCTTTCACGATTCGCTGTTACGAGTTCGTCGAGTTACAACAAAACGGATCGATATTATGAGCTTAAAATGATCTCTAAATGGAAACTGGAGACCACAACGGAAGTGGTGGAAATTGCTAGCTCTCAGAGCACACCACTTGTCCCACCTCCGGAATCTTCAAAATACAATCCCTCTTTCATCTCTGAGCCTTCCATTTTCGACCCTTCCCCTTCACTCACACCGGTTGAGAGAAGTGACGTCCTTTTGGAAGAGGTTGTTGATTCTATTTCTTCAGATATTGTTGAACCCGTTGACTTTCTCATAATGGGGGATGAGCATCTTAGTACTATTCAGGAAACAGAATCGACTAATGCCGAGATCCTTATCCCAATCCCAAGGGAGTCCGAGGTTATTGATGATATTTGTGATGAGCCTTCTCTTGATATTTCGAATGATCATGATGAAATGTTCTCCGATTCCGATGATGATTCTTATGGAGACATCGACTTCGTCGACGATTTACCTTTTGAGCACGTTCACATAGAAGATAATGATTTTGAGCCAGAAGATGAAGAAATTGAGCCCAATGATATTCAGATCAAGGATGAAGCATTACGAGAAATATTGTTAAATGTCTATCTTCTCATTTCTAAGATTGAAGCCCTAAAAGATAATTCAAGTTCGCATCCAATCTTCGTTAAAGATAGTGATTTCTCTCCCGAGCTTGAGACTTTCCGATTTGATGAAGAGATTAGTGGCAATCCCACTATGGCAAATGTTTATCCTCCGATTCTTGAGCGATTCTACTTCGATGTTGATATGAGCAAAGTTTTGAATGATGTTAATAAAAATAAGCCGTAAAAACGTTTATTTATATTTTACGATCTTCTAATGTTTTGTCGATAACAAACGTAAAATCATTTTAACGAAACAAATAAATACGTAAATAGTTTGATTCAATAGTTTTTCTAACACACTAACGTTTTCACATAAAACACTAAAACAAGTATAAGTGTTTTTATGATTTAGATACATATGTACAACAACTAGGGTTTATATATTGGGCTAACATATGCTTAACTAAGTATATACTAAAATGGGTAAAAACAAGTACATACTAAAATGGGTAAAAACAAGTATATACTAAATGGGTAAAAACTAGCAAATGGTATTGACCCATAACCCATGGTTTTGTCCAAACCACTTAGCCAAGTTCAATGTATTCTAGAGATACATTGTATCTAGAAAGAAATCCATGGATCAACCCATAACCCATGACCCATGACCCATAACCAAAAGTACCCATGGGCAAAGAGGAGCGTCCCACGGATCCCTAGCTTTGTGCTAGCCGGATCCCTTGTGGGAGGGATCCGCGGGATCCGGGGAACAGTAGAAAATTTCCTCTATAATTAGAGAGCCATTTCTTCCTTTCTACTCATCACTTCACACACATACTTCACCCAAGTATTATATCTCTCTAACCTCAGATCCAAGAGATCTATGTAGCTTGTCTTTTGTTTTTGTGTGATTCTCTAGGTTCCTCTTAAAGGCGAGATCACCACTTCTTGAAGTTGAGCAAGCTAAAGTCCATGAGTTACCATGCTTCGTCATCATCAAGACAACTGAGGTTCTCTTGTTGATAGTTATTTCTTCCTCTGTAGATGTTGGGTTGAAGGCATTAGTTAAGGATGCCGAAAGTGTCAAGACGAAAACATTAGTGAAAGGTGCTTATCGTCCATGTCAAAAGCATTAGTGAAGAATGCTAAAGGTGTCAAGACGAAGGCATTAGTGAAGGATGCCAAGCGTTGTGTCAGAGGCATTAGTGAGGGATGCCTAAGAATCAAATCAAGTAGCATTTGGGAAGAATTCCTAGGTCGTATAATCGATGAGGTGCATCGTTATACATATAAGTATTTGTTTATTTCCAAGGATGGTGATATCCTTGATGGTGTTGTAACAAGGAGTGGATCTCCTTGAGATTAGGTGTTGTGTTGTGAAGGGTAGTAGTTCCTCCATAGTAATGGAACTAGGTGCTTAGCCTAGTACCTAATAAAGGGTAGGCGACGTTGTGATAGGATTAGTTCTCCTTGGTGTGAAAGAACTCGGTGGTTAGCCTAGCACCGTATAAAGGGTAGGCGACGTTGTGTTAGTTCTGGTTCGCCTTGGTGTGAAAGAACTCGGTATTTAGCCTTGTACTGGAAAAAGGTGTAAGCGACGTTGTGAAGGCTTTTCCACCATAAGGAGTTGGTGTAGTGTTTACGAACTCTCGAGTAGGTAACTCGGGGAGTGGATTAGGGCAAGGAAGGTGTCCTTGTAGCCGAACCACTATAAATACTTGTGTCGTGGTGATGTGCTTCTTACTCTTTATCTTTCATTACACGTTTATATATCTATCTATCAACGTCCAACATAAACAAACGAATAGATTGACATAAGTCGATCTAAATATTTAAAAGGAAGTTTTAAATTTGGTAAAACTATTCAACCCCCCCTTCTAGTTTTCCACAACTGGTATCAGAGCTTCGTTACCAAGATTCTTAAAGTATGTTGTACTTTAAAGACTTGATACGATCCGTGTATGTTTGAAAACTACAAAGAAGGATTTTTTTAAAAGTCATATTTTCTTTTAAATCATTTTGTTGGACATTGATAGATCATTCTAACAATTTTTGTTTCAAGAAATCTTCATGCTAGAATCTCTCCAAAACCTTCATCTATATTCAAAGAATGATGAAGTCAACATTCAAGGAAGGATCTAAAAGTAATCACAACTTACGTACACCAAGTAAAAAGGATTACTTTAAAAGCTCATGAAGTATTTTTGGTATTATACCAAACCAAGAAGCATAGAGGTATGTTTTACTTTTCATTAGATTGGTTACATGAGTTTATTTATTTCATAGTTATCTTTGTTTAATAATTGCTAGCATCTTTAAAAGTCTCTTTCGTCACTTTTCCGTCTTACTCATCATCGAGAATAGTATTCCTTTTGATTCGTCAAACTAATGCCGTCGTCACATATGAACCCTCGATATGTGATTCATCAAAACCCATCATCCAAAAACAATCTTCATCTCATACCTCCAAACTATTTTTTAGTAAGCTAGTTTATAAGCCTACTACAAAAATAATGCCAAACAACCCTTTTTCTGTCCATAGTAGCCGGATCCCCTTAGTTGTACTAGCCGGATCCCAAATACAAGGGATTCGGGGGAACCGTGGAACAGAAGTCAGCTATACGCTTTCAAAAATCACCATTGATCTTTTTCCCTCTACTCACATAACACAAAAACGACTAAACCACAGATTTCATCCTCATTGGATTCCATACTCTCAAGTATTCCTTCCTATAACACCATTGTAAGTAATTACATTAACTTGTTCTAATTTTCATCATCCTCGTCCTAGGGTTTATGGTATTACAAATCTCTAATCAATTATTTTAATTAGGGTTTTTTAAATTAATCATGAAAAGGGGTTTTTAACATAACTAAGATCACATTATGTTCACAACATTGTTAATACAAATCAAAACCATAAACCCACCTCAACTAATTTTACCTAATTGAAAATTTTGTATTTTTAGAACCAACCATGCCTAAATCCACTCAACAAGATCATCATGATACCGTCCATTACCTTACTCATTATTATCGAAATGAGGATTTCTCAAAAACCGACCGCAAGGTCTTCAAAAAACTTGAAAAACGACTTATCCACGAAGGTCGTGTCATCAAGGAATGTTTCCTTGAGGATACCGACATTCATCAAGTCTTCTCGGCAATCAATTTTGATTGTCTTTTTGACATTGATGAACAAATTTGTCCGGTCTTCATCTTTGAGTTTTATAAAAGCATTAGAATCATTCGAAACGCCGATGATAGCATTTCAATCGCTTTCATCATCAATACACGAAACCTCCTTCTTCCTCTCAACACCTTTGCTCAAATTCTTCGCATTCCTTGTGAAGGAATTTGTATGTACTCTCAAGATTGGGCAATCAATACTCAAAACCTTGCACTTGATTCTAAACCAATGTACCATACTCCTTTTGATGAACCCGAAACCATCTGAGACACCATCTTCAAAATAAGAACCGACCAATCCCGTCTCGATCGAAACAAGAAGGTCATTCACCGTAATCATTTTCAAATGGAACTTTTCGAAATGCATCCCATATTTCAAAATTGGGAAGAAATCCTTAGGGAAACGTCATAAGCCTAGTTGGAAACAAAGATCATCCAAACGCATGTCTTGTGCAAATGATCTATTGTCTTATCCACCAAAAGCCATTTAATCTCGCCTATTACATGGTAAGGAGAATGGCTGGGGTATTCAAAGCTTCCAACATGGTACTTCCATATGGTATGCTCCTAACACGACTTTGTAAGTATGTTAGTGCGTTGCAACCATCCCCTATCAACAATGATCATTTCTTTGCCGATCATGTAATGGTACCTCTTACCAAAATACCCTCTAAACGCTTCAAGGTCAATGGAAAGAAACCTAAAGCTCTCTCGGACTCTTCGAAAGGAGAAGAAGAAAATGAAGAAGAAGAAGATGTTGACCCCATAGCCAACATTAAATTGGAACCCTTTGACTACTACGAACAACTTCCAACCATTCCAAACGAGACCGCGGAATTCAAACAATTGAGGGGCGTGATTCAAAACCTCGCTTAAAACCTCACTAAGCCATCAAAAAGGAAAAGAAATGATTGACGAAAGAGACAATAGGAATATGCTTTTTTTTAACTTAATTTATGTGTGTATGATTATGTTTTAGCACTTTGGTTTGTGGTAATTTGGATATTGTTACTTTTATCATTTCTTTTTAGTCGTGCTTTGTGATGACATGCTTGTTCTTATTGTTTAGTTTAACGATTTATTAGTGTGAAAAATATGCACATCATTCTGTGAAGATTCTCGACTGCGGATGCGGATCCCTAGGATTGATTAGCCTAGACGGATCCCTCCCTTGAGGGAACCGTGGGATCCGTGACATCGACAATACAAAGCATCCCTACATGAAGATAGATTTCTAGATAACATCACATTAGCTAAACATATGATATTAGAACCCAACTAAGTCCACTTCAAGGATGAGAAAGGCTTAGACTCACTTATGGCTTACTTGAGATCTTAGTCAAAATGCCTCTTGATTTATCAACACATCAAAACTCACCATATTTCCTCTTCAATACTCACAAATTGTTTCTCATCTTTTAAAACACTGAAGTGGACATATTGAACAATTTTAGGAAATTGTTTCTAGTCATCTTTTTCTCAAAGTGGGTCAAAAATTAGTTTTTCAATTCTTGTGATTTTTAAGGATTTTTCATATTTCATCTCAAGCTAAAATCTGATCTCTAGGATCATTTATTATGACTTGACACCACCAAAACGTTTAGTGTTATCCTTGAACATCCATTGGTAGTCATCTAGTCCCATCTTCCTTCCACAAAAAGCAATCATTTGCTATAACACTCATTACTCTTGATCATTCAAGTGTACCCTCATCTTAGGAACTTAGGAGGACTGAAACACTCAAAGTAATATAGGATCTAGCTTTTAGAAACTTGATTTCTAACCTCATATAATAGCTGAGAGCGGATCCCTAGGATTAGCCTAGACGGATCCCTCATGTGAGGGAACCGTGGGATCCGGGTGACAGATTATGTCAAACCTTGCTAAAACAATTATTTCAACTTATCTTCCCAACTCAAACACTCCATCTCATCTTAAATGAGTTCCTAGATCAGTGAAATTCTGAACTTCAACCTTGTGCATGTTAATCATTAAATCTCTTAGAATCTTAGTGGCTTAAGTCTTAAATGCACTTGCCAAGTTCCTCCCTTTATAAGCCATATTGCTAAGAACAATTTAGTCATCAAACACAAAAACAATTATCAGCAATTACAACCATCTTCCTTAGTTATTTCATCATGAGAAAGGCTCCTAGTGCTAACTCATCCACTCAAGAACCACCCAAGAAACTTGCTAGGATCATACACGAAGTTTCCTCAACTGAATCATCTCCGGTTAAGTCCACTAATGCTAGGATTTCCCCTACACCAAAGAAACCAATCAAACTAATCCCCAAGAAGATTGTTCCCACTAGGATTTCACCACCAAACTCTACTAAACCAAACATACTCTAGAACTCAACCAACATCATTAGTGCCTAGAGCCACCTCACAATCATCTCCACATTCTCACAATGTAGAAAACTTACCTCCTTGGCCATCTCACCTTCCACCACTACCAACAAATTCACTTGAAAAGGTTGGGCAACAAAATCAAAGTGTTGAATCAACACTTGCTCCAATATCAAACTCTCTCATTCCCCCCAATAGTCCATTTTGAAATTTGAGAAGACATCAAAGTCAACCACTCGACCACATGGAAGTTGATGCTTCTTTACCTCCACCCTCAAACATTGTGGAGCCATCACTTAATGAGCCTCCACCAATTCCTCATTCATTTGAAGATCCCCAACCCACTTCACTTGAACCTCCACTTCAAGAAATTCAAAACCATGACAAGGATTGCTATCATTGTAAAGATGTTGAAAGGTTGATACATGAACTATGTGAAGAGCAATATTTCATGTTTCATCACCTCCTCGAACGTTTCGAAGAGGTCAACAAGCCTAAACTACAATGAGCATCATAGTCACAAGCTCAAACTTAGAACGTTTAGGAAACTTATCTCATTCTTGATCATCATTAAGCTTTTAGTTGAATCTTGAGTTTGGGTAACTCATTAAGCATTAGTAGCACTTGTATGGCTAGTTCATTCTCTTAGTTTTAGAGATTTGTTTGATCATCTCTTGTTTTTATTGAATAAATATCTATATGCCATAATTGTTTTGTGCCTTGTGCTTGCTATATCATATACTACTTCACATCTTAATTAGCATTGATTGGAACATTCTCATTGCTGAAGAAACTGTCAACAGACAGCCGGATCCCTCCAAAATACCTAGACGGATCCCTACAAGAAGGGAACCGTGGGATCCGTGGTACAGAAGCACAAATTTATACTAACTTGAGTTTTATCTGCAGGAAATTATGCACTATACTCTTGTTTTCTAACCTTTACTTTGTAGATTTTCAAAATACACATGAAGATTTTGACACCATAAAGCTAGGGGGAGCTTTGTGTCAAACGATATTGCAAAAACATTTGCAACTTAATCCGCGTTTGGATTATACTTCATGACACCCCATTGCATCTTTGCAATCTTCAAGGGGGAGCACGTTTTCGTCACTTAAACAAACAATTTGCAAATATATTTGCAAACACTAGTTTGTTTACGTTGTGTACTTGACGCCCTCTCAAAGGGATGGACTCGTCAAGGGGGAGTTAAGACGAGTACCATTCTCGTCACTTGCTCTCTTTGCATTTTATTTTACATATTTTTCTTATAAAAATTGTGTTAGTTTCTTTTAACACTTTTTGTTTCCACAAAAAGGGGGAGAAGAAAGTAAAAACTACTAATTCAAATTTGCTACGAATTTTAGTTTTTCTTAAAATAATTTTATGTTTTTTCATCAACAAAAAGGGGGAGATTGTTAATACAAATAAGCCGTAAAAACGTTTATTTATATTTTACGATCTTCTAATGTTTTGTCGATAACAAACGTAAAATCATTTTAACGAAACAAATAAATACGTAAATAGTTTGATTCAACAGTTATTCTAACACACTAACGTTTTCACATAAAACACTAAAACAAGTATAAGTGTTTTTACGATTTAGATACATATGTACAACAACTAGTGTTTACATATTGGGCTAACATATGCTTAACTAAGTATATACTAAAATGAGTAAAAACAAGTATATACTAAAATGGGTAAAAACAAGTATATACTAAATGGGTAAAAACTAGCAAATGGTATTGACCCATAACCCATGGTTTTATCCAAACCACTTAGCCAAGTTCAATGTATTCTAGAGATACATTGTATCTAGAAAGAAATCCATGGATCAACCCATAACCCATGACCCATGACCCATAACCAAAAATACCCATGGGCAAATAGGAGCGTCCCATGGATCCCTAGCTTTGTGCTAGCCGGATCCCTTATGGGAGGGATCCGCGGGATCCGGGGAACAGTAGAAAATTTCCTCTATAAATAGAGAGCCATTTCTTCCTTTCTACTCATCACTTCACACACATACTTCCCCCAAGTATTATATCTCTCTAACCTCAGATCCAAGAGATCTATGTAGTTTGTCTTTTGTTTTTGTGTGATTCTCTAGGTTCCTCTTAAAGGCGAGATCACCACTTGAAGTCGAGCAAGCTCAATTCCATGAGTTGCCATGCTTCGTCATCATCAAGACAACTGAGGTTCTCTTGTTGATAGTTATTTCTTCCTCCGTAGATGTTGGGTTGAAGGCATTAGTGAAGGATGCCGAAAGTGTCCAGACGAAAGCATTAGTGAAAGGTGTTTATCGTCCGTGTCAAAAGCATTAGTGAAGAATGCTAAAGGTGTCAAGACGAAGGCATTAGTGAAGGATGCCAAGCGTTGTGTCAAAGGCATTAGTGAAGGATGCCTAAGAATCAAATCAAGTAGCATTTGGGAAGAATGCCTAGGTCGTTTAATCGATGAGGTGCATCGTTATACATATAAGTATTTGTTTATTTCCAAGGATGGTGATATCCTTGATGGTGTTGTAACAAGGAGTGGATCTCCTTGAGATTAGGTGTTATTGTGAAGGGTAGTAGTTCCTCCATAGTAATGGAACTAGGTGCTTAGCCTAGTACCTAGTAAAGGGTAGCCGACGCTGTGATAGGATTAGTTCTCCTTGGTGTTAAAGAACTCAGTAGTTAGCCTAGCACTGTATAAAGGGTAGGCGACGTTGTGTTAGGTGTGGTTCGCCTTGGTGTGAAAGAACTCGGTATTTAGCTTTGTACCGGAAAAAGGTGTAAGCGACGTTGTGAAGGCTTCTCCTTCATAAGGAGTTGGTGTAGTGTTTACGAACTCTCGAGTAGGTGACTCGAGGAGTGAATTAGGGCAAGGAAGGTGTCCTTGTAGCCGAACCACTATAAATACTTGTGTCGTGGTGATGTGCTTCTTACTCTTTATCTTTCATTACACATTTATATATCTATCTATCAACATCCAACATAAACAACCGAATAGATTGACATAAGTCGATCTAAATATTTTAAAGGAAATTTTAAATTTGGTAAAACTATTCAACCCCCCCTTCTAGTTTTCCACAAATGAGATTTCCGATACTCCGACGAATGACCCGATCATAGAGGATGCTATTGATGACTTGATACCACCGGGTATTGAGGATGTTGTGCATGATCCCGTGGAGGATATGTTGTTACTTGATGATGATTCTCCTTCCTCTGTTGAGACGACTCTCACCTATCCCATTGAGCCCTCATGTGAAGACAAGATCTTTAAACTCGGGATATGCATTGATTAGTTCTTTGTTAAAAACAATTTCCGAGATAAGGATCCTCTGTTGGATGCCTTTGTTGTTAAGCCTACACATCTATTGCCTTACCATGAGCTCCCGTCTTCTTTGGAGTATTCTCTTATCTATCCATCATCCTTTCATCCACCCGCAAAACCACCGGATGATGGATCATTCTTTCTTGATATACCTCATATGAGTTTGGGGGAGTTATCCCTTATGTGCTGGAGCCCGACATTTTCTTCTCCACCCAACCCACCCAGTCTCATTCTTCCCGGAATGAGGACATCATTTTTGACCCTGGTATCTCTACCAATTTCTTTCCCAAGGATAAATGAACTAAGGGACGAGTCAGGCTAGCGACTCGGTGATCAAAAACAATAGCGCTTCGTGGGAGGCACCCCATGCCTATCTCTATCTTCTTTCTATTCTCTAATAAGTGACGTGAAGGGGTTAGCCTCTTCGATTTCTCATGTTTGGTTGTTTGTGATGTTTTGTCTAGGATTTTCCCGATATGAAGACTCTCGTGCTCGAAATTTGTCTCCACTCAAGTTTCATGATCGATGCTAATGAAAATCCGATATCCGAAATCTTATCGACTAACGTTTATCTTTAAGCATACTTAATAAACGGCTTTTAGATTTTTGTTATTACCCTTGCCTTTAAACATTGAGGACAGTGTTTCATTTTAGTCTGGGGTGGGTAATCTTCGATTTGATTTGACCGCACTTGCTTATTCTCTGCCGTGTTTCTCTCGCAACCCTGTTTTTCCTTAGAAAATGAAAAAAAAAATTGTGCAAAAAATGAGAAATTTAAAAAAAAAATCATGAGCTTTTGCTAGTTTTATGATTGAAAAGTCTTCGCTAGTCTCTTAAAAGTTACTTTAAATATGCGTTTTCTTGAAAAATCCTTTGCTAATTACTTAGACAATAGGCTATAAAATGCGATTCTAGCTCACAAGGCCAAGAATTTGCACGTCTCCCTAAGTGGCTTTAAATATGCGAAGCTTAAACAAGAATTTGCTAGTTTCTAATAAGTGACTTTAAAAATGTGAGACTTGAGATTATTTGATGAAGCAATTGCTAAGTTAATATATGTTTTGACACCTTGTTGACTTTCCGCTGGTGAAAGTAGGAATAGAATTCTGACTTGACCGGGTGTGTTGAGCCCTAGCTTGTTCCCATTACCATAGATAATTTAATTATCTGCTAAGCATCCGCGGATCTCATTATTTGGGATTTTAAATTTGCGGAGATTGAGGAATGATAGAGTTACTTATGAATTTAGATGCTAAGCGTGGAGTAGTTGGTTCTCTTTAGAGCCCATTGGAGGTACTTATGGCTTTTGCTCCCACAAAATTGTTTCACCCCATATCTGTGAATAAATAATTAGAGATGTTGAGTTTTTGACGATAGTTAGTTCTTTGTCTTCTTTAGAGAATCCTTGCCCATGAGAGTTGGGTACACATCGAGGTACTGTCAGTGTTGCGGTTTAAAAGCCGTAGGATTCGAAGTTTGGCACAAAAATTAACATGAAATAAAGCCCAAATATATTAAAGTAAAAAATCCAAAGCCATAAAGTTTTCTATGTCCGACGGTACCCCCTTTTGTCATGGACTTCAAAAAGGTGGAGGAAAATCGAAAGTCATAATAAGACTTCTGATAAAACGGTAATCCCGTTGAGTTAGTAATTGAAAAGACCGAGGGCCAAAATGCAAAAATGCAAATGTGCTGAAATAAGTGTTAAGCCAAACTTTGAATCCGGGAGATATCTAAATAAAGATTCTGTCTCTGGACTCGTAGATGAGTTGTTTCAGTCGCCATAAAAAGGATATCTTCCTAAATCGTGTTAAATTAGGACCTTGATGTGGACCTCATTCTTGTGTGCAACGGTTTTTGAGGGGAGATGGATAACTAATTATTGACATAGCTTAATATCTTTATCAGAATAAAAGTTATCGAAACAAGAAATTTGAAGAAATTCATTTCTCACAAAAATAAAATAAATAGAGGAAAATAGGAAAATGGGAGCAAAAGTTAATTACACAAGTAACTTCCATGGGTAGTGTTAGCATCTAAAGTCATATTTAACAATGATTTCGATTTTACGCTTAGTTTGGGGACTTGTGAAAAATCAGGGACGATGTATTCTATCTGTATGGTCACTCCTTGCTGAGTTGTGTTTCCTACTCCATGATCCTAAAATGTCGTTTGAAAAATGTTGGAGTTATTAATCGACATGAAAGTTCAACAAACCGTCACTCATAATCAGAATGTGCTTAATCATAATATCTATATGTGAATTAAAAGGTAAACGGGGCGTTTTTAGAATTAAGGGTTCTTAATCTCTTTTGAGGAATCTTTGCTACTTTTCATAGGTTTAGTAGAAAGAGATTGAAATCCTTAGTTTTAGAAGCGTGAGTTGATTACATTGCGTGAGGACACGACAATCGTCTAGTCTGGGGTATTTTGGTATGTGCTTAAACACATACCTTTTCTTTACCAAAATAGACCCAAACTAACCAAGAAAGAGCCGTTTATTGCTAATATCTGTTGGTTTCTTGATTTTATGCATGTGCAGGTACGGATATGATGAAAACAGACAAAAGAAAGCCAAAACCGAAGAAAACCGGGCACAAGAGAAAGAAGTATGCAAAAGCCGATGCCGGGGATGCTATTTCTGGGACTTTGATGCTTAAAAGTAAAAAATACGGAGTTATGGGACATGATTTGGGAGTTTATCACAATTTACCCTTCACTTTATCATTTTACACAAATAACCCTTCAACTTTCCTAATTAACACTTTAACCCCTCAACTTTCCCATTATCCAAAGTACACCCCTCATATACCCTCATTTAACCAAAGATCACTTTATAACTTTCCCTTTCACAAAATACACTTTTGGTCCTTGATAATTGGAAAATTACATAAATGGTCTTTAAAATAAAATCCGGATATCAAAAAAAATAAAACCAAATCCAAACTATCCTTATCCTACCCTTGGCGCAACTACACACCAAGCCCATCCAACATAATAATCCATACCCGTTACCCACATTTGACCCCGGTCAACCTAATAACATTACCCGGTCAATTCTTTTACCCTGGTCAAATCCTTAGTCAAAATAAAATAAATAAACCTCACCCCTAAACAGAAGCGCGCCCAAAAAGAGTTAACCCACCATTGTTACTGTTTCATCCTTAACTATAAATTACCCTGATCCAACCAAAAATTACCCACGTTTAAAGAGCTTCTAGAACCTGACATGTCAGAAGGAGTGATATCACATTGGGATTGCCAGCTTGGCAGCCTCTGATTGGTGAAGCTACCTCATCCCATTTAATCCTATGGCTGTGATTAGCTTGATCATACAAAGGGTGATCCAATGGTGAAGATTAGAGTTTCCAGGACTTTCTGAGATCAATCCAAGACCCTGCTTTGGCTATAAAAACCCCTGTCCATCACAAGAGTAGATTGTCCAGTTTTCATGTAATTAGAAATCTGTTACCAATTTCATTTTCGTTGTTATTTACTTTTGAATGTTGTGTACTTTCAATTTAAACTTTGTAATTTCAGCTTTTATAAATTTAATTTCAGTTTAAATTCACTACATTGTCTAAATTTACTCAATTACTGTTTTTCTGTTAATTGTTGTTTTCAGTCTTTCATTAATGTTTGGTTAAACTCACAAAAGCTTCTAATAGCTTTTGTGAGTTCAGTATTGTCCCAAATCTTCCTTAATTTCAAGTTTACAAAAAAAGTCAATAAAAGTCAATCCAAATAGTCAAATCAGTTTAATATGAATTTCTGTTTCCAACTTGTTATAATGTTGAGTTTTGGAGTTATTTAGAGTATTTACATCTAGTTTCATTAAGAGTGCATCAGTTTTCAAAGAAGAATTGCAATTTGAGTTTTTGAGGAGTGTTTGGATTACACCTGATTTTCAAGTTAAAATGAGTTTAGTGAGTTAAATTGTAGTCAGACAGGTTCAATTTATAGAGTTTCATCAATTGCAATCCAAGTTTCTAGTTGTTTGATTTTTAAATGCATTTTCAAGTCCAAATCAGATTCTGTCCTGCTCCTTTGGTTAGTATAGTTATATGCTTATGTTATTGTTGTTAATGTGCTATTTGTGTTTATTTAGGTAGACATTTATGTAGAATCATTTTTTTTTCCCTTAGAATCCTCTTAGTGCTTTCTTAGCTACTTAAATTTTAGCCTGCACATCCTCATTTTGCCAATAAGTCTGCTGAGCTACTGCAGCAGTCCTCTTAAGTCCTTTAGGAGCTTGATTGAGGTGATTGTATTAAGCTTAACTGTTGCTTTAGATTGTTTTTTAGTATTAAGTAGATTTCATTCCTAGGAGTTGGCTTATTTAGACTCAGTTGCTTAGTTTTTATTGCTCACTCTGAACCTGGACTTCACTATCTCAGATTCCTGTTTCATCAGCATGCATCTATAACTACCAATCTGCTTTTACTTTTGATTTTTAATTTCTTCACAATTGCCCTCATTTTCTGAAATTTTGTATTTAGATACTTTGGTAGGTGCTTGATATCATGGTGATTTTAGTTTATTTTTGGAATTTTTATAAGCTAGTTAAATCAGTACTCAAAGTGGACCATTAAGGCATGTTGGAATTAGATGGCTTAGATCTGTTATTGTGCTTTTTTGCTTTAATTCTGAGTTTAGTTGATTCAAATCAATTGCAGTAGGTTAATCTCAGTTATTTTAGGTTAGACTTCGCTTGTGGTAGCTTATTGAAGCTGTTAATAGCATTTTAGCTTATTTCAAGTGCTTATTGCATCAGTTAGTTGCCCAAATCATATCTCCTATGCTCATAAGTTGTTTTTGTGATTTTTCCTAGCTTCTATATATTATTTTAGACTTTTCAGTATTTTTCCATAATTTTCTCTGTCTATTTGCTATTTTTCTTGCATTTTAATTCATTTTCTAGCATTTTTAAATAGCATTTAATGCAAATAAATTAGAAAACGTTCAGAAAAATGAAATTTCAATTTTCTTAGTTTTATAAGAATAAAAATGTATTAAAAATTATTTTTCCTGATTTTTCCTAGTCATTTTAGTATTTTCTAGGAATTTAATTAGTTAAGGGGGAGCATTTATCTAAAACCAAAGATTTGACTCAAAGTGCATGTTCTCTCTAATATGTGCAAAACTCTTTCGAATTTCGATGCACATATTGAGGGGGAGCAAGTAAAATAAATCCACATCCTTTCCCAAAATATTTTATCTAAAGTATTTAAACACTAGATTTGATCGGGGGAGAGATGGAGATCATTTTAGAAAACAATTCCAAATAAGTGATAAACGATTAACTTCGAAGTAATCAATTTATGGATCCTTCCTCCATGTGCCAAACGATATCTTATACACTATGCACATGTTGAGGAGGAGCATTTCTAAAAGATCAAACAATTAAGGTACAAAACACTTTGATTTTATATCACAAGTACCTTGATTAATTTTTCAAATGGTTTTCATTTGGTTTCACGGCGGAAAGAACTGTACCAAAAAGACCGACCAATTTACTTTATGCATTGGAGTTATAAGGATGGTAAGGTTATGTATTCGTTCCCACGATCCTGCCAGAACCGGAGAGATCTACCTAGGGACAATTCACTAGATAGTATGGAAGTCCTTAGGTATGACTAAAAAAATGAAGAAAAGTGAGAATAAAAGAAGAATGCCGACTGAGATAGAGCCAAAACTGGAATAAACCCAACAAGGTTCTAGTAATGAAATCTCGGTAAGCACTGAAGGGGTTGAAGAATGAAAAGTGAAAGGGTGAAAAGAAATAGCCCTTCAATAATTCAACCTTAGGGCAGAAACCGGGTTCAATACATATGCTATTGGTAGTTACTAAGGTAACGCCGGTATTGAAGTCAAGACGTCATGAACCCAATGACTCACTGCACTAAACTTCCCAAGCTACTCAAGTTCTCTTAAAAGGACTTGTTTCATTCTTACGGGGAACCTACATAATCTATCGACTTTCTTTCAGAGATGGTTGATATTGAAGAAAGAGACCCTCTCCCTAGTCTCCAATTAGGAAACCAAATTTCACAATTGATTCTAGAGCCAAGAGATCATCACAATAAATCTCACTAGGACACACAATTAATGAATACTTGCTGTTTCACATAATGTGATAAGTAAGAATATATATTGAGAGTCCTACGCGTTATCCTTGTGATATTGCCAGAACATCTGAGTGATATTTTAAATATTCACAATGAAGATGGAAATCATTCTAGAGCCAACATCAAACAAGCTCTTGGTGGGTGACATGTGAGATCTTTTCAAAAGATCAAGCTTGTGATAACAGGATAGAAACAATGGGGCGATTTACTCTTGAATCAACCTTGGTCCAGGAAATGGTTTGATGGATGACTTTGAAAAACCATTCGATGTGCTCAACAATTATTTTCTCCAGCACATCGAATGTGTATTAATTTTCCAAATTAAAAGGGTATTTATGATTGAAAATTGATCTTTCTCATAAAACCTTCATCGTATTGCAAAACTCTTTCTCTTAAGCATTACGCGATTGTTTTTCAAATCAATTTTTCATCAATCAGTGAATCTCAATTCGTTGGTTCACTCACTCCGTGTTGTCTACTTTGGGACGCTCCGGTTTGAGAATGGCTAGATCAAGCTGCGAAACCCTGTCAAGGAGATTCTTAGGAATTCTACCTGATTATAGGCATTATTTATACTGATCAACAGGGAACCGTGGTTCTTGCAAACCCTATTCAATGAAAGTGAACAAAGACACTTTCGTGTGTTTTATTGCTAATTGTTATTTACAAGAACATTTGACGGTTGCAGCTGATCAGAATTGAGAAGTCAATCCATAACCGCATGCTCACACATCACACTCACGTTCAAAGAAATCATGACAAGTGCACATCTCAATGTTTTACTCTGATATCATCATGACGCTTTTGCTTTCACTCTAATACCATCATGCTATGCTTCCGCTACGTTAATGAAGATATCATGATCCAACGAAGCTTTCGCAACTTCGATGAAAAAGATGTCATGATCCAATAATGTGAGCATGTCGGTCCAAACGTCACAAACATCACATGAAGGCAACACAACAAAGGATGAGTCAAGAGATTTATGGTGGCTGATGATCTCTAAGAAGGCTCAAAGAATAACCAATCCGTGGATCAGTTAAAGACCTCCACGTAAAGTTCAAAGCATGCAGAATTTGAAGAATTAAATATTACAAGCTACAGAGCAAAGAACTTACAAAAGGAATCGAAGAACAACACAATGTTATATCTGTTTTTAATTGAGGTGACCTCCCTTAGAAGGAGATTGTTGGGATTTAGAAAATCTGGTAGTTAAAGACTCGGTCACCTCAAGTATATGTAATCATTAGAAAGCTTGTAGTCGTAGTCGTTTAGTTATAGTTAGTAGTTAGTTAAGTAACACCGTGGAGGACGGACGAGTCTTTACCCACTGTATGCCTGATCCACAGCCAGTAGATGGCGTATATTATAAGAAACTATAAATACCCTCTACCCTCCAAGGTAGAGGGTTGGAGCTTCATAATACATATTTCTTTCTCTTACTAGAAGTTCCCATTTCTCTCCATCTTTCTCTCTCTAGAACCCCATCCATTGAAGCTTGTGTTTATGATTGTGTATTTATGAAAACCAATATGTTACAAATATTTCTCAGTTTAGGATAATTATCAGAAGGCACACTAGATAAAGCAAGATTAGGCTGCAAAGGAACAGAAGCAGGTTTTCCAGCAAGTAATCCAAATTCAGCAATAAGATCAATACAACATTTTCTTTGGGTTAAACATAAACCTTTTTTTGTTTCTGATACCTCAATCCTAAGAAAATATTTCAACTTTCCAAGATCTTTAATCATGAACTTACTTTTCAAAAACTTTTAACATTCTCAATTTCATGCAAATTGTTTCCAGTAAAAATAATATCATCTACATAAACAAGTAATGCAATAAAATATCATCACAAGTTTTAGTAACATTCTCAACAGTTAACTTGGCATTCTGTTGCCTAGGGTCCTGCTTTAGCCCATATAAACTTTTTTTAAACCTACAAACTCTTTTATAATGGGAATCATAATAACCAGGAGGCAACTTCATGTAAACAATTTCATTAAGATCACCATATAAGAAGGCATTGTTAATACCTAACTGAAACAAGTTCCAATCATTTTGAACAACAAGGTTAATCAAACATCTAACAGTCACAATCTTAACAACAGGAGAAAATGTTTCTTCAAAATCTACACCCTCCCTTTGATTGAAACCAATAGCAACTAACCTAGCCTTAAATCTATCAACTTCACCATCAGACTAATATTTGATCTTAAAAACCCATTTACTACCAATAGCCTTCCTCCCAGCAGGAAGTTCAACTATCTCAAAAGTATCATTCCTATGTAAAGCATTCATCTCATCATTCATAGCATCATTCCAATGCCTATGCTGAAATGCTTCCCAATAGTTTTCAGGTTCAATATGTTGATTAAGAATAGTGGAAAAACAATAATTTTCATTGGTTAAATTGGAATAGTTAACATGTTTTTCTAAACCAAATTTCTCTTTAGAATCCACAACAAAATCATTAAAAAATTTAGAAAACATAAAAGGCCTGGAAGACCTTCTAAAACCAGATTCTTGATGATTATCTTCCTGACAATGAGTATTTAACACACTACCCTCGGAATTTTCTCTATGTACATTATCCTCAAGGGTTGCAGACCTCTCACCCACACTGGTAGATACATTTAAGCTAGGAGAATGCCCCCAATACCCTCACTGATAGACCTAAAAGGACTGCCAAGATGAGGGGGACTGCCATGCCTCTTAGGGTTGGGTTTATTTGTTGTCTCGTCATTGGGTGTTTCAGGTAGGTCATCAAGAACATCATAATTGAAATAATTCAGGTGACTTAGAGAAACCTCAAAAAAGGAAAGATATCCTCAAAAAAATTTACATCCCTAGAAAGAGCAACCTATTTATGATCAAGACTCCAAAGTTTGTAACCTTTTTTTGAATTTGAATATCCAATTAAGACACACTTTTCAGACCTACTTCTAAATTTATCATGAACATTAAGAATGGTAGCATAAGCAAGACACCCAAAAGCCCTCAAATGCTCAAGAAGAGGAGAAATATATGGACAAGTTCATAAGGAGATAGCCCATTTAGCATAGAGGATGGTAATCTGTTAATCAAATAGGTAGCAGTTAGAATACACTCAGTGTTGGAATTATATACTATGACAATCATATATAAAAACACATAAACATCAAAGAAACATGCGGAAGCGTATATGAACGAATAATGAATAATTAACTAACATAAACATAAAGTATGCGTACCTTTTTTATTCTAGCCGAACAAAAATCAATTCCACAAAACTAGCAAGTGATGGACCCTAATTAGGGTTTATAGGATTATTGGAATTACCCCTTATGGTTTTGTAATTCAATCCAAGATACAATCAATAGTGTGATTGTATCACGTTCTTGTACACACGTACTAATACCAAGTAAACGTTTATGCTAGTAATTGAAAACACAAAACAATTTGATTGTAAAAATCAAACCAATCGATCCCTTAGGGATGTTTGTCGATCGGCCAAAGACCAAGAAAGAAAACACAAGTTTTAGGGTTATGTGTGTGCACAAGAGATGAGAAAACAAATAACCCCAAGCCTTGCTTATATACTAATGAAAGCTTGGTGTTTAAGTTATATTAGGATTGAGAAACAAATCATTAAAATCGAGTTAAACTTTAAGTCACTTTCCTTGTGTTAAACATATTTTGATCATGTTAGTCGTTTTGTATGATGTTTGATTCTTCCAACTTTCAAGTTGGACATGGTATCTGCTGATGACAAACACAACAATTGAATATGACATATTATTCATCCAGAGAATATTCGGGATAGGAGCAATTCAGCTGAGGATTCTATTTTGACTACGAGACTGTTTGCATTTAGAACCAGCCACGTGATAGCGTTATCCAGAATATACACATTAGATCTCAACTAATGATTTAAACAATATCCATAATAGTTAGATATCAATGAATATCATCTAAAATTGTCATAATCAATATATTCTACCAAATCACTCAGTTTTCTTCTTACTTCTTACAATAGGATTTAATACAAACATACAACATAAAATGTGCATGACAATGTGCATGATCTAGAATCTATAACTTAGTCATGTGCATTCACTTAGATATCACCGATCGTTTAAAGTTTTATTCTTTTAATGTATAATGCAATCTGCTCTTAGTAAAGATGGCCATTATTTATCCATCTCAATTAAACCAGATCATCAAATGATATAAATGATGTTTTATCAGAATCATTTTATTTATTCATCCAGAATCTGCACATGTTATTACAATGCAAGGTGGTTTTATGATTAATAATTCTTAAATCAACTTGTTATTTTCATTCTTAAATCTAAGACACACAGTGTTACAAAGTTTCATTCCATCTAAGACTTAACATTTAGCTTACAATGAATGTTACTTCCTATATGTTATACAACATATAATATTTAAAACCTTAACATAATACTCCCACTAGATTTCAGGAATACTTAAAATTATCTTATTTCAATTATAAATCAAATCTAGGATTTAATAATTATTTATAAGAATAATTTCATAGATGCATGCATTTATCCATTCATGAATTATTGCACTTCGTGCACTTCCAAAGATTATATGAATTCAAAAAACCTTTCGATTACTTACCGTCCTCGCTCAAGTAATTTCTCAAGAAAGAATTTTGATAATATTGTCATATTTCATATTAATGAAAACAAGTATAACAACTATCATTTTTATATATTTAATGTGTATAGGATAGAATATTCAATCGCAATTAATTGCTTAAGTATGATTAATAATCTTGTCATAAAACATGCATTAAATATGTGTACAATTTTTTTCCATATGAATTCTACACAGAGATTTAAACCACTAGAGTTTTCCATCTCTTTGAAGAAACTTATCTTCATTCTCTAGTCTAACTATTAAGATAAACCAAATTTCCAAAATTGATTATCTTTATGGACAGCATCTTTAACATTCATAGTATGAGTAATTTACCCAATTCAATATTTGGTAATCCATCATAATGATTATCAGGTTTACTATAATCCTGTAACTCATGTTCTTCTCAGCATATAAATCAAATATCTGAGATATCCTTGCAGATCTATGAATGAAAATTTCATCATCTTGAGGTTAACATTCCATATCTAGCCTCATCATGATATTTACTAGTGTGTTTTAAGAAGATTATGTATCTTGTAATTTTATCTTTCAAGTAAAACTCCCACTTGCCTTTTGTAATATATAGACTATCTATATATACTTAGAAATTAGAGCAAAACCACATTGTTTTCTTTTGGGGACATTACAAATACTCATTGATAATTCCTGACTTAAGTTTGTTAATAATCACTCTTCATAAGAAGTTTAACAAATTCAGAATCTTCAATTTTAAAGCTTAATGTGATTCATCACATTCCATAATAAAATGGTGTTTTATTAATCTTCTAGGTTGGAGTTACTTTTTAAGAAAGAAGTTATGGTTATCTTGAATCAAACAAATTAAATAGAGTTTGATTCTCCTAACTGAACATACCATCAACTTGTGGTATTCATTAGAATTAATATTGTAAGACAATCTAACAATATATAAGATAAACGTATTACTTTTGGCTTACATATTTACCAACTAAGTCAACTTAATTGTATAATAGACTTTTCAAGCCAATTGCATGCTTTATAACAGAAGTACTCTTTAACCAAGTCACTTCATATCCATGTCTCATCAAGAAAACATAAATTGTTATAATCTCATTATACGTTATAAATCATTGATCAGCTCAATGACTTCTTGTATATGTCTTAATTAAAAAAATAACAAGTTAACGTCTTGCTTTATTATAAGTCTTAAAAGACTTTATGTTTATGTCTATACAATCAATCATAAACATGTTTAACTAAAGTAATTATGAACACAACTCTTGGTTTCAATAGTAATTTCAAGTTAATTTATTTACTTCACAATAATGTAGGATTACATTATTTTTCATTTATGTCATTCCAAAATACATAAATAAACAAATTGAAGTAGTATTAGATTACTTCATTTATTTATGTCATTCTAATAATACATAAATATCTAATTTGAAGTAGTCTTATATATCATTTTGACACATGTTCTAAATACTTGTCTAATTTAGAAAGTGTAAATTTATTCCAGATACGATCCCACGTAACATGGAGATTTACTTTGTTGTTGCAATCTCGCCAAGTTCTCACATGACGTAAATTGCAACACCAAGTGTTTCTTGAATTAGATATGTACAAGTCATATTAGAACGTTAGTCTATTACCTTGCAGTCAAGAGAATCTGTTAAATCATATCTCTATGTGTTGTACCTTGCACACAATATAGATTTCTCCCATTTGTGCAAGGAACAACATCATGTAGCAGATAAACAACAAGACATATGTTTGTTTATGTGACCAATATGATTGTGTCATTGATATTAGCATAACTAGTAGATGTAGAACCACTTCATTGTCTAGTAAAGAAACGTACATGACTATGCTTAAAAACATAAGTATCTACAAGTGGAAAGTAATTATCTTAAGACATTCTAGAGATAATCTGAGTTACTACCAAGATGACAAAGCTTGTAACTCCCACTGAATTAGAGATCATTACATTAGTTCCTTATTCAGTAATAAGAACACAATACTGGATTTGACAACATTGTAAGTGTTTCATTAACCAGTGAAAGAAAATAGTGTTCTATTTACTTCCCTACACTTTTGAGAAAGTCCATACATAACAATTACTTATGTACTAAAAGAGTGTATTCTACTATGTAGATGATGAATTATCCATCAATGCTATTAACTTGAAAAAATTGGGCATGCAATTTCTTTCTTAATAGTTCTACTATTCCAACAATTGTAAGCAGTACCTTTAAATGGTCAAAGCACAACAACTAGATAAAATATGCTAGTTTATCTTTTACCAATTTTGCAATAAATTAGTCTAGCTTCTAATTTAATAACTTAGAAAAATGCAATTTTCTTAACTAATAAAATTTGCTTACGAGTTATGTATATAGAATTTAGACAATTCTAATTGTCCTATCATACCTTTCTTCATCTATGAAAAGGAATATGATTTAATCTCACTCTTTCTTATCAAAAGAGGACTAGGTTTATTCTTTTAGCAAAGTTGACTCTACCAAAAACCCTTACAAGTGTAGATCAATTTACCAATACAGGAATAACCTACGTTTATGGTTTAATGTTGCATTAATACATTTAAAGAATTTGCAAAATTCAATTTTATTATTTTCGATAATTAAAATTTTCAAGAAAATAAAATACCCAAGGTAATATTCATATAACCATAGAATTTCTAGGATCCAAATTATCATAGTTTTATTACATCAGTTGATCTGCTAGTAACGAAAGCACATAATAAGGTAATCTGTCAAACAATAATTGGCAAACCTTTTCTAATTCCTAGATCATTATGGGATTTACATTTTCCAATGCTATTGCAAATGTAAACA
Organism: Chrysanthemum makinoi; assembly: GCA_910596185.1. Lineage (NCBI taxonomy): Eukaryota > Viridiplantae > Streptophyta > Magnoliopsida > Asterales > Asteraceae > Chrysanthemum > Chrysanthemum makinoi. The sequence goes on from OU343220.1 coordinate 16,829,584, forward strand.
TGATTTATCCCATCTTGCGCCTTGAGTCCAGGTCTCACTTACTACTCAATTTAAGTCGTCTAACTTAAAGAACTGCAAATATGTCTATGCAAGGTCTGACTTCACATGAAGATTTACATTTCCATCACAATCTCGCCAAGTTCCCACATGACGTAAATGGCAACTTCGAGTGTTCCTTTAACTAGATGGCACTTAACTTAATTTTAAAAGGGTATTAGTTTTGATTTATGGTGTCAAATCAAACATGTACGAAGAAGCATGCATACAACTTCGTATCAATAGTTTTTAATTAAAAAATTTATTAACCAATTCACAAAGATTAAATTATCAAAGTTTTGATTGAGGTATTGGTTTCGCCAAATTACCTTTAATTATCGTCCATTATATCGTACTTTTTCATAAGTCTAAAGACTTAGTGTTTCGGATAATTACCACAAAAGTGGCGCATGGAATTAAAGCTAATTCACCCTTAAGATGATTATGTACATTTATGGCTTACTTGGTAGCTCCAATTTGACTCGAAAAGAAGCGTAGAATCTGGTCAGCGCTGAAGATATGACCTCCTTCTTTCGGGTCACAATTAAATGCGCTCCCCTCCTTGTACCCCTCACACAGTCCGTCAAAATTGGGTGAGCCGTTCAGACCATTTGTACCAAAATCATCAATCAATTAAACTTATTGAAAATTTAACTCTTCAAAAACAAATCAAATTTCACCATTGTTTAGTCCAATTTATTTTTCTATTCAAAATTACATTTTGCTTAAACTTGTCACACATAATAAACAAACAAGTAAACAATAAAAAATAAATAAATAACTAAAACAATGCGCACATAACTAACTATTAATATGTGTAAACAAGTAGCCACATGCAACTTATTTGATAAACCTATTAATAATAACGTATATATTAACTAGGGCATTCACTCTCCCAATTGAAAGTGAGCCACATACATCGACGAATCGATTGCGTAAGCCATAATTAAAATATACCAAATTGCACATAATTGATTCATGAATATATTATTGGAGTCTTCCCCAATTCAAAATTTATCAAAACATACATGTGATTAAAATAACTTAACAATTAAAAATTCAAGCAATCATCCATGACGAACATGCGTGAATAATCATGGATATAACATAACAATTATTCTAGTAAGTCACAAGATCGCATACAATTTCATGTCACATAACACTTTATTCATGAATTTATCACGTAAAAAATATGTTAATTCTAGGTTTCAATATTGATAACATAACAATTAATATAAACCCTAAAAAATTTAAATAACTCGACTAAAAAAATTTTAGGGTTTCAACCCAAAAAAAATTCGATCCATAAAAGAAAATTAAACCAAATTAGGGTTTACATAATCATAACCAAAACCCTAGAATAATCATATCAAACAATATACAATATTTGTTTTTTACGTGTTTAGTAATTAATTACTCATTCTCGTGATGTCACTGTTAGAATTATATACTATGAAAATCATATATAAAAACACATAAACATCAAAGAAACATGCGGAAGCGTATAGGAACGAATAATGAATAATTAACTAACATAAACATAAAGTATGCGTACCTTTTTTATTCTAGCCGAACAAGAATCAATTCCACAAAACTAGCAAGTGATCAACCCTAATTAGGGTTTATAGGATTATTGGAATTACCCCTTACCGTTTTGTAATTCAATCCAAGATACAATCAATAGTGTCATTGTATCACATTCTTGTACACACGTACTAATACCAAGTAAACGTTTATGCTAGTAATTGAAAACACAAAACAATTTGATTGTAAAAATCAAACCAATCGATCCCTTAGGGATTTTTGTCGATCGGCCAAAGACCAAGAAAGAAAACACAAGTTTTAGGGTTATGTGTGTGCACAAGAGATGAGAAAACAAATAAACCCAAGCCTTGCTTATATACTAATGAAAACTTGGTGTTCAAGTTAGATTAGGATTATGAAACAAATCCTAAACCCATAAGGGTGTTCTAGATCTTTCCTTGAGTTACCAAATTCCATTCAAGTCACTTTCCTTATTTTATTTAAAGACCGTTAGTTCATTACATTTAATTACTTAACGTTCCTTAGTTGTTTTGTGTATTTAATAATTAGATATAACATTTTGTAAATAATTATTAATCATTTACTCTTCATACGTAAATTGTGCAATCCCGTGATCTCGAGTTCGATCCTAACACACATATATTAATATTTTGTCCATTAAACCAACACTCAGACCACATATTCAAGGGAATCCCTCCCTGAAACAAAAGAGATCTAGCAACATTAAGAATATGCCTATGCTTCCTCTCAACAATCCCATTTTGTTGAGGGGTATAACTACAAGAAGTCTGATGTAAAAAGCCATGAAGTTCACAAAACTTAGTAAACTGCCGATTAACAAATTCAGTTCCATTATCACTCCTAAAGGACTTAACATGTTTATTAAACTGAGTTTTAAGGTAATTATAAAACACCATTAAGTTTTCAAAAACTTTAGTTTTATTTTTTAACAGATAAACCCAAACAGCCCTAGAAAAATCATCAACAATGGTAAGAAAGTATCTACACCCATCTCTGCTAGTGACTTTATAAGGCCCCCATAAATCTAAGTGAACCAAATCAACCAATTGTTTTGAAACATGATCACTTAAGTGGAAAGGTTCCCTGGTCTATTTTTCCTTGTGACAAATGTCATAAGTAACCTCAGAATCTTTATTAGTAAAAGCCTAAAGTAGGTTTTAAAAAATTTAAAACTTGATCGGCCTGCAATGCCAAGTATATTTAGAGAGAAAACAAACATTGTTAACAGAAAACCTCTCAAGGTCTTTACCTTGATTTCCATCAAAGTAATACAAACCAATAATCTGTTTACCAGTCCCTATAATTTTCCCTACCCTCAAGTCCTGATTTAAGATATAACAGTTAGCCTCATCAAAAGCAATAATCAATTTACTATCCCTGGCAACTTTATGAACATACAAGAGACCGACACAATATTCAGGAACCACCAGAACATCATATAAAGTCAAGTAATTAGTTAAAGGCATATTTCCAATTTTAGTAATAAAGGCTTCAGTCCCATTGGGATGTGAGAATTTAATTTTAAGATGTGAAACATCAACAACATTAACAAGATACTTATCAGAATATGTCATATGTTGATTAGCACCAGAATCAGTAATAACACCCTTAGTCACAAGATTAGAATGAACTTGACTATTATAACAGAAAAACTTAAATGAAGAAAAGAAGAGAGGAGGAAAGTGGTTCACTGGAGTTTGTCTGTTAAGCCCCTTTATCACGTATACCTTCCTTTACCACAACGAATACCACGTTTACCACACAACAAGAACACGTTAAACAAGAAAGATTAAGATGAAGAAAGGTGACTTGAATATGAATTCGTATGTATGTTTGGAGAGACAAAGGAAAGAAGATGAAAACAATAAGTTGTATATTGCTTCAAGGAAAAACACACACACACACACACACTCAAGCACACCCCTCAAATGACCATTTGAGGGGTATTTATAGTACAAGACACATGTTGCCCTAAAGGCATTCCATGGGCTTTGCTTGGGCTTCGTATGGATTGGACATGGGTTGGATTGGATAAAAGGCAAGCTTAACTAAACTAATTAGCCATTTAGCTTAGCCCAATCCACGAGCCCGTTGACTATTCTATCACGATATCTAACACACGATACAAAGTTCCTAAAAGTGAATGACCATCACTTCTAATAAAACTATTAAGGCTAACATTGTCTCTTGAAAATGGTTATTATCTTGAAGGTCTTTTTCTCTATTTTATTTCATGGTATTAAAGCCAACAAACAAGAGAATTAGGGTGTTAAAAAAAGAACCCCAAACCCGCTTGTTTAGAGAAGAAAACTGTTCCATGTCTGCTTTTTCTTTTTTGATTGATTTTATGACCGATAGAAATGGAAACTTTTTTATTGCCATATTGGCATGTACACCATTTCCAGAAATAGAGTTTTCCTTAATCAAAGAAATTAGAGCAACCATTTGCTCATCTGTAAAGGAAAGGGAAGAACTAGTTCCAACATAATTATTAACAATATTTTTCCATTTAGAATTTTGACCATTTTTCTTTTTACCAAAATCATCAGGGTATCCAATTAGTTTAAAACATCTATCAGTTGTATGACCATTGAAACCACGGTGTTCACAAACAAGAGAAGAGCCCCTAGCAGCCCTTCTATTATCATTAGGTCTAGGTCCAGCGTTAGGTCTAGAAGAATTCCCAGAAGTCTGAGACCTTTGAGTGTTCCCCTTATTCCCCACATTAGAAAAGAACACAGAAGACTGGGCCCTTTGAGAGGTACCAACACTAGAACCAGACACAACAAATCTGTGAGACTCCTCACTAGAAATAATAGCAAATGCACCTTTAACATCAGGTAATGGACCTTTAGCCAAAATATTACTTCTAATTTGCATATAAGAATCATCCAAACCCATTAAAAATTGCATTAACTTCATCAGTTGGTTATGTTTTTTAAAATCTTCTGCTGCATGGCAAGTGCATCTAGGCAACTTGACAAGAGCATCAAATTGTTTCCACAATGTACTTAACTTGTTAAAATACTCAGCAATAGATGTTCCATTTTGACTCAAAGAGTTGATTTTGTGATGCAGATTAAAAGTAACTGAACCATCATCCCTATCAAAAGTGTCTTTTAACTCATTCCAAACATCAGATGCCTTTTTTGAAAATATTTGACCCAAATACAGTTCTTCAGTTATAGAATTTAAAATCCAACTAAGAACAACAGCATTCACCCTATCCCATTGCCTCCCCAAGACTTCATCAACATTAGACCTCTGACAAGTACCATCTATAAATCCAGTCTTATTTTGTCCCTCTAAAGCCAATAACAAAGCACAAGACCAGACATTATAGTTTTCAGTACCCTTAAGCTTAATAGAAATCACAGTTAAAGAAGCAGAATCATTAGGGTGTAAAAGTAAAGGATGACTCAAATCAATTTACTAATTAAGGTAACAGGTTCAACACAATCTTCAACATCAGCAGATGCATGAACAGATGGTGCAGAGCTAGGAGGGTCAGAATTAATAGTAGACATAATGCACGAAAGCAAAACAACACAAGAAACACTACACCAATAACATACAACCAGTCAAATATCTCTAACCAACATAATCAAGCAATAAAGCAAGAAACCAATCAGAGAAAATGAAAAAAAGGTAAGAGAGGTGTTACAGTGCACGCAAACAGCAATAACCGCAGAAGCAACACTCTTTATTTCCTTGATTCACTTAAGTCAAGAACACAGAAAGAAACCCAGAACCAACTCCAAGATCCACAATTAACCAGCCAAACTTCCAAGAACCAAGAAAGAACCAGATCAACTCCAAGATCCACAACCAACCAACAATCTAGTGATTAACCATATTAATCAACCCAAGAAGCCTTTGAGAACAAAACCACCCAATTTTACAAAACCCTAATTTTTTCAAAAATTAGCCGTTTTTGAAAAAACCTTTGAATCTATGCAATTAATCACACATACAATCAATTAACATAAGATAATTGAAAAACCAACTTCAATTTTGAAAAGCCCCCAAAAAAATTTAGCGAAACCCTAAAAAAAATTAAGAACAGATATAGAGCAGATAGAGAGTCTGCTCTGATACCATGAACAAATTATGATTCAAACCACAAATCTTGGATCTTAATCCAAGTCTCTTTATTAAAGAGCAACCACAAATCCGAGAAACAATATCAAGAACTGATCTCAATCAATTAGATCACCACAAACACTTATCAATGAAACCAAAACCAAAATCGTCCATTGCTACTCAGGTTAGGATCTATTATCTAATTAATAATAGTTCTATTACAAAACCAATATGAATGAATCAACAGCAAGCTTAACAGCCGATGATGTGAATTTGTGATTGTGAGAGAATACGCTTTCTATCCAATTAGGGTTCTGAGAAAGTGAGAGAGAAATCCGCTTTTATAGCCCAAAGACCAACTTCTTTGACTTGTAAACTTTAGTCCTCCAGCTTTGTATCTTTATCTAATTATAGCTATCAATCCAAATACTGACTAAACTGAAACTTACAAAGTATACAACATTAGTCCTTGAACTATAAACAAGCCAGAATAAGATTATACTTTCATCAAGGACACAAGGATATCAATACAAAACAACATTGTAAATTTTAAATGAAAGTCCAAACTTACTCACGTATAGATCAATACACTCTTGGTGCTGAGAGATGCAACATTGAGTGTTGGATCAGCCCATTAAGCACAAATCAAATAGCTCCTAAACATCGTTCGGAATATTACTAGTGCAGCTCACTCCGATTAAAAATTAGGTTGCTAGAGATTATACACGAACCCATATTCCACTTTGTTTGTTTGTCATCTTAGTGAGTTACAAATCCATTTTGAGATTGTTTCTTTACAATTTATTTGCATCTAACAAAGCTTTTAGTATTCCAACTTACTTACATGACTTTTTGGTTAGATGTCGATATTATTTAAACATCAAAACTAAAATCTTATTGCCACACTTTATCACCTCTTTCATATTAGATAGTCATATAGAGGTGGTGATCCATTCACACTTCTTATATATTACTCCCTCCGTCCTAAAATTATAGTCCCCTATTGACTTTTTCGATATTTCTTTTACAACTTTGACCTTAAATATTTTTGTTTGTGTTAGATAATACTTGATGCAAATTATATGAATGGATTGTGTTTTAAATGTATTTTTCATCAACTATTGTATAACACAAACAAAAATATTTAAGGTCAAAGTTGAAAAAGAAATACCGAAAAAACAAATGAGTGTAATAACGACACATAAAAAACAAATTATCAAAATTATGCTCATCTGAGATTTACGGGTTCATTATTCACTTTGTTATATTAGCTTGAAAAAGTTCACTTTTTAATCGATGTGAGACAAAACGTTGAAATAGTACGTTCTAGTTGAAAAATAGGAAAGCGCCAAGAAGTCGTATCAACTCGTGCAACACCACAAATCTACCATCCGCAACAAAACGATATCGTCCCGAGCTGTTGTAACTTTACCTCAGATAAACCACCTTTTTGTATGACTATACAAACACATGTTCGATTCACTTCTGTAGTGGTAGAGGTGTTTTGATAACGCGACGTCTCAAGCACCTGTATTAAAAAAAATTAAAAATTAAAAATTAAAAAATGAATTTATGTCTATATTTGAGCCATGCTGAAGAAGTCAAAGAAACATATTCTTTTCAACGTCTACAATGCTCAACCACCTAATATCATTCACAACGACCACAATCTATACACTGTATTATATGAAGTATCACAATTCTCTTTCATTGACCGATGTGGGATAATAAATCAAAGGTGGTAAGTTTGTAGAGGCCTTGTACATACCTTAGAAGTGAAAACTAACAAGTATAAAAGTCTTCAGCTACTTGCCAAAACACATGTCGAGCTCTAGTCATGCGTTATATTACTTTTGTAAACTGTAACTAATCATATGTTATATAAAAGTCAAGTGCAAGGGGAATGGACGAATTTCTTTCTAATATCCACACGTGAGATTTCACAGATGGTGGTGACGAGTCATTGGGCCCGCGCGTTACCGCAGGGGCACTGCGTTGATGAATAGAACAATTTGTAAGTGTAGTTGGAATGTTTGCATCATTAAAACAACATGAGGTGATATACCAGAAACAAAAACCTATAAGTATATAGAAATGACAACATAAACCCATAACAATCGAATTTTGTGGTAAAACAGGGAACCAACCAAATAAGGAAGCGAAACCCAAAACCATAATTGAAGCTCATTCCAGCCACCCACATTGAATACCGTAGTGTGATGATGGTTGATAGCAATATGTCATAGCCACATGTACTACTAATAGATTTCTAAAAGTTTATTGATCTGGTATTTTTAAAACAGCCAAGAGTCCAAGACATAAAAAAGATGGCCTACCAAAAACTGTTTGACCAAGGCCTAACATAGAAAAGGTTATTCATTCATGATGAAAGCACAAGCAATCGCTTTAACTTAGCGAGTACGCACATCAAAATGTTCGATATTTTAAAGGGAGGGAAATTTCTTTATTGATAATCCCCTATAGGGGCCTGGAGATAGCTACCACCACTTTTCTTCCTGTCTGATTGAAGGTTTTGCTAATGGAATCACTTACTGATAAAAGCCAATCCATTTCCTTTTGCGACATTACCTTTTTCTGCAACGGCAACGGCTCCAACCTTCAAAATTCTGCAAACACAGAAGCTGTCGTAATTTAATCACACACATTCCATTTAGCAAATAATAAGACAAAAAAAGGTGCATACACATTTTTACAATATAAAAACAGTAAAAAATGGGGGTTGCACGTTTATTATGTGAAAACTGAAATTTCATAGACCAAATAGATTTGTAATAGCATTTGAGATTGCTAAAAGCGTACAAACTCCTTTGCCCCCTCGAGACATATATTCTCGAAGAAGCAGCTTTGTAAACCGTTCGTTCATTATTCAATATCTGCAATCCATGAAAAGTGTATGTTTTTTTAAAAATCAGGGAGAATGCTCTAAAATCTAATACAGCTAGATAACAGAAAACTATTATCTGCTTATTTAATGCGGCACAAAAGCAGTTTTCAAGATGCCTCGTGAAAACAATATCAGATGTTCATAACCTTACTTTATAAAATCCGAAAGGCAGCCATTAAGGGTTTTCCTTCTTTCGTCGCCCACTAATTTGATTGTCTTCTAGAGTTCGTGTTCATCCAACTGAATCGATCCTGAAATTCATACATATAATTATCAAAACTTTCACAACATTCTTTTCTTCAGTTTTGTAAGGGCTTCATACTGAATCTGCACAGTCCCTGCATATACCGAAAGGCTGTCTTTGGTTTGTCATGCTCTGGTTTCAAAATGTTGTAGATGCATGTTTGTAAATAAGTAAAAACAATATATGGAGCATCCTTAGAAGTTGTTGCAGATGCATATAAAGTACCTATTTTTAGAAGCTGCTCCAGTGATTTTGCATAACACCACTAATTCCAACTACAATTTTCCATCATCAGATGCCCTTCTTCCATGCTTGTACCGTCTCCTCACCACTTCTTAATCTTACAGCAACTCGAAATCTGTACCGTCCTGTAATAAAATAAGCTATCTACATAACTGAGTAATTATAAGCACAAAGTTATTAATAAATACCTTTCTTCTTTCCTTGGACATTAGCAGCTTACGTCTCCGCTCCTTGCTGAGCTTCTGAAACATAAATGGTACCTAAAGTTAATGACAACACTCAAAATCTTAAAAAATTAACACTCAGCGACATAGAACATTACATTTTCACGAATTTAGACATGTTTCTCCAAACACTCCTAACAAATGAAGTTGGATTCCTTGCTGAACTTCTGAAACATAAATGGTACTTAAAGTTAACGACAACACTCAAAATCTTAAAAAATAACACTCAGCGACATAGAACATTACATTTTCCCGAATTTAGACATGTTTCTCCAAACACTCCTAACAAATGAAGTTGGATAGATTACCAGTAAATCATCAAGGTGTTGACTATTAAAAGTTGGTGGAAGAGACGGTGGTGCAGGGGCGGGAGCATCATTTGACACATCAAAATCGTCCAGCAGCTCGGCTTTTGCTTCATCGACAGGCTCGATGTCTCTGGTGTTTTATAAGTCAGCATAAGGCTTTCCGAATATTCTAGAAAATGAAAAATATAATGAGATAAGTCATAAAAAATAATATAAAATAAGAACCTACTTTCAAGTATATAAGACTGAATTTACACACACCAGTGTCTTGGCGGGGATACATAAGGTATACTTTTGTTGTTACACATGCATAACCCGTCCATTAGGATTTAGGACCTGTACCCAAATGACCCATTATCCTATTATTGTTGCTTTTTAGTCAACCCGATGTGGAAAATTGTTGCATCATTTGGTTAAACACATTTCAAAAAAATAACACCATGCAGAGTATTAGTTCTTAGCCAGCAAAAAAGCCTATTACACTTACAAATTTGACAGCACCAATCAACGCTAAGTACATGAAACTACACATAGAGAGCCAGTGTTCTGTTAGACATTATTTTCTAGACATAATGCTCATTGTTATATCACCGCAAAAGAACTCGGGCTAAGAAGAAATATATGCGTAAACATTTGTATTTTAAGTTGCACAGGGAAAGGGTTCCACATTTTTCACCTTCTGCTGTAGCTGAACCTCTAATAAAACAACTAACCATAATTAGAAAACAGGTATCTGATCTTGCAGAAGTAATTACATTTTCTATTGTCGCAGTATAAAAATTCCAGCTTCACTTATCATATATCTTCAGTAAACAGGTCGTAATTGCAGCTTCTACTACAAATTAAAGCCATATTCGTGTTTGCTAGCCAATAGCAATTATATATCGACAAAATGCAAGTGCAAAGCTTTGTCTTTCAACAACAAAAGTTAAAGTCAGAGGGAAAAACCTGTGCGCGCAGACCAGCATGCCTGCCTTCTGATATCCTCCTATCAATGGTCACACCAATCGAGCTCATCTGAAAAAAGAATGGCATCGCATGATTAATATCATCCTCCGGATAACGAACGACAAACTGATATCATTAGTGCTTATACATCTCAGTACTACAGCATGTCAAAACAGTATGTCACTTCGTATACATGAGCATTGTTTCTTAACTGAGCAAGCTTTTGCACAACGTCAACCAATATAGCAGCCTTGTCAATTTTAGTTTGAGAGGAAAACGATATAAGCATATCGAATAAGAAATAAAAGATTAAATGACCAAAAGGACACTTGTTTAAAAAGTGCAGTTCTTATGAAACTGATTATTGAACGTCATAATCAGAAGCATATTTTGTTCAAACTAACATTGAAAACTGATCAAAAAGAACGGCTGATATTCAATTTGGGTCACTAACTCTTTGACTGTGATATCTCGGTAACTGAAGTAATTTTGCAATGGTCACTCTGTAATCTATTCCATGTGAATATAACATTTAATTGACATATTCATTTTTACATGTTCACTAATACTCTCATATACCCAGTTAATCACATTTGAGAAGCTCTTAACATTAGGAAACAAACGACCGACTGTATACCCAAAAACTAATTTGCACCATTTTCTAGCCTGATTCACGCAAAACACTTTTAGGACATTTCCTAAGTACTAACATTATATATAGATACAACTTAAAACACACATTGATCGAAGTTAAAAGATAGTAACTTGCAGGTCCACCTGAACTAAGGAATCTGTGTGTAATAAAAGTCTGTACATCATACCTGTAAAAGCCAAAAATATGCATATGTCAAACATGCTGATTCTTTTCAACAATCGCATACATGCTCAAAAACCAACTCTGTGCAGCATTTTTTTAAGCACCTTATAATATGAAAGCTGATTCGAAGGAAGTAATTTCCGGTGGCCAAGATCCAAAGGCCAACTTTAGGGCAAAAAAAAAAAAAAATCACCAAACTGTTAATCTGCATCCAGCAACAATTCTTTTTTCTTTCTTTAATAAATTGTATAATAGAAAAGGATTTTGGATATTAGGGCTAGTATTTTTCAAAACTGGTTTTGATAAGACTGTTTTTACAACTTTGGTTTGCAACAATAAAGTTCATAAACTTACTTGATCAAATCGTAATTTTAATCTTGAAATTGAAAAACACGCCCTCATAGATCTTCAGCTAGTTTGGAGTTTTTTTTTCTTTTTAGTTTTGATCTAGGTTATGTGTGTTTTGGATAGAATAAATGAAGGTTCAGGAAATTTGTGGAAAGCAACAAATACAAGGAAGAGGAAGGGTCTAGAATATGTTATACCAGGGAAAAAAACGGAACGGTACCCGTGATATTCTTCAACCAATGAGGCTTTGACAGTTAAACATCTCATTTTTATGTAGTCTTCGACAAGAGTTCTGCCTAACTGAACAGAATTTTATTATCTGGTAGCTAATATGATATAGAGAGGGTAACGTAAACATCTCCTATGTCATTCTAAGTGAGCAAACAAAGAGAACTTATATGCGTTATCATTACTAATTGCACTTGGTACACACAACACACAGAATTACAAAACAGATGGTAGATCAGTCAAAGAGTATAATAACAAGTGTAACAGATGAAAAGCGAGACCATATGGTCACACGTAAAGAGGTTGCCATACATTCACAGAATAGCGTTTACCATCTTGAACCAGACCGATCCAAGTTTTGGCTTTCCATTAGCATTATCATGTTCAACAGTTAAGAGTAGGTTTATGCTTTAAGCAAATGAGACAAATCATATCCTCACAGACAACCAAATCAAAGCCACACTTAGCGCACTTGAAGTCTTGAACTAGGTTAATGCTAGACAAACCATATATGCTCACACACAACAAAATGTCAAAATCAAACATTCACAAAAACATTACAAGTCGCCAAACAGAATTATTATTACTTCAAATCAGACAGATACCACATAGTTCAATCTTACACTTGCAAAGAGTAACGCACAACATTCACAAAGAAACATACACGAATAAGAAAAGAGCTTCAATTCAATTACCACGACAAAGACGTAGGACAAGGTGGAGAGTGGACTCCTTCTGAATGTAGTAATCAGCAAGGGGTACGTCCACCCTCGAGCTGATTTCCTGCTAAGATGAGCCTCAAGGGATGCCTTGCTTATCCTGGATTGAGCCACATGTTCTATTGAGCAAACCAAATTAGTTTGCACTCAAGGTAACCAGTGAGTGTGTGAAGAAGGCTTTTCGAAGAAGTTGTTAGAGCCTCCCAATTTCCATTATGAGGATTTTTCAATAAAACTTGTTTTAGCTGATCAGTCGTATTCCCTGCTACCATCATCTTCCTAATCACCTGGTAAGAGGACGTTACGTAACTCGGATGGCAAATCAAGAAAAAAGCATCAAAGAATCGCGATTGCTCCCACGCGTGTTCATCTAAACATGTTTCAAGTACAAGTTGAACGTTCCCAACCGGAAACAAGACCCTGCTTCTGAGATCATCAACATCAATGTTGAAACGCTGCACTAGTGAATCAAGGTTATCACTTCTTATCTGGATGTCAAAGTTGCTTGATGAATTGAGTGCTTCCCTAATCCTGAGAAAGTGGGAATGACCCAAAGTTTCGGATGAATTGAAAGTAAGCTTAACTTGCTTGGGAGGAGTGGTTCGGAAAAGGAGACCGGGTATTCTACCGGTATAGATGAAAGAAAGTAATTTTGGAGCGTAAACGTGTAGATTGACGACCGGGCCGGATAGGGTTAGGGTGAACCACTTGAGGGAAGCACAATTGAAAACCATGTTTTTGAGCTCGGGGTGCTCAATTACGAGGGTCAAACTCTCGAGCACAGGAAACTTGGATTCGAGAGCGTGAAAAAAGGAATAGTCAAAAATGAGACCACCCTCAATACATAAATGGGTGACACTGGCTAAGGAATCCATTTGAAAAGGTATAGGCTTGGAGGAAGCAAACAAATGGCGGTAACGAAAGGAGCAAAGACTTGGTACATTATTGATCTCCCAAAGATCGTGATCTTCTATTGAGGAAATGTCCAATTCGGTAAGACGAAGAAGGTTTTTAACCTTGACATTGTTCAAGCCCCCGCACCACGTAAATTTAATCTTCTCAAGCAAGCGACAAGTAGACAACAAGTTGTTACACACGTCTTGATTAATAAAGACGCATTCCAAGTCCAGTACACGTAAAGAAACACAGTTGATGAGATTGGTGGAACAAATCAGAAGACGAAGGTTGGTGACATCATCAGTTGCTAATGCTGCTGTGACATGAATTGTAATGAGGCCTTGGCTAGAGAATAACTCATTTGGCAAAGCGAGAGACTGGTCATCATCAAGGAGAAGCCTGATATCAAGTGAGAGGTCTGCGAGACAAGTGTTGGAAACTACAAGGCGTATCCAATTTTGGACGTCCTCTAGGCTCAAGTTGTTGTTTTTAATGATGCTTAACTGAAGATGAAAAGATTGGATGGGTGTGTTGTCTATGTGGTATCTTTGCAAAGTGGAATGAATGAGCTTGTTGTACTTTGTTTCGTTTTCGTGGGTTGAAAACAACTTATTAGGTTCTTCAGGAGGGATTAATTTAAGGGTAGGGAGGGTATACCAAGCGTGTAGCCATGATTTTGACAAGATGCAAGTGCGCCCGCCTTCTTTTAAAGGCAACAACGATTGAATATGATTAATCAACTCCACAGGAAGAAGAACATCATCTCCATTGCTAATTCTACTTCTTTTCGACATAATAATAATCCCCAAATCAAACCTTAAATTATTAATTTTTCCCCCAAATCGATCTATCTATCTAGCTAATCAATAACTATATATAATTAAGATTGTAATAAATAAATATATATAATATCACTCTTACCTTGAAATCAAATCGAATCGAATCGAATCGATCTCTCTGCTAATTTCTCTCTTGGAATTGTTTTTTTCTTTTACAGAGTATCCGTATTTGGGCTTTTTTTATAATACCAACACCAACTCTCAATTTCCTTATCAAAACTTGCATCCATCTATCCAAAATGCTCCCTCACACTTTTCTTTCTTTCTTTCTTTCACATACATACAAAATTTACATATTTCTATCTTTATAATATTAGTGCAATATAAAATTAAATGATACGTAGTAATAGTTAATTGTTGTAAATAGTACCATGAGTCCATGACGATAGAACCATGTGACCAGTATAAAAAAAAGTTACCAGCTATTGTGTGTATCCGTATGTATTTGGGCTTTTATTTATAACTCTCAACAATTTCCTTATCAAAACTTGCATCCATCTATCCAAAACGCTCCCTCACACTTTTCTTTCTTTCTTTCTTTCACATACATGCAAAATTTACATATTTCTATCTCTAACTCTTATGTTATCCATTTTATATATCTATACTTCTTTTGTGAACAAGAATTGAAGGAATGAAAGTATTATTCTATTGACCATAATGTAGGAGATACAAAAGGTATATATAAATAAATATTAGGGTAAAACCCTAATAGCTAATTGGGCCATGGGCTTCTTATGGGTTATATGGACATCCACATAATATTATTCATAACACTCCCTCTTGGATGTCCATATCATTATTATTACGCTTTAAGAATGCTGCCTCATTAAAAACCTTGTCAGGAAAACCCAGTGGGACAAAACCATGACCAAGGGAAAAAGAGTGCAGCGCGTATTGTCTCCCTCTGATGACTATATCACTTGAGCTCTTTGAGTCGATGCATCCCAATATTGTCACTTAGTTTCCTAAATGTTGATGCAGGAAGTGCCTTGGTAAATAGATCCGCCAAATTTTCGTTTGAACAATAATATCACCATTATTCTGTAAGTCATGAGTGAAGAAGAATTTTGGTAAAATATGTTTCGTCCTATCGCCCTTGATATAACCTCCTTTAAGTTAAGCAACACATGCTGGAATATCTTCATGCAAAACTGTTGGTGCCTCCTTCTCTGAAGAATTACCACATGATCTACATATGTGTTGTACCACACTTCTTAGCCAAACACATTCTCGACTTGCTTCATGTATCGCTAGAATTTTTGCATGGTTGGATGAAGTCGCTAAGCTCATCTGCTAAACTGAACGCCATGAAATTGTTGTTCCTCCACTTGTAAATACATATCCAGTTTGAGATCGACCATTGTGAGGGTCAGACATTATGGAAGACATGTAATCTTCTAACATAATTCAAATACCTCTAATCAGTATCTTATAAGATATGGACATCCATATTATAATTATCCATAACATTCCCCCTTGGATATCCATTTGAGGATTATGCCTCGTTAAAACCTTACTAGACAAAACCCAGTGGGACAAAAATCTAGCGAAGGAAAAAAAAATACATAATTCCTTTATACGCTCGGGGATGTTGCCTCATTAAAAACCTTGCCGGAAAACCCTATGGGGACAAAACCATGGTCAAGGGAAAAAGAATGCAACGCGTATCTTCTCTCCCCCTAATGATCACATCACTTAAATCTCTTAGTTAGTGCAATCCAATATAATGAACCAACTTCTTTAATGTCAATATAGTAAGTTTCTTAATAGAATATATGTTTGATTCTCATATAAACAAGTGTTCTCTACTTAACCTTCATATATCAAGAAGGATTAAACATATGTCATACTTATCATTATACAAGTACATGCTCGTACTCCACAAGTTATATAGTATCAACGAATGCAAAGTAAATGATACATTATATCATTTATAACCACTAGTGAGAACAATCAATGTTTTATATACATTATAACTATGACACACATAAATCGATATTATGATCATCATCTTTATAAGTAAAGGGGTCTTTCTTCATCAATTGACCTCATAAACATGAGCGTCGTTTATCCATATAAAGATATATAGCATCTTTCTTTAGCTTTTATTATGCACAATGATTTCATCTTTAAGATGTTTAAATCATAAACAAGCCAAAACTTTGTATTTCATTTTAAGGTATTCAACCGTCTTGAAAATCTCCTCATGAGTTCTATTCACATTTACCTCATCAAACCATATGTAACTTATACCATATTCAAATACAAATCTCTTTAAAACTAACATGGGTAAACTTTGTTATTTCAATGGCTCATTTTAAACCAATACCATATTGCCTTTCACTTATATAGTGATTTATTCAACTTGATCAAGTGTTATTCTTGAAAACTTTCATATATGCTTTAAGCATTCTAAATCTTTTAAGACCAAAACATTTCTATTAAAAGTAACCTTCTAAACTTGTAATCAAAAGTACAATTAATATAACACTTGGTACAAAACAATAATGCATAAATCATCTAACTTGTATATTAATGTCATAATTAATGAAATCATTAAAATATTCTCACTCACAACTTACAAGAAAATAATACATAAATCATGTAATTTTTCTTTTTCATTAAAACACTCACTAATGAAATTTACAAATCATTAATAATATAAGACTAAAATAACCCATCACTTAAAAGTACAATTAATATATCAAATGGTAAAAACAATAATGCATAAATCATCTTATCTTATATTTCTTCTTTAAAACACATACATACAAAATTTACATATTTCTATGATCATTTTTATACTTAAAAAGAATAATCAACATTTTAATTATCATCAAATTTTCGAAATATAAGTTTATATGACCTTTGTGTATTTTTTATGCAAATCTATTTGCGCACTTTGGTGTGTAATTTGTTTGCAAGTATATTTGTAAATTATTTATATGATATAATGTTTATTGTGTATTTTGTTGTTTAAATTTTGTCACAATCGTATTTGATGTTTGTAATTTTTTTTTAATTTGTTTGTAACTTTTGTTTATAAAGTGTAAGTAAATTTGGTATTAAAAGTTTTGAGATTTGAAATATTTTTAAAATTTTAAAGATCCGAAAGTTTAAAAGTTTTTAAATTTGATATTTTGTAATAGTGTTTGAAATTTTTACCATCTAAAATTTGGAATGAATTAAAAGCATTTTGTTTGTTTTTGTTTTTTGAAAGTAACTTATTTATGGTGATTTCATTAAAGGCAGCCTTATTAAATCGACCGAAATATAAACATAATTGTTTCGATCTAAATCATGAACATAAACAAATGAACGTTAAACATTATGTGTTTAAAAAAAACTGATGATGTACCCTCCGAGTAGCTCGAAGGACACTCCTCCGAGACGTGTCGAAGCCTTTCCATTCGAAGGCCCAAGTTAGGATTCCAAAATATCCATAGGCGTCAAACCATTCGTTATCATGAAGGTTACCTTAGGGGAATTCGCCATTCGAAGCACTAAGCCCTTCGGGGTAAGGTTGACGAAGGAGTAATGGATAGGAGAACCTCCTGACTTGGTCAAACCCACGATTTCCTTCTCTTTCCTGGATTCCCCGCCAAGTTTGAGAACGTGGGTCACTAAGCCCTAGCGGTTACCCACAATCATGGGACTCCCCCATGATCTCCTACATTCGTGCAGAAGTGCCTCTAACCCTATTTCTTCCACTATAAATAGGTTGGACGGGCAATGGATTATGGTATGCTCATTTCACACTCATCTCTTTACTTACACACACTTATACAACCATAACTCATACTTACTCTCACGCCGGAGGTGGTTCGCAGGGTCCTACCCCTGCGTAATCACTTAACGTAGTGTTTCGTATTTCTTACTCTCAGGTGAAAGGCAAGTCTTTGTTGGAACATACACCCCTCATACCTTTGATCATCATCGAAGCCTGGTAGTGCAATCTTTTGTAAAATCAATGGCGCCATCCGTGGGACCACTACTATTAGTCCCGTAATCACCCAGTCCTAAAACCCTAACCGACTACACTACATTTCCAGCATGGAACCAGGAAGAGAAGATACACCTCCACCAGGTTTCTCTACCCTGGTCCCTCTCAACACAACTAACACCGATAATCTCGCCCCCATAACGGCTTCAACCTTCACCACACGATCTCGTTTGGAAACCACTCCCGTACATCACGCCTCATCATCCGCAAACCCTATTCCGGATATTAGCCCCGCCTTCGTTGAGGCAAACTTTGAAGCCTTAGAATCTTTACTAAGGGCTCATAAGAGGCAGATTCGCAACACTGAAATGCAAAGAGAGTTGGAATACTCCAGTGAGGAGTATGACGAAGAGATTGAAATAGAGGAGAGGCCTCGACCGGTTAGCAGGGGGCGCTCGGCTCTATGAAATGGTTCTCCTTCCATCAGAAGGCCAAATGGAAGGACTGTGGGTTTTGAAGAAGGTCCCGGAGGAGATCCGGGAAGGAGGGAAAGAATGCAAGGTGAAAGAAGGAGCGAGAACTCCAACGGAGGAAGCAACCCGGTAGGGAACGGAGGAGTAAACCTACCCCCTCTTCTAGCTGCCCACATAGGAAGAGAATGGATGGGGGCTTCGGTACCCCCTTCGTACATTTCGAGTGTCGGAGGCCCTCCTCCCTACTCAGGCATGAATCAGTTACCCCCTCCGGTTATGAATCCCTACCTACCTACCCAAACCTATAACACCTACCCTCCGAATGGTTCCCTCCCCAACCAGAGTTACTAGCAAATTCCTTATGGACACGTTCCTACGCAATCGAGGGGTGTAAACCCTTCGTACCAACCTTCCACTGTTTACCCTGCCTACACACAGCCATTTCCTAACCCATATAACCCTACACCTGTTTATCCACCTCCATACAACCCATACTACACCGAAGCCTCTGGAGCTTGTACACCTTTCGTGAAATGGATCGAAGACTACCCTCTACCTGACGGTGTAAAGATGCCTACTCACATAGGCACCTACGATGGAAAAGGCGATCTTGATAACTTCCTACATTTGTTCGAAGGTGCTATCAAGATGCAAAAGTGGGTCATGCCCGTAGCATGCCACATGTTCACTTACACGCTCCGAGACTCAACGAGAATATGGTGGAATGGACAGAAGTTGGGAAGCATTGTAAGTCTAGACGACCTTAAGGCTAAGTTCCGATCACACTTTAGCCAACAGAAGAAGTACACCAAGACCCATCTAGCCGCGCACACCATCAAGCAAAGGGACAACGAAAGCACAAGGGCCTTCATTACGAGGTACACCGATGAAACTTTGCAAATTCTGGGTTTGCACGAAGATTAGAGGATCTCAGGTTTTGTACATGGCCTTTGGAGGCGAAGCTTTGTGGAATTCCTGTCCACCGATCTTCCACCACTTACAAGGCACTGATGGAGAAGACTTACACTTGGATTGAGTCCAAGGAAGTAGCAGCAAACGGGGCTCCGATAGAGCAAAATGAAGCTTCTGAAAAGTTCTCTCGAGGGTCCTCCTGGGAAGGATCCAAGAATAAGAAGAAGAACATAGACCGCTTCACTCCATACAACAAAGGTTCGAACCATGGACTCTTGGCGAACTTGGTCAAATCTCCCCGGGAGATTCTGGCCACCGAGAAAGCCGCAAATTCCTTCGATCCACCACCTCTGATGTCGACGAAGCAAAGCCGGGACATGTCAAGTACCGCCATTTCCATGAAGACCATGGACACGACACGAACAACTGCAGAGAGCTAAAGAAGCAGATCGAAGAGGCGGTACGGTCCGGACAATTAGCACATCTGGTTAAGGGCATAAAAAAGGAAAAAGACAAGTTCTCCGACACCCAACTGGGTGAATGGAAGGGGAACAAGAAGGAGGCTAGCCCTGCAGAGGCTCCGATACTAATGGTGCACATGAATGATCCAACCTTGAAACGGAAGGAAGCAGATGAGGAGCTGGGAAGCGTAGGAGAAATAACCTTCCCTTCCATCCTAGGGCAGACACCTTCGACTGACCCCGTGGTCATCAAGGTACGAGTCTCAAACAGGGAGGTAAATCGAGCGTATATGGATTGTGGAAGCTCCTGCGAGATCATTTATGAGCATTGTTTCCTATAGCTCAAGTCATCCATACGCTCACGAAGGGTGGACTCGAAAACACCACTGGTAGGGTTCTCCGACGAGCACTCGTGGCCCTTGGGAAAAGTACCGTTGGAAATCACCATAAGCGAATGCCCCTTATCCCGCACGGTGATATTCACCTTCGTCATAGTCAGGTCAGATTCTCCTTATAGCTTGTTAATAGGGAGAACAACTATGCAAAAGATAGGCTTTGTTGTTTCCACCATACATGCTGCTATTAAGTTCCAAACCCCCTTCGGTGTAGGAACTGCTATTAGTTGACCCTAGCTACCCTGAACAAATGGTGGTAATAGGAAAACAACTCCCGGCGAATTTCAAGGCGAAGCTCACGGAACTGTTGCAGACTGACCTTGATATTTTTGCTTGGAAATATTCTGACATGACAGGGGTACCAAGAGCATTGCTGATAGAGGGACAGTCCTTCGGAACGGAGCATAAACTCAATGAGTACAAACACATTGAGCCAATAAAACAGAAAAGGAGAAGCCTAGTCCCCGAAAGAAATGTTGCAGCCTGCAAAGAAGTTGATGAACTCACACAAGCATGTATCCTAAGGGAAGTTAAATACCAAACTTGGGTAGCCAACCCACTAATGGTCAAAAAGAGCGACGGAGGGTGGCGCATGTGCGTTGACTTCACTGACATCAACAAATCATGCCCGAAGGATTACTACCCCCTACCAGAAATGATTGGAAGGTAGAATCCTTGGCAGGCTTCTGGCTAAAATGCTTCTTAGATGCCTACAAAGGGTATCATCAGATCCAGATGGCAAAGGAGGATGAAGAAAAGATAGCCTTCTACACAAGCAAAGGTGTCTACTGTTACAGAAAGATGCCCTTCGGATTAAAGAACGCAGGGGAAACTTACCAACGTCTCGTAGATAAAGCCTTCAACAAACAAATAGGCAGAAATCTCGAAGCATACATTGACGACATGGTGTTTGAAATTTTAAAAGTTTAAAAGTTTAAAGATCCGAAAGTTTAAAAGTTTTTAAGTTTGATATTTTGTAATAGGCTTCGGATTAAACAACGTCTCGTAGATAAAGCCTTGCAACGCACGGGCTTATAATGCCTCGTATCTTTTAAATTTTAAAGATCCGAAAGTTTAAAAGTTTTTAAGTTTGATATTTTGTAATAGTGTTTGAAATTTTTACCATCTAAAATTTGGAATGAATTAAAAGCATTTTGTTTGTTTTTGTTTTTTGAAAGTAACTTATTTATGGTAATTTCATTAAAGGCAGCCTTATTAAATCGACCGAAATATAAACATAATTGTTTCGACCTAAATCATGAACATAAACAAACAAACGTTAAACATTATGTGTTTAAAAAAAAACAAATAAAGGTTAATCAAAACATCTAAAACACATAATGTTAAATTAACCCATTAATCAAATGAGAACCACAAATAATTTTACAGTTGTTGTATTATAAATCTGACTCATGAAAGATATAGGTGATACATTACAATGCTGGTACATTTACAATTTGATTTGATCTAGTATTAAAATCTCTGATAACATCAAATAGTCCCGAATTTTAAGTGTCAATATCCCCCGATAATGCTCGTATTTTATATCATTTTTATGGATTTACGCTTGTATTCCTTTATATTTCACTTTTAGGTAAATTACGAGCATTGGAGCTTATTAGACGCGGATTTGGAGATTTTCTTAAAGATTTATTATAGTATGCCAACTGTGAAGAAGCTACGGCGTAACTCACTATCTCTCATTACGATGTAGCTAGTGCGTTGACTCAGAAGACCAACTTAAAGGCAATTACGGCGTAACTCCCAACTAAGGTTTCGCCGTAATCAACTAGGTTAAGAAATGTTTTGCGCCTCCATAAACTACGTCGTAACTCCTCACAAGGATTACGGCGTAATCTTAGCAAAAGTAACTTGTATTGAAGGTACGGCGTAACCTTTCCCAAGTGTTACCCGAACCTGCTTACCGAGAGCATTATTTGAGGAATTATTGAAGTTACGGCGTAACTCTCAACTAAAGTTACGCCGTAACTAGATCGTGCCTATAAATACCAGCCCTAATTTCTGCATTTCACATCATTCACTCACAACTCAAAGGCAGAGAACGTGAAGAGGGATCCAAAGGCAGATCATTCGGAGCATACGGAGCCATTTCCAAGAGAGAAATCACTCCCTAACGATAAGCATTAGTGTAGCAACCAATAAATTTTCATAAGGTAAAATGACTATTTTACCCTTTGACTTTTAAAGTTGACTTTGACTTTTTACTATTTGACTTTTACCGTAACGTAAAAGCAAATACAGTAACTGGTAGTAACCAGTAATTTCCCAAGTTAAATAATTCAATCTGTTTCGAATTATTACTCTCTGAACATTTTTTTGTTCACCTATGACTATAATTAATTATTTAAAGTTGTTACTTTATTAATTACGAAAGTTTAATCGTGTAAACTTTCTTCGCGGTCAACACAAGACTACGATAAGTCTAGGTGTTCAAAATACTTTAATTTCACCAATAGTCATATTTTATATGAACTATTGCCGCTTTGTTATTTTTACGTAAACATTTTAATCTTTACGTAATACGCGTGTTCAAACCTACGTTATTAGGTTTTAACAACATAGACGCACCCAAATAGACTTATCACACATCTAATATACTTATTTAGAGTATATTGATAAGTTTTAAAATTTTTGGAAGTATTAGATTTTTACGTTACCCGGTTTTAAGGTTCGTGAATTAAGGGCTTAATATTAGTAATTACCGGGACCAAACTATACCCTAAAAACTAAAAATTATCAATATAACACATGCACTACCACCTCAAAAATGAGGTGGCATGCAAACATAAACCACATAGCCACATGGCCTTTTCTCCTTAAACATGCACCTTACACATTCAATCTTGTCCCCCATATACCCCAAATTCACCTCATTCTTATCAATTTACATGCAAAAGATCACAAAACTCTCTCCTCCCTCCTCTCCTTGCCGTCCAACATCATCACCAAATCACCAATTCATACCATAAGAATCACTAAGAAGATGGAGCTTGAGTTGGTTCCTACATGATCCTAGGGTTATTTGGTTGATTTCAAGGGTAAATTAGAAGGTATTCAAGGTAAAAAAATGATGAAGTAAAAGGGTTTATTACAAGGTTAAAAAGGGTTTATAAGCTTGGGTTAAGAGGTTGAAGACAAGATTGAAGATTGGTAGGGGTTTAGGCTTGATTGTTCTTGTGACCATTCAACCTAAGTCTTGTAAGAAATTTGTTTAAATTTCTTGTCATTCAATATGGTTGTAATAATATTTATTGGATGTAAATTTGATATAAGTAGTATATGTAATATGACTTGATGGATGGTGTACATGAAGTTTGTATCATGAAAAGTAGCTAAAACAAGCTTTAGGTGGGTTTTGTAAGTTGAAATCTGGAACAGGCCCAAAGATTGATTAAACTGATCATCTCAGTAAACGTTGAGGTTAATTCAATAAGATAGGCTTCTAGAGCTATGTATTATGGTGGTTTCACCGGTAAGCATCATTAACTCATCCCGATGAGTAAATGAGAGCCAAAATGGCAAAACATGTCAAAATCTGCACACCAGACTTCATTTGGGAAAATCCCATGGTTCTGGTCATTTCTGAAAGTTGACTCAGTTTTATGAAATGTGACTAAGACATAAAATTGAATTTTTACGAAAGCCGCTTGTCAAAACAAGTTGTATAACTCAACTTATGGTTGTTTTGGCAGGACTGAATGTGCAGCCAAACTTTCTGCAATGAAATATAGGTAATTACTTGTTATTAGACAATTGATATAAGTAAACTTTGGACTTTGGACTTGATTAAGCTTGAGAATTTGTTGGAGGAAGTAAAAACTAAAACTTGGGCTTTTGAATCACTTAAAAAGGACTTATGGTTAAAAAGTTATGGCCAAATGAAGATGACTAGAGGTGAATATATTGTTGGATCAAAAAGTTGCTGATACGATTTTAAAACGAGATTTAAACCCTTTTCTGGTCCGAATCAGCAAAAGTGTGAAAGAATGAAAATTTCTTCAAAAACTCGGGGTCACATAAGCAGAAAGTAAACGAAAAGTCTTAAAAACAACAAATACTAAACGGACCTGTTGTGACTTGAAAACAACCATGGTCATGGAAACTTACTTGTATTTTGATTCTTTGAGACAAAATAAAGCGAAGGTTAAGCCAAGGCTTATGTCTCAAGCTATTTTAACTTAAATATAACCACTAGATATGACCATGATTGTTGTTTTAAAGTTGTTTCGTGCGGCTAAGTTACGGCTAGTTTGGGTATGTTAACCCGAAAATTGTTTCAAAAACTTGGTTATTAGATGAAACTTTACTAGATTTTGACAAAACTAGATAAATGACTATATGACATATAAACTATTTTTGAAACCTTTATATTTCAATGATATCATATATGGCACCGAAATTATTTTCATCACAACACTTACACATGATAAATGTTTCACACACAACTCATAACACTATCACACAAGTTCAACAATAGTCTTTGATTTAAACATGACACATGTTTTATACAACATTTATCTAGTCAAATACTTACTTATAAATGATAAGTACTACAATAGTAGGGAATTTCATTATCATAAAGAGGCTCTTCGGAGTGTCGATTGACGAGTTGTGGGTTTACGATTTAAAGTGTAATCGGCTCCTATACGTCACTACACGACCACTTGATTTTGATAGCCCGAACGATGGTACGAGGTTATTTATAAAACGGCTATAGGCCAAACAACACTTAAGGGATACATCAACTTAAGATTTATGTACAACATCATATTGAAAGCCAACATACTACATATACTTGTACACTTATATCGTACACCATACTAAAACGCGATACTATGCTTTCGTAGGTAATCGTTAAAGATCGTGATCTTGTCATACTCTATTGTTGACATACGCTATATCGTTACACCGGCCGACAAGACAGTGAGTTTCATAGTCCCGCTTTTGTTTAACTGCTTTTATAAACTCTTTATACATGCTACCGCTTTATATATGCAAAATGCTTTATTATGGACAATTACTTGCAAACTGAATGCTTTAACTATATTATTGCATGCCACTAAGTTGTTTTGCCAAAGTCCCCAACATCATGGACTACTAATCACCTGGAGTGAGCCGAAAATATCATGGATAGGCCTATCGAAATTGACGAACCCGTCTATATTATCGGAAATAACAAGGCGGACTATATTTGAGATTACCTAGGTATATGGCAAAATCTACCGGGCAAGTTACTTTTATATATATATATATATATATATATATATATATATATATATATATATATATATAGTGTGAGTTATTTTCGAACCACATAAATTGCAAGAATCATGAGAACCATTTTGAACCATTAGATCATTTAATCAAGGGCTAAAAATGACAATGGCAGTTTAGTAATTAAATGATATTAAAAATGATATTTTACTAGTAAATGAAGGGTATTGTAGGCATTTCATAAATAAAAATGATAATGGCAGTTTGGTTATTCAAATTGAAATGTTCCCTCTTTTTAGGGGATGATTAATTCTTTCATAATTTAAAAAACCACTTTAATATTTTCATCACAATTGTCGCCCTAAAAATGCTAAAACCGCCTCCATCTAATCTGCTTCTTCCAAACCCATTGTCTTTTATCTTAAACAAAAAAAAAAAAAAAAAAAATCTTTGAAGATGGAGTCCAATGGTCTATTAAGATAATTAATTAATCATCTCATGTTGCTCGTCCCCTCCACGTCCATCATAAGTTTGTTATCCAATCATGTTTTTTTTTTCCTTTCATTTCCTTTGATTTGTAAAAAAATTTAAATTGCCATATTATTTTGATATAGTTATCGCAAGCTAACCTTTTTTATTCTAGGTTGAAAAGGTATTAGATTTTTGCCCCCATAATCCGATATCCCGGCTCCGCCACTGTTGCTAGTTAAATAAAAAAGAAAAAAGCAGAAAATGATGATTTCGATCGTTTGTACGTGGGCATGGCTGGTATGGTTTAATTATTATCTAAGGTTTTTTTTTTCTTTTTTTTTTTTTTTTTTGGGTTCGGTTTTAGATTATGTGTTCAAAATATTTTATATGCAAGCGAATTACTTTTTTTGTTATTGATTTGGTGTTTAAAGTTTCATATGGCATTGATAGTTTATATATATGATTTGAAAGTCTGATATGTAGTAAGATTTGTTTGATCATTGAGATTGAAATATCTTATTTACGTAACTAGTTATAATGCCCGTGCACGCACGGGGTTTTGACATATATTTTGTATCATGTATTTAATACCGAATATATTGTCTTAAAATATTTTGAACTTTACATTTATGAATTCAGTATAAGTCAAATTTATTTTTCAATAACAATGCCTATCAAGAACAGTCTCAACACCCTTTTGTATTTGGCTATTATGACAGTTCCGAATAGTCTCAAACACCCTTAAATTCAAGTATCAAGACACTTTCAAGCACCCATCAATTTAGCAAAACATGGGTTAACATACAAATATGTTACTAAATTTTCTCAAAAAGTTCGTCTAAGTTATTAAACTTTCATTTTGTTCACTTATTATTTTATTTTTTTATAAATTTAGTAACAAATTTGTATATTAACCCTTAAAACTGTCCCAACCACCTTGAATTCTGCAATTAAAACAGTCCTAATCACCAATGAATCTAACTATTTAAATAATTCCAAAATCCAAAAGCAAGTCTTACTTTAGTAAACCGGGTCATTCTTTTCGCAACAGATTTTGGAGTGAATGAGACACATTAGTTACATCTCTTTCTAGTTCATCATTATTTTATATTACAACAAATTTAAAAGCAATTAACACATTAAATACTTCTAGTTGAGCACACTTGATACAATGAAAAATAATCGCAACCTCTTGTAGATAAATAAGTCGTATTGATAAAAGAAAATTATTGGACAATATGAGATTTTTTTTCCCCTTTTTTTTTCAACTTTGAAATAAGGTTAATGCAACACATATCAGCGCCTGAGACAGGCATTCATATGACATTAACTTGGGATTATGTAAGTTAGCCGTTTAAGTAAATAAAACTTCAAGAGACAACTTGATTTTTAAATTCAATAAACACATATATAGTACCATATAAGCAAATTATTATATCAAATATATGTTCCAAGTAACTTTTAAAGTGAATCTACACTAATTCTACCACACAAAATTTGTTTGTAGTTTTTGGCAGGATAGACAATAATGTGACCTTTGCGCACTTGTTATGCGGCCACTTATATTCAACCACTCTCTACTTTGGAATGTCCTTGCTGTTGAATGAATCTCATCGATGTTTGTCTAACCAGATAATATCTTCACAAGTTCCCTATAGTTCCAGTGAAGATTCATGTTTTCAACGGTTCCGTCAAAAAATTTAAGTCTTCCTAAAAAATTAGAAAATTTTCAAAAATAAAATAGAGAATGTAGTTTTTGTAATCATATTTGTCACTATATTTTAGAACTTTATGACTTTGGACAAAAAGTTCTTCGGTCAATCGAATATGACCCTTTCCAACCTGTATTAAACTTATTTGACATGTTACCCAACCCGACCTAACCGCCCATATTGCCAACTCTTAGGATTAAGTTATGTTATCGATTATGAACCTTTTCGACTTGTAAGGTATTATGATTTCGACAAAATGGAACTTCATAAGAAATATGCCACACCTGTTTGAGTTCTTCATTCTTTCCACCAATGTTGATATAATGCCACGAGCTTAAGTTTCATTTCCACCAGCTTCTTAGTATCTTCCAACATGGCCACTATCAGCTATGGCAACTATGACCACTATTACCTTTTTCAAACTTGAAACAATAATCTAATTCATACCCACTAAAAATAAATGACCCGTTTTGACCCAACCTTCCAACCCTCACCAATCATATCTTATTTTGAATAACCAGTGTTTCAGTAGCACCATTGATGGTCATGTGTGAAGCTTTTATATTGCACGAAGCACGAAAAGCGTAAAAAATATAGGGGCACCGGGATAAGAGTTTTAGCTTAAAACTTCATTAAATCAATTTGATATATCAATACTCACATACACCGTCAAACTATTATTTAAAATAGAGTCAATGTAGATCAAAACCAAACAAATCCTTCATGTCTTCTTAGACAGAACAATAATTTTGCAAACATTCACTAAGTCATCACGATACCGTAGTAGGCCACCAATTTCATAAGGCATAGTAAATCAATTTTTCGCTGTAGTAATGCAACCATATTCATTGGGGCTAAAATCAATCATAGGTAACAATGCCTAAAAAGAGTAATGTCAACTCATCTCATGTTCAACTATTTATCGAAAACCATTTAGTAAAAAAAACAAAATCTAAGAATACAGTTGAATATCAAAGTTATTGGTATTGCTTCTCATTTTTGTTTCATACCATGCATAAGGCTCAAATAGCTTTTAACTGCAGGTTGGTATTTTACCTGATAACGAAATGTCACAATACATTGTTGAAAACAAATAACCTATAACTTACAAAACTGTGTCATCATAATTTAGCTTGTTAGCATAATTTATATTGTGTAAGGAAACAACTTTCAGAATATACAGAACAATTTACCTTCACTTACAGAGTCGACACCCTTCGCATGACAACAATTGCTATTTTACCACTATGTTTGTAAAAAAACACTTCTTGATTTACCACTATTTTTGTAAAAACAACACTTCCTAACCATTTGAGAATATAATATCACAAAATATATTGTATTAATCAACGCCAAAACATGTCACATAGTTGTGATCTGCTGCAAGAAAAGGCATCCATATGACTTCATCATGTCAAAACTTAAATTTTAGTTATCAAAATCCATAAAGTATTACCCTTCTATCCACTAAGTGAGACCCAATGAAACCAGCTCCTCTAGTACCTAATATTCTCATGTTAGCCTAATACTTAATCCTTATTATGTCTTCTGCAACTAATATCTTCTAAACCTATATACTATAACAACAATTACATTAATACCTGGAAAACTTTGCAATACGTAGAGGAACCAAAAACCATGATGACTGTACAGAAAGGTCTCCCACGGGCTGCGCCAATAGGTAAGTAAGGTTTGTTCACCCTGAAAAATAAAACCAACGTCAAATCCAGAAATAATCAATAAAGCTGTGTTGTATCTTGTCATTACTGAAAGAAAAAGAGAACAAATATACACTAAGCTTACTTATCAATTCCGATATAATAAATCTAATTGATGCAAACTATATAACCATCCCACATATCAAAGCAATGAGGCTGGAAACGCCTTGAACAACAGGGTCCATTGTATCAGATTTGGATCTTCAAGCAGTGCTCTAGTTACTGAAGACCTGCGAAAAATGATCAAAATGTGTATCGGTTGAGATGTAATAAAGCTTGCGGTCGGTAGACAAATAGTGGCGATAAATTGTGGCAATTGCTTAAAAATAAGTTAAAAGTTGAAAGGATGAGCTCATTCAAAACTATGAATTAATAGTATTAAAAGATTGGCTATACCTCACTTTCACCAGAACTCGCATTCACGTTCTCTTAAATAGGTGGACATGCGTAAAGGCTTACTTACAAATTAATATTTTAAACTTGTTCAACCCAAATAATTAAGAGTTAAGAGTCACCGACTTGAACTCATTTACTAAAAACTGAGTTGATCTTTTCATTTACTACCCGCAAAGAGTCAAATTGGTAAATTCTTTAAAAAAGTGTTCAAACTGGAGCGGGTTGAATGGGTCAAAAGTGGCTGTAGTGTATAAGTGTATTTAAGTGCCTAGCTTCTATAAAAAATCGAGGTTAGTACTATAATTATATAGTTATCTTAATAGTATCTAATAAGACCAGATATAAAGTTTAAGAGGGACAGAAAAAAGTATTTGCAGCCCAACCCGACCTTGTCCGTTTGGACCCGTATTAGAAATAACTATTCTAGCTTGAACTTGTTTCAATCCATTACCCAACCCTCTCAACCTTGAAAAAGCTTAATAGCTTCTTGTGTTTTATTGAAAGCTTTATAGTTGTTTAAAAAAAATGAAGATATGTTATCTAGTGAATCTATCACATAGCAGGTTACAAAAGAAATATCTCAAAATCCAACTACGTATCAATGAGGAGTATGTTTTATTGTTTTTAATAAAACTGTACTTTAGGATTAACTATGTATCAATGTGGAGCTTTAGGCTATTGTAAACATCTAATCCAACTTTATATCATAAAATAGAAGATTCATATATCAACTCTGTTAATCCACTGGTAAAATAACCACAATGAGCTAGTCGTTCGAGTTCCAAATTATCAAACCTACTTTTGAGAATCCTTTTGGTATGGCTTTTTTAGAAAGGTTGCAACTTATGTACGGATGATTCTCACTTAACATACTTTACAACTATAAGCTAATTCAAACAGTGAGAAAACCTGATGAATAAGATGTTTAATACATATAAATATGTTTCTACAGAGATGAAAAAGAAAACCTGCTGATTTGTTGAGTTTTGTTGAATGGAGCAACTGCATACTTTTATTAATAGTTGTGATGAATTTAATGGAATAAAAAAATTGGCCTATGAATTGAGTATATATAAGGTGTAAAGTCGGTTTAATTGTGGGCTTTTAAGAATTGTAATACAATACAAATTCGTATTGTATTAGGAAACATGTAGTTTTTACTGAAATTTACATTCTAGTCCAAGAATATGGAAAAAGCTTTAAAGAAACAGAAACTTGTGCCTTACTATCTTATTATGCAAATCAATGATTGTTGTGGTGTATTACATTAGTCTCAAACTAACATCTTTTAATACCTTTAGAAGATTGTATATTCTGGTTAGTGTGTTGCTGTTTTATAAAACTCTCTTCCATCTCCTCCTCTCTGTAAATAAACAGATTCTACATTAGCGTCGACAAAAACATCCCCAAAATGCCCAATGTCACCCTGCAACATGAAACATAAGTGAAGGATCAGTGAAATATAATATACTATGTCTCTTACCAATGATGTTCAGTCCAAAATAAAAGTTACTCTTACAAAATAGGAACAATTCGGGTTACCCTGAATTGATCAACAGCATGACCACTCATGATGATAACTGGTCTTTAGTACCTACATGACATCTATACGGGATTCACTTGGAGTTTTTAACCATTCTCAGGAAGTTTTATCTTTAGGGAAAGCCTCTTAGATTCTTTTCTATTATATATATAAAGGGCTGACTTTGAGTCACCCATTTTGAGGCTGCTAATGGTTTCCGTGCATGAACTTTTGAGTAGTACATAGTTAGCGGTCCTTCCATCTTTAACAGCAAATAGGTATGAAGCACAATTACTCGACCACAATAACCGAACCCATTATTTGCTTCTACCGGATATAAAACATTGAAGTAGCAAAAGGCTAATGTAAGAGTCACATACTTATTTTTCCTGCTTATGCAACATATGAGGCTCAATATTCTACATCTTTCTACATTAAAACTAATAGCTATAACGCAACCTGTTTCAACGACCGCTATAGGTGGTTAGATGAGTGAATCATTAAAACCTAAACAAACAATCAAGAATGGCCAGAAACCTCAATAATCCAAGGTACTTGAGAACATGACCACTGAAGGCTATTTTACTAAAGACACATTAACTAAAACATACACAAAAGGCAATTTTCCCACAACAGGAACCAATCATTGAAATATAAACACATGCTAAATCAATAAGCACCACTTAAAATCTCAATACAAACATCACTGATACATGTTAGTGGTTAACCATAAACTTAAAATAACAATTAACCTTAAACTTTTCCTCTTCTTGTTCTGACATGTGGCTACATCTACCAGATGATGCATCAATGGGTTGTTGTACAGTGGTTGTTTGTCATATCTTATTAATCATCCGGACACACTTTTGGTTTGATTAATCACATGGATCAGTTGTAAGATTTGGAATTGAAGAAATAGATTGAATAAGATGTGTGTGTTTTTTTCCTGTAGGTGCGCTTCTTTAAAATATTTACAAATTAACCCAAATCTTTTTTAAAATACCCGGTAAGTACATGTGTATTTGTCACTTTTTTATATATCTACTATACAAAAACGAATTTTGAAAAACATTAGACAAATTAGGAAATATTTTAGCTTTTTCTTAATTAAAACTTTTAGAGAAAAAAATAATAATAATTTAATTAATACCTAGAAAGGAAAGAATTGATTTTTTTGAAATGCAAAATTCCCATTAAGAGTTTTGTTTTATTATATAAAAGATCTAAAGATTGGAATATTTTATAGGCAAGCGAATTACCTTTTATTTTTATTTATTTTTATTTTTTTTATTGATTTGGTGTTTAAAGTTTCATATGATTTGGAATCTGATATGCGGGGCCTCATTTTGGTCTTCTTTATTTGAATTTGTATATCTCACGGTAGGTATAAATGTTTTTTTGTTAATTACTTTACTTTGTGGTTATTGTACCAATTCCTATAGTTTTGGTTCTTTAGTGAGTGTTATTTTTTTTATGAGGCCCTATTCCAATTATTTAGATTTTTTGGTTTTCTAGCGAACGTTTTTGGTTTGGTATCGTGAGTTTTTTAGGTTTGAGAATGGTGGAATAGGTAACGGTTCAAATCTTACTTTTTATTGCTTCTTTATCGTCTCAAGTACATTGTTGCTTGAGTGTGCAGATGTGTTTTTACATTGTGAATTTAAACGTTCTATGCATATGTGTTTTACGTTTCATGAACTTTTTTTTTTAATTCTAGCTGTTATGAAAGGATTAACATATATTTGTTAGTGTCATGATTAAATAATTCTTATCATTTGTTTTGTGATTAAGTACCGAGATAATGAAGAATATGAAGACATGCACATAATATATATAACGGCATATGGACGAAATCAACTGCACATATGCATCCAAAGAAAGAAAAAAAAAAAAACACAAAACACCATGACAAGGATTAAAACCTATGTGTAGATTTATGGCTTTGAGCAAGATGATGAATACATGCGCAAGCGCCTAAAGATGAACCATCTATTAAAAATATTGACATGACACAGTGACGCTTCATATATTTGTTATAAAACATATTTATGTAATTTTTTTAATGAAGTTTTGTTGTTTGTATAAAATTGCATAATATATTAATAAAGTTTTGTTGTTTGTATACATACTTATCTAATATTTTTTTTATAAATACATGTTCAAAAATAAAACACAGAAAATTCAATTATCACATAATGAAAACACAAGTACAACGTTAAAAAAAGTCCTAGAATTACGATAAAAAACTTTTTGTAAAATCAAATTATAAAAAAGTAATTTTACCATTATACCCTTTTGAATTAAATAATAAAAACTAATATAAAAAAATCTGATTGGTTGATGCTTGTTCTCTCAAGTAGCTTCGCATTTTTTTAGTCTTAAAATAACTCTTCCTATATATATATATATTTATATATATATATATATATATATATATATATAGACTTGGGTTATTATGAAAAGATGTTTAAAATGAAAAGAATGCCACCACAATGCGCCATGTGTCCCATCTTCACCTCTCCCTTTTTTTTACTCACAAGGGCATTGTGGTCATTTCACCACAAAATAAAAGGTATATAAGGTTTTTGTTTTCTGTTTTTCACGTTTCTTTTCATCTCATCTTCTTCTCTGCAAACCATGATCTCCACCATGATCTTCTCCACCACCGTCTCTGAAACCACCGTGATCTTCGCCTCTGATCCACCGTGATCTTCTCCTCTGATCCACCGTCATTCTCCTCTGATCCACTGTGATCTTCACCGTGATCAACAATGAATAACGAGTGTTCTTCAAGCAATAACGAGTGTTCTTCTTCAATCAATAACGAGTGTTCATCATCATCATCAATGAATATTGATAGTAAGATTTTTTTTTTTTTTTTATAATTTTTCTTTTTATTATTTTTAATTTAATTTTGATATACTTTTTCTTATTATGTTAATGATTTTAACGATTATACTAGTAGTTTCGATAAATTTGTATTTGATTGATGCACAGCATGTGTTTGATTTTTAGTTATAATTATGCTGCAGTTGAAATATAACTATGATGCAGTAGACATATGAGTATACGAAATATTAACTTAAGAGTTTGATATGTAAGTATGATGTAGTAGTTTGTGCTTTAGATTATAAGTTTATGATTTAGTAGTTTTTAGATTTGTTATAAGTTTCTTATGCATTACATATTGTATTATGATGCAGTAGCTTTAAGAATATGATGAATAGATATATAAGTATGATTTAGTAGTTTGTGCTGTAGATTATAATATTATGATGTAGTAGTTTTTAGATTAGTTATAAGTTATGATTCAAGACATTAGGTATATGATGCATTAGTTTTTAAGACTCTGATGAATACTACTTTAACACAAGAAGCACTCATGAATAGGTGTGTTTATAAGATTATGCTGCAGTAGATATGTAAATATGATGTAGTAGTTTGTGCTTTAGATTATAAGTTTATGATTTAGTAGTTTTTAGATTTGTTATAAGTTTCTTATGCATTACATATTGTATTATGATGCAGTAGCTTTAAGAATATGATGAATAGATATATAAGTATGATTTAGTAGTTTGTGCTGTAGATTATAATATTATGATGTAGTAGTTTTTAGATTAGTTATAAGTTTATGATGCAGTACATTAGGTATATGATGCATTAGTTTTTAATATTATGATGTAGTAGTTTTTAGATTAGTTATAAGTTTATGATGCAGTACATTTATGTATATGATGCATTAGTTTTTAGACTTTGATGAATACTACTTTAACACATAAAAAAGAAGTACTCGATGAATAAGGTGTTTTATAAGATTATGATGCCCAATAACCAAGTGGGAATTACCAAATTACAGTTATAAGTTTATGATGCATTACATATTGTATTATGATGCAGTAGTTTTACACATAACTTAACTTAAACTCATATGCCACAAAGAAGTCTCTCCTGCATTAATACATTAATACATTTGCATAGATAGCACATAAACACACATTAAAATAGTTTTCACGACTAAAAACTAATATGATACTAAAAACGTAAATGACCATCATCATAATCTACTTTTTAGTTCCAGAGCTCTCCTTGTTTTTATTTGCTTTGAGTCGCTTGAAAAGTATTTCAAGACTACTAATCCTATTTTCCAAATTATAATTATTTTCAATTGATGTTGGATTGTTCACTTGTTGCTCCACTTCATTTTTATCATCTTCCTCAGTTTGTTGCACCACCTCGCTTTGCTGCATCACCTCACTTTGAAACTCTTCCTCCACCGATTTCTGCACTATGTGATGTTGCTGCATAATTTCACCTGCTGCACCACTCACTTCCACCTCTGCTCATTCTCTAGACCTTCCTCATCTTCATCTTCTTCCTCCTCTTCCTCATTAATTCCATAAATCTCATTCCAGTAGAAGTCTTGGTGATGCAGCCAAGTAAGGATATTTGTCCTCATCCACACACTCACTTGCCTATAAGAACCATATTCTGAAATCGGTTCTTCCCCAAAGGCATCTAACACTGCATCAAAAAGCAAATAGTTGTTTAAGACAAACTCATACTCTTCTTCATCATTTTGAAAGTTTCTATTTGGTGCTGCCATTGTTCTTGATTGAGAATAAGAGAGAATAAAGTGAGTGTTGTGATAATAAGAAAGCAGAAACTAGGAAAATTTTATGTAGTAGGATATGGAGTAGAGTACATTATATAAGCTAACAAGAATCTTATCTTTACAATGGGTCGTACTTGATGAGAATCTGTCACAAAAGTAAATTGTATAACCAGTACCAATACTTATCTTTTACACTGTGTATAAAATCTTATCTTATCTTTACAATGTGCTACTTTGATATAATTATTAATAAGAACATGTCTTGAGTATTTTTTTTAAACATTTTAAACAAGTTTTTGTTAAGAACTTGTGATTTATAATTTGATAAGACATTTAATTGGCAATGTTTAGATTCTGTGAACTTGTGTGTTTGAATTGATATTGGTTAAAGTGTTTAGGGACTGAGCATTGGACCTAAACAGTTTAAAGTGTAGTGAGACATAAATTTGTAAGTAGTGAAGCTAATAGAAATTTATTTGATGCTAGCACGCTAACTGAAAACGTTTTTTGTGTTTTTAATTTAAATAATAGTATCGCTAGCGATGCACTATTTTATATATGTGATGCACTATTTTTTAAGTCTTTGATGCAATTTTTTTTCACATTCTTTTGTTAAACATACGGTGAGTGTTGAAACTGTTCAATTAGAGATCATGTTGGTTTTATGTTTGTGGAAAGATGGAACTAGAACTGGTATCCCCATTGCCTTGAAAACCTATAGAAGGATGTCGGCTTTATTTCAATAGATCAGCCTATAATTTTTATGTATTATGGTAAAAGGGCGGTTTGACTGTAAGAGGTGGCAGCATAAAGGCAAAAGGTTTTTCAGATGCAACGTTGAAGTATTTCTATTGTTTTAGACAAGGGTTAAATGAAGATTCTAATGGTAAATACATCGATAATGATATAAGTGGACAAAGTGAAATCGGTGATGATTCCCATGGTTTGTGAAGTTAAGAAAAAGCAAACCAGGAAGAGGACTTCATTTAGGTGGGTTGTTCAAAGATCACCACAATTAAGAAAAGGGAAACATTTATGAAGTTACAGTTTGAAGATGGACATAACCACCCGTAGTTGTTGAAAAAGATATGATTTTTTGAAGAATTCGGAAGATGGGTTATACAAAAGCAGATTTTCTTTATCAAGTTTCAAATGCAAATTTGGTCGGCCTTGGTTTAGATTGATGAAACAAGTCTACGGTGGCTTTGAAAGAGTTGGTACAACAGTTATTGATTGTAAGAATCGTAAGAAGAAAATTAGGTTTTTATTGGGGATCGAGATGCTCAAATGGTCATTGAGAAGTTGTTGATTCGAAAACTTCATTCTCCTGGTTTCTATGTCAATTATTATAAAGGTGATGCATATATTCTTTAGTTCATTAAATTTTTAATATCTGTTTTGCATCATAGTTATTTTTTTAGGTGCATCATAGTGTCAATATTTGGTGCATCACATTATTAAATTTATTAAATTTTTAATATCTGTTGCATCATAGTTATATTGTAGGTGGATCACATTATTAAAGTTCACATTTATTATAGTTTTATTTTTTTTGTTTTAGGTGATGATGACAAGTTGGTTGGGCTTTTTAAATATGAAGAAGCTATTAAAGACTATGCTTCTTTTGGTGATATAGTTTCTTTTGATGCGACATTTCGATCAAACAAGTATAATCTTTTTCTTGTAAAAGATAGTTCAAATATATTTCTATTTTAAATAGATTCTCCGGTGCTCACATATGGTTACTTGAACAATTCAAAGAAGCTTTTGGGAAAGAACCAGAAGTTGTTATTACTGATCAAAATCCATCAATGAAAATTGCTATTGAAGAGTGCTTCCCAAATACGAGGCATGCTTTTGTGTATGTGGCATATAATGCAAAAATTGACTACAAAGGTATTTTTTTTATATTCATTTTTTTGATGCAGTTGATTTAAAATTCTAATGCAGTTAATTTTTTTATATTCCATTGCTATTTAGCTTAAGCTTCACTATTTTTTTAAACTGATGTAGTGGAATTTCAGATAACATTTTTCTTTTTTTATAGGTTGGTATCAGACTTTGTAATAGGGACGATTTTAAACAACGAATTTGTGATATTGTGTGACAGACCAAATATTGCCTAAGAATTTGAGAAGTGAGTGGATAGGATGATTAATGATTTTGACCTATCTGAAAACAAATGGTTAGATGATATGTTTAATATGAGGGAAAGATGGATACCCGATTTACTTGATGTGCATATGGCGTTGATAGGGCATTTACTTCAAGATCGAAAAGTGAGAACCATTTTTTTGGTAAATGGACCAGCCCTTACCTTACTCTAGTTTAATTCTTAAGTCATTACGATACTGATATTGAGTATCAAAGGTACATTGAGCGTAAGAATGACCATGATTCAAGATATAAAACTCCAAAATTCAAAACAGAACATCCTATGGAGAAAGAAGCATGTAAGCTATATACTAGGACACTATTCTTTGACGTACAGGATGAGATTCTTGGTTCTTATAAGTATTGTATTGGATTGAGTGTTGTTCAATCTGAGAATATGGAGAAATATGCAATCCGTGATACTGAGTTTCGAATAGAAAGAGTGGGTGACAATGATTTTGGTCCGCATCGTATGTAAAGATAACCGTGATGCACTAAAATTAACATTGTGATGCACTATAAACAAGAATATTATATAATCGTAATGCACTTTTAATTTACATTGTGATGCACTATTTTTATACATTTTAATGCACTAGTATTTTTATATACATTTATCTACTAGTGCATTCAGCATCATATCTAGTGCATTATGTACTATTGCATTATCACAACATCATTTTCTTAATTTATTGTATCATATTGTAAATATTTCTTTATTTGTTTTCATTTATTTTTTTGTAGGTTGATTTTTGTAAGTCTGAGATGATCGTTCAACGTTCTTGTAATCGGTATGAGTCTTATGGGCTTTTATGTCGTCATGCATTCTATGTTCTAAGGATGAACAATGTCAAGGAGTTTCCTCGAAATTACTTAAAAAAGAGGTGGTTAAAGAATACCAAGCCTTCAAGATCTGCTCTTCCAAGAATAATTGGTGCATCAGATTTATTACGGAATGAAGTTCTAGATATGTACGAGCTTTTTGAATCTACTGTTGATCGTTTGGTACATGATTTGAGTAAGATGCATATATACAAAGACAAGTTGCAAGAGTTATTCAATCAATCAGAATTGATATTCCAACAGTTCCAAAGTGTGATGGAAAGTGTGATGAGTTCTATGCTAGGTGTGAAAGAACCAAAAAAGACAATGAACAATCCGTGCAAGAGTAAAACTAAAGGAACCGGTTGTTTTTCAAGGTTTGCCTATAGTCAAGTATCTGCTAAGAACTATCAAAAGAAGGTGATGTGGGTATGCGGACAAAAGGAAGGCCATAATTCTAGGACTTGTACAAGGCAAATGGTAGAAACTACCCCATCAAAGAAAAAAAAGATACAAGAACAAACAAGAAGAGAAGGTTCGAGACAATCTAACGAAAAATTGATTATTCTTTTCTATATTGAAAGCACAATGAAACATGAGTATTCTTTTTCTTTACTTTTTAAATAAAGCACTTGATGAATTGTAAAGAAAGATAGGTATATCATAAAGTTTTAATGGAAGATTATATTAGTTACATTATTTTTTTGTTGTTTATCATTTTGCAGTAAATTTTATTCTGTGATGCAATAGATTTAACACAATGATGCAATAGTTTTTACATTGTGATGCACTATGCATACATATTATAATGCACTTGATGTTACCACTTTATTGTTGATTTACTGCTTAGGTACCAAAGAATCGTTTTTCCTACGGCCAACAAACCTGTATAGGCTACCGTCGGCCACAACTGCTGTTATTTACAAGCACAACATTTAGTTATAGAACATTACTATCTATTTGTGCCGAAACAACGATATGACAAAAGTACTTTTATCAGTAACAAGTCCAAAACCAATGACAAAATTTTCGCAATTATAAATGTCATGTGAATACACATTCGCCTAATATACAAACAAGTAATGGTGTCGCGATCATAAGCCAACCTTAAACCGCCAAACGCGGCGACAAACCATGTGTAATACTCAACACAAATCATTCCCCATCATGTCTAACACACAAGATTCAAACAAAACAAATAACCACAACAACAATTTAATCATACATAGAAACCAACACTTATATTAACATACTACACGCATGTGATGAAAGTACATAAACACTAACATCCAACAACTACAATTACATACTTGATCCACAACCTACACCAAAGAAACTACCAAACACATACTTTATTCTAGATAACCAACTAAGACAAACAACTACATGAACATGCCCAGCTTTTTCAAAACCCAAAAAGCATAAAAACCCATTCGACATCTAATCACTGACATCATCATTGGAATCAATGACACCATCATTGAAATCCATGACCCCGATGTGCCTCCGCTTCTCTTCCAAACCGTCCACAGCCTCCGCCAACACCTTGTCCAAGTTTTCAAGCCTCTCTTGCTCCATTTGAAGAGTTTCATAGATGCAATCAATGATGTCACTAGCAAGATCGTGAGATGCACCAAAAGTTTCAAGCTCCAGCACAAATTCTTCTTCCTTCTGGATCTTCATACGCAAATCGTTGCAGTCCTGTTCAAGCTTTTGAATATAGCATTCTTCTTCATTCAATTGTTGCGTGAAAAAATACCGGAAACATTTTTGGAGCTCATCAGATCCGCACTGCCGCTTGAGCTCATTAATGTTTGAACGATTGGACATGGTTAATTTTTGTGAAGTGAGCGGCTGATGGTAGATGTAAAACCTAGAAAACCAAAGCTGCTATTTATAACCACTCACAAAACCCTAATCCTTTGAACTAAATCGCTACGGTGGTGACCGTAACCATACAAAGAGTAACCGCTTTTACATTTCCCATGCATAAAATAATACTCCCTATGTCCTTTTTTTTATTGTCCATGTTTCCTTTTTGTCCCTTTCCATAAATGGGTAAAATTAATATGTTTCTCAAATTAATTTGTCCCCTTCCATAAATGTGTAATCAATATAAATCAAGTTTATCATATTACTCTCACTTGAATTTATTATTACAAATTTTTAAAAAGTTATAAAGTATTTAATCAAGGGTAAAATTGTCAGTTTGCAAAAAGTAGGGAGAGAAACAGCTGTAATGATCATATTTTTTTTAAACTATGTGTTTTTTGTCAGTGGACAATAATTTTGATACGGATGGAGTAGCTTTTTAGCCAACATGTGCCACAACCCTATTACAAAATAACACTTATTAATTTTCGTTGTTTACATAAAACCAAACTAGTGCTTCGCTTTCATCGCTCATCCAAAGCATTAAAATTTTCGAAATAAATATCAAAAAACACAAACGAAAAACAAGTATAAATTAAATATAAAAAAGATTATTAAAGTATTAGAAAGATAACTATTGATGCAGTAAGTATTAAATATAATTTCAAGTATAATTACTGCATCACGATGTTATTCTACGTGATCACATAATTATTTTACTAGTACATCACAGCATTTGATAAATGTAATCAAATTCAAACAATGGATAAAATATAAATGTAATTTCACATCCATTAACCAAAAGTAAAAGTACCATACAACTACTGATCATTCATTAAAACACATCCAAAAATTTCAGCTTTTGAGTAATCTAAACGAAATTTCATCACCTTGAATTGTCTTTTTCCGAGTTTTTTAAACTTTTTTCATCAAATTTTGATCCTTTTGACATCAATATGACTTAAGATCTTAAATATTTTTCCTTGCTTCTTTGCAAATGCTTCAGCTACTTTCATTACTTCCTTGTTTTTGAGATTTAGATCTTTGAGTAATATCTTTGCCAAGTACTTTGCGCGAAGCATTTTCAGCTTGTCCTCTGAACTTCAGCTTCCATATTTAGTTCATCCAAAATACTCTTGACCATATAGGTTTCCATATGCCTCATGACAAAGATACCACAATCGACACTATTGTAGATTGTCTTCCATTTTATATGCACTAACCTTCGGTCCGCCAATAAAATCTCTTCAATTTTGGGTGGTTTTCCTTTCTAGGTAATTGATAAATGAATAAATCTATGAAAATAATACGATACAGTTAAATTAATTTTAGTTTCTTAAATGCTCAATATATATAACTATGATGCAAGAAAAATTTTGATTTTTAGTAGTTTATAACACTTTGATGCAGTAGGGAAACATTCTTTGTATTTTTAGTTATACTTACCACAGAATTTGCATAATCCCCATATCTCTCTGATATATTTTCTATACAGTCGTCGATGTTGTCAAGGATGTCTATATCACCATTCTTCAGATTAAAGGAGATGAGATAGTAATGATTTGATCCATTTTCAATCATCTTTATACAAGGAAAGAAAACCTGTAGTCATTTTTAATGCATTAACATCATTGAAATTCATGTTAAGAATCAAATCACCAAATGCAATAATAAAACTATTTTTTATCTTACCACAATTAACATCATGAAATCCCCAACTTTGCAGATTCTAAAACACTTTTAACATTTTCATCAAAAACTTTATTTCTTTTCTCCACATCCTTTCCATCTTC
Organism: Chrysanthemum makinoi; assembly: GCA_910596185.1. Lineage (NCBI taxonomy): Eukaryota > Viridiplantae > Streptophyta > Magnoliopsida > Asterales > Asteraceae > Chrysanthemum > Chrysanthemum makinoi. The sequence goes on from OU343220.1 coordinate 16,872,483, forward strand.
AACCATATGATGAGGTTGTTTTCATAAACATGAAATGTTTTTAAGCATTAAAAAGTGTCAACTAAGCAAATATATTATTTAGATAAATTTCTCACAAAGATCATTGTACTACAATAAACATTTCTCGTTTCCCAAAAGTTTGTCTCTGAATTGCTCTTCATCGCTTAGTACAATGCCCATACATCAATTATACTTGAAGCAACTCTAATTTCAGGATAAAGGCTCAAGAAAAACGCACGTTTTAATTCTAATCCTTTTCCATGGAAAACAATATCACCTGCACGTTATGATTCAAGAACATTTTAGTATTTAATGCAGAACATATAATTATTGTTATGTAATCTAAAACAAAGGATGAAGCAACATATACATTGATGCAGAAAATATAGGTATTGATGCAGTTAATAATATAAACATGATGCGGAACACATGAATATATATGCGAATTATCAAATATCCGTGATAATTAAATTTACCCGTCTGGACACTTGTCGCTCCATATGTATTCAACAAGCTTCATATTTGCTTCTGACCATTTTTGAAAATCACGACTTTTCTATCATAGAATGGTGATACCATAGCAGCACTAGAGGCCTATACGCTTTTCATTAATTATTTCAACCTCTTTAGCTTCTTCCATAGCTTTTGCGCTCTTTTGGCCTCTTTTAGGTTTTTCTGAATCCACTTTCACTTCTTTTGATTTTTTTGCAAGATCCATGTATCACATTTGCTTGTCTTTGATTTTGCTGCAAAGAGTTTTTCCTTTCGATTTTTCAATGGGAATGTATTTATTATGCCAAATGATCGCCAGGGACCACATCAATCACATTAACAGCTGATTCCTTTGTTGCATCAGCACAGATAACCCTTTGTGCATCTGTGATATCGGTAGAACACAATAATGGCAGTTTCATCACTTTGTTAATCATCTCATCTTCGTTCAAGATAGCTTCTCACCGCAATTTCCGACTTAATGAGATAGTGTAGCATCTTTAAATGGAACAACAAAGATTAAGTTTCTCTTCATCGCTAGTTTTGTCTCCAAATAATCTCTCAAAGCCATCTTTTTTGTTGGTGTTTCCTTCAATTCATCATTCTTTTCTTTTTCTTTTCTTTGTCCCCATTATTATTATTTCCACCATCTAAATTTTTCTTGTTACCCATTTTATCATTCTGATCATTTTCATCATCTCGATCATTGATTATGCCCACCCATTTTCGTTTCATTATTATCTTACCTTTATTTTCTCATCCATTATCACCACTTTATCCTCATCGTTTTGATTTTCATTTATTATCTCCATTTATCCCATCTTCCTTATCTTTATAACCATTTGCTTATTTATTTAATTTTTCAACATTATCACCTGACCTATCTTTCATTACTTATCAATATTTTTTATCTTACATGAGATCTTCCTTTATCGACACTTCATCAATATTTTTATCGTTCCAACTTTATTCCTCATTTACCACCTTCATCTCATTATCCCATCTTTATCCCCATCCTCCTTATCGATTACATGTTCCTTTCACAATTCTTTATCAAGCTATCTTTATATATTAAACAAATCCTTGCTTTGAATCAATTTCTTCATCTCCTCGTCGTTAGGGTTTAATCTCCAAGCTATCATCAACTTGTAATCGCGATGCAACATCAACTGATTACATAATATAAACCTGCTCTTATATCCTGCTTCATTTCTTAAATATTTTAAAAGAAACAAAGTTAGCTAAATGCATTATAGTTTTTTTAATTTAATTATAGTGCACCAAAGTGTATTAATGTACTGCATGTTAATTTATTACTAGTGCATCAAATTTCACAAATTACCGTGATCATATTTCTTAAAGTTTAAATGAATTATATCCGTGTTCAAAATCTAGTGCATCAGAGGGTACAATGCTTTTTAATTAATAATACCTCAAAATATTTTGCTTGGAATTCTCTATTTGCTTCATCTATATCAATTGTTCCATATAGTCCCGCAATAAATCAACATAGAATTTAATTAGAAATAAACAACTTTTACAAAATTAAATAAATTTTTATTTAATATACCGCTTTCACTCTTCTTCTGTTTTTTAATCAATTTCTTCTTTTTCGGAGCCTTTTCTATCTTTGGTTCAATCACCTCCTCAGACCTTCTCAAGAATTGGTAGACAACCAAAACCCAGTTTAAGCTCTTCTTTGTCTCTTTGATACAACAGTCTTGAACTCCATGCTTTGAAAGTCGAACAGTTTTATTAACTTTATGGTCTCGAGATGTTGTTGAATTACTTATATGATGCAAAAAAATAAATGAGTATTAAAAATATAGTGTATCAATGTTTTATGTCTAATTGCATCATAGAGTTTAATTTGTCAATCATATTTTTATATTTTAATGCATCCTAGTGGTCCAAGCAATCAGTATTTCCAATAATTTAACATAGTGCAATTAATTATAAAAACTCTAACCATTAAAAAGTAATGGTCCAATCGTGAATATTAAGTTGGTTTAAAACTCGGTACACTGCCTCACCATACACTCCAAAACATAAGTGAGCATCAATCCATCTTTGAAACATTATCCGGTTAGAGAGAATTGGTATAATTCTCATTTACTCCCATCTTTGTTTCCCTTGGCCAAAAATAGAGAAGAATGTAGACAAGGAAAC
>OU343220.1:16875243-16968221 GCA_910596185.1 Chrysanthemum makinoi
CCATCCATCTTTCCAAAACGCCCTCACACTTCATCTTTTTCTTTCTTTCTTTCTTTTCTTTCACATACATACAAAATTTTACATATTTTTAACCATACATAAGTTTCACATTTATTGTTCAATTGATAATATTAGTGCAATATAAAATTATATGATAATGAGTAATAGTTAATTGTTGTAAATAGTACCATGAGTCCATGACCATAGAACCATGTAATTACTATAAAAAAGTTACTGACTATTGTTATGTATTTTGGCTTTTTTATAATAACAACACCGACTCTCAACAATTTCCTTATCAAAACTTGCATCCATCTATCCAAAACGCTCCCTCACACTTTTCTTTCTTTCTTTCTTTCTTTCTTTCTTTCACATACATACAAAATTTACATATTTTTAACCACATAAGTTTCACATTTATTGTCTACCTGATAATATTAGTGCAATATAAAATTATATGATAATGTAGTAATAGTTAATTGTTGTAAATAGTACCATGAGTCCATGACCATAGAAACTATGTGACCACTATAAAAAAGTTACCAACTATTGTTATGTATTTGGGCTTTTTTATAATAACAACACCGATTCTCAACAATTTCCTTATCAAAACTTGCATCCATCTATCCAAAATGCTCCCTCACACTTTTCTTTCTTTCTTTCTTTCTTTCTTTCTTTCACATACATACAAAATTTACATATTTTTAACCACATAAGTTTCACATTTATTGTCTAATTATAATATTAACAAGTAATATAAAATTAAATGATAATGTAGTAATAAGTTAATTGTTGTAAATAAGCATTCACTAGCCTGTTTAATTTATTTAACCATGTGACCACTATAAAAAAGTTACTAACTATCATATGTATTTGTGCTTTTATAATAACAACACCGACTCTCAACAATTTCCTTATCAAAACTTGCATCCATCTTTCCAAAACGCTCCCTCACACTTTTCTTTCTTTCTTTCTTTCACATACATACAAATTTTACATATTTTTAACCACATAAGTTTCACATTTATTGTCTACCTGATAATATTAGTGCAATATAAAATTAAATGATACGTAGTAATAGTTAATTGTTGTAATAAGTACTACGAGTTCATTTAATTATGAGAACCATGTGACCATTATAAAAAAAGTTACCAACTATTGTTATGTATTTGGGCTTTTTTATAATAACAACACCGACTCTCAACAATTTCCTTATCAAAACTTGCATCCATCTTTCCAAAACGCTCCCTCACACTTTTCTTTCTTTCTTTCTTTCTTTCACATACATACAAAATTTACATATTTTTAACCACATAAGTTTCACATTTATTGTCTACCTGATAATATTAGTGCAATATAAAATTAAATGATACGTAGTAATAGTTAATTGTTGTAAATAGTACCATGAGTCCATGACCATAGAACCATGTGACCACTATAAAAAAAGTTACCAACTATTGTTATGTATTTGGGCTTTTTTATAATAACAACACCGACTCTCAACAATTTCCTTATCAAAACTTGCATCCATCTTTCCAAAACGCTCCCTCACACTTTTCTTTCTTTCTTTCTTTCTTTCACATACATACAAAATTTACATATTTTTAACCACATAAGTTTCACATTTATTGTCTACCTGATAATATTAGTGCAATATAAAATTAAATGATACGTAGTAATAGTTAATTGTTGTAAATAGTACCATGAGTCCATGACCATAGAACCATGTGACCACTATAAAAAAAGTTACCAACTATTGTTATGTATTTGGGCTTTTTTATAATAACAACTAATCGACTCTCAACAATTTCCTTATCAAAACTTGCATCCATCTATCCAAAACGCTCCCTCACACTTTTCTTTCTTTCTTTCTTTCACATACATACAAATTTTACATATTTTTAACCACATAAGTTTCACATTTATTGTCTACCTGATAATATTAGTGCAATATAAAATTAAATGATACGTAGTAATAGATAATTGTTGTAAATAGTACCATGAGTCCATGACCATAGAACCATGTGACCACTATAAAAAAAGTTACCAACTATTGTTATGTATTTGGGCTTTTTTATAATAACAACACCGACTCTCAACAATTTCCTTATGAAAACTTGCATCCATCTTTCCAAAACGCTCCCTCACACTTTTCTTTCTTTCTTTCTTTCACATACATACAAATTTTACATATTTTTAACCACATAAGTTTCACATTTATTGTCTACCTGATAATATTAGTGCAATATAAAATTAAATGATACGTAGTAATAGTTAATTGTTGTAAATAGTACCACGAGTCCACCTAACCATAGAACCATCCGACCACTATAAAAAAGTTACCAACTATTATGTATTTGGGCTTTTTTATATAACAACAACACCACTCTCAACAATTTTATCAAAACTTGCATCCATCTTTCCAAAACGCTCCCTCACACTTTTCTTTCTTTCTTTCTTTCTTTCACATACATACAAAATTTACAAATTTTTAACCACATAAGTTTCACATTTATTGTCTACCTGATAATATTAGTGCAATATAAAATTAAATAATACGTAGTAATAGTTAATTGTTGTAAATAGTACCATGAGTCCATGACCATAGAACCATGTGACCACTATAAAAAAAGTTACCAACTATTGTTATGTATTTGGGCTTTTTTATAATAACAACACCGACTCTCAACAATTTCCTTATCAAAACTTGCATCCATCTTTCCAAAATGCTCCCTCACACTTTTCTTTCTTTCTTTCTTTCTTTCACATACATACAAAATTTACATATTTTTAACCACATAAGTTTCACATTTATTGTCTACCTGATAATATTAGTGCAATATAAAATTAAATGATATGTAGTAATAGTTAATTGTTGTAAATAGTACCACAGTCCAATCCACCATAGAAACCATGTGGACTACTATAAAAAGTTACCGCCTATTGTTATGTATTTTGGCTTTTTTATAATAACAACACCGACTCTCAACAATTTCCTTATCAAAACTTGCATCCATCTTTCCAAAACGCTCCCTCACACTTTTCTTTCTTTCTTTCTTTCACATACATACAAAATTTACATATTTTTAACCACATAAGTTTCACATTTATTGTCTACCTGATAATATTAGTGCAATATAAAATTAAATGATACGTAGTAATAGTTAATTGTTGTAAATAGTACCATGAGTCCATGACCATAGAACCATGTGACCACTATAAAAAAAGTTACCAACTATTGTTATGTATTTGGGCTTTTTATAATAATAAATAACCGACTCTCAACAATTTCCTTATCAAAACTTGCATCCATCTTTCCAAAACACTCCCTCACACTTTTCTTTCTTTTCTTTCTTTCTTTCTACATACATACAAAATTTCTATATATTTTAACTACATAAGTTTCACATTTATTTTCCACTGATAATATTAGTGCAATATAAAATTAAATGATACGTAGTAATAGTTAATTGTTGTAAATAATACCATGAGTCCATGACCATAGAACCATGTGACCACTATAAAAAAAGTTACCAACTATTGTTATGTATTTGGGCTTTTTTATAATAACAACACCGACTCTCAACAATTTCCTTATCAAAACTTGCATCCATCTTTCCAAAACGCTCCCTCACACTTTTCTTTCTTTCTTTCTTTCTTTCACATACATACAAAATTTACATATTTTTAACCACATAAGTTTCACATTTATTGTCTACCTGATAATATTAGTGCAATATAAAATTAAATGATACGTAGTAATAGTTAATTGTTGTAAATAGTACCATGAGTCCATGACCATAGAACCATGTGACCACTATAAAAAAAGTTACCAACTATTGTTATGTATTTGGGCTTTTTTTATAATACCAACACCGACTCTCAATTTCCTTATCAAAACTTGCATCCATCTATCCAAAATGCTCCCTCACACTTTTCTTTCTTTATTTCTTTCTTTCACATACATACAAAATTTACATATTTCTATCTCTAACTCTTATATTATCCATTTTATATATCTATATATGAGGAATTTTCAAATGCTTACTCTTATTTTGATGCTTACCAAGGGACAAATCCCTACCATCTATTTAGTTTGATCTAATGGTGGGGATTAACCTAAGATTTAATATGTCTAAACCTAAGTCCATGTTTTTTTTCTTGTCTTTTTGTTTTTTTTTCTTTCTTTCTTTCTTCTTTTGTTTTTTTTGTTTTGTTTTGTTTTTTTGTTTTTTTTTAACTATTCACGTTTTTTGTTACAAAAGATTTTTTTAATGAACGCTTTTTTGTTAGTATTCACGCTTAATTTTTCAAAATTCGATTTTTTAATATTCACGCTTTTGTTTGTTTTTTTTAATTCACGCTATTTACGCTTTTTTAACTCGCGTTTTCTTCCCTTTCATACGCTTTCATCCGCTTCAATACGTTTTCATCTATTTTTCATCCGCTTTCATACGCTACCATTTCATACGCTTTTGTCCGCTTTCATACATTTTGTCCGCTTTCATACGCTACCGCTTTCTATGTTTTCTTCCATTATTCATAATGATTTCGTCCGCTTTCATAATGTTTTACGCTTTCATCCATATTCGTCCGCTTTCATAATGCCGTCTCATATTAAATATTTTCGTCCGCTTTCATATGTTTCGAATATCACAAGTGATATTCTCATAGTACAAGTGATATTCAATAGCACAAGTGATATTATGAATATCACGTAATATCACTGTGATAGTGATATTCGTAATATCACATAACATCACTTATGATATTCACAAGATCATTTGTGATATTCGAATATCACTTGTGATATTCGTAATATCACTTGTGATATTCTGAATACCACAAGTGATTTTTTTGAATATAACAAGTGATTTTCAACTAATGTTTTGTAACATGAGAATCATACGTGATATTCAAAATATCACTGTCATGTTATGCCTAGGTTGATATAATAAGATATTAGCATGTCCTTTGTGTTTCTTTTGTTCCATACCACACGCATGAGTAGGATAGAAGACCAAGGATTTCATTTGTGTTTGTGGCTTTTGGTTTTGATTCGCTGACAAGAATAAAGAAAGAAAGAAAAGACTTGCCTCCTACTTTGCTACACATACACGTAAGAAATAAATTCAAAATAGTACACATTGATATCAAGAAAATCACAAGTGATATTGATAATATCGCAAAGTGATATTCATATTATCGCAAAGTGATATTCGCAATATCGCGAACTCATATTCGTAATATCACAGTAGTGATATTCATAATATCACATAGTGATATTCGTAATACCACCGGAGTGATATTCACAAAATCACAAGTGATATTCGGGACATCACAAAGTGATATTAACAAAATATCACTTGTGTTTTCGAATATCACAAAGTGATATTCGATAATCATTAGTGATATTCTCAATATCACGTAAATCACTTGTGATAGTCGAAACGTATGAAAACGAATCGAAAACTTAAGAAAATAGACGAAAAACGTAAGAATACGGACGAATTCGTATGAAAACAGCTAAAAACGATGAAAACGGATGAAAACGTATGAAAAATTGACAAAATGAAAGAAAATGAAAAACGCTAAAAACGTAGAAAAACGGATAAGAACGTATGAAAACGTATGAAATCGAAGAAAAAAACACGAATAAAAAAAACGAGAAAAAAAAAAAAAAACGTTAATTAAGAAAAAACGTGAATAAGAAGAAAGAAAAAAAAAAACAAAAAAAAAGTGAATAAAAAAGAAAGACAAGAAAAAAAAACATGGACTTAGGTTTATCTACTAAATCTTAGGTTAATCCTCACCATTAGATCAAACTAGATGGATGGTGGGGATTTGTTCCTTGGTAAGCATGAATTTATGGGTAAGCAAAATAAAGTGTCTCATCTATATCTATACTTCTATATAAAGTGTTTAGGACATTTTAAATCTTTTAAGACCAAAACATTTCTATTAAAAGTAACATTTTAAACTTGTAACCAAAAATACAATTAATATAGCACTTGTTACAAAACAATAATGCATAAATCATCTAACTTGTATATTAATGTCATAATTAATGAAATCATTAAAATATTCTCACTCACAACTTACAAGAAAATAATACATAAATCATGTAATTTTTCTTTTTCATTAAAACACTCACTAATGAAATTTACAAATCATTAATAATATAAGACTAAAATACACGGTTGGTCCCTAAACTTATCAATCCGCTTCGCGTTAGGACAAACCTGGGCATTATCATCGCCACAGGTCCAAAACATGGCCTTTATATGCCAAACTAGTCCCTTGACAAAGTCAATGTCTGATTTTTGTTTTGTAGTCGAGGGTATTTTAGTCCATACACATTTATACTCTGATTAAAAGTAAGAAGATAGATGATATATACATGATAGTTATGATACTAGAGAGGAGAGATAAGAGAGTACGGTGTTGGAGGGTTTTACCCGCCATTCGCAGAAGAAAAAAAAAAGTAATGGTGCTGCCGTTGTCCATCGGCAACGACACCATTGGTTAGTTGTTCGTCCTTTCGTTGCTCCACCGGCGGAGCATTATTCACATTTATTATTGTGAGTGAGTGAGTAATTTTTATGCGGTTTTATGTGGGACCCATACTATTGCTACGGGGGATATTTTAGCTATTGGTGTTATTGAATGGATGCTTAGTGGCACACGAAAGTTATTGGTGAATTGCTTCCCCTAGCTCTTGAAGAGATTTTGACTGTTTCATTTTTTTTAATAGAAAAACATACTTTTGGAACATGAAAACAAAACAAGCACATTGTTGTCTTCCAATTTAAAAACAAGCAAAAAGATAGAATTTAATCTGGTTTCTAATTTCATTGCACTATCTTTATTTTGCGCATTTTCATTCCAACCTAGAAAGCATAACACTTAATCACACTCAAGAAATAAATGCTATAGTATATTACTTGCTTATGTTTAGTCCAAGTAACATAAATTATCATTATGACCATAAATATATTTATACTATCTAGACAAAATTACACGGTTGGTCCCTGTGGTTTGCTCGTATTGCAAATTTGGTCCCTAAGTCATTTTAATTACCCCATAGATACCTATTTTTGAAACGTTGCACTCTTTTAGTCCCTAATTTGGATGGGCGTTAGTGCAGTCCGTTAAGTGTTTTGCGCTGTTAGTCCTTCGTTAATAAATTTTGCAATCAAGTAGTCCTTATTTTTAAAATATAGTTTTCCCAAATTAGTCCCTCCTAATAATAGTTTTCACCCGCTTTGTCCGCTTATCCGCTTTCGCTCGCTTTTTATCCGCTTCCCCGCTTTTACGTTTTTCGTCCGTTTTCTTTCGTTTTTTATAGTTTTTGTCCATTTTTCTTACGTTTTGTCCGTTTTTCTTACGTTTTTATCGGTTTTCTTACGTTTTTCTTAAATTTTTGTCCTTTTTTCTTTTGTTTTGTCTGTTTTCTTTCGTTTTATCCCAATATTGTCACTTAGTTTCCTAAATGTTGATACAGGAAGTGCCTTGGTAAATAGATCCGCCAAATTTTCGTTTGAACGAACTTGTTGAACAATAATATCACCATTATTCTGTAAGTCATGACTCATGAGTGAAGAAGAATTTTGGTAAAATATGTTTCGTCCTATCGCCCTTGATATAACCTCCTTTAAGTTAAGCAACACATGCTGCAATATCTTCATGCAAAACTGTTGGTGTCTCCTTCTCTGAAGAATTACCACATGATCTACATATGTGTTGTATCACACTTCTTAGCCAAACACATTCTCGACTTGCTTCATGTATCGCTAGAATTTTTGCATGGTTGGATGAAGTCACAGCTCATCCGCTAAATCAACGCCATGAAATTGTTGTTCCTCCACTTGTAAATACATATCCAGTTTGAGATCGACCATTAAGTAGGTCGACATTATGGAAGACATGTAATCTTCTAACATAATTCAAATACCTCTAATCAGTATCTTATAAGATATGGACATCCATATTATAATTATCCATAACACTCCCCTTGATATCCATTTGAGGATTATGCCTCGTTAAAACCATACTAGACAAAACCCAGTGGGACAAAAAATCTAGCAAAGGAAAAAATACATAATTCCTTTATACGTCGGATGTTGCCTCATTAAAAACCTTGCCTAAAACCCTATGGGACAAAACCATGGTCAAGGGAAAAGAATGCAACGCTGTATCTTCTCTCCCCCTAATGATCACATCATTTAAATCTCTTAGTTGGTGCAATCCAATATAATAAACCAACTTCTTTAATGTCAATATAGTAAGTTTCTTAATAGAATATATGTTTGATTCTCATATAAACAAGTGTTCTCTACTTAACCTTCATATATCAAGAAGGATTAAACATATGTCATACTTATCATTATACAAGTACATCCTCGTACTCCACAAGTTATATAGTATCAACGAATGCAAAGTAAATGATACATTATATCATTTATAACCACTAGTGAGAACAATCAATGTTTTATATACATTATAACTATGACACACATAAATCGATATTGTGATCATCATCTTTATAAGTAAAGGGGTCTTTCTTCATCAATTGACCTAATAAACATGAGCGTCGTTTATCCATATAAAGATATATAGCATCTTTCTTTAGCTTTTATTATGCACAATGATTTCATCTTTAAGATGTTTAAATCATAAAACAAGCCAAAACTTTGTATTTCATTTTAAGGTATTCTACCGTCTTGAAAATCTCCTCATGAGTTCTATTCACATTTACCTCATCAAACCATATGTAACTTATACCATATTCAAATACAAATCTCTTTTTAAACTAACATGGGTAAACTTTGTTATTTCAATGGCTCATTTTAAACCAATACCATATTGCCTTTCACTTATATAGTGATTTATTCAACTTGATCAAGTGTTATTCTTGAAAACTTTCATATATGCTTTAAGCATTTTAAATCGTGAGACATGCTTCATGCATTTTATATCCCTCATGGAATCTCAACTTCAAATGAGCTATATTCATTTTCTTTTAGACGCATATCGATTATTTATCATATTGCCAGACTTATAAATATTAAATAGAATATTGGATCCACCACATGAGATCATGTCTCTATATGCAAAGTCTTTATAAAATATTTGTGTGCCATCAATTACTTTAAATATAATAGTTTCAATACTTTAATTTCGCTATCTCATAATGACCAATGCATCTCCAATAACTTTAGACATTCATATGTACGGACTTCAAGTCCTAGTAACCATGTCTCTGCACAAGAGATTTTAATCTTTCATTAGTTTATTGCGCCTTTACTTCTCGCCATTCATTTGTACATCTCATTTCCTCGCACGATGCTTCCATGATCCTCACATGATTATAGCGCTATCTTATTTATTTACATAATCATTACCATGTGTATTATTGTATACACTATCACCATCGACGTTGATTCATTTATACTTTCGATTCCACACTTTACTAGACATTCCAATATATCATTTATTGATATCTCATAGTTTTTCAAGTACCCAGGATTTCTCAATTACCTTCATGTCTAGTTTCTCTATAGGATAATTATTATGGGGTCTTTATTACCTCGATTAGACCATCCGAATTTTCTTGCTCTATTTTATCTATTCATTCGAGGACTTTTATTTGGAATTGATTAGTCTATCACGTTGTAGACGTACCATAGACTTACTACCAATCATTGATTTTCATTTTGGGACATACATTATAATTGGAGCACTAGCAGTGTATATATGATATAGTCACTTCTTTATGTCACTAAACAAGTATTGCATTTACTAGATCTGGAATGTTATTTGTCCCTTGAACTTTAAGTTCATATTCATTAGTATGAGGATCAACATTTATATCATAATTCATTCCAAATTTCTCACGCTCATTCTCTCCCCATGAATGAATTATCAATTTCAACATCCCATTGTTGTGCGTTGTGGTGGATTTACAAGAAACATATATCGTACATTTACAAAATTTTATATAGGAAGCATATGGTTCATGACCATAAACCATTTTATTAGGGAGTATTCGTTATATCTTGTTGGCATGATGCGAATTCTTGAAAAATCTTCAAAATAAACATGCCCCATAGTACTTATATTTTTTTGTTTCACAGCTATTGGCTTTGCAATCACCAAGACGCTTATGAACGCTTCAACAAAAGCATTGCTGCATGAACATGCTACTTTTAAATTCAACACTTATTCCAATAATTGCTCAATACTTGAAAGTATTCATCACCATTCTCAATAATTTAAGTTGGAAATCCATGCTCGTATTTTATAAGTCGAGCCACTAATCATGCTAACTTTAAGTTGCGTATTGATGATCATTTTGACGATGCATCGATTTTATAAATCAAAATGATCCATATGGCACATGTATAGGCCTACATTCATGCCCTTTATATTATTTCCAAAACTTTATAGGACAAAGTCCTTACTTTAATTTAGTGGTGATACATGAACAATGGACTTTCATTGAGAACAATAAAACCAATTAAATCACCTTTAAAGAACTCATGATTCTTGTATATGGTTCGCATCATCATTGATCCGAGATGGTCCAACGGGTCATGCCAATAAATAATCTTGGCTCATAAATATATAATTTATGACCACATGTGCTTTAATTGCACATTTTTCATTAAATAAAAGTCAAACAATATAAAGAGCTCACATTTTTCCAATTAGCTCTTTTGCGTCTTTCGCACACGCTTAATATAATATTCACATTATCCTATAATGTTATCAAATAATAAAACACAATCTATACTAATAAAGTATGCCATTAATCAATTAATCAAGTGTCTCTGATGCAACCAATAAAATCACATGATACATAAATCACACATAGATGACAATATGGTTATTGAATTCCGACATTTACACAAATAATTTTCATTTTCATGTTCAAAATGATGCGTCTATTTTCTTTCACATTTTGTCATTTATCATGGATTTATTTTGCTAGGAAAAGATGAAGCTCATCATTTTTATTCGATAATAAGCAATAACGGTCCAAAAGGTTTCGAGTATAAATAATACTAGCATCTCTTAATTATTAAGAAGGCAAATCCTAGTTGTGTGAGGATGATACTAGTAAAACAAACAACTCCCTATGCCAAGTGGTATATTATGTATAGACATTAGCCTATTAGAAATACATGATCAGCTAAGTAATGATAATACTATCACTAAATTTCCCCATATTATCAAAATATTTCATGCATCAACAAATATATATTTATATCGAGAATCTAACAGGTACTAATGCTTAACGCTATAAAACTAATAATCATGCTCGTTAATGAATAAAGTTATGCAGGTTCGGAAGTGTATCTAAATTTGATACAACAAATATTACATGCTTAGACATTAAACCCAAATTTATTAATCACAAATCATGTTACTTTTAACCTAACAAGGCATGCAAGTAATAAAATCTGAACCATATTTGAATAATCGAAGCAATTAATATATTTATGTAAAAATATATAAAAGCTTAATTTTAAGTATTTAACATCTATATGTAGAGTGTTTGAACCCCTTAAACTTATAACTCATTCATCCTCATTGGCATGTAAATTGGAAAACTATATGTTGTTACATGCCAGACATGGTATTCAACGCCAACAATTGTGTCGTATTTACATTGATAGCATTCTTTGTGACTAAGGATAGAATCTTTACAACAAACATTTGAGTATTCATAAAAGGAACGAATAATGGAGAAAAATAATCTATTTAAAGAATATGTGCAATGACTTAATAAAACAATGGGTTAACATTCTTTATTTATCCTAATATTCATCCGTGAAATCGCCATACATTAGTAGTTTCATATAATATGTTAGATTGTGTTCAACGACATAATTAATAATATAATCATATACATATATACGAAAGATGTAATCACAAAAAACATTAAATAATTTTTGCAATCATAATATCCTAATAATCAAGTAAACAAACGTTCTTGTAATACTTATACTTAATAATCAATATAATACGAGTAGCAGTACAAGTGTACAACAAATATGTGGATATAAAGAATTCAAAACATATCAAGATTTACAAGTAATAATCTTAGTTAACTCATAAAAACAAAATCAATATGAAATCAGTAGGCATGTTTGAAACAATTAAAAAATATATATATATTTAAAATGCTAAGTTAGTAACAAGTAATGCTCTTTCAGTTCATTAATCATCAATACTAACATGTAGTAATTAATAATATAAATCAAGCTACTAACTTGTAGTTAAATTTGTTTCAATTTAGTGAACTAAATTCTATTCATACATAAGTTATAGACTATGACGTGCCAAGATTAACAATAAATAATTTAAATTCAAAATCCAGATGTCAAACATAGTTACATACATGTGTTCAAGCTTGTTGTAAATAGTACCATGAGTCCATGACGATAGAACCATGTGACCAATATAAAAAAAGTTACCAGCTATTGTGTGTATCCGTATGTATTTGGGCTTTTTTATAATAACAACACCGACTCTCAACAATTTCCTTATCAAAACTTGCATCCATCTATCCAAAACGCTCCCTCACACTTTTCTTTCTTTCTTTCTTTCACATACATACAAAATTTACATATTTTCTATCTCTAACTCTTATTATCCATTTTATATAAAAATCTTAAAACTTTTAAGACCAAAACATTTCTATTAAAAGTAACCTTCTAAACTTGTAACCAAAAGTACAATTAATATAGCACTTGGTTCAAAACAATAATGCATAAATCATCTAACTTGTAACATGCGTGTCATAATTAATGAAATTATTAAAATACTCTCACTCAAAAGTAAAATTAATATAACACTTACAAAAAAATAAGACATAAATCATGTAATTTTTCTTTTTCATTAAAACACTCACTAATGAAATTTACAAATCATTAATAATATAATTAAAATAACCCATCACTCAAAAGTACAATTAATATATCAAATGGTAAAAAACAATAATGCATAAATCATCTTATCTTATATTTCTTCTTTAAACACATACATACAAAATTTACATATTTCTATGATCATTTTTATACTTAAAAAGAATAATCAACATTTTAATTATCATCAAATTTTCGAAATTGTTACTGAAAATTAATTGTATAACATTATTTTTTCCCTTAAAAAGATAAATGATAATAATGTAAATACTTGCTTATGTTTAGTCCAAGTAACATAAATTCTCATTATGACCATAAATATATTTATACTATTTATAAAGGGTGTATGGTCAAAGTGAAATTGTTGAATATTAAAAAGTCAATATGTTGAAATGTTAAAAAACTTACATAAGGAAATATTGTAATTGAAAGGCTGGAAAGGCGAGTTATTGTAGTAAAACACCGCCACGCTCTCCGCCGATTTTTTTGTTAGTGACATAGTTATCTTCTTTAAAAGTTCAACACAACCGCACCTCTCGCGTGGGCGTAGTGGCCGCCGTTGTCGCCGCAAAAGTTGATGCCACCGTGCTTTAGGCGGAAAGGGTTGCTGCCTCCGGGTAAGATCCATTGTCGCCGCCGGAATCAGCCTAACAACGCCAAAATCTGCTTAATTACAGCCGGAATTTGCTGTGGTGTTGATTGTCGTCACCGAAAAACGTTTAGTTACCTCTCAAAGGTATTTCCAAAAGGGGCCAAATATCAAAGGTTGGTCCATTTTCTAGACACTTTTCTCATCTCTTTCCCATTTAGGCCATGCTCAACTGCTCGACTCCATTATTTTTATGATATGTGTCAAGTGTTAGGTAGAGATATTTTTTCCTTTTAACTTAAATGACAATTTTGCCCTTATTACTTTTCTTTATTAATTATCTCACCTACCCTCACCTAACTCCATCCACCTACCATACCACCTTACCAGTCCATAACCACCACCACCACCACTACTCATCTGCTCGACCACCACTGCTCAACTGCTCGACCACCACTGCTCAACCACAAAAATTATCTGTACTACCACCATCTATGCCGACTAATCGCCCACCACTGTCTCACCACAAAATTATCTATATTGATCAAAACTAACACACAAAATTATTTATTTCATCACTCAATCCACACATTCAATAAATCCATCTCCACCATAACTTTATTAACCACAATTTTATTAAAAAAAAACAAAAACAAAAAAAATAATACAATATTACTGTATCCTTCTTGACATCGTGATATATTACATGAATTCAAACATATATAAAAATAAGGACCAACAAGGCATCGTGATACATTACTGTAGTTTTTAGGCAAGTGTATTTATAAAAAAATGATCTGCACCAAACAACTTTTATTGCCACAATTACTTAAAAAATATTGCCACATATCTAAAAAAAATATCAAGATCTTTAGGCAATAGAAAGCTACATATCTATATGTGGTATTTGCCTTTTTTTGTTACAAAGAAAGCTACAGATCTAAAAAAGATGTTGTATATGTCGACATCGCCGGATCTGTAGATCTCGAAGGCCGGATCTGGATCTTTACACCAGATCTTGACGATGGGTGTTGGCCGGATCTGGCCGGATCTTGTGTTGTCTTTTATGATGATGGTGGCAGGAGGTTTATATATGACGATGGTGATGGTGGCAGGATCTTGACGATGGTGATGGTGACACCGGATCTTGTCGACACCACAATTGTATATATGTCTTTATGATGATGATGGTGGCAGGATGGCCGGATCTTGGTGGTAGAGAGAGAGAGATAAAAAAAAAATCAGAAAAAATGAAATATGTTGTGTGTTTTATATATGTGTTTGAGGGTAAAATTGTCATTTAAGTTATAAGGAAAAATATCTCTGCCTAACACTTGACACATGTCATAAAAATAATAGAGTCGAGCAATTGAGCAGTTGAGCATGGCCTAAATGGGAAAGAGATGAGAAAAGTGTCTAGAAAATGGACCAACCTTGGAAATTTGGCATCTTTTGGTAATTTTCTCTTATAATTTTTAGACACTTTTTTCTATTAAATGTACTTAAAATAATCATTTGGATATATATGACAATTTTAAGGTTTTGGAAGGATATATATGCAATTATGAGTTTTGGTTGGATATATACGACAATTTATAAGGCTTTAGAAGGATATATATGCAATTATGAGTTTTGGTTGAATATATATATGCAATTATAAAGCTTTGCAAGGACATATATGCAATACCCCTAAACTAAAAGAAAGTACATAAATATTACAATAGTGCTGTATCAAAAGTAACTTTTGACTTTTTTTTACCCACTAGTTCCAATACCTCCACTCCCAATGCATGCAGTCTCACTTTCGTCTTCACCTCAAGTTCCCTTTTTCACATTTTCACATCAAACAAAGCCACCGGAAAATGTGGTTTTTTGGGCACTAGAGCTTAGTTGACACTGTGATTGTTAATTTTCAGTGAATGTCGAGGGCACTCTGATTAACAAGCTGAGGGCACTCACCTTTTTTTCTACCAATTTGATATTTTTCCTACATGATTTTGTGTGTCTACAAGAGGTTTGTTGGGGGCAATTCCCCCCAGTACTCTTAATATGGCTCCGCCCCTGGTTGTACCGTACTTAATTTTGTGCATAACAACTCTTGCATATTAAATTAAGCATTTCAATCTTTAGTTAGTATAAATTTGTAAAAGAAAAGCGAAGTGTCAAATATCTTTGTAAAAATTGAAGAGTACATAAAAGGATTTCAAATTAACATCATATGTCCACTAAACGTATTATTATGAAGACATAGAAACATAATATTTAACTTTAAGACATGCTACTCGTATCCACTATGTTAATTATGAAGTGTCAAATATCTTTGTAAAAATTGAAGAGTACATAAAAGGATTTCAAATTAACATCATATGTCCACTAAACGTATTATTATGAAGACATAGAAACATAATATTTAACTTTAAGACATGCTACTCGTATCCACTATGTTAATTAGCTTGAAAAAAGTTCACTCTTGAATCAATGTTGAAATAGTACGTTATTTATGACGCGAGGTGTAAAAGTCTTGTTTTCAGAAAAAAATAAAGAATTTATATCGATATTTAAGTGTTAGTGTTGTTCGGGAGATGGAAAGAAACATATTCTCTTCAATGTCTACACAATGCTCAACCACCTAATATCATCCACTACGACTACAATCTATACGCTGTATTATATGAAGTATCACAATTCTCTTTCATTGACCGATGTGGGATAATAAATCAAAGCAACACGAGGTAATAAGTTTGTAGAGGCCTTGTACATACCTTAAAAGTGAAAACTAATAAGTATAAAAATCTTCAGCTACTTGCCAAAACACATGTCGAGCTCTAGTCATACCATCTTAGAATTGAAAACGGGTTCAAACAGATAATTACTCCGTCACGATAATGATGATACTCCATAAGATAAAAATTAGTTGAAGAACCGGTCATAAGCACTTACAATAACCATATGTCTTGTAGAATATAATGCTATTCATTTAAATCAATCTGTGAAGGATGCAAACATTTTTCAAAGTACAATATAAAATTACTATGAGAAAATCCAACTTACTAGGATAGACCATTTTTAATTATTTTTCTTTTCCAATTTTAATTCAAACTTTTGAAAGCTGAACCCATTCAAAATACTTGTAACTTGTCCAATACTATTTCAATGGCTACGCCGGTGAAGGTGTTCGGACCACCATATTGTTAACCGTATATTGTGATAAGATCAATAGGTGTCAATTATTAGGTGTCTATTAGTGGATAACTATAATGTAATGATATAAGATCATTTGAGGACAAAAGATTATTTACACACAAAGGGATCAATCTCCACCCTCCATTTTTATTTGATCTAATGGATGAGATTAATCACAACAATATAAAAAACCAACTTTCATCATTTTTTTTCAAATATTAATAACTTTTAAACCGTTAATCGTTAAGCGGAAAAAAAAATATCATTGCGACGAGCATTTAATTATTTTTCTATAGATAGACACTTTGATATACTTTTGACAAAAAAAAAAAATATATCATATTTTTCACGTTTTTTTTTTTAAAGTTTTTTTCGTTTTTTTTACGTTACTGAAATTTGCATTGAAAAATCATATATGATATAACACTAATTTGATATTAGTGTAAAATCATATATGATATGTAATATCATATGTGATATTAGTGTAAAATCACATATGATATCACATGTGATATTACATATCATATATGATTTAACACTAATATCACATGTGATATTCAATTTAGTGTTTTATCATATATGATTTTTTTCATGCAAATTTCAGTAACGTAAAAACAACGAAAAAACGTGAAAAAAATGATTTTTTTCCTTTTTCGAAAGTATATCAAAGTGCCCGTCTATAGAAAGATAATTAAATGCTCGTCGCGACGGTATAAATATTTTCGCTTAATGATAAACGGTTTAAGAGATATTAAAATTATAAAAAATGGGTGAAATAATAAAATGCTTTTAAATCTCAGCCATTGATTTTTTTTAGATGGATGGTGGAGATGAGTCCCTTGGTATGTGAGAAAAGTTTGGTATGTAAAATAACTCTCCTCATAATGTAATTTGCTGTGCATACAGGTTTATCATAGTAAATGCCCTAATAAACGAAAATAATAGAAGTTTGAGGATTTAGGGATTAAACATAATGTTTTGAAACCCGTTTTGACCCGGGCGGTTCAACCGGTTGAACCGTTTTCGGAAAACGGGTCAAATTAATCCGTTCAACCCGCCGGGTTGGGTTGAAAAAACGAGTCAATATAAACAGGGTCAACCCGCCGGGTTTGAAGCGACCCCGGTCAACTCGGTTTTCGATGTGTATTAATAGTGTGTTAATAGTTTCTAGCTTTGCATATGCTTTCCGATAATAATGTAAGGACTTCATAAAGTACTTTAAGTTTGACCAAATTAAGTTTTTTTATTTTTCAAGATATACCATTTTTGCATTATAGATAGTAAAGATGTGTAAAAACAAGTTACTTGAAGTCTTGAACAATTTGAAATCATCAATATTTTGTCCATCATTTGAGGTCTAAGTCCTAAAACAATTTTATTAGCATTTCTATTAATCATTCAAGATAATACAAATCCATACATGTTTAAAACTACGATTTAAAAAACAGCTTAATAGTATGTGTAAAAAAAGTTTCTTGAACAAGCTAAAATCATTGATAACACTCAGATTGTGCATGTTTCTAGTAGCATTATGTGTACTTTTATATCTGTTATTTGGTTATATTTGCGTGATTTTAGTACTTAATCGTATCTAGAGATGTTTGTCTAGTATTTTTAACCAAGTGCATGGAAATGGAGGAAAATGTGGAAATATGCGCTAATCGAGATTCCCGTTTCAAGTAAAGCTAAATCTTAAGTACCTTTGAAGACTTTAGTGATTGAAGAACCAAGTTCTACAAGACAGAGTGAAGAGAAAGATCAAGTTTTGTATCTCAGAAGATCCAACCGATCCGTTACACCCTTCAGCCGATCGGTTGGCATTTGGTGTCGGAATTAATGTTTTTGCCATAACTGACCGATCGGTCGCAAACCCGCAAAACCGGATCGGTCCGGTGTGTTATTATTAAAGACCAGCCGGATCGGTTGGTCATATGACCGATCCGGTTGGAGAAGCTGCAGTTGTCAAATCTTCCTCACTAAGCTTCCCCTTTGCATCCAATCGATTCTAGGTCCTTCTCTTGGTGTATTCTAGTCCCTTCCTCACTCCTTGGAGGCCAAGTTAAGCATTTAACACCCTAGGCCTTGGAAATAGTATAAATAGAGGCTAATTGTGAGCATATGAGACACACCACAATTACAAATCTCTCTACTCATCAAACCAAGCCTTAAACTCTTAAAATTCGTCCTTAGAAATCCAGGGAAGTTTGGAGTTCCAGAAGTTCCACCTTTGGAGGCCAAAACACCAAGAAGTCCACCACGATCCCTTGGGAAACATCACTTCATCATTTGTAATCTTATTCCAAGCATTGTAAGACTTTTAATCATGTTCTCTAATGATCAAAGTTATGAGTTTATGTTCATGTTTGCTATGAGTGGCTAGTTTATTTATACACTTGCTTAAATGATGTTGATTATCATATGATTAGTTAGTGATTGTGTTAACATGTTTTAATTCAATTTCAAGTTGATTCTAAGATCCAATTGTGCTAAAGTTTCATAGTGACATTTGTTAATCAAGTTTGGCTAATTGGTAATAATCGTTGGGGTCGAAAGAACTTCGTATTATTCAACTAGTCATAATCATTTTGTCTATGGATGATTGTTTTTTACCCATTATTCTTGATTATACAAAGGAACTAAGGTGTGGTTGTAATTGAAACGCTTTTTGATTATCAAATTGGATTGGTTGGAAACATCTAAATGGTCGTAAGATTAGTTGTTGAGAATCAATTGTAGCCTTTTGTCTATGATCGGGTACCTTTTGTATTGACCATTTCTTAAGCAATTTGATGAACAAGTGGATGTTTTTGTGTTTAAGTTTATGAAAGTAGACTTATGAAACTTGAATTGATCTTGAATTAATTGGTTAAACTTAAAGCTTGTTTTTATGAACTAAAATCTTGACGAAGGTTTAACTTGTAAGAACAATAGATTAGTCTACCAACTAATTATCACAACCAACATGTTAAGAGGTTAACACAATCACATTAATCTATGATATGAAACTAGTTTAAGCAAGTGTAGTTTTTAATCATCTGAATTTCATTATATCTATTTGCTTTGTTATATGTTTTGGAAAGACTCCGTTTGTCACAATTCTCATTTTCCGGTCATTTCTCATACTCCATATTCATCATTTTATAACGGTTCATTCATGATTTTACATTTCACGATAAACGCGTAAATTTTATATTAAATAAACGTTATCGCGTGAGTTATTATTTTGAATAATTAATCCGTTACTTTCAAAAATGATCCCGACATATTTTTATATTTACATTTAGTTGTAAAAACTATATTTTGAGTTTAACTAGTGTTTTAAATTTATTTGGTACATAAATCGTTAAAGTTAAATTATTACGACGTGTTTCTTAAAAACTATAACATAATTATATTATCACTCAAATTTTACAAGGAATGTATTTTTACAATTTTTATAATATCATTATACTCTATTTTGATCTATTAAAAATTTACTTGTACCTAAAAGCTACCACTTATCTTACAAGTTACATTTAACTACATACTTACTTATACATTTTTTTAACAATTACACAATATATACAAAAAAAAAAAAAAGATGTATTATTGATATACATCCCCCCCAAAACCGGTTCTAGGGGGGGGAGGTGTATGCATTTAATGATTGGCAAAATTTTCAATATATAAACTTACACTCCAACTCAAGACTTCATTCATTTCTCTTTCAACCTCAAATAATTCAAGTTAACAATAGTTACTTTCTCTCTTGTTTTGCTTCTTCTCCAAATCGTCCAAGCCATAAGGGTTTCAAGGGATCAAAATTTTGCTAGCTCAAGTGTCTTAAACAATCTAGAATTTCACTCTTTATTAGGTTTTGAAATAAAAACCAAGAGTGTTTAGGCTAAACCTTGTTCTTTGCACCTCATCATATTAACTGTAAGCTTGTTTCTTTCATTTTTCATGTTTCTTTATCATCTCATATGTATCTTTTCATTTTTGGAGCAACATGCAAGACATATGTGATTTATACCATTTTTACTTGATTTTAGAGTATATATATATATTTGGTCATCCTATAAATATCCCTTGGTATTCTTTGTTCTTGATGATGTCTAGGAACCCATGACACCCTAAGAAGGTGTATGGTAGGATTAGATTAGCTTTGGAGTTGATTTGAAGGATTAGAATAGGTTTTGTCCGAGAAAAACTATTTTCGATACGTATAAATTATGTTCTGTCCTTGTTTCGATTTTCTGGAAAATCCGACTATAGCCACGACATTTTGGCCTTGATAATTAGAAAATATACTTAAAAACGAATCCGTGGCCGCTTGAACGGATAAAAACGGAGTTATAACGAAGTCGTGGTGAATTTTAAAGTTTGACGACGAAAAATATACTTTTCAGAAAATTCAGCACACTATTTTTACATTGTTCGGTCAAAACGAGCCTTAAGCTTCACAAATTATTTCGACTTGTCAAAAATATATTAGTATACTTTGATACGAAGCTAAGGACGTATAATACGTAGAAAACGGATTTGAAACGACAAATATATGCACGTTTTCATAAAATTGCCGTAACTATTATTTTCTGAAAACTATATTATTTCTCCGATACAAGTGTTACGGTAGCTGTAACGTCCATGTTGAGGGCTGTTTTTAACTATGTTGTGAAACTTTTTGGAACGAATTGTCTTCTAATAAAATCAAGATCACCGAGCATATTTTTCAAAACAATCAACCGTTTGTATAGCGGAGTTGTAGTAAATTATTTACGGATGTTCAAACTTGGCCGAAACTCATTTTCTGCACAACAATTAACCGAAATCACCAACTTTAACCCTGGATATCTTTATGATCGAGACCTTTTGGACGAAAACCCCTGAACTGAAACTTCTAGATATCGATGCAAACTTTCCAAAACCGTCGAGTTCGTTCTCTAACGATCGACGTACACCGTTTTACGACTAGTTTTCCAAAGCCATTTTTGTCACTTTCATGAAATTTCCGACGACATTGTTTTGCGACGAAAAGTGAAAATTTCACAATAAATCATTATAAAACCATTGTAGGATGACATTTTGACGTAAATACTTGTGAAGTAATTTTTGAATGGTCAAGACGTCAAAAGAGTATTTTTTCGACGATAAGTATTATGTTCAAAACTCGCAAATGGTATAAATAACATACGAAATGCATGCATAACATTACATTGCAACTCATTGCATATCATATCATTCATAATAGGTCAGTTTCGAGATTTCCGCTACATTTTGGTGTAACCACTTTTGTCGTCACATCTATTCATCAAGTGAGTAATCACACCCCCTTTTTACCGTTTTACTATATTTTGGGCTGAATGCATGAACCATACTTGAATTAAATTGATTCTTACCTTTGTGAACTCTTTTGACTAGAACTTGTGAACTCGACTTAAATCTTGAACTTAAATACAAACTTATGACTTGTTTGAACTTATTGAACCGCAACGTGTTATGACCTTAACCTAAAGTCTCCCGTGTTCGGAGCATCACTATAAAGTCTCCCATGTTCGGAGCATCAACTTAAAGCCTCCCTGTCCAGCAAAATGTCTCCCATGGGAACGGAGCATTTTCAATTAAAGTCTCCCCTTTCGGAGCAAAGCAAAGTCTCCCATGTTCGGAGCATCAACTTAAGTCTCCCATGTTCGGAGCAGTGCAAAGTCTCCCATGTTCGGAGCATCTCTAAATTATTATATACTTGGTAATATATTGGGAACTATTATGACCACTTACACTTGACTACTTGACGCACTATATATTTTTGTGCAATGGGTTGTGTACACACAGGTTGCAAGTTTTGTATGGGCGATTTTGGAACGGAGTGGATACACAATGCCTTTTCTTTGTGGACTATTTTTTTTCGTTGACCGAAAGCTTTGAATATTTCTTACGAGTTTTCTTATTTTGTTAAACGTGTTTACTCACCAACTATTTTCATAGTTGACCCGCTTTTCTCTCATGCATTTCAGGTGATCGTTAGTAAGCTTTTCTATCAAGTCTTGCATAAAGAAGTTTTCACTTGTCGCTACAAGTCGTTATGTAATAAAACTCAATATTTTGGAAACTAAACTTTGTAATATATTTGCCGATGACGGCTAATCTAGTATTGTAATGGAGTATTATTTCTTTTTAATTTTAATGTTGGTATGTTCTATTATCTTGTGCTTATGTTCCCTTCCGTTACACCTCGTGTTTCCGCCTCCGGCGAGGGTGTGACACCGTTAATTCAAACTTGTGCTTAGATTCACTCAAATCCCTGCGAACGATCCCGACTTACCTTCATAATCTTGCTATAACGGACGAGTATACTTGCTCGTATGTGTTATTGGTAATATTGGTAATTCACCTTTTATAAATTTAAAACTTGCACCAACCGGGCACATCAATCATCAATATTTATTCTTCTTGGTTTACCTCCGTATCCACAAAATAAAAGAAAGAGAGACAAGATCAAAATATAATATAACAAGACCATAACAAAATCTTTTTTTATATTTGTGCATACAAATTTGTAGAAATTAAGGGTGCGTTTAGTTGGAGAAAAAATTCTTTTGTTTTCTATCTCTAGTTTTGTAAAAATTTCGATGGAAAATTTATCTCCACAAAACACTTGAAAATATAAAAAATGCGTTTAGTTGATATTCGTATTTTCTATTTTGAAGAAGGGGATGGAGTGTTGGGGGTTAAAAGGAAAACAAGGAAAACAACTAAAATTTGTTTTCTAATTTTTCTTGTTAGATTAGGAATACGGGTTTTTGTGTTTTGCAAAACATTTTGTTGGAAAATGATAATTTGAACGCGATCTCCATTTTCCTTGTTTTCCACAAAACATTTTGTGGAAAACAAGAGTGTTTTCCCCCAACTAAACGCACCCTAAATTTCTCATGTTTTTCATCCGATAGTTATCACCATATACACAAACCATGAGATTCTCAAATGCATATCACCGATAATCACTCCTCCATATAAAGGAGGAGGGTTTGTTTGAATCGTATCTTTCCAAAATTCTAATAAAATGGCACGTGGCATTCTTTTCCCCAAAACTCCCTCCCCCGTTTGGATCTATTCCCTTTCCTATTTTGCATTAACACCCCAATTCCTCTTCACAATTATTCTTAAAAATCAAAACGCATGATCTTCAATTAAAACGCTACATCAAATTACCTTGCCTAATTAAATGTTTACTAGCAGGGTACCCGCGCGTTGCGGCGGCGGGTACCCTGAAACTAAAATTCTTGGCATGCAATGTTTTATAATTATACATATTTCGTGACAATAACTTTACGGATGATGATAGTTTTAAGTTGGAATAACTTTGAGCAATAACAAGCTATTTCATATAAAGATAGTAGGGTATGAGAGTGATGCGGTTACAAATCTACAATATAAAGGTGATAGTGTGAAATATAATACGCCATGGGAATAAATTTATGCAAAGGTAGTATCTTCAAGCTAGCCATGTGATGCAAATTAAATCAAAAGCAAGCCACGTGATGCAACAGAACAACATAATTCAGCCAATCTCCAAGCGCCACATAGCCCAATGAAATGTTAATATGAATTTTGGATGCGTGCTAAAATTGAAGCAAAGAAATTGTTGTGTTGTCCCTTGCGTTTGAAAATGCACGCAGACCCTTTTTTAATCACTCCCGGCCCAACATAAATCAGACTGATCCAAGCCCATTCGTAATGATACATCACATCACCCTAATATCCCTCGTATAAGACACCATGTGAAGAAGACACACATTATAACCTTAATATCATTTGTCTCTCCCTAACCCTAAACACAAATAAACGCCTCCATCTTATTCTCTCTCTCACCGAAACACAGATATGATAAAAAATTACTCCTCATCTCCTATCATCAAGTCTTATTTCACTCATCACATATCCAACATCATAACCATACCTTGATGATTTACGATTTCAGCTCACGACTAATCAAGAAAGAAACCTTCAAGATTCTTTTGTGGGTCAAAGGTAGGTTTCTGTTAATTGTTGTCTTGTGTAATATGTGAACGAATCAAAGATATGGAGTAACATCCTTGTTATCTCCTTAATCTTTTAGGTTCGGATATGCAATTGAAGTAGAAACTTCAAACATAGATCGATGATGATATTTCCTCCTTTCGTTTGCTAGACTTTAAGAAAGTCTTGATGTTACATTGATTGACACGAAAGAGGATAGACTGAGATCTATACTTGTTTTATTTTTTTTTATTTAATTTTTTTTCCCGAGTCTTCGTGTTCTGCTTCAACGACTCAAGACATCATAACGTGACATCAAGATCCTTTGGGTCTCGGGTTTAGACGTTGTTTTGTTTTTTTCCTTTTTGTGTTTGTGTTTGAGAACGAACCCAAGAAAAAGAGAATAGCAATTTTGTTATGATTCTTTTTCTTTTAGTTCGGATAAAAAATGAAGTTTTGACTTTCAAATTGGTCAGTGATGATGTTTCGTGTGAAGACCTTCAAGGTCAGATTTATCTATGAGCACGAAATAAATCTGAGATACAATAGTTTTCGAGTCTTCAGTTTATATACGTAATTTAAGACATTTAATTTTTTTTTCAACTTTAAAGATGTGCGGTTTCTATATTTAATGTGTATAAATGTGTTGTATATTATGCATATGTGGTTGTAAGTCTGAATTTTTGGGCTTTAATGTGTTGTACATCATGCTTTAACACTTTCAAGTCTGAAAAGTCTGAAAATTAATTAGGAGAGAGAGTGGTTTGTGTATTATAAGTAGTATAGATTACAAATTTGTAGAAATTAAGGGTGCGTTTAGTTGGATAAAAAATTCTTTTGTTTTCTATCTCTAGTTTTTTAAAAATTTCGATGGAAAATTTATCTCCACAAAACACTTGAAAATATAAAAAATGCGTTTAGTTGATATTCGTATTTTCTATTTTGAAGAAGGGGAGGGAGTGTTGGGGGTTAAAAGGAAAACAAGGAAAACAACTAAAATTTGTTTTCTAATTTTCCTTGTTAGATTAGGAATATGGGTTTTTGTGTTTTGCAAAACATTTTATTGGAAAATGATAATTTGAACGCGATCTTCATTTTTCTTGTTTTCCACAAAATATTTTGTGAAAAACAAGAGTGTTTTCCCCCAACTAAACGCACCCTAAATTTCTCACGTTTTTCATCCGATAGTTATCACCATATACACAAACCATGAGATTCTCAAATGCATATCACCGATAATCACTCCTCCATATAAAGGAGGAGGGTTTGTTTGAATCATATCTTTCCAAAATTCTAATAAAATGCCACGTGGCATTCTTTTCCCCAAAACTCCCTCCACCGTTTGGATCTATTCCCTTTCCTATTTTGCATTAACACCCCAATTCCTCTTCACAATTATTCTTAAAAATCAGATCTTCAATTAAAACGCTACACCAAATTACCTTGCCTAATTAAATGTTTATTATCAATCAAAAACACTGGATCAATAGCAGATAACAAACACACACACAAATTCTCACAAACCCTAACAAAAAGTAATGAATACAATTTAGATCCCTGACCTGGAATCAAAAAACATTTGGATGAACACCTTTCTGAATCACAAACCAAAAAACACCGCTGATTCTAAGGTAATATATATTTTATTTCGATTGAATAAAAAAAGTTTAGCCATCAGTTTTAATATATGATGGATTAGAGATTAGCTACGTATACATTTATTGATTATGATAGTTGATTTTATTTTTTGCGTACCAAGTGTTTGATGAAAGTCCCGAATGATCTTCAGTACCAAGTATGAATGGAGTTCTTGAAAATTATTGCTATTGTTTATTGGATGGTGGAAACAGGTTAAGAATCATAGGCTTTTTTAAAAAGGCAATGTTTTTGTTTGTAATATTTTTCGGTTGGTTGTTATTTGTAGGTTTTCA
Source organism: Chrysanthemum makinoi (assembly GCA_910596185.1). NCBI lineage: Eukaryota > Viridiplantae > Streptophyta > Magnoliopsida > Asterales > Asteraceae > Chrysanthemum > Chrysanthemum makinoi. Next base: position 16,901,874 of record OU343220.1, read on the forward strand.
AAAATCAAGAACCAAATGTATATGATCTAATTTGTGTTTGGAGGTCTACTCAAAATACAGTGAGATGATGATACATCAATAAAAAAATAATCCATGTAAGTTATGAGGCTATATGCATTCTAACTATTTGATGAATTGCATTAATGAAATGAAAACATTTGCTATCGATTGTTTCTAGATATTACACTGTTCTATTTGGTGTTTCAAGGGCATTTTAATTCAGGGCTAATGGAATCTGCTTTCTGGTTTTCCTCACATTTCTGGCATCTTTTATTTCGATACATTGTGGAATCTGTATCTGTCCTATCATATAAATGCGTCATTTGAATTACCACATAAATTAAGATAAGTGTTTGGTCGTTACATTGTAATGTGCCCAATTTTGCATAATAAAGGTTCTGAATTTATGTTTTGCTAACAGAGATTAAAGTAAAGTAAAGTAACGCCCAATGCCGTCTTCCACGGGTTATGGGAACCCAATACCGTTTCCGGTGTATGGGGGAGGTTAAGATGTAGACAGCCTTACCCCTACCTAAGGTAGAGAGGCTGCTTCCAGTTCTACCAAAGGTAGAAAGGACCTCCGGCCTTTGAGATTGATAGTTGCTAAACCTGATTTACTCCGAAATTGGCACAGAGTTTTTGTTTTTACACGAGCAATGACAATGCTGAAAGAGTAATATCATAAACATGGTGCTTTTATATGCTAAATTTATTAAGAAATTATTTGTCCTACGAATAGTTTAAAGGTTATATGCTGACTATATACTGAAGCTAATGCATGAATTGTAATCTTTTTGTTAGTGATATTTACTTCTTATTTTAGGTACCTTTTCAAAATGGCTTTTATTAGTAGAATTGGTACTCTGGTTAACCAATCTGGAATCAATGTTAGCACGTGTCTTCCTTAAGTTCATCACTTTGAAGCATGTCATCTGCTAAGCTCTTCGTTGGAGGTACATTATCCTGTGGTTTTCATGCCGTATATTGAGGTGTGCATATTTACAAAGTTATGTTCATAATATCAAATCTGTATATATTATGCAGGACTTGCATATGCAATTGATGAAATGGGGTTAAAAGAAGCTTTCCATCAATATGGCAAAGTGGAGATGGTATAATTTTACAACTTACCGTAATCAATGCATAATGTTAAATCTGTGTTAAACGGTTGGAATTTGATAACTAAGATTTTATTTGCTGATTTTATATAATGTAGACTCACAACAACTGCTCTGATTTTTCTCGCCAAAGTTATTGTTGACCGTGATTCTGGTAGGTTTCGATGTTTTAGCTTTGTTAGTTATAAATCAACTAGCGGTTATAATGGGTTGGGGACAATTTTGTTTATAAATTAAAAAAGTGATACAAAATATTGGATGAGGTCCATAACCTTCGTGCAACTGCTGTCAATGCCAAGGCTTCATATCCTGAAATGAGGAAGCTTTTTGAGGATGCTGCCAAGTTATCTAATTATATTGGCAAGAAAGAGTTGGCCGATGAGAGAAAGAGGATTAGAGAATAGCATGTAGCCTTTTATTTTATTTGCTAAGTTCCATTTGTTATACAATTCATTCCCCATTCAATGTAAAAAAAATTACTTTTAAATATGAATTAGATTTACCTAGATGCTCGGAAGGGAAAAATGTGCATGAAGCACAAGAAACCAAGAATCAGTTCTAAATGGTCAACGGGTGCTTCCAGGAGTTTTCTTCTTTTATAACCTCTATGCAGTTAAGGTATGTTTCATTTCAGTAGCCACGTTGTTACGGATAAAAATCCAAATAACACTATCAATTTGTGGGTCCTATTTATATGTTACGAGAGTAACAGAGAAGTTACCGCTTCCAATTTTCAGAGTATTAACCCTTGCTCAGTTGTTGAACTTACCGCTTCTAAAATAAACTTAGATTTATTACTTAGCGCATACTCTCTCTGTTTTTAAAACTTTGGTTTTTATCATTAAAATAAAATTAGATTTATGGTTTTTCGGTGTTTTAGTTCCTTTTACTTTATTTGGTTTCATCAATATCGTTATAATATACTACATTTTGACTCACACAACAGGATATACTTGATATGCTTCTTAGGTTTAATGTGTACAGCCTGATGTGACCACAATTAGAACCAGCTAGCCGTTACCCTGCTACATTGACCCATGCTAATAAGGTACCAAAACTGCTACTTCTTGTGTTCTGCTTGATATCTAAATCCACATTTGTTATTAAATTGTTATCGATAATTGGCCATCGGGTTGACCATATGCTAATGCGTGTTCATGCTTTTCACCAACAAGTCATGAAGTAGGTCTCAGCTTGAGATATAAATCCACATTTCTGCTTGATATCTAAATCCACATTTCTTGAGATATACTTGGGTCAAATTTTGTAAAAGAGGTTTCAGCTTGAGACTAGAATAGCTGCTACAATCCTATGTTGAATGCCAAGAAAAAGCACCCCAATCTGACGATGAGTGGATGCTCGAACATGAGCAATAAGATCCCGAACAACAGCGTGTAGATGAGAATGATGATGCCAGTGAGGTTGTTCCAAGCGAATAAGGTGTTTAATCTTCCCCACCAGCCATCCCACAACACTAAGGAACTGTGAGTTTATTTTTTTAAATAAATGTACTGAATTGTTATGTTTTATTATTGGGAGATCATAAATGGCTTGCGTCTTGATATGGTTAGGCTTCAAGAACAGATGAATATCATGCATAGAACATTGGAGACTTATGTGAAAATGCAACATGAGTTGCCACGATCAGTGCAACAAGAGGTTTCGCCAGCTCTAAGTTAATTATCTACTTAATGTTTGTATTATTTCATGAAACTGTTGGTAGTTTTATTGTTTTCTTTTCATTTTCTCATCTGACTCTTTTACCCAAAAATAGGGTATGGGGAGATTTGGATTTTAGATGTAGAGGTGCTATTTATTGATTTTTTCTTCTTAACTTTCTGTAATTTATATTGGTTATGATTTTTATCAGTTGGGCCAAAATGGGTCAATGTAGTGATATTTGTAATGTGTGTAGGATCTAATGTTATCTCTTTGTTAAAACCTTAAACTGTCCCCTTTCTTATTATTTTAATGATATATAAAAGTATCACCAATGAAAATGATTGGAATCATTGAATATTAATCAAGGTAGAAGCAAAAGTGAATATTGATTTTAGACTAGCCTGTTATTTTTTTTAGTAAATATTTTTGAATGTTTAATGTAGGTGTGAACGTGTGTAGTATGCTCAAATGGTGCTAAGAAGATAAACTGGTCGAGAGCCTGTTTGGAATTAACCAAGACGTGCTTGAGAGACCGTTGAAAAAGGATTTTGCTGAGTCCAGGAGCCATATGGAAAGGGATTTTGACAAAAGTGGCGAGATTCACTCAGGATGATACGTAGAAAATGAAAGGGAGACTAATGAGGAACCATTGTTGGATTTTGAAACTGATAAACATCAGCTGTACAATATGCAGAAGAATCTCAAAAACCACGTTGAATCATCTACATTGTAATATGGATGGGATGATGAAGATACAAATACAGGTACTTGAAGTTATTGTTTATTTTATTCATTGAATAATATAACTATTAGAATTACTACAAAGATGGTAAAAATGGGTTAATTGTGGATTTGTAGATCAAGAAAATAGGGCAGCCCTTAAACGAGAGGTGTCAAGATAAGGGATAGGTTGAAAGCATTAGGAATGATGTTATATTTTTGTCATTAGGTAAATCTCTTTCTTCCAAAAAGTTCTTTTTGCTCGGTAAAAAGGCTGGTTAACCATGAAATAATTTACGCCTCAACTTTGATGGTTAGTTATGATGGTTTTTGTGGGTAAAAAGCTTGGTTATACATGAATTTGATATGGAGTAAAACTCCACACCATGCTTTAATACTTCAATATTGTTATTATTATATCTGTTGTGACGTTTAGTGATAAAAAATTTTGTAGATGGGTGAGGTGGCAAAGGAATTGGGTGCCGCGACAGTTGGAGGTATAGCCCAATTGGTAGTTGGACACCCGTTCGATACCATTAAGGTCAAACTACAAAGTCAACCTACTCAACTGCTTGGTCAACTCCCAAAGTACTCTGGTGCGATAGACGTTGTCAAACAGACACTAAGCGCTGAAGGTGCAAGAGGGCTATACAAAGGAATGGGTGCCCCACTTGCCACTGTGGCAGCCTTCAATACTCTTTTGTTCAGTTTTAGGGGTCAAATGGAAACAATTTTGAGGTCTGAACCGGGTGCACCCTTAACCGTGCAACAGCAAGTAACTGCTGGTGCTGGATGCGCTGTCTCCATCTTAGCCACACCAACCGAGCTAATCAAATGCAGGTCAGTGCTTCTTTGACTCTAAAAGTCAAAGTGAAGGTGTAAAATTATAAACTTGATGCCAGTTTATGATGCAACTTATTCTTGGATGTAGATTGCAGGCCCAAGGTGCAAGTGCAGGTTCAGGTGTAGAGGCAGAAGCTGGTGCAGCTGTCACAACTGCGGTTAAGTATGGTGGTCAAAGCTGGTTTTGAGGACTGAAGGAGGTGTTCGCGGCCTTATCAAAGGATTATTTCCCACACTGGCTCGTGAAGTCCTTGGAAACGCTACAATGTTTGGTGTCTATGAGGCTATAAAACAATACATGGCTGCTGGAACCGACACCTCTGGGTTAGGTTGTGGTTCACTAATGATGGAAGGAGGTGAATTTTGGGTTTCAGTTTACCCAACTGATGTTATCAAGAGTGTAATTCAGATTGATGATTATAAGAATCCTAACTATTCCGGGTCGATTGATGCTTGCAAAAATATTCTTAAATCTTTAGGAATCGGAGGTTTGTATAAAGGTTTCGGACCTGCGATGGGTCGAAGTATCCCAGCTAATTTGTCATGATCTTTTAACATTTCATTGTATTGAATATTATTATTACTTTTAAGACATTGAAATAGTCTTTTTCATGTTATGTAACCTCCAATCTAATGTTATCATGCTATTATAATTTATAACTTATATCTTCAAGCTGAAAAAGGAGCTGTTCAAATGGAGGCCTTACAATATCAGAGAATGTTGGAAGAGCAAGCTGAGTGTGGATCAAGATGCGATTCATATACTTCAAGATGTTATCTAAATGTTACCCTTCATTTATAATATCAAACAAAAATCTTATTTGTGTACAAGATGGATAATGTAAACTATCTTTGGTATCGCCAAACAAGACAAGAATTGCTGCAAATAAATCCATCAATTCGAACAGAGTCATATCCAAATGAGTTATGTTTTAATCAAACATTATGCTAGCAAAGACTAATTTATTTGTATATAAAATACTCAGGCCATCGTTACATGGGAAATTTAAAATACACAAATAACTATCGTTTTTTAGATACATTTGAATTCAAATTAACAAATTTGCAAAACTAATTATCCAATGAATAATTATACCAAAACAAATTTAACAAAAACCAAACCGAAAGCCCCGTGCACAAACGCATTACCTTGAAGAAGATGTAATCTTTTTTTTTTACTATTATTATTGTTTTTACTTCGAATTCTTCTTTTTATTGTGTGTGTGTTTGTGTGTGACTTTGGTTCAACTTAAGTATCATGGTTGAGGTTAATTCTAGTAGAAATGCTTCATTATTGTATTCAATGTATATTACACAATATGTTTTCATTCTTCGGCATGCTTTACCATTTAATTTAGATGTTCTCATATATTTCATTGTTCTTTTTACATATAATACATGAACACTTTTATTTTGTATTCCAACTTTTTTGTCTACAATTTATTTATGTCCAGTTATACTTCGTTAAGTAATCTTATGACGCTAGCCCGCCCATCGGGCGGGTTATGAGCAAACTTTACGGTTTATTTGACATTTGCCACATGATCCAATATTGTAACATTATGCAACAGATTTAGAAGAATTAAATGTTATATCTCTTTATTCTTTGTAAATATGGATATCATTTGTTATGTTGTTTTCAATTGCTTATGCTCAAAATATGCCATCGGATGAGAGGATAAAAATGACACAATCGTAACAACATGCATGGCACTACTCATACTCTCAATCATTGGTTTAAAATTTTGTAAGGTTCGTATTTCTTTTAATTTGTGCTCACTTTGTTCGTGTGTTTCGTTTAATGTAACCAGACTTATTTTATGTGGTCTTAATGATACGGTTGTGGAAGCTCAATTAAGTACTAGACATATTAAACCTTCGCTTCAAATTGAATGTGCTACCGACTAAAGTCGTATTTCCAGCAACGGTTGCTCAAAATTGTTCAACATTTTTATCACTACAATTCGCTTATGTAAGTCAAATGCTTCAATATATGTACCTATTTTTCAATGATATATGTGCCTAACATACTAACATATTATCAATCCATTAGAACCATTCACGTCCATCGTTTAAGAAAACATATTTATAATGACCTACCGTTGAAACATTTATATCAAATTTATTATAACCAAACTTAAAATAAATTAATAATATATCACAAACATCCCATGTCCCAAACCATTATCCCAAAATGCCCATGTCCCATCTTCACAGGGAAAGGTGCAACATCCAAAATAAATATAGTTTCAAATTGTTGAGAAAAATGATACATTTCGCTTTTCGCTCACTAGTGGGCTTTTAATTACTTACAAATATCTATTATTGAGATGAAATTAAAGCCAAAATAAAGTCCCATCAGATGCGTGAGCACGTAACAACTATAAGTTTATATTTCTATGCCCACAACCTTCTCATTTTGTTTACGGTCATTAATGTTTATCTGATCTTATTATACTTCTGTGTTTAGATGTCTTTTGAAAGTGGATTACCCATAAGAAGTTGGGGATGGTTACCCAAACATCTGTTATCATTGGTTATTTGATGGTATATAGCCATCATTTTTCCTTTTAGACATTGCTTTCTTTTTCTCTCCTTTTGGTGTTTAAGAGAAAATGTTCTATTTTGTTTATGTGCTGATATTGGTACATGTGATTCTAAACCTACAAACACATAAAACATCAATTTGTTTCTGTTCGTTTATATTTTTTTTCTCAGAACATGATTGCAAAAATTATATCAGAAGATAAATTGAGCGATGTTAGCGCTATTCCTTGGATGATAATAACCCCATTCGATAAGAAAATGCTTTTTCAGCTTAATAGAAAACAGTTCCAAATTAGTTTCTTTTCCCAAGAGAATAAACAAAAGTCGAGGTCAAACGATGGCAAAGGTTTGACTTTATTTAGAACGCCCGGTTTTCTCACATGAACAACTTTATATGGTTGTTTCAAGAGTAAAGAGCAAAAAAGGTCTTAAGGTGTTATGTTGTGACAAAGATGATAACTACACAAATGCTACAACAAACATCATTTATAAAGAGCTTCTTCACAGATTATGAGTATCTTTCTTCATTTTCATTATGCCCTACTATAATATATATGTATCTTTTTTCTTTTACAATTATGATTGGCATAAACTTATTTTTATTGTGAACATTATATTAAGTTTAACGATATCTTAAAAACTATATTATTAATTTTATCTTTAAATAATTTTTGAAGCTAGCCGCCCAACGGGCGGGCCTGCGGCTAGTAAAAGAATACAACAATGTTTAAAGCAAAACATATGAAGCAAAATCAACCTTTAACAACATTAATTTGACAGAATGTTCTTACCTCTTCAGCTTTTTTCATGCATAGAACTCATCGCATTTCTTCAAAAGAACATCACCAACATGATCAATGAAGCCTGTAGCAATCACACAAAATAAGATTTGTTAGAAAACCATACACAAATGAAAACCAAGATGGATGTTTGGAGAATGGAAGATTGTATGTAGTTTTGTGTTGTATACTTATCTTGTGCATGAACGTATGTTGTCTAGACAAATCAACACGTGCTTTGTGTTTTCTGGTTGTGATGACGTTTTTCTTAAAAAAAAATTGTTTAAATGTGATGATAATCTTTAATATACAGTTCAAATAGATACTCTCTTAATGGGACATGCTTATAAAGGAAACACATTGAAGAAGACGATAACTTTAAGAGCAGGAATCGAAAAGCAAACAACCCTGAAGATTTTGAACAACCGCAACTTGAGCAGAAATGTCATCAGCCGGCTAAACCATCAAAGTTTTGAGGTTAAACTCTAATCCACAAGACTAATTAATGGCAAAAATGTGATTGCATATAACAACATTAAGAGACATAGCAAGAAGATAAGAGTGGAAAAAGAATTTTTAGCCTCAAGAGACATAACAAGAAGATAAGAGAGGAAACATAATTTTTACCTGTACGTTGTTAAAAGAAAGTACAAGCACGTAGTTGATTTGGGTACGGCTGAGCATCAAAGGTCCAAAATCGAACCGGACCGAACCGACAAAAACCGAACCGACCCGACAGCCCGACGTTTCGGTTTCATGTTTTACATGTTTTCGGTTTCGGGTCGGTTCGGTTCGGTTTGGCTCAAAACCAAAAAACATACCTAATACACCTAAACCGAACCGAACTAATGGCCGACACCAAACCGAACGACCCGACACCCGCCGGTCCGGTTCGATTTAAGTTTTTCATGAAGTTCGGTTTTGTCGGTTCGGGTCGTTTTGGACCGACGCTCAGCCCTAGATTTGGGAAAAAAATGAAATGCATGTCCTTTCCTTTTAGCTATTGGTAGAAGCAAATAAAGTGGGAAGTTCAAAAATTTGTGAGAACAATTCCATAACTGAGAAGGCTGAGTTATCAATTATTTTGGAGTGTTACAGTGGCAGAGGTGTCAAATTTTGGAGTGTTAGAGTAAATAAGTGTGTTTCATCTATAACTAGCTAAAAGACTCGTGAAACTAAAAGATATTTTAGAGAAAGGAAAAAAGACATATAAGGACATGTGTATTAGTCGTTGAATATGTGGAATATACAGTTTGTACAAATGAAACGAATGCGTAATCAAATAATTAGTCAAGTAACTAAAAGAGAACATAAAGTTGCATAAACCATATTGCGCTTTCATATTTGATGAACTTGTTGCGAAATCCAAAGACACATTGATTTATACTAGACGAGTACCCGTGCATAGCAACGGGACTTTATACGACAGATCGTTTCTGTTAAAAAAGTTTATGGGCTATAAAAGACAAATAATAAAAGTTTGAAGATTTGGGGATATGCTTTGAAACCCGGTTTGACCCGGGTGGTTCAACTAGTTAAACCGTTCCGGTAAAAAATGGGTCAATTTAAACCGGGTCAACCCGACTGGTTGAGTAAAAAAGGGTCAAATTAAACTGGGTTTTCGATATGTATTCATAGTTTCCTTTTGAAATATATGTTTTCATTATTTCCTTTTTTAGTTTCAATTTTTCACTTTTTACTTTTTGGTTTTTCCTTTATATATAGTATAGCAGGGTACCCGCGCGTTGCAGCGGCGAGTATCCTGTGATGATTAACCAGAGAAATACATCTCGATGAGACCTGATTCACCAGTTTGTATCGGTTACGACGGCTCATCTCTGGTTCGTTTTCGGATGGCTTTTATTGGTTAGTCGAACCGATGGCGACACCGGTTCCCAGTTGGACCCGTTTGTTTGGTCCTATTTTCAAAATTATATGTACCATCAACTTGTTAGCTTGTATGAAGCTTTGTGTGTTTTATTAATTTGTATAATGTGTATAATAACATGTACTTTTCATTTAGGGTGTTTTAAAAATAACATTAATTAGTGTGTTTAATTTTTTTATTTTTTAGATTATGTTATAGCTTGTTTTAATAACATGTACTTTTCATTGTGAAAATTTATTGCACTTTTTAGAGTGTTTTAATTGGTTGTTTTTAATTTGGTATATATGTTTTTAATTGGTTGTACAATGTGAATAAATTATTGTACTTTTAAGTAATGAGGTGTTTTAATAAGAGTATTAATTATACCATACATTTCTCTCACCTTTGACTTTCAACATTTTACTTTTCAAAGTTTGACCGTTTTTCTTTTATATGTAGTATAGATATATGAAACATGCAACATTAACGGGTGTTTGGAGAAAGAAAACGAATTTTAGATTCTGTTAATTATGTAGAAGATATTTTTAAATTTTAAATGTAGTTGGTGTTCAAAAGATTTAGATTAAAGTCCAAAATACATTCATGTGGTTTGTTCCGTGTCTCTCGTTTTACATCCTTAAACTTCTTTTTTTGGCATAAAACCATCCCCCTGTTAGTAAAGTTGGCACAAAACCATCCATTTATTAGTAAAGTCAGTCAATGAGGACTAACTGTGCAAATTATTTCTCCGTTATCTCCTAACGAAGAGTTTAATATTTGCATCGGCGTCCTAAGGACTAACGGCAATTTAGGACTAATCTGTAAAAATTTTTTTGAAAATAAATTAAAAGGGGGCCACCCACCTCCACCATCACCGCCACCTACCACCATCCAACGCCATCACCACTCACCTCCACTGTTGCCACCCACCACAACCACCACCGCCACCACCTCCATCGCCACCACTCACCACCACCACCCCACCTCCATCGCCACCACCCAACACAACCACCACCACCACCTCCACCCACCACCACCACCATCAGCGCCACCCACCAACACCCAACGCCACCGCCGCCACCCCCCACAATCACTACCGCCACCGCCGACACCCAACACAACCACTACCACCACCTTCACCCACCACCACCATCACCGCCACCCACCACCCACCACCACTATCACCGCCACCCACCACCACCCACCTCCACCGTCGCCACCCCGCCAACAACCCACCACTACCGCTATACCCACCGCCATCCATCGCCACCACTCGCCACCACCGCCACCCACCTCTACCGCCGCCACCTACCACAACCACCACCTCCATCACCCACCACAACCACCACCTCCTTATTGGCCCCCTTTTAATTTATTTTCCAAAACATTTTTGCACCGTTACCATTAGTCCTTAGGACTGACGATGCAAATATCTCTCTTCCGCTTACCTTCAAGTCAAATACGATGTATGTATATGTTGTAAAGATGACGACTAAATAGGTATCGTGGTCAACTCAAACGGCCTCGTTGAAACAGAGTAGAGAATCTCAAAGAACCTAGCTATTTCGATGGTGGATCACTTGATTACAAAAAATAAGTTGAAGAAGAAAAACAATACAAGATAATACAAACCAATTCCTAATTCAAACCAATACCAATTCCTAATGTTGTTGATGCCGGATGCTAAACATAACTACTAAATACTTGTCGGATTAGTTAACCAATACAAACCAATTCCTAATTCAAACCAATACCAATTCAAAGCAATAATGATACCAATGCCAATCAAGAGATTATCAAACTTTTACCCAAATCCAAACTAAACAAAAATCAAACTCGGTTGAACCAATATTAAACCTAATTTATGAAACCTTAATATGTGCTAAACAAAATCGAAATTCAGACCGCACCATATCCTTCATTTCAAACATTAGCGTTAATATAATCATGACCACTAACTCATAATTCAAAGTGAATAAAATAAATAGAGCACTACAAATGAAATCATCACTAACCCTTTAAATATTCCAATCGTGGCAATGCCGAGTCAAACCAATCGACAAATAAATGACAACGAAACAAATACGATGACCAAATAACGAAAATAAGCGATCTTGTTTTCTTTTAGGAATTTATTCTTATACATTGACCATGCCACCATATTAAGGGTAAAAGCCATAAAATAACAACGTACTTTTTCAAATTACGATTGAAACACATACTTTTTATTACATATATACCATCGTATTTCGAATTTTGTTCCTACCTCACCCATATGACCGATTTATATTAATATAATATTATATTAAATAATATTATTTTATTACAATATGGGTAAAGTCGGAACAAAATTTGAAAGTACATGGGTGTATTTGTTAATAAAAAAGTATGTGTTTCAACTCGGTAAATTTGAGAAAGTACGTTGTTATTTTATAGCTTTTACCCCCATATTAATAATGTCAGTCTGATAGTAATAAGACCAAACCAAAACAACGCCCCACACCGCCGCTTTTTATCTCACAAACCAAATCAAGACTAAACAAAGACCAAATACTCGTAGTAAAAGAACTGCACTCACAACCAAAAACATAACTCACAAAATTAAATAAAAACAAAAAAATACACACACAAACCAAACAATTTATTCGGTCCGATAGCAAACCAAATGAATTGGGTATGGGGGAGTGGGGACGCGTCCGGCTAGTCCCCACTCCCCAATTAGTAAAGGGCACACGTATGCTAGTGTTTCGTTTGGGGTAGACCGAAAGGGGGTAACACCCTTATTACGCTCCGTCCAGAAATCAACTAGTATTATTTTATTTTATTTTATTTCATAGCTCTAATATATGTAGAAATCAAAAGAAAACTAAAATATGTTAATCAAATTCAACTATGACAACACATTACAATTGTTTATATAATAAAAACACTAAAACCTAATACGTAAATAAACATGCTTAAACAACATGCAAGCTATTGGCCTTATTAGCTAACAATACACAAGATTGATTAGATTAAGGTGCCTAACTTTTGTAACACAAACCATGACAACTTTCCAATCCCACTTGGGTCAAATAGAAGATACTTGCATAGCTAATATATCACAATGTATAGTGGTCATACATGTTCGATTAATATCAAGGCTCCGATTCCGTAACACGTAAACATGTTGATATTATAATTTAACATGATCAACATGTTTCAGTACAAGACCTCGAAATTTATATGGATTCTTGACTTTTTCAATGTTTGATTATTATTATTATTATTATTATTATTATTATTATTATTATATATATATATATATATATGTTGTGTTTGTCCGCATCACCCAACCAACACAAAAACACACTTTCATGCGCCAAAATAAAGAGTCATGGCCTTCCTGGTGGTGGAGGTGCTTCACGGTGGTGATGCACAACCATAACGCTCGACCTACAATACTAGCATCATTCAGAAACAAACTCGCTTGCATCATACATGTTTCATTATTGCACAAACATGTAGTTGCTAAAAGTTTTTTCAAAAAGTTAGCCTTAAAGTCAAAAGGTAAAAAAGTCAAAAGACAAAAAAGTAACGTCAAACATGTAGTCGCTAAAAGTAAAAAATGTAATCGCTAAACCTTTAGCTGCGAATTTAATGAGACGCATTTATAGAGACTAGAGGACCGCTAAAGGTTTTAGCGACCACTTTCCCCATTTTAGCAACCATGCATGTAGTCGAAAAATGGTTTTTCCTACAAATGACAATCGATGATGAAAATCTAGAGTTCGACGCCATCAAATGTCTTTGTGGGTCTTAGCGATAATAAACGGCTTAGAGAAAGATCAGACTTGACATGCAACTTGTGTATTGACTATGTATGAGGAGATTAGAATGAACTTAATTGTCTTTTTCAAAAAAAATATACACAAGATAATGTTAAATTTCTCGCAAGGTATGAATGTAATTCGCTTGAAACGCATGTCGTCGGTTGCAAGTGATAGAATACTCAAAGAAATACCTAAACCGAAGCATCCGTGATGTAAAACTCGATATAAATACATCTCGGTTGCTTCAAAAGAAAAGAAACAACCTATAAAATGAACATAAACATGGTAGATTACAATAACAAAAATGCATGTTTCGTGATTACACTCATGTGCCTCAATACTTTAGGATGAACTAGCATGTACCCTGCAAAGCAATGGATTCAGATCTAATTATGTTTAACGATTTTTTGATTTTACGTTTTTTTTTGCTGAATATTGTTTTACGGTTTATATATGCAAGTTCAAAAAGTTAGTAATTGTAACTATAAACATATTAAATTAATTATATAAGTTATATTTTATTATTGTAACATGCATTCAATTTAATGTTATAATTTAATGTGCAATTAGTGTGCTTTTAAAATTTTAGTTTCATAAATTACTAATAATAGTAAGTAGTGTTTAAAATTTTAAGACTTCTAAAAATAAAAGTCCTAAATGCTTTATATATGGTAAAGATTAAGGGTGTGCATGGTCCAAAAACCGGACCGGACCGGCCAAGACCGGACCGGACCGGACCGAAAACCGATTTCGCAACTCTAGATCGAGACCGACCGTGGTCGGTCCGTTCCGTCCCGACCGTCCGGCCCGGTCCGTCCAACAAGGCCAAATTCGCCGGTTTTGATCCGACCGGACCGACCAGGACCAATTAGCCTGTGCCGGACCGCGGACCGACCAAATGTGGTCGGTCCGTTCGGCCCCAGGTCGGTCCCTGGCCCTTCGGGTCGGCCCCGGCCCGCTCGGTCATATGCTCACCCTTAGTAAAGATAAAGATAAAGGTAACTTCGGTTTTAGAACCCACTTTTAATTTAAAGTAAAGTCACCTAGTTACTTGTTAGGAAATCGAACGATTAGCTTATGCACGCAGTAATCAACCCATTAATTATTGATAGAGATACTTTTTTCAATGAAACTATATTAACTTCTTGTCCCACATTGGTCACCAGAGAAACTCGCTTATGTATAATAGTGGGATTTATGTCTTAAAGTTAATATAATGGTTTCAAATTTGTGTCTTGATGCTTGTAAAAAATTTATAAGGGTAATTGTTCAAATTCCAGAAAGTTATATGAACTCATGTTTTTTTGTAAAGAAATCGTTTATTTATCTTTTACAAAGATAAAAGCAACTTATAAAATGAACATAAATAATGTTGATCACGCTAGAAAAGCTTCATGTGTCGTTCATATGATATAGAAAGGGTAACGTAAACATCTCCTATGTCATTCTAAGTGATAACACCAACAATATTTGAAACTATACTTGAACTTTAATCCATCGCAGTAGCATAAACCCTAAAAAAGAAAACCAATAGGAACTTAAGATAAGCATTACATGATAGACGCTTTTCTATTCGATTTAAAAGAAACACAAATAATAATGAAAAATTACCTAATAAAGATTGAGATGAACTATACTCGGATAGAAAAGATGTGGATGCATCCTCCATTCTCGCAAAAATAAAGTAAAAAATTCAGTGTGTCTAGCGTAAAAGAACAAATACTATGAATAAAGAGTAAAGAGACACATACTATGAAAACAAAAAGATGTAAATTAAAGAGAAAACTTACCATTAAGCTAAAAGAGTGGGATTTAATTACAAAATCAAGAGATGGCAAATCGAACATTTTAAACCGAAGACTAACATACAAAATTGGAAAGAGATCAATATTTACAATTGAGTTTCTATATTTTTGTCAATCACACTCTTAACAAGAAAAGGGCATAAATCGTAATTTTAATATGCCATGTGGCTTTAGTGACTTGGCATTAGTGAGGTGGCAAAGTTGTCCACATGGATTTAATGATTATGTACAAATTTCAAAAAAACCTTTGTTTATTATTATTATTATATAATATATGGGGAAGCTTGGCTACAATTTTTGTAGCCAATTGGTTACAATCCTTCATAAAAAAATACACTATCAATTATTCAGAACTCACGGAAAGAATCATGACCACAAAAATAAACCAAAGACCCACATTTTAAAGACAAAATCAGATCCAATTGGCTACAATTAATTGTAGCTAATATATTCTCATAATATATATATATATATATAGATGTTACAGTAATAACATGCCCAAACAATAAATCAAGTTACAATGATACATAGCTATTAACAAAATGATACTGTATATAACTAATCACTGTTATTTCATGCCCAAACAATATGTTACAATAGGGAGTACAATATCATTGATAATGTTCTTTCCTATTACTGTAATAAATTGTTAAATCATTTTTGAGATATTAAAAGTTAAATGTCAATGATAAGTGTTTAAGCTCAAATATTAAATTAAATAAGCCAACCCGACCCGACAACACCCGACCCGACATCAACCCTAACCCGATAACCCGACTCCTTATTGGGTCGGGTTATGGGTTAGTTTTTTCTAACCAAAACCCGACTTAACCTGACCCGACAAGACCCAATAACCTGATAACCCGACCCGATAACACCCCAACTTGTTTGGGTTTTACTTTAATATATGTTTTGACTTTTTGAGGGGGGAAAAATGATCATACATACACTTAATAATATAAGTGGAATATATTACTTTTGTAAACTGTAACTAATCAGATGTTATATAAAATTTCTTTCTAATACCCACACGCGGGTTTTCACAGATGGTGACAATATCAAGACACTTATTTTCTAGTTCACGGGGAAAAAAGCACCCGAGTCGAGGGCTCGTGGCAATAGATGAAGCCATGTCTCACTGGCATACCTTTAAGCTTTGTGCATGTCAGCATACTAAGCAAACTAAGGCGTGTGAGTGTCTACTCCAAAATGTCATTATTACCCAGTCACATTCCTACCAAGTGTTCTTAGAAAGTGGACAACTACTTGGTGACAAAATACGTGAGTAATCATTTTTATGTAGTCTTTGACAAGAGTTCTTCCTAATTGAACAGAATTTTATCAGATGTGGAAGCTAGCATGATAAAGAAGGGTAACATAAAAATCTCCTATGTCACTTTAAGTGAGCAAACAAGGAGAACTTATATGCGTTATCATTACTAATTGCACCTGGATGAAAACACGCGTATACCATATGGTCACACGTAAAGAGGTCGCCATACATTCACAGAATAGCGTTTACCATACATTAACAGATGAAAAGCAAGTGTAACAAGTGTAGATCAGTCAAAGAATATAATAACAAGTGTAACAGATGAAAAGCGAGACCATATGGTCACACGTAAAGAGAATTACAAAACAGATGGTAGATCAGTCAAAGAATATAATAACAAGTGTAACAGATGAAAAGCGGGACCATATGGTCACACGTAAAGAGGTTGCCATACATTCACAGAATAGCTGCACCATCTTGAACCAGACCGATCCAAGTTTTGGCTTTCCATTAGCATTATCATGTTCAACAGTTAAGAGTAGGTTTATGCTTTAAGCAAATGAGACAAATCATATCCTCACAGACAACCAAATCAAAGCCACACTTAGCGCACTTGAAGTCTTGAACTAGGTTAATGCTAGACAAACCATATATGCTCACACACAACAAAATGTCAAAATCAAACATTCACAAAAACATTACAAGTCGCCAAACAGAATTATTATTACTTCAAATCAGACAGATACCACATAGTTCAATCTTACACTTGCAAAGAGTAACGCACAACATTCACAAAGAAACATACACCTAATAAGAAAAGAGCTTCAATTCAATTACCACGACAAAGACGTAGGACAAGGTGGAGAGTGGACTCCTTCTGAATGTAGTAATCAGCAAGGGGTACGCCCACTCGAGCTGATTTCCTGCTAAGATGAGCCTCAAGGGATGCCTTGCTTATCCTGGATTGAGCCACATGTTCTATTGAGCAAACCAAATTAGTTTGCACTCAAGGTAACCAGTGAGTGTGTGAAGAAGGCTTTTCCAAGAAGTTGTTAGAGCCTCCCAATTTCCATTATGAGGATTTTTCAATAAAACTTGTTTTAGCTGATCAGTCGTATTCCCTGCTACCATCATCTTCCTAATCACCTGGTAAGAGGACGCTACGCATACCTCGATGGCAAATCAAGAAAAATGCATCAAAGAATCGCGATTGCTCCCACGCGTGTTCATCTAAACATGTTTCAAGTACAAGTTGAACGTTCCCAACCGGAAACAAGACCCTGCTTCTGAGATCATCAACATCAATGTTGAAACGCTGCACTAGTGAATCAAGGTTATCACTTCTTATCTGGATGTCAAAGTTGCTTGATGAATTGAGTGCTTCCCTAATCCTGAGAAAGTGGGAATGACCCAAAGTTTCGGATGAATTGAAAGTAAGCTTAACTTGCTTGGGAGGAGTGGTTCGAAAAGGAGACCGGTATTCTACCGGTATAGATGAAAGAAAGTAATTTTGGAGCGTAAACGTGTAGATTGACGACCGGGCCGGATAGGGTTAGGGTGAACCACTTGAGGGAAGCACAATTGAAAACCATGTTTTGAGCTCGGGTGCTCAATTACGAGGGTCAAACTCTCGAGCACAGGAAACTTGGATTCGAGAGCGTGAAAAAAGGAATAGTCAAAAATGAGACCACCCTCAATACATAAATGGGTGACACTGGCTAAGGAATCCATTTGAAAAGGTATAGGCTTGGAGGAAGCAAACAAATGGCGGTAACGAAAGGAGCAAAGACTTGGTACATTATTGATCTCCCAAAGATCGTGATCTTCTATTGAGGAAATGTCCAATTCGGTAAGACGAAGAAGGTTTTTAACCTTGACATTGTTCAAGCCCCCGCACCACGTAAATTTAATCTTCTCAAGCAAGTTTACAAGTAGACAACAAGTTGTTACACACGTCTTGATTAATAAAGACGCATTCCAAGTCCAGTACACGTAAAGAAACACAGTTGATGAGATTGGTGGAACAAATCAGAAGACGAAGGTTGGTGACATCATCAGTTGCTAATGCTGCTGTGACATGAATTGTACGTAGGCCTTGGCTAGAGAATAACTCATTTGGCAAAGCGAGAGACTGGTCATCATCAAGGAGAAGCCTGATATCAAGTGAGAGGTCTGCGAGACAAGTGTTGGAAACTACAAGGCGTATCCAATTTTGGACGTCCTCTAGGCTCAAGTTGTTGTTTTTAATGATGCTTAACTGAAGATGAAAAGATTGGATGGGTGTGTTGTCTATGTGGTATCTTTGCAAAGTGGAATGAATGAGCTTGTTGTACTTTGTTTCGTTTTCGTGGGTTGAAAACAACTTATTAGGTTCTTCAGGAGGGATTAATTTAAGGGTAGGGAGGGTATACCAAGCGTGTAGCCATGATTTTGACAAGATGCAAGTGCGCCCGCCTTCTTTTAAAGGCAACAACGATTGAATATGATTAATCAACTCCACAGGAAGAAGAACATCATCTCCATTGCTAATTCTACTTCTTTTCGACATAATAATAATCCCCAAATCAAACCTTAAATTATTAATTTTTCCCCCAAATCGATCTATCTATCTAGCTAATCAATAACTATATATAATTAAGATTGTAATAAATAAATATATATAATATCACTCTTACCTTGAAATCAAATCGAATCGAATGAATCGATCTCTGCTAATTTCTCTCTTGGAATTGTTTTTTTCTTTTACAGAGTATCCGTATTTGGGCTTTTTTTATAATACCAACACCGACTCTCAATATCCTTATATCCAAAATGCTCCCTCACACTTTTCTTTCTTTCTTTCTTTCTTTCACATACATACAAATTTTACATATTTTTAACCACATAAGTTTCACATTTATCAGTTTACCCGATAATATTAAGAATATAAAATTAAATAATACGTAGTAATAGTTAATTGTTGGAATAGTACCTACGAGTCCATGACCATAGAACCACAAAATGTGACCATTATAAAAAAGTTACCAACTATTGTTATGATTTGGGTTTTTTATAATAACAACACCGACTCTCAACAATTTCCTTATCAAAACTTGCATCCATCTTTCCAAAACGCTCCCTCACACTTTTCTTTCTTTCTTTCTTTCTTTCACATACATACAAAATTTACATATTTTTAACCACATAAGTTTCACATTTATTGTCTACATGATAATATTAGTGCAATATAAAATTAAATGATACGTAGTAATAGTTAATTGTTGTAAATAGTACCATGAGTCCATGAATTAGAACCATGTGACCATTATAAAAAAAGTTACCAACTATTGTTATGTATTTGGGCTTTTTTATAATAACAACAATCCACTCTCAACAATTTCCTTATCAAAACTTGCATCCATCTATCCAAAAACGCCCTCACACTTTTCTTTCTTTTCTTTCTTTTCTTTCTTTCTTTCTTTCACATACATACAAAATTTACATATTTTTAACCACATAAGTTTCACATTTATTGTCTACCTGATAATATTAGTGCAATATAAAATTAAATGATACGTAGTAATAGTTAATTGTTGTAAATAGTACCATGAGTCCATGACCATAGAACCATGTGACCACTATAAAAAAAGTTACCAACTATTGTTATGTATTTGGGCTTTTTTATAATAACAACACCGACTCTCAACAATTTCCTTATCAAAACTTGCATCCATCTTTCCAAAACGCTCCCTCACACTTTTCTTTCTTTCTTTCACGTACATACAAAATTTACATATTTCTATCTCTAACTCTTATATTATCCATTTTATATATCTATCTATATCTATACATACTTCTATATAAAGTGTTTAGGGGGGAGGAAGTGGTACCCTAATACCCTAGGTGTCACATCACCTCTATCCAATAAAAACCCTCCAACTCAAAACTACCCTATTTTACCCTAACACTACCCGATTTAGAGGGAGTGTTACCCTAATACCCGATTTTTTTTTTTTTTTTTTTTTTTTTTTAATATTAAAAACATACCATTTCATTAAAAATAAAAACACTACATAATACTTTAAAAAAAAAAAAGACACATTACATAATACTTAAATTTACATATTTTTATAATAACAACACCGACTCTCAATTTCCTTATCAAAACTTGCATCCATCTATCCAAAACGCTCCCTCACACTTTTCTTTCTTTCTTTCACGTACATACAAAATTTACATATTTCTATCTCTAACTCTTATATTATCCATTTTATATATCTATCTATATCTATACATACTTCTATATAAAGTGTTTAGGGGGAGGGAGTGGTAACCTAATACCCTAGGTGCCACATCACCTCTATCCAATAAAAATCCTCCAACTCAAAACTACCCAATTTTACTCTAACACTACCCAATTTGGAGGGAGTGGTACCCTAATACCCGATTTTTTTATTTTTATTTTATTTTATTTTTTTATATATTAAAAACATACCATTTCATTAAAAATAAAAACACTACATAATACTTAAAAAAAAATAATGCATAAATCATCTAACTTGTATATTAATGTCATAATTAATGAAATCATTAAAATATTCTCACTCACAACTTACAAGAAAATAATATATAAATCATGTAATTTTTCTTTTTCATTAAAACACTCACTAATGAAATTTACAAATCATTAATAATATAAGACTAAAATAATCTATCACTCAAAAGTACAATTAATATATCAAATGGTAAAAACAATAATGCACAAATCATCTTATCTTATATTTCTTCTTTAAAACACATACATACAAAATTTACTTATTTCTATGATCATTTTTATACTTAAAAAGAATAATCAACATTTTAATTATCATCAAATTTTCAAAATTGTTACTGAAAATTAATTGTATAACATTATTTTTTCCCTTAAAAAGATAAATGATAATAATGTAAATACTTGCTTATGTTTAGTCCAAGTAACATATATTCTCATTATGACCATAAATATATTTATACTATCTATAAAGGGTGTATGGCCAAAGTGGAATTGTTGAATGTTGAAAAGTCAATATGTTGAAATGTTAAAAAACTCACATAAGGAAATATTGTAATTGAAAGGCTGGAAAGGTGAGTTATTGCAAAGAAAACACAATGCCCGTCGGAATTTTTTTTGTTAGTGACATAGTTATCTTGCTTTAAAAGTTCAACGTACCGCCGCCTCGCCGGGAGGTTGCCGCCGTTGTCGCCGCAGTTGATGCCACCGCTTTTAGGCGAAAGGGTTGCCGCCCGTAAGATCCATTGCCACCGCCTGAATCAGCCTAACAACGCCAAAATCTGCTTAATTACAGCCGGAATTTGCTGTGGTGTTGACTAGGGCTGTGCATGGTCTCAAAACCGGACCGGACCGGCCAAGACCGGACCGGACCGAAAACCGACTTCGGCATAAACCCTAGACCGAGACCGACCGAATGTGGTCGTGTCCGTCGTCCCGACCGGTCCTCCGGTCCTTCTGGTCGGTCCGGTCCCAAATTAGCCTAAATCCTTCGGTTTTGGTCCTGACCGACCGACCGACCGGACCGAGGACCGAATTAGTCCAAATGCCAAGACCGCGGACCGGACCGAATGTGGTCGGTCCGTTCGTCCCCGACCGGTCCGGTCGGTCCTTCGGTCGGTCCGGTCCGTTCGGTCGGAATGCTCACCCTTAGTGTTGACTGTCGTCACCGAAAAAAGTTTAGTTACCTCTCAAAGGTATTTCCAAAAGGGGCCAAATATCAAAGGTTGGTCCATTTTCTAGACACTTTTCTCATCTCTTTCCCATTTAGGCCATGCTCAACTGCTCGACTCCAATATTTTTATGATATGTGTCAAGTGTTAGGTAGAGATATTTTTTCCTTTTAACTTAAATGACAATTTTGCCCTTATTACTTTTCTTTATTAATTATCTCACCTACCTTCACCCTAACTCCATCCACCTACCATACCACCTTACCAGTCCATAACCACCACCACCACCGCTGCTCATCTGCTCGACCACCACTACTCAACTACTCGACCACCACTGCTCAACCACAAAAATTATCTGTACTATCACCACTGCTCAACTACTCGACCACCACTGCTCAACCACAAAAATTATCTATATTGATCAAAACTAACACACAAAATTATTTATTTGATCACTCAATCCACACATTCAATAAATCCATCTCCACCATAACTTTATTAACCACAATTTTATTAAAAAAAACAAAAACAAAAAAAATAATACAATATTATTGTATCCTTCTTGACATCGTGATATATTACATGAATTCAAACATATATAAAAATAAGGACCAACAAGGCATCGTGATACATTACTGTAGTTTTTAGGCAAGTGTATTTATAAAAAAATGATCTGCACCAAACAACTTTTATTGCCACAATTACTTAAAAAATATTGCCACATATCTAAAAAAAATATCAAGATCTTTAGGCAATAGAAAGCTACATATCTATATGTGGTATTTGCCTTTTTTTTTTTATTACAAAGAAAGCTACAGATCTAAAAAAAGATGTTGTATATGTCGACATCGCCGGATCTGTAGATCTCGGCCGGATCGGATCTTTACACCGATCTTGACGATGGGTGTTGGCCGGATCTGGCCGGATCTTGTGTTGTCTTTTATGATGATGGTGGCAGGAGGTTTATATATGACGATGGTGATGGTGGCAGGATGGTGGCAGGATCTTGACGATGGTGATGGTGACAGCGGATCTTGTCGACACCACAATTGTATATATGTCTTTATGATGATGATGGTGGCAGGATGGCCGGATCTTGGTGGTAGAGAGAGAGAGATAAAAAAAATCAGAAAAAATGAAATATGTTGTGTGTTTTATATATGTGTTTGAGGGTAAAATTGTCATTTAAGTTAAAAGGAAAAATATCTCTGCCTAACACTTGACACATGTCATAAAAATAATGGAGTCGAACAGTTGAGCATGGCCTAAATGAAAAAGAGACGAGAAAAGTGTCTAGAAAATGGACCAACCTTGGAAATTTGGCATCTTTTGGTAATTTTCTTTTATAATTTTTAGATATTTTTTTCTATTAAATGTACTTAAAATAATCATTTGGATATATATGACAATTTTAAAGTTTTGGAAGGATATATATGCAATTATGAGTTTTAGTTGGATATATACGACAATTTATAAAGCTTTAGAAGGATATATATGTAATTATGAGTTTTGGTTGAATATATATGCAATTATAAAGCTTTGAAAGGACATATATGCAATACCCCCTAAACTAAAAGAAAGTACATAAATATTACAATAGTGCTGTATCTGTTAGCCTTAATAGTTTTTATTAGAAGTGATGGTCATTCACATTTAGGAACTTTGTAACGTGTGTTAGATATCGTGATAGAATAGTCAGCGGGCTCGTGGATTGGACTAAGCTAAATGGGTATTAGTTTAGTTAAGCTAGCCTTATATCAAATCCAAGTCCAATCCAATCCCACGAAGCCCACATACAAGGCCCATGGCCAAGCCTTAGGGCATCTTCTACTTGTACTATAAATACCCCTCAAGTATGTCATTTGAGGGGTGTGCTTGAGTGTGTGTGTGTGTTTTCCCTTGAAGCAATATACATCTTATTGTTTTCATCTTTCTTCTCTCTACCTCTCTAAACACATACACGAATTCATATTCAAGTCACCAAGTTCTATTCTTAATCTTTCTTTCTTACGCATAACTGTTTGGTTTACGTGGTTATACTTGTGTTTGGTTTGCTTGGTAAAGTGATAAGGTTAATATAAGGTCCTACAATTGGTATCAATCGCCTAACAATGGTTTAGGAGTGTTTGTGTTTGTTTTGAAGGGTTACGCGTAAAAGGCTCTCTTTATACGTTTTTTTTGTCAAGCTTAAAGCTTTAATTTTTGCACTTTAAAATTCAAGATTCTTGTGGTTTAAGGTTTATTTGGTGCTAAAGTTTCAGTTTTTTGCAAAAAGTTCGAAGCTTTACGTGTTTTTCTTCATTTTTAAGCTCATATTTGGTTATTGGTCATTTCTACTCGTAACTTTTCTAAGCACTTTGGGTGAAAAGGTCAACATTTTTGGGTTATTCGAGTGTTTTTAAGGCTATCTGGGCAAAAGAAATCATTTGAATCGTTGGAAATTTCTTACGAGTAGAAGTCAAAAAGTCAAAACCCTAGTTTTCTACTCGTAACTTTTTGGTGAAGAATCTTCGTGCTATAATCATTTTCGTATGCTTCCCACTGGATAAGTGTGTGGAACACTTCGACTTGTGGATATCCCTTACCTTTGTGATAGTGTAAAGGATTTTTGGATTCTACGTAAGCCATTCCTACGCTGTAAGCCATTCCCTACGCTAAGCTATTCCTACGCCAGAAGCACTCTTGCTACGCGTAAGTTGGGTTCTACGCATAAGAATTTCCTACGCCTAAGGATTCCTACGCCTAAGCATCCTACGCCCACGCCTAGGATTCCTACGCATAAGCTTCCTACGCATAAGATCCTACGCATAAGCACCAGATCCTACGCCTAAGCCTCGTCTACTCATAACCATATCCTACTCGTAACTTCTGTTTCTACGCCTAAGCTCTTTCTACGCATAAGGTTTTTGGCGGGAAAACTTGAGTAAAATTTAATTTTTGAGGGAAATTAAACGTTCAATTTTTACGCGAAATTCAAATTTTGGTCAAAAATTCAAATTTTTGGGCCTAAATTCAAATTTTTCGGAGTCATATTTGGCCAAAATTGTCATAACTCAAATTTTTCATACGACCTTAGAATTGATTTTATAGTGAATTTCAAATTTTGGGCAAAATTTTTTAAGAACCGAAGTTTACTGAATACGACTTTCGAATCACCTCAACCGAGTTAAATCTTCATCAACCACAACTCCTTTATCGTTGAATCGATCCTACATTAACTTTATCATACATACCTTCATCAATGGCAACTCGCGCATCGTCTCATAATCGCTTTCTTAAAAGGATGCCTCAATGAAGAAAACATTAGTCCCACTACACCAAATAACAACAACCAATGGATTTCATCGTATAATCCGCAGCTTGCTCAACCGAGTATGCATATGGGTCAAGAAGGACAAATGGTTGATGTTATTGGGAATCAGAATGGATTTGCTACGGGTATACAAATGGGGAATCGATGCAATATGCAGGCGGTTTGTTGGACATCAAGGAGGTCGATTGTGAATCGAATATGATATCAACATGGGAATAACTGTTATATGACTTCGGTTCAAAATGCTACCTCCGAACCTCAAAGCCAAAATTCAGGTTATTTTAGTTCAGAATCTTGTGTCAAACGACCACGAAGCTTGAAAGGCTCCAGGTACATGTTGATGTTAGCACGAGTAAAGAAGAGTCGGAATTGAATTGACGTCTGATGCATACATTCATGAATCCAAAGCGGGCAGATAAAGCAAAAAATGCAACCTCCACATAGAATCAATCCGCAGGTCACAACATCAAGTGGTACTTTTGATACACCTCCAGTCTATGACACAGATCCACTCAATGAGGTACCAAATTATAGTAATGTTTCTAGTCAGTTTACTCATGATGAACAAAGCGGCATTCGTGACATCAAGACCTACTTATGATACATACCGACAATCCGAAGTTGTAGCAATACGAACTCAAACTCAGATGTGGATCCTAATAGAGGCTGTGTGGCACAAAATACTGAGACTGATGAGGAAACCCGTGCTTATTTTGAAAAATTAATTAATAATTGTGGTATTGAAATCGAGAAAGTTAGTAAGGTCAATCGCGAAGTTAAGGCCGTGAATGTTAAATTGACCGCTGAGCTTGAGAGTTACAAGGAGAACGCAAAAGCTTTTGAATTTCGTAAAACAAAGAATCAGATATAGAAATTGGTTATCGAAATTTGGTTTCTAAAGAAAAAGAATTGCAAATCAAGTATAACACACTTGATGTGAATTCGAACTTGAAAATTAAATCTCTAAACAAGGAAATTTCTGATTTAAATAACCAACTTTCTAAACAAAAAGCACTGTTTTCTGATCTTGAAAAAGAGAAGAAACAGTTAATTGCTGATTTTGCAAAACGAGAAGATTCTCTTCTTGATGAAATTCTTGATAAAACGGAAAAAATCAAAACTTTGGACAATTTGCTTCTTACAACGGGTCATTCAGCTAAATCAAACAAGATGCTTTCTAACCAAGTAAATCCACGTTTTCATACTTCACATAAGATGGCACTTGGTAAGACCCTTCTTCGTTCCTCAAGAAAGCTGAAATCTCGAGAATGTGTTGAACAATAGACAACCTTTGCATGAACCCATAATTGTTCGTGATTCTCTTGAAACGTTGGAACTATCTGAGGAGAGTAGATCAAAAATGAAACAAAAGAATCCAGATCTTAAACCGATTGATTATAACAAATGGAACAAAATTAATGGAATCACTTTTGTTAATCAAAAAGAACAATCAACGTTTTCCACCACACCAAGTGTTTCAAACAAAGAGTCAACACCCGTTTCAACACCAGTTTCAAAACCAGTTTCAAAACCAATTGTAGTTTCCAAATCTCTTTCGAAAATCGAACAAATGTCTTCAAACAATCCTTTTAACACAAGTGATACTCGAAGCATTTTAGATGACGTTAAAACGAGAATAGGTATCTTCAAGGAGTGTTAAATCTAAAACCCATAATACAACCAACATCTGGTTTTCTAGTTTTGATATTGAACAAAAAAGGTTTTTTGAAAATGAAATTGCCCCTCAGGTGAATGCCATCAGTGCAAGGGTAATTCATGTTGAACAAGCACTATTGAAAGAAACGAGTGACTTTGTCAAGGACCATAAATCCTTGGTAAAGCAAGCTAATGAAAGTATTGAACACATCAAAGTTTTGGAAAAACTGAATGATTCTCTCTTCAAGATGTTATGACTCACGATATCATGTCCATTATCTTACAAACATATTCATTGAAGATCATGAAAGACTCGAGGATGAGACCTCCAAATTGTTTTAAAATATTAAAAAGCTCTTGAAAAACTTGAAAAAGAAAACGTGTCCTATTTTAAACAACTTGATCGAAAAACAAAGGAATGCAAGTATGACAAACTGTCATATGAGCGTGCCTACAAGGACATGAAAGAGCAAAATGATCTTTTGAGAGTTCAGCTGGAAAGTCTAAAAGGAAAGGTTGTGGATACTAAGTTTGCAAAACCATTGACTGAGGAGAAAGCAAATGTTCCAAAACTGGTTTTCAAACCAAAAATGTCTATTTCTCAGCCTCCTCCAAAAGTCAATGAGAAAAATGATTTGTCAAAAGCAGTACCACTCCACGGTCCCCTGCCTATTAAAAAGAGAATTATCAAAGGTTTTGAAAAAGAAAAGCGATTCTTGCAAAACTTTTGATAAAGAAAAAGTGATTACACCAGCATTTCTAAGACTAGTACACGGAATGTGACCACAAATCCAGTTAAAGAATCTGTTGGTTCTAACAACATGGTCAACAATCACTATCTAGAAGAAGCTAGGAAAAAGGCACTGACTTCGAAAAGATGGAATTCTAGGTGAAACATCTAGGGTGATGAATTCTACAAGATTTCAAGGCACTGCTAGTAGTAGTAAACCATTACCTAGGAACACTCTACAAAAGACTAGGGATTGGCTTGCATCTAAGAGTAGTTGTGCAAATGAAAATGCTATGCCCTTAGAAAACAACACTAGGAATTCTGAGTCTTTTTCGAACAAGAATCAATTTCCAAAAGACTGTAGTGACAAAGTTAAAGCGGCTGTTTTAAACAAGAATATTGAATTTGTCTGTACTACATGTAAAAATGTGTCTTTTCAGCTAATCATGATGCATGTGCCTTACAATATCTCAAGAAAGATAATTCGTACTTGGAGGCACAATCCACTAAGACACCAAATAGAAACAAACCCATTGACAAGATGAACATCAAAAGGAAACCTAATAGGTGGATCTCTTCAGGACGTAGTTTTTCTAAAAGAGTCTTCCGCACTGATCGATAAGAAACAACTCCTAGATCTTACCTTAGGTGGAAACCCACGGGAAAAGTTTTCAACACAATAGGTCTTAGATGGATTCATACAGAAAGATTTTGATACTTGCACCAACACATATAGTAGTGAAAATCATCGGGGATAAGGAAGTCAAAACTACTACAACCGTTGATAGTGATCACCCTCACCGTGAGGAATCTTGTACTTCTAACACTGTTTTTTGTGAAAACTCTTCTTCTTTGGTTGCAGGTGAATCAAATATCTCAGAACCCACTCATCAGAGGGTTC
Source organism: Chrysanthemum makinoi (assembly GCA_910596185.1). Lineage (NCBI taxonomy): Eukaryota > Viridiplantae > Streptophyta > Magnoliopsida > Asterales > Asteraceae > Chrysanthemum > Chrysanthemum makinoi. Next base: position 16,930,600 of record OU343220.1, read on the forward strand.
CAATTTCAGAACTCTTCATTCTCTCTATCTTCTATCTTTGATTTTCCATTTCTTTTATAAAACCAACAAAAGCAAAATACAAAAATAGAAAATTTTCAAAAATACAAAAACAATATAAAATCAAAAATTCAAAAATATTCTTCTACGACATGTCTCTCGTATAATCGATATTCTGACGCTTTCTAGAAATGTCAATCAACAATGATACGGGTATGTACAGATGCTTGAGCGAGAGTTCTTTAAAATGTTTTCTAAAACATGTCGTTTCTCAACATTTCTTCAAATAATGGCTTTCCGATAACTTCAGACGAAACCCGGACTTCAAATTAATGGCTTCGGACACATCATTTCGGTTCCTGACCCAGCGCTTCAAAGAAAGGAAAGTGCTAATCAAAATCAAAGGTTTTAAATATTTTTCAAGCCTATTCCTAAAACATAATGGCTTGTAGTTACTTCGACTCAGAACCGATCTTTAAAGAAAAGAAAGTGCTACGCAAAATCGATTTTCATAAATATCGAGCACTTATCCTAAAACAAATGAAGATAATTCTTCTTCAATATCTTCAAAAGATTTTTAAAATCTTCATCTTGCGTACCATTGAGTCGAAATTTTTCAAAAAGATGTTTCAAAATCTCTCACATTTGGTACCAAGATAACTCCTCTAAACCCTTATTGATTCTAAATTTTCGTTTGAAAAATATGCTTTCGTTAAGGGGGAGTATAAAACCAAAATTGTTCCAAAATTCATGCTAAATCAGCTTTCTCAAATGTTTTTCGAAAAACATATCTTTTAATCATTTTGTTTCCAAAACATCATGGATATGCTATTTTTGAGGGGGAGAAACGTGATTAAAATGTGATCTAAAAAGTTTAATGATCGTTGTTTGAATCTCAAAAGAGCTCGACTCAGACGGAACCAATGAATTGACAAGTAATCAAAGTCGATAAATGTACCATTTCTAGAAACTTTCTATGGACTTGACCAGGACGGGTAATAATTTCAAGCTAATTCTCTAGTGATGTAAACGTGTCTCGAATCGGTCTAGTTCATTTAAAGTCGATCAATTCAAAAGTGCGAACTCGCCTCTATGTGCAATGAGATTTACTGTCAAAACTTATAAGCACATGTGAAGGGGAGTGTTTCTGAAAATATAAAACTCACGGAGTGTTTCAAACATGTTTTCTATCATAAATACTCTGAGAGATTTTCAAAGAAAAATGGTTTTATGGCAACAATAGGACATATCATCGGAGTTATAAGGTGACTATGGATAGGAAATCCGTCCTATGATCCGCCAGAGCCGGAGGGATCTACCCAAGGACATCACCAATTGTGTAGTATTAGAAGTCCTTAGGTATGATTGAAAAAAGGAGTAATGTGAGAAAGGAGAAAGAAGGTGTTGAAGAATTAAAAAGAAAAGTAAAAGAAAGGGTGAAAAGAAATAGCCCTCCATAATCAACCTTAGGTAAACCGGTTCAACTCATACGCTACTAGTTGTCACTAGATGACACCGTATTGAAGACAAAGACGTCATGGACCCGTGACGCCTTGCACTAAACCTTCTAGCCACTCAATTCCTCTTAAAAGGATTTGTTTCATTCTCACTCGGAACCCTACATAATCTATCGACTTTCTCTTAGAGATCGTTGATATTGAAGAAGGAGACCCTCTCCCTAGTCTCCGCCAGAAAACCAAAATGCACTTTTGAGTCTAGAGCCACGAGATTCATCAAAAGATCTCATAGGAACACATGACATGACATCGCTTGTTGTTCATCATTAAGGGCACAAGTGATATATTATAGAGTCCTACTGAGATCTTAGCAATCTGCTGCAACATTTATGAGAAGTTTCACGTTTGTGATCTTCAGTGATTGAATGGAAACTCCTGCCAGGTCAACATCAAACAGGCCCGACAAAGGCAGGTCACTTCGGTAATTCTCAGTGATTACGCTTAGTGTGTCTCAAACGGTCTACGGTCATGGGGTGATGCTTCGGTGTACCTCAGCGACTCATCTGAACTGTAGATGTACTTCGTTATATCGCGTTATCTCACTTGTGAGACTCCGTTCAGGAACGGCCCTTGTAAAATTAGAGACGTGTTTTCACACTATCTCAAGTTAACACCCTCGAAACTCAAACTTGTAAGTGCCGGAATCCGCTTATTACTAACTTGTTTTATGTTTTCTTCTTATGGAAGCTCCGGAGGCGGATGGATCGTGGACTTCGCCACATGCTCATAACAACGACACATGAAAGTTCTCATCACAATCAAAGGCTACACAAAGTTTAAAGACTCGAGAACTACATCATTGGTAACCAAAAGTCAAATAGAAGTGTGAGCATGGTGGAGAAAGGCGTGGAGACACCTAACCAACGAAGTTGACAACGGCAGACAACCACATTAATTGATCACAAAGCATGAAGGAACAAAGAATCAAGACTATTCTATATCTACTCACAAAGTTCAAGCTCAAAAAGATTAAAGACCTATTCAAGTGGAGCATCTTTTGAATGACCACCCATTAGGGGGAGATTGTTAGCCTTAATAGTTTTATTAGAAGTGATGGTCATTCACATTTAGGAACTTTGTAACGTGTTAGATATCGTGATAGAATAGTCAACGGGCTCGTGGATTGGACTAAACTAAATGGGTATTAGTTTAGTTAAGCTAGCCTTATATCAATCCATGTCCAATCCAATCCCACGAAGCCCACATACAAGGCCCATGGCCAAGCCTTAGGGCATCTTCTACTTGTACTATAAATACCCTTCAAGTATGTCATTTGAGGGGTGTGCTTGAGTGTGTGTGTGTGTGTTTTTCCTTGAAGCAATATACAACTTATTGTTTCATTTTCTTCTCTCTACCTCTCTAAACATACACGAATATACATCAAGTCACCATATCTTATCTTAATCTTTCTCTTTATTTACGCATATTGTGTTTGGTTTAACGTGGTATTTGTGTTGGGTTTGCTTGGTAAAGTGATAAGGTTGATATATCTTAGGTCCTACAGTATCAAAAGTAACTTTTGACTTTTTCTTACCCACTAGTTCCAATACCTCCACTCCCAATGCATGCAGTCTCACTTTCGTCTTCACCTCAAGTTCCCTTTTTCACATTTTCACATCAAACAAAGCCACCGGAAAATGTGGTTGTTTGGGCACTAGAGCTTAGTTGACACTGTGATTGTTAATTTTCAGTGAATGTCGAGGGCACTCTGATTAACAAGCTGAGGGCACTCACCTTTTTTCTACCAATTTGATATTTTTCCTACATGATTTTGTGTGTCTACAAGAGGTTTGTTGGGGGCAATTTCCCCCAGTACTCTTAATATGGCTCCGCCCCTGGTTGTACCGTACTTAATTTTGTGCACAACAACTCTTGCACATTAAATTAAACACTTCAATCTTTAGTTAGTATAAATTTGTAAATGAAAAGCGAAGTGTCAAATATCTTTGTAAAAATTGAAGAGTACATAAAAGGTTTTCAAATTAACATCATATGTCCACTAAACGTATTATTATCAAGACATAGAAACATAATATTAACTTTAAGACATGCTACTCGTATCCACTATGTTAATTAGCTTGAAAAAAGTTCACTCTTCAATCAATGTTGAAATAGTACGTTATTTATGATGCGAGGTCTAAAAGTCTTGTTTTCTAAAAAATAAAGAATTTAAATCGATATTTAATTAGTGTTGTTCGGGAGATGGAAAGAAACATATTCTCTTCAATGTCTACACAATGCTCAACCACCTAATATCATCCACTACGACTACAATCTATAATGCTTGTATTATATGAAGCATCACAATTCTCTTTCATTGACCGATGTGGGATAATAAATCAAAGAAACACGAGGTAATAAGTTTGTAGAGGCCTTGTACATACCTTAAAAGTGAAAACTAATAAGTATAAAAATCTTCAGCTACTTGCCAAAACACATGTCGAGCTCTAGTCATAACATCTTAGAAGTGAAAATGGGTTCAAACAGATAATTACTCCGTCACGATAATGATGATACTCCATAAGACAAAATTAGTTGAAGAACCAGTCATAAGCACTTACAATAACCATATGTCTTGTAGAATATAATGCTATTCATTTAAATCAATCGGTGAAGGATGCAAACATTTTTCAAAGTACAATATAAAATTACTATGAGAAAATCCAACTTACTAGGATAGACCATTTTTAATTATTTTTTTTTTCCAATTTTAATTCAAACTTTTGAAAGCTGAACCCATTCAAAATACTTGTAACTTGTCCAATACTAGTTCAATGGCTACGCCGGTAAAGGTGTTCGGACCACCATATTGTTAACCGTATATTGTGATAAGATCAATAGGTGTCAATTATTAGGTGTCTATTAGTGGATAACTATAATGTAATTTGATGTGCATACATGTTTATCATAGTAAATGCCCTAATAAACGAAAATAATAGAAGTTTGAGGATTTAGGGATTAAACATAATGTTTTGAAACCCGTTTTGACCCGGGCGGTTCAACCGGTTGAACCGTTTCGGTCGAAAAAACGGGTCAAATTAATCCGTTCAACCCGCCGGGTTGGGTTGAAAAAACGAGTCAATATAAACCGGGTCAACCCGCCGGGTTTGAAGCGACCCCGGTCAACTCGGTTTTCGATGTGTATTAATAGTGTGTTAATAGTTTCTAGCTTTGCATATGCTTTCCGAAAATAATGTAAGGACTTCATAAAGTTCTTTAAGTTTGACCAAATTAAGTTGTTTTATTTTTCAAGATAGACGATTTTTGCATTATAGATAGTATAGATGTGTAAAAACAAGTTACTTGAAGTCTTGAACAATTTGAAATCATCAATATTTTGTACATCATTTGAGGTCTAAGTCCTAAAACAATTTTATTAGCATTTCTATTAATCATTCAAGATAATACAAATCCATACATGTTTAAAACTACGCTTTAAAAAACAGCTTAATAGTATGTGTAAAAAAAGTTTCTTGAACAAGCTAAAATCATCAATATTTATTCTTCTTGGTTTACCTCCGTATCCACAAAATAAAAGAAAGAGAGACAAGATCAAAATATAATATAACAAGACCATAACAAAATCTTTTTTTATATTTGTGCATACAAATTCGTAGAAATTAAATTTCTCATGTTTTTCATCCGATAGTTATCACCATATACACAAACCATGAGATTCTCAAATGCATATCACCAATAATAAAAGAATACAACAATGTTTAAAGCAAAAACATATGAAGCAAAATCAACCTTTAACAACATTAATTTGACAGAATGTTCTTACCTCTTCAGCTTTTTTCATGGATAGAACTCATCGTATTTCTTCAAAAGAACATCACCAACATGATCAATGAAGCCTGTAGAAATCACACAAAATAAGATTTGTTAGAAAAACCATACACAAATGAAAACCAAGATGGATGTTTGGAGAATGGAAGATTGTATGTAGTTTTGTGTTGTATACTTATCTTGTGCATGAACGTATGTTGTCTAGACAAATCAACACGTGCTTTGTGTTTTCTGGTTGTGATGAATTTTTGCTTAAACAAAAATTGTTTAAATGTGATGATAATCTTTAATATACAGTTCAAATAGATATTCTCTTAATGGGACATGCTTATAAAGGAAACACATTGTCACACCCCCAAATTACCTGTTTTGCAGCGGAATGGAATTCCTGGGGATTGACTGTCATAGCATCATAGTTACAGATATATTGAACGACCTAAAGTGTCGTTTGTAAAATACATCGCTTGATTTAATAAAATAATCAGAGTTTACAAAGTGTAGGTCCCAAATGAAAATCAATTTGTGCTAAGTAAATTTGTTACAAGTCAAGCGATGTTTTTAAAGTTCATAAAACCCAAGTGAGACGCGTCGTCACCGCGACTCTATGATATGTCCACATGCATGCCATGAAGTGAATGCCTTAGATACCGGAGATAAAACATGCTAAAAAGTGTCAACACAAAGGTTGAGTGAGTTCATAGAGTTTGCGTTGAAATGAAAAACCTTTCAAAATCGCTTATGCAAAGAAAGGCATTGTGAATTCACTCAGTTCCAAGTTCCGCCCATACAAAACTTGCAACCTGTGTGTTCACAACCCACTGCCAAAATGTGTATAGTTTATGTTCAAACACACATCGTCAAATGAATTCACATAACAGTACATTACTTAATGTATCAATATTCAATTGATATAACACGTATGAGTGTTGTTTCAAATAATTCCAAGACCGTTAGTTCATGATTATACCAAGACATTTAGCTCAATGAATATCCCAAGACCTTTAGCTCCGTGATAATACCAAGACCTTTAGTTCAATAATAATCCCAAGACCTTTAGCTCAATAATAATCCCAAGACCTTTAGCTCAATAATAATCCCAAGACCTTTAGTTCCATGATTTATGATATAGAATTTGACTAAACATTCAGTTCAGATAAACATATAGTTGCAAATAATCATGAATGTCATAAAAGTTGATGAGCATGTATCTCCCCCAAAGAGTTTAATAAAAGCATTAAAACAATTGAAAATGGGGCTATGGAACTCACCTGTTGCAATGATTATGATGACAAAAGTTGATACACCAAAATGTAACGTGAATCTCTAAACTTGACCTATTATGAATGATATGATACATAATAAGTTATGATGTAATGTTATGCATGCAATTCGGATGATATCTATACCACTTATGAATTTGTGAAAATAATATTTCTCGTCGAGAAATAATCTTTTAACGTCTTGACCATTTTTAAATTACTTCACATGTATTTACATTGAAATGATATCCCACGATAATCCTTTAGTGATTTATTAAGAAATTATAACTTTTCGTCGTAAAATAATGTTGTTGAAATTTGCATGAAAGTGACTAAACGGCCTCGAAAAGCTAGTCGTAAAATGGTGTACGTCGAGTGTTAAGAAACGAACTCAACGGTTTTGGGAAGCTTGTATCATTATCTCAAAGTTTTAGCATTTAAGTTTTCGTCCTAGAGGTCTCGATCATGGAGATAAATATAGGTTAAATATGGTACTTGTGTCCAAAATATGTTCTCCAAATTATTTGTTCTCCAAAATATGTTCTCCAAAATATTTGTTTAAGGATGGTTTTCGGCAAAATTTAAGTGACCGTATTTTACTCGTTACAACTCCGCTTGACAAATGGTTTGACATTTTGAAAAATATGCTTGGCGAACTTACTTTTACTAGAAGACATCACTTTAAAAAAAGTACTTCATCATTGTTAAAAATGACCCTCAACATGGTCCTTTGTTGCCGTAGTATGTGTTTAATAGAAAATATGTTAATTTTGCTAATAGAATAAAGTTACGACAACTTTTTAAAATGTGAATAACTTTGTCGTTATAAGTCCGTCTCCTACGTTCTTTATATCCACGGAATCGTGATAACATATACTAATATATTTTTGATAAGTCGACACATTTAACAACGCTTAAGACTCATTTTTGACTCGTAAAAAGTCGAGACAGCTTGCTGAATTTTCTGGAATAAATAGTTTTCGTCGTCAAACTTCAAAATAGCATAACTTCTTCGTTATAACTCCGTTTTAACCCGTTCAAGCGGCCACGCTGTTTTAAAGCATATTTTCTGAATATCTAGCCCAAAATATTTTGCTTACTGTCGGATTTTCCAGATTTTCAAAATAAGGACAGACCCTTAATTAGACTTGTCGAAATGAGTTTTCACGCGCCAAACCTATTCTAACCAATTCAAAACAACTCCGAAGCTATTCTAATCCTACCATACACCTTCTTAGGATGTCATGGGTTCCTAGACATCACCAAGAGTGATAAATAACAAGGAGTAATTATAGGATGACCAATATATATATATAACTCTTAAATACATGTAAAAGTGGTATAAACATCCATGAGACTTGCATGTTTTCTCAAATAAAATGAAATGACCATAAAAATAAATATGAGATATGATGATGAATATGGATGCTTACAAGTAAACTTGATGAGGTTTAAAGAACAAAGGATTTCCTAATCACCCAAGGTTTTTATTGCAAAACCTTAATAAAGAGTGAGACTAGAGTGTTAAAACCTTGTCTTGTAAAATTTTTGGATGATCCTTCTTCTTCCTTATGGTTGGCCGGTTCTTTGGGAGAGAAAGGAAGAGATATTTTGTTTTGATCTTTTCTTGAATAATGAAGTGTATCTGTTGTGTATGAGTAATATACATTATACTTGTAGATATTATGTAAACATAAGTGACTCACCCCAAGTGGTCGACATATATGAAAAAGAAAAGACTAGTTGCATTTAGTATAATTAAGTGTATTAATGTAGAGTAAATGTGTAGTTAATTAGGAATAAATGATAACTTGTGTAAATATTTGAGCTTGTAGGGTAGCGTTAACTAAAAATATATTTTAGCGGGTCAAAATAAAATATATTGAAGTCATAAAAATTATAAAAATACATTTCTTACATGAGTTGAGTGAAATAATAATTATCGTGTAGTTTTTAAGAAAACCGTCGTAATTATATAAATATAACAATTTATATACGAAATAATTTCAAAACATCGGAAAAATTAATAATATAATTTTTATAGTCTTAAAATGAGTATAAAAATATATTAGGAATATTTTTGAAAGTGTCGGATCAAATGTTCAAAATAATTAATTACGCGATAGCGTTTATTTAATAGGAAAATAAACGTTTAATGAATAAATGCAAAACCATGCATGAACCGATATGAAATGATGTTATTGATGTTATGTAGACTAAATCTAGTTTATATGAAATGTCCTCGATGAAATGTTCATGAATTCACAGCTAAACCACTAAAGTTACGCGAATTTGATGCTCGTAAACCTAGTTTACGATAAATGATAAATGATGAAGCATGAGTAATGTTTTGAAATATGACCTGAAAATACGAGTTGTCACACACATTGAAGAAGACGATAACTTTAAGAGCAGGAATCGAAAAGCAAACATCCCTGAAGATTTTGAACAACCGCAACTTGAGCAGAAATGTCATCAGCCGGCTAAACCATCAAAGTTTCAGGTTAAACTCTAATCCACAAGACTAATTAATGGCAAAAATGTGATTGCATATAACAACATTAAGAGACATAGCAAGAAGATAAGAGTGGAAAAAGAATTTTTAGCCTCAAGAGACATAACAAGAAGATAAGAGAGGAAACATAATTTTTACCTGTACGTTGTTAAAAGAAAGTACAAGCACGTAGTTGATTTGGGTACGGCTGAGCATCAAAGGTCCAAAATCGAACCGGACCGAACCGACAAAAACCGAACCGACCCGACAGCCCGACGTTTCGGTTTCATGTTTTACATGTTTTCGGTTTCGGGTCGGTTCGGTTCGGTTTGGCTCAAAACCGACAAAAACATACCTAAATACACCTAAACCGAACCGAACTAATGGCCCGACACCAAACCGAACCGACCCGACAGCCCGTCGGTCCGGTTTCGATTTAAGTTTTTCATGAAGTTCGGTTTTGTCGGTTCGGGTCGTTTTGGACCGACGCTCAGCCCTAGATTTGGGAAAAAAATGAAATGCATGTCCTTTCCTTTTAGCTATTGGTAGAAGCAAATAAAGTGGGAAGTTCAAAAAATTTGTGAGAACAGTCCATAACTGTAGAAGGCTGAGTTATCAATTATTTTGGAGTGTTACAATGGTGAGGTGTCAAATTTTGGAGTGTTAGAGTAAATAAGTGTGTTTCATCTATAACTAGCTAAAAGACTCGTGAAACTAAAAGATATTTTAGAGAAAGGAAAAAAGACATATAAGGACATGTGTATTAGTCGTTGAATATGTGGAATATACAGTTTGTACAAATGAAACGAATGCGTAATCAAATAATTAGTCAAGTAACTAAAAGAGAACATAAAGTTGCATAAACCATATTGCAGTTTTCATATTTGATGAACTTGTTGCGAAATCCAAAGACACATTGATTTATACTAGACGAGTACCCGTGCATAGCAACGGGACTTTATAGCGACAGATCGTTTTCTGTTAAAAAAAAGTTTATGGGCTATAAAAGACAAATAATAAAAGTTTGAAGATTTGGGGATATGCTTTGAAACCCGGTTTGACCCGGGTGGTTCAACTAGTTAAACCGTTCCGGTAAAAAATGGGTCAATTTAAACCGGGTCAACCCGACTGGTTGAGTAAAAAAGGGTCAAATTAAACTGGGTTTTCGATATGTATTCATAGTTTCCTTTTGAAATATATGTTTTCAATATTTCCTTTTTTAGTTTCAATTTTTCACTTTTTACTTTTTGGTTTTTCCTTTATATATAGTATAGCAGGTACCGCCAAGGTTGCGGGCGAGTATCCTGTGATGATTAACCAGAGAAATACATCTCGATGAGACCTGATTCACCAGTTTGTATCGGTTACGACGGCTCATCTCTGGTTCGTTTTCGAATGGCTTTTATTGGTTAGTCGAACCGATGGCGACACCGGTTCCCAGTTGGACCCGTTTGTTTGGTCCTATTTTCAAAATTATATGTACCATCAACTTGTTAGCTTGTATGAAGCTTTGTGTGTTTTATTAATTTGTATAATGTGTATAATAACATGTACTTTTCATTTAGGGTGTTTTAAAAATAACATTAATTAGTGTGTTTAATTTTTTTATTTTTTAGATTATGTTATAGCTTGTTTTAATAACATGTACTTTTCATTGTGAAAATTTATTGCACTTTTTAGAGTGTTTTAATTGGTTGTTTTTAATTTGGTATATATGTTTTTAATTGGTTGTACAATGTGAATAAATTATTGTACTTTTAAGTAATGAGGTGTTTTAATAAGAGTATTAATTATACCATACATTTCTCTCACCTTTGACTTTCAACATTTTACTTTTCAAAGTTTGACCGTTTTTCTTTTATATGTAGTATAGATATATGAAACATGCAACATTAACGGGTGTTGGAGAAAGAAAACGAATTTTAGATTCTGTTAATTATGTAGAAGATATTTTTAAATTTTAAATGTAGTTGGTGTTCAAAAGATTTAGATTAAAGTCCAAAATACATTCATGTGGTTTGTTCCGTGTCTCTCGTTTTACATCCTTAAACTTCTTTTTTTGGCATAAAACCATCCCCCTGTTAGTAAAGTTGGCACAAAACCATCCATTTATTAGTAAAGTCAGTCAATGAGGACTAACTGTGCAAATTATTTCTCCGTTATCTCCTAACGAAAGAGCGAATATTTGCATCGTCAGTCCTAAGGACTAACGATGCAATTTAGGAATAACGGTACAAAATTTTTTTGGAAAATAAATTAAAAGGGGGCCACCCACCTCCACCATCACCGCCACCCACCACCATCCAACGCCACCACCACCCACCTCCACTGTCGCCACCCACCACAACCACCACCACCACCACCTCCATCGCCATCACTCACAACCACCCATTGCCACCACCACCCCACCTCCATCGCCACCACCCAACACAACCACCACCACCACCTCCACCCACCACCACCACCATCAGCCACCCACCACCACCCAACGCCACCGCCGCCACCCCCCACAATCACTACCGCCACCGCCGACACCCAACACAACCACTACCACCACCTTCACCCACCACCACCATCACCGCCACCCACCACCACTATCACCGCCACCCACCACCACCCACCTCCACCGGCGCCACCCGCTACAAACACCACCACTACCGCTACCAACCGCCATCCACCGCCACCACCACCCACCTCAACCGCCGCCACCTACCACAACCACCACCTCCATCACCCACCACAACCACCACCTCCTTATTGGCCCCCTTTGAATTTATTTTCCAAAAGAATTTTTTCACCGTTAGTCCTTAGGACGGACGATGCAAATATTCTCTCTTCCGTTTACCTTCAAGTCAAATACAGATGTATGTATATGTTGTAAAGATGACGACTAAATAGGTATCGTGTCAACTCAAACGGGCCTCGTTGAAATAGATTAGAGAATCTCAAAGAACCTAGCTATTTCGATGGTGGATCACTTGATTACAAAAAATAAGTTGAAGAAGAAAAACAATACAAGATAATACAAACCAATTCCTAATTTAAACCAATACCAATTCCTAATGTTGTTGATGCCGAGATGCTAAACATAACTACTAAATACTTGTCGGATTAGTTAACCAATACAAACCAATTCCTAATTCAAACCAATACCAATTCAAAGCAATAATGATACCAATGCCAATCAAGAGATTATCAAACTTTTACCCAAATCCAAACTAAACAAAAATCAAACTCGGTTGAACCAATATTAAACCTAATTTATGAAACCTTAATATGTGCTAAACAAAATCGAAATTCAGACTGTACCATATCCTTCATTTCAAACATTAGCGTTTATATAATCATGACCACTAACTCATAATTCAAAGTGAATAAAATAAATAGAGCACTACAAATGAAATCATCACTAACCCTTTAAATATTCCAATCGTGGCAATGCCGAGTCAAACCACTGACAAATAAATGACAACGAAACAAATACGATGACCAAATAACGAAAATAAGCGATCTTGTTTTCTTTTAGGAATTTATTCTTATACATTGACCATGCCACCATATTAAGGGTAAAAGCCATAAAATAACAACGTACTTTTTCAAATTTACCGAGTTGAAACACATACTTTTTTATTAACATATATACCCACGTACTTTCGAATTTTGTTCCGACTTCACCCATATGACCGATTTATATTAATATAATATTATATTAAATAATATTATTTTATTACAATATGGGTAAAGTCGGAACAAAATTTGAAAGTATATGGTGTATTTGTTAATAAAAAAGTATGTGTTTCAACTCGGTAAATTTGAGAAAGTACGTTATTTTATAGCTTTTACCCCCATATTAATAATGTCAGTCTGATAGTAATAAGACCAAAGCAAAACAACGCCCCACACCGCCGCTTTTTATCTCACAAACCAAATCAAGACTAAACCAAGACCAAATACTCGTAGTAAAAGAACTGCACTCACAACCAAAAACATACCCCACAAAATTAAATAAAAACAAAAAAATACACACACAAACCAAACAATTTATTCGGTCCGATAGCAAACCAAATGAATTGGGTATGGGGGAGTGGGGACGCGTCCGGCTAGTCCCCACTCCCCAATTAGTAAAGGGCACACGTCTGCTAGTGTTTCGTTTGGGGTAGACCGAATGGGGGTAACATCCTTATTACGTTCAGTCTCAGACAAATCGAACTAGTATTATTTTATTTTATTTTATTTCATAGCTCTAATATATGTAGAAATCAAAAGAAAAATTAAAAATATGTTAATCAAATTCAACTATGACAACACATTACAATTGTTTATATAATAAAAACACTAAAACCTAATACGTAAATAAACATGCTTAAACAACATGCAAGCTATTAGCCTTATTAGCTAACAATACACAAGATTGATTAGAATAAGGTGCCTAACTTTTGTAACACAAACCATGACAACTTTCCAATCCCACATGGGTCAAGTAGAAGATACGGTGCTAGCTAATATATCACAATGTATAGTGGTCATACATGTTCGGATTAATATCAAGGCCTCAGATCTGTAACACACAAACATGTTGATATTATACTTAACATGATCAACATGTTTCGAGTACAAGACCTGAGAAATTTATATGGATTCTTGACTTTTTCACTGTTTGATTATTATTATTATTATTATTATTATTATTATTATTATTATATATATATATATATATGTTGTGTTTGTCTGCACCACCCAACCAACACAAAAAACACACTTTCATGCGCCAAAATAAAGAGCCGTCATGGCCTTCGTGTGTGGTGGAGGTGCTTCACGTGTGGTGATGCACAACCATAACGCCCGACCTTACAATACTATCATCATTCAGTAAACAGAAACTCAGTTGCATCATACATGTTTCGATTATTGCACAAACATGTGGTTGCTAAAAGTTTTTTCAAAAAAGTTTGCTGAAAGTCAAAAGGTAAAAAAGTCAAAAGACAAAAAAGTAAAGTCAAACATGTAGTCGCTAAAAGTAAAAAATGTAATCGCTAAACCTTTAGCGATGAATTTAATGAGACGGCATTTATAGAGACTAGGAGTGACCGCTAAAGGTTTTAGCGACCACTTTCCCCATTTTTAGCAACCACGTATGTAGTCGCAAAAAATGGTTTTTCCGGCAGCGACAATCGATGATGAAAATCTAGAGTTCGACGTCATCAAATATCTTTTGTGGGTTTAGCGGATAATAAACGGCTTAGGAGAAAGACTGAGACTCTTGACATGCAACTTGTGTATTGACAATGTATGAGGAGATTAGAATTAACTTAATTGTCTTTTTTCAAAAAAATATACACAGTATAATGTTAAATTTCTGGCAAGGTATGAATGTAATTCGTTTGAAACGATGTCGTCGTGTTGCAAGTGATAGAATACTCAAAGAAATACCTCAAATCCGAAAGCATCCGTATGTAAAACTCGATATAAATACATCTCGGTTGCTTCAAAAGAAAAGAAACAACCTATAAAATGAACATAAACATGGTAGATTACAATAACAAAAATGCATGTTTCGTGATTACACTCATGTGCCTCAATACTTTAGGATGAACTAGCATGGTACCCGCGCAAACCAGCGGATTCAGAGACGAATTATGTTTAACGATTTTTTGATTTTACGTTTTTTTTTGCTGAATATTGTTTTACGGTTTATATATGCAAGTTCAAAAAGTTAGTAATTGTAACTATAAACATATTAAATTAATTATATAAGTTATATTTTATTATTGTAACATGCATTCAATTTAATGTTATAATTTAATGTGCAATTAGTGTGCTTTTAAAATTTTAGTTTCATAAATTACTAATAATAGTAAGTGTGTAAGCTTAAAATTTTTAAGACTTCTAAAAATAAAAGTCCTAAATGCTTTATATATGGTAAAGATTAAGGGTGTGCATGGTCCAAAAACCGGACCGGACCGGCCAAGACCGGACCGGACCGGACCGAAAACCGATTTCGGCATAAACCCTAGACCGACCGACGAATGTGGTCGGTCCGGCCTCGTCCGACGCGGTCCGGTCGGTCCGGTCCAACAAGGCCAAATTGCCGGTTTTGATCCGGACCGACCGACCGAGGACCAATTAGCCCAAAAGCCGGGACCGCGGACCGGACCAAATGTGGTCGGTCCGGTCTCGGTCCGTGTCGGTCCGGTCGGTCTTTCGGTCGGTCCGGTCCGTTCGGGTCATATGCTCACCCTTAGTAAAGATAAAGATAAAGGTAACTTCGGTTTTAGAACCCACTTTTTAATTTAAAGTAAAGCTGCCCTAGTTACTTGTTAGGAAATCGGAACGATTAGCGATGCACGAGTAATCAACCCATTAATTATTGATAGAGATACTTTTTTCAATGAAACTATATCAACTTCTTGTCCCACATTGGTCACTGAGAGAAACTCTGGCTTATGTATAATAGTGGGATCTATGTCTTAAAGTTAATATAATGGTTTCAAATTTGTGTCTTGATGCTTGTAAAAAATTTATAAGGGTAATTGTTCAAATTCTGAGAAAGTTATATGAACTCATGTTTTTTTGTAAAGAAACTGTTTATTTATCTTTTACAAAGATAAAAGCAACTTATAAAATGAACATAAATAATGTTGATCACGCTAGAAAAGCTTCATGTGTCGTTCATATGATATAGAAAGGGTAACGTAAACATCTCCTATGTCATTCTAAGTGATAACACCAACAATATTTGAAACTATACTTGAACTTTAATCCATCGCAGTAGCATAAACCCTAAAAAAGAAAACCAATAGGAACTTAAGATAAGCACATGATAGACGTTTCTTCTATTCGATTTGAAAAAAGAAACACAAATAATAATGAAAAATTACCTAATAAAGATTGAGATGAACTATACTCGGATAGAAAAGTTGTGGATGCATCCTCCATTCTCGCAAAAATAAAGTAAAAAATTCAGTGTGTCTAGCGTAAAAGAACAAATACTATGAATAAAGAGTAAAGAGACACATACTATGAAAACAAAAAGATGTAAATTAAAGAGAAAACTTACCATTAAGCTAAAAGAGTGGGATTTAATTACAAAATCGAAGAGATGGCAACTGAACATTTTAAACCGAAGACTAACATACAAAATTGGAAAGAGATCAATATTTACAATTGAGTTTCTATATTTTTGTCAATCACACTCTTAACAGCAAAGGGCATAACTGTAATTTTAATATGCCATGTGGCTTTAGTGACTTGGCATTAGTGAGGTGGCAAAGTTGTCCACATGGATTTAATGACATGTACAAATTTCAAAAAAACCTTTGTTTATTATTATTATTATATAATATATGGGGAAGCTTGGCTACAATTTTTGTAGCCAATTGGTTACAATCCTTCATAAAAAAATACACTATCAATTATTCAGGAACTCACAAGAAAGAATCATGACCCACAAAAATAACCAAAGACCCACATTTTTAGCACAAAATTGTACCCAATTGGCTACAATTAATTGTAGCTAATATATTCCCATAATATATATATATATATAGATGTTACAGTAATAACATGCCCAAACAATAAATCAAGTTACAATGATACATAGCTATTAACAAAATGATACTGTATATAACTAATCACTGTTATTTCATGCCCAAACAATATGTTACAATAGGGAGTACAATATCATTGATAATGTTCTTTCCTATTACTGTAATAAATTGTTAAATCATTTTTGAGATATTAAAAGTTAAATGTCAATGATAAGTGTTTAAGCTCAAATATTAAATTAAATAAGCCAACCCGACCCGACAACACCCGACCCGATATCAACCCGAACCCGATAACCCGACTTTTATTGGTCGGGTTGCGGTTAGTTTTTTCTAACCAAAACCCGACTTAACCTGACCCGACAAGACCCAATAACCTGATAACCCGACCCGATAACACCCCAACTTGTTTGGGTTTTACTTTAATATATGTTTTGACTTTTTGAGGGGGGAAAAATGATCATACATACACTTAATAATATAAGTGGAATATATTACTTTTGTAAACTGTAACTAATCAGATGTTATATAAAATTTCTTTCTAATACCCACACGCGGGTTTTCACAGATGGTGACAATATCAAGACACTTATTTTCTAGTTCACGGGGAAAAAGCACCCGGAGTCGAGGGCTCGTGGCAATAGATGAAGCCATGTCTCACTGGCATACCTTTAAGCTTTGTGCATGTCAGCATACTAAGCAAACTAAGGCGTGTGAGTGTCTACTCCAAAATGTCATTATTACCCAGTCACATTCCTACCAAGTGTTCTTAGAAAGTGGACAACTTGGTGACAAAATACGTGAGTAATCATTTTTATGTAGTCTTTGACAAGAGTTCTTCCTAATTGAACAGAATTTTATCAGATGTGGAAGCTAGCATGATAAAGAAGGGTAACATAAAAATCTCCTATGTCACTTTAAGTGAGCAAACAAGGAGAACTTATATGCGTTATCATTACTAATTGCACCTGGATGAAAACACGCGTATACCATATGGTCACACGTAAAGAGGTCGCCATACATTCACAGAATAGCGTTTACCATACATTAACAGATGAAAAGCAAGTGTAACAAGTGTAGATCAGTCAAAGAATATAATAACAAGTGTAACAGAT
The DNA here is from genome assembly GCA_910596185.1 of Chrysanthemum makinoi. NCBI lineage: Eukaryota > Viridiplantae > Streptophyta > Magnoliopsida > Asterales > Asteraceae > Chrysanthemum > Chrysanthemum makinoi. The sequence continues at coordinate 16,948,315 of OU343220.1, forward strand.
GAAAAGCGAGACCATATGGTCACACGTAAAGAGAATTACAAAACAGATGGTAGATCAGTCAAAGAATATAATAACAAGTGTAACAGATGAAAAGCGGGACCATATGGTCACACGTAAAGAGGTTGCCATACATTCACAGAATAGCGTTTACCATCTTGAACCAGACCGATCCAAGTTTTGGCTTTCCATTAGCATTATCATGTTCAACAGTTAAGAGTAGGTTTATGCTTTAAGCAAATGAAACAAATCATATCCTCACAGACAACCAAATCAAAGCCACACTTAGCGCACTTGAAGTCTTGAACTAGGTTAATGCTAGACAAACCATATATGCTCACACACAACAAAATGTCAAAATCAAACATTCACAAAAACATTACAAGTCGCCAAACAGAATTATTATTACTTCAAATCAGACAGATACCACATAGTTCAATCTTACACTTGCAAAGAGTAACGCACAACATTCACAAAGAAACATACACGAATAAGAAAAGAGCTTCAATTCAATTACCACGACAAAGACGTAGGACAAGGTGGAGAGTGGACTCCTTCTGAATGTAGTAATCAGCAAGGGGTACGTCCACCCTCGAGCTGATTTCCTGCTAAGATGAGCCTCAAGGGATGCCTTGCTTATCCTGGATTGAGCCACATGTTCTATTGAGCAAACCAAATTAGTTTGCACTCAAGGTAACCAGTGAGTGTGTGAAGAAGGCTTTTCCAAGAAGTTGTTAGAGCCTCCCAATTTCCATTATGAGGATTTTTCAATAAAACTTGTTTTAGCTGATCAGTCGTATTCCCTGCTACCATCATCTTCCTAATCACCTGGTAAGAGGACGTTACGTAACTCGGATGGCAAATCAAGAAAAAAGCATCAAAGAATCGCGATTGCTCCCACGCGTGTTCATCTAAACATGTTTCAAGTACAAGTTGAACGTTCCCAACCGGAAACAAGACCCTGCTTCTGAGATCATCAACATCAATGTTGAAACGCTGCACTAGTGAATCAAGGTTATCACTTCTTATCTGGATGTCAAAGTTGCTTGATGAATTGAGTGCTTCCCTAATCCTGAGAAAGTGGGAATGACCCAAAGTTTCGGATGAATTGAAAGTAAGCTTAACTTGCTTGGGAGGAGTGGTTCGGAAAAGGAGACCGGGTATTCTACCGGTATAGATGAAAGAAAGTAATTTTGGAGCGTAAACGTGTAGATTGACGACCGGGCCGGATAGGGTTAGGGTGAACCACTTGAGGGAAGCACAATTGAAAACCATGTTTTGAGCTGGGGTGCTCAATTACGAGGGTCAAACTCTCGAGCACAGGAAACTTGGATTCGAGAGCGTGAAAAAAGGAATAGTCAAAAATGAGACCACCCTCAATACATAAATGGGTGACACTGGCTAAGGAATCCATTTGAAAAGGTATAGGCTTGGAGGAAGCAAACAAATGGCGGTAACGAAAGGAGCAAAGACTTGGTACATTATTGATCTCCCAAAGATCGTGATCTTCTATTGAGGAAATGTCCAATTCGGTAAGACGAAGAAGGTTTTTAACCTTGACATTGTTCAAGCCCCCGCACCACGTAAATTTAATCTTCTCAAGCAAGCGACAAGTAGACAACAAGTTGTTACACACGTCTTGATTAATAAAGACGCATTCCAAGTCCAGTACACGTAAAGAAACACAGTTGATGAGATTGGTGGAACAAATCAGAAGACGAAGGTTGGTGACATCATCAGTTGCTAATGCTGCTGTGACATGAATTGTACGTAGGCCTTGGCTAGAGAATAACTCATTTGGCAAAGCGAGAGACTGGTCATCATCAAGGAGAAGCCTGATATCAAGTGAGAGGTCTGCGAGACAAGTGTTGGAAACTACAAGGCGTATCCAATTTTGGACGTCCTCTAGGCTCAAGTTGTTGTTTTTAATGATGCTTAACTGAAGATGAAAAGATTGGATGGGTGTGTTGTCTATGTGGTATCTTTGCAAAGTGGAATGAATGAGCTTGTTGTACTTTGTTTCGTTTTCGTGGGTTGAAAACAACTTATTAGGTTCTTCAGGAGGGATTAATTTAAGGGTAGGGAGGGTATACCAAGCGTGTAGCCATGATTTTGACAAGATGCAAGTGCGCCCGCCTTCTTTTAAAGGCAACAACGATTGAATATGATTAATCAACTCCACAGGAAGAAGAACATCATCTCCATTGCTAATTCTACTTCTTTTCGACATAATAATAATCCCCAAATCAAACCTTAAATTATTAATTTTTCCCCCAAATCGATCTATCTATCTAGCTAATCAATAACTATATATAATTAAGATTGTAATAAATAAATATATATAATATCACTCTTACCTTGAAATCAAATCGAATCGAATGAATCGATCTCTGCTAATTTCTCTCTTGGAATTGTTTTTTTCTTTTACAGAGTATCCGTATTTGGGCTTTTTTTATAATACCAACACCGACTCTCAATATCCTTATATCCAAAATGCTCCCTCACACTTTTCTTTCTTTCTTTCTTTCTTTCACATACATACAAAATTTACATATTTTTAACCACATAAGTTTCACATTTATACTACACTAGATAATATTAAGTGAATATAAAATTAAATAATACGTAGTAATAGTTAATTGTTGTAAATAAGTACCATGAGTCCATGACATAGAACCATGTGACCATTATAAAAAAGTTACCAACTATGTTATGATTCTTTTTATATAATAACAACAACCGACTCTCAACAATTTCCTTATCAAAACTTGCATCCATCTTTCCAAAACGCCCTCACACTTTTTTTCTTTCTTTTCTTTCTTTCTTTCTTTCACATACATACAAAATTTACATATTTTTAACCACATAAGTTTCACATTTATTGTCTCCGTGATAATATTAGTGCGATATAAAATTAAATGATACGTAGTAATAGTTAATTGTTGTAAATAGTACCATGAGTCCATGACCATAGAACCATGTGACCACTATAAAAAAAGTTACCAACTATTGTTATGTATTTGGGCTTTTTTATAATAACAACACCGACTCTCAACAATTTCCTTATCAAAACTTGCATCCATCTTTCCAAAACGCTCCCTCACACTTTTCTTTCTTTCTTTCTTCACGTACATGCATATACAAAATTTACATATTTCTATCTCTAACTCTTATATTATCCATTTTATATATCTATCTATATCTATACATACTTCTATATAAGTGTTTAGGGAGGAGTGGTAACCTAATACCCTACGCACTAGCACATCATCACCTCTATCCAATAAAAACCCTCCAACTCAAAACTACCCAATTTTACTCTAACACTACCCAATTGAGGAGTGGTACCCTAATACTTGTCATTTCTTTTTTATTTTATTTTATTTTATTTTTTATATATTAAAAATACATATTATTTCATTAAAAATAAAAACACTACATAATACTCTAAAAAAAATAATGCATAAATCATCTAACTTGTATATTAATGTCATAATTAATGAAATCATTAAAATATTCTCACTCACAACTTACAAGAAAATAATATATAAATCATGTAATTTTTCTTTTTCATTAAAACACCTACTAATGAAATTTCTACAAATCATTAATAATAGGCAAATCGCAAAAAAGGTATTCATCTATGTCTAATTTAATTAAAGTACTATTCTTTTTTTCAATTTAAGGTACCCGACTTTTTTTTGGTATTTAGGTTTTTTTCTAACTTCCGTTAACTATTTCATTAGTAAATTACATGTTTGGTCCTTGAGTTTGTATAGGCATTACATGTTTGGTCCTTCAGCTTTTGCACATTTCAAAAAATTTTTCAAAAATAAATTTTTTCAAAAAATTTCAAATATTTTTTTTTCAAATTTTTTCAAAACAATTTTTTCGAAATTTTTTTCCAAATTTTTTCAAAAAAACTTTTTCAAATATTTCAAAAAAAATTAAAATATTTTCGTCCGTTTTTGCAAAAAAAATTTGAAAAATATTTCAAAAATTTTTTTGAAAAATATTTGATTAAAAAATTTTTTGAAAAAATTTGAAAATATTTCTAAAAAATTGTTTTTGAAAAATTTGGAAAAAAATATTTCAAAAGTTTTTTTTTGAAAAAATTTTATTTTTAAAAATATTTTTGAAAATGTGCAAAAACGGACTCAAGGACCAAACATAATGCATATACAAACTCAAGGACCAAACATGTAATTTACTAACTAAAATAGTTAACGGAAGTTATAAAAAACCTAAATCGCTCAAAAAAAAGTCGGTACCTTAAATTGAGAAAAAAAAAAGAATAGTACCTTTAATTGAAATCGACGATGCATCTTTTATGCGATTTGCCCTTAATAATATAAGACTAAAATAATCTATCACTCAAAAGTACAATTAATATATCAAATGGTAAAAACAATAATGCACAAATCATCTTATCTTATATTTCTTCTTTAAAACACATACATACAAAATTTACTTATTTCTATGATCATTTTTATACTTAAAAAGAATAATCAACATTTTAATTATCATCAAATTTTCAAAATTGTTACTGAAAATTAATTGTATAACATTATTTTTTCCCTTAAAAAGATAAATGATAATAATGTAAATACTTGCTTATGTTTAGTCCAAGTAACATATATTCTCATTATGACCATAAATATATTTATACTATCTATAAAGGGTGTATGGCCAAAGTGGAATTGTTGAATGTTGAAAAGTCAATATGTTGAAATGTTAAAAAACTCACATAAGGAAATATTGTAATTGAAAGGCTGGAAAGGTGAGTTATTGCAAAGAAAAACACCACGTCTCGGGAATTTTTTGTTAGTGACATAGTTATCTTGCGGAAAAGTTCAACACAATGCCGCTCGTCTGCGTTAGGTTGCACCGCCGTTGTCGCCGAAAAGTTGATGCCACCGCTTTAGCGGAAAGGGTTGCCGCCCCGTAAGATCCATTGCCACCGCCTCGAATCAACCTAACAACGCCAAAATCACTACAAAATTCTAATTTGCCGTGGTGTTGACTAGTATCGCATGGTCTTCAAATCGACCGGACCGCCAAGACCGGACCGACCGAAACCGACTTCAGATAAACCCTAGACCGAGACCGACCGAATGTGGTCGGTCCGTCTCGGCCCGACCGGGTCCGGTCCGTCCGGGTCGGTCCGTCCAAATTAGCCTAAATCCTTCTGTTTTGGTCCCGACCACCGAGGACCGAATTAGACCAAATGCCAAGATCGCGGACCGGACCGAATGTGGTCGGTCCTCCGTCCGACCGTCCGGTCGGTCCCCGGTCGGTCCGGTCCGCTCGGGCTCAATGCTCACCCTTAGTGTTGACTCGTCAGCCACCGAAAAGTTTAGTTACCTCTCAAAGGTATTTTCAAAAGGGCCAAATATCAAAGGTTGGTCCATTTTCTAGACACTTTTCTCATCTCTTTCCCATTTGCCGCTCAACCGCCGACTCCAATATTTTTATGATATGTGTCAAGTGTTAGGTAGAGATATTTTTTCCTTTTAACTTAAATGACAATTTTGCCCTTATTACTTTTCTTTATTAATTATCTCACCTACCTTCACCCTAACTCCATCCACCTACCATACCCATTACCATCCATAACCACCACCACCACCGCCGCTTCATCTCGCCACCACCACTACTCTACTCAACCACCACACCGCTCAACCACAAAATTATCCTCACTATCACCACCGCCAACTACTCGACCACCACTGCTCAACCACAAAAATTATCTATATTGATCAAAACTAACACACAAAATTATTTATTTGATCACTCAATCCACACATTCAATAAATCCATCTCCATCATAACTTTATTAACCACAATTTTATTAAAAAAAACAAAAACAAAAAAAATAATACAATATTATTGTATCCTTCTTGACATCGTGATATATTACATGAATTCAAACATATATAAAAATAAGGACCAACAAGGCATGTGATACATTCTTTGTAGTTTTTAGGCAAGTGTATTTATAAAAAATGATGCGCACGAACAACTTTTATTGCCACAATTACTTAAAAAATATTGCCACATATCTAAAAAAAATATCAAGATCTTTAGGCAATAGAAAGCTACATATCTATATGTGGTATTTGCCTTTTTTTTTTATTACAAAAAGAAACTCTGAGATCTAAAAAGATGTTGTATATGTACGCATGTAGGATCTGTAGATCTCGAAGAAATAGGATCTGGATCTTGACACGGATCTTGACGATGAGTGTTAGTAGGATCTGGGATCTTGTGTTGTCTTTATGATGATGGTGGCAGAGGTTTATATATAACCGATGGTGATGGTGGTGCGGATGGTGTGAGGGGGATCTTGGCGATGTGATGGCCAGCGGATCTTGTCGACACCACAATTGTATATATGTCTTTATGATGATGATGGTGGCAGGATGGCCGGATCTTGGTGGTAGAGAGAGAGAGATAAAAAAAATCAGAAAAAATGAAATATGTTGTGTGTTTTATATATGTGTTTGAGGGTAAAATTGTCATTTAAGTTAAAAGGAAAAATATCTCTGCCTAACACTTGACACATGTCATAAAAATAATGGAGTCGAACAGTTGAGCATGGCCTAAATGAAAAAGAGACGAGAAAAGTGTCTAGAAAATGGACCAACCTTGGAAATTTGGCATCTTTTGGTAATTTTCTTTTATAATTTTTAGATATTTTTTTCTATTAAATGTACTTAAAATAATCATTTGGATATATATGACAATTTTAAAGTTTTGGAAGGATATATATGCAATTATGAGTTTTAGTTGGATATATACGACAATTTATAAAGCTTTAGAAGGATATATATGTAATTATGAGTTTTGGTTGAATATATATGCAATTATAAAGCTTTGAAAGGACATATATGCAATACCCCTAAACTAAAAGAAAGTACATAAATATTACAATAGTGCTGTATCAAAAGTAACTTTTGACTTTTTTTTACCCACTAGTTCCAATACCTCCACTCCCAATGCATGCAGTCTCACTTTCGTCTTCACCTCAAGTTCCCTTTTTCACATTTTCACATCAAACAAAGCCACCGGAAAATGTGGTTTTTTGGGCACTAGAGCTTAGTTGACACTGTGATTGTTAATTTTCAGTGAATGTCGAGGGCACTCTGATTAACAAGCTGAGGGCACTCACCTTTTTTCTACCAATTTGATATTTTTCCTACATGATTTTGTGTGTCTACAAGAGGTTTGTTGGGGGCAATTCCCCCCAGTACTCTTAATATGGCTCCGCCCCTGGTTGTACCGTACTTAATTTTGTGCATAACAACTCTTGCAAATTAAATTAAGCACTTCAATCTTTAGTTAGTATAAATTTGTAAATGAAAAGCGAAGTGTCAAATATCTTTGTAAAAATTGAAGAGTACATAAAAGGTTTTCAAATTAACATCATATGTCCACTAAACGTATTATTATCAAGACATAGAAACATAATATTAACTTTAAGACATGCTACTCGTATCCACTATGTTAATTAGCTTGAAAAAAGTTCACTCTTCAATCAATGTTGAAATAGTACGTTATTTATGATGCGAGGTCTAAAAGTCTTGTTTTCAGAAAAAAAAATAAAGAATTTAAATCGATATTTAATTAGTGTTGTTCGGGAGATGGAAAGAAACATATTCTCTTCAATGTCTACACAATGCTCAACCACCTAATATCATCCACTACGACTACAATCTATACGTTGTATTATATGAAGCATCACAATTCTCTTTCATTGACCGATGTGGGATAATAAATCAAAGAAACACGAGGTAATAAGTTTGTAGAGGCCTTGTACATACCTTAAAAGTGAAAACTAATAAGTATAAAAATCTTCAGCTACTTGCCAAAACACATGTCGAGCTCTAGTCATAACATCTTAGAAGTGAAAATGGGTTCAAACAGATAATTACTCCGTCACGATAATGATGATACTCCATAAGACAAAATTAGTTGAAGAACCAGTCATAAGCACTTACAATAACCATATGTCTTGTAGAATATAATGCTATTCATTTAAATCAATCGGTGAAGGATGCAAACATTTTTCAAAGTACAATATAAAATTACTATGAGAAAATCCAACTTACTAGGATAGACCATTTTTAATTATTTTTTTTTTCCAATTTTAATTCAAACTTTTGAAAGCTGAACCCATTCAAAATACTTGTAACTTGTCCAATACTAGTTCAATGGCTACGCCGGTAAAGGTGTTCGGACCACCATATTGTTAACCGTATATTGTGATAAGATCAATAGGTGTCAATTATTAGGTGTCTATTAGTGGATAACTATAATGTAATTTGATGTGCATACATGTTTATCATAGTAAATGCCCTAATAAACGAAAATAATAGAAGTTTGAGGATTTAGGGATTAAACATAATGTTTTGAAACCCGTTTTGACCCGGGCGGTTCAACCGGTTGAACCGTTTCGGTCGAAAAAACGGGTCAAATTAATCCGTTCAACCCGCCGGGTTGGGTTGAAAAAACGAGTCAATATAAACCGGTCAACCCGGGTTTGAAGCGACCCGGTCAACTCGGTTTCGATGTGTATTAATAGTGTGTTAATAGTTTCTAGCTTTTGCATATGCTTTCCGAAAATAATGTAAGGACTTCATAAAGTTCTTTAAGTTTGACCAAATTAAGTTGTTTTATTTTTCAAGATAGACGATTTTTGCATTATAGATAGTATAGATGTGTAAAAACAAGTTACTTGAAGTCTTGAACAATTTGAAATCATCAATATTTTGTACATCATTTGAGGTCTAAGTCCTAAAACAATTTTATTAGCATTTCTATTAATCATTCAAGATAATACAAATCCATACATGTTTAAAACTACGCTTTAAAAAACAGCTTAATAGTATGTGTAAAAAAAGTTTCTTGAACAAGCTAAAATCATCAATATTTATTCTTCTTGGTTTACCTCCGTATCCACAAAATAAAAGAAAGAGAGACAAGATCAAAATATAATATAACAAGACCATAACAAAATCTTTTTTTATATTTGTGCATACAAATTCGTAGAAATTAAATTTCTCATGTTTTTCATCCGATAGTTATCACCATATACACAAACCATGAGATTCTCAAATGCATATCACCAATAATAAAAGAATACAACAATGTTTAAAGCAAAAACATATGAAGCAAAATCAACCTTTAACAACATTAATTTGACAGAATGTTCTTACCTCTTCAGCTTTTTTCATGGATAGAACTCATCGTATTTCTTCAAAAGAACATCACCAACATGATCAATGAAGCCTGTAGAAATCACACAAAATAAGATTTGTTAGAAAAACCATACACAAATGAAAACCAAGATGGATGTTTGGAGAATGGAAGATTGTATGTAGTTTTGTGTTGTATACTTATCTTGTGCATGAACGTATGTTGTCTAGACAAATCAACACGTGCTTTGTGTTTTCTGGTTGTGATGAATTTTTGCTTAAACAAAAATTGTTTAAATGTGATGATAATCTTTAATATACAGTTCAAATAGATATTCTCTTAATGGGACATGCTTATAAAGGAAACACATTGTCACACCCCCAAATTACCTGTGTTTTGCCGGAATGGAATTCCTGTGGGTTGACTGTCATAGCATCATAGTTACAGATATATTGAACGACCTAAAGTGTCGTTTGTAAAATACATCGCTTGATTTAATAAAATAATCAGAGTTTACAAAGTGTAGGTCCCAAATGAAAATCAATTTGTGCGGAAGTAAATTTGTTACAAGCCAAACGATGTTTTTAAAGTTCATAAAACCCAAGTGAGACGCGTCGTCACCGCGACTCTATGATATGTCCACATGCATGCCATGAAGTGAATGCCTTAGATACCTAAGATAAAACATGCTAAAAAGTGTCAACACAAAGGTTGAGTGAGTTCATAGAGTTTGCGTTGAAATGAAAAACCTTTCAAAATCGTTTATGCAGCAAAGGCATTGTAAATCCACTCAGTTCCAAGTTCCGCCCATACAAAACTTGCAACCTTGTGTTCACAACCCCTTTGCCAAAATGTGTATAGTTTATGTTCAAACACACATCGTCAAATGAATTCACATAACAGTACATTACTTAATGTATCAATATTCAATTGATATAACACGTATGAGTGTTGTTTCAAATAATTCCAAGACCGTTAGTTCATGATTATACCAAGACATTTAGCTCAATGAATATCCCAAGACCTTTAGCTCCGTGATAATACCAAGACCTTTAGTTCAATAATAATCCCAAGACCTTTAGCTCAATAATAATCCCAAGACCTTTAGCTCAATAATAATCCCAAGACCTTTAGTTCCATGATTTATGATATAGAATTTGACTAAACATTCAGTTCAGATAAACATATAGTTGCAAATAATCATGAATGTCATAAAAGTTGATGAGCATGTATCTCCCCCAAAGAGTTTAATAAAAGCATTAAAACAATTGAAAATGGGGCTATGGAACTCACCTGTTGCAATGATTATGATGACAAAAGTTGATACACCAAAATGTAACGTGAATCTCTAAACTTGACCTATTATGAATGATATGATACATAATAAGTTATGATGTAATGTTATGCATGCAATTCGGATGATATCTATACCACTTATGAATTTGTGAAAATAATATTTCTCGTCGAGAAATAATCTCTTAACGTCTTGACCATTTTTAAATTACTTCACATGTATTTACATTGAAATGATATCCCACGATAATCCTTTAGTGATTTATTAAGAAATTATAACTTTTCGTCGTAAAATAATGTTGTTGAAATTTGCATGAAAGTGACTAAACGGCCTCAAAGCTAGTTAAAAAATGGTGTACGTTAAGTGTTAAGAAACGAACTCAACGGTTTTGGGAAGCTTGTATCATTATCTCAAAGTTTTAGCATTTAAGTTTTCGTCCTAGAGGTCTCGATCATGGAGATAAATATAGGTTAAATATGGTACTTGTGTCCAAAATATGTTCTCCAAATTATTTGTTCTCCAAAATATGTTCTCCAAAATATTTGTTTAAGGATGGTTTTCGGCAAAATTTAAGTGACCGTATCTTACTCGTTACAACTCCGCTTGACAAATGGTTTGACATTTTGAAAAATATGCTTGGCGAACTTACTTTTACTAGAAGACATCACTTTAAAAAAAGTACTTCATCATTGTTAAAAATGACCCTCAACATGGTCCTTTGTTGCCGTAGTATGTGTTTAATAGAAAATATGTTAATTTTGCTAATAGAATAAAGTTACGACAACTTTTTAAAATGTGAATAACTTTGTCGTTATAAGTCCGTCTCCCTACGTTCTTTATCCACGGAATCGTGACAACATATACTAATATATTTTTGATAAGTCGACACATTTAACAACGCTTAAGACTCATTTTTGACTCGTAAAAAGTCGAGACAGCTTGCTGAATTTTCTGGAATAAATAGTTTTCGTCGTCAAACTTCAAAATAGCATAACTTCTTCGTTATAACTCCGTTTTAACCCGTTCAAGCGGCCACGTTTTCGTTTTAAAGCATATTTTCTGAATATCTAGCCCAAAATATTTTGCTTACTGTCGGATTTTCCAGATTTTCAAAATAAGGACAGACCCTTAATTAGACTTGTCGAAATGAGTTTTTCACGCGCCAAACCTATTCCAACCAATTCAAAACAACTCCGAAGCTATTCTAATCCTACCATACACCTTCTTAGGATGTCATGGGTTCCTAGACATCACCAAGAGTGATAAATAACAAGGAGTAATTATAGGATGACCAATATATATATATAACTCTTAAATACATGTAAAAGTGGTATAAACATCCATGAGACTTGCATGTTTTCTCAAATAAAATGAAATGACCATAAAATAAATATGAGATATGATGATGAATATGGATGCTTACAAGTAAACTTGATGAGGTTTAAAGAACAAAGGATTTCCTAATCACCCAAGGTTTTTATTGCAAAACCTTAATAAAGAGTGAGACTAGAGTGTTAAAACCTTGTCTTGTAAAATTTTTGGATGATCCTTCTTCTTCCTTATGGTTGGCCGGTTCTTTGGGAGAGAAAGGAAGAGATATTTTGTTTTGATCTTTTCTTGAATAATGAAGTGTATCTGTTGTGTATGAGTAATATACATTATACTTGTAGATATTATGTAAACATAAGTGACTCACCCCAAGTGGTCGACATATATGAAAAAGAAAAGACTAGTTGCATTTAGTATAATTAAGTGTATTAATGTAGAGTAAATGTGTAGTTAATTAGGAATAAATGATAACTTGTGTAAATATTTGAGCTTGTAGGGTAGCGTTAACTAAAAATATATTTTAGCGGGTCAAAATAAAATATATTGAAGTCATAAAAATTATAAAAATACATTTCTTACATGAGTTGAGTGAAATAATAATTATCGTGTAGTTTTTAAGAAAACCGTCGTAATTATATAAATATAACAATTTATATACGAAATAATTTCAAAACATCGGAAAAATTAATAATATAATTTTTATAGTCTTAAAATAAGTATAAAAAATATATTAGGAATATTTTTGAAAGTGTCGGATCAAATGTTCAAAATAATTAATTACGCGATAGCGTTTATTTAATAGGAAAATAAACGTTTAATGAATAAATGCAAAACCATGCATGAACCGATATGAAATGATGTTATTGATGTTATGTAGACTAAATCTAGTTTATATGAAATGTCCTCGATGAAATGTTCATGAATTCACAGCTAAACCACTAAAGTTACGCGAATTTGATGCTCGTAAACCTAGTTTACGATAAATGATAAATGATGAAGCATGAGTAATGTTTTGAAATATGACCTGAAAATACGAGTTGTCACACATTGAAGAAGACGATAACTTTAAGAGCAGGTCGAAAAGCAAACATCCCGAAGATTTTGAACAACATGAACTTGAGCGAATGTCACTGAAACCATCAAGTTTTGAGTTAAACTCTAATCCACAAGACTAATTAATGGCAAAAATGTGATTGCATATAACAACATTAAGAGACATAGCAAGAAGGTAACAGTGGAAAAACAATTTTTAGCCTCAAGAGACATAGCAAGAAGATAAGAGTGGAAAAAGAATTTTTAGCCTCAAGAGACATAGCAAGAAGATAAGAGAGGAAAAATAATTTTTACCTGTACGTTGTTAAAAGAAAGTACAAGCACGTAGTTGATTTGGGTAGGGCTAAGCATCAAAGGTCCAAAATCGAACCGGACCAATAACCAACCGACAAACAAAACCGAACCGACAAACGGCCGTGGTTGGTTTCATGTTTTACATGTTTTCGGTTTCGGGTCGGTTCGGTTCGGTTCTGTTTGGCTCAAAACCGACAAAAACATACCTAAATACACCTAAACCGAACCGAACTAACGGTCCGACACCAAACCGAACCGACCTGACGGCCCGTCGGTCCGGTTTCGATTTAAGTTTTTCATGAATTTCGGTTTTCGGTTTTGTCGGTTCGGGTCGTTTTGGACCGACGCTCAGCCCTAGATTTGGGAGAAAATGAAATGCATGTCCTTTCCTTTTAGCTATTGGTAGAAGCAAATAAAGTGGGAAGTTCAAAAAATTTGTGAGAACAGTCCATAACTGTAGAAGGCTGAGTTATCAATTATTTTGGAGTGTTACAGTGGCAGAGGTGTCAAATTTTGGAGTGTTAGAGTAAATAAGTGTGTTTCATCTATAACTAGCTAAAAGACTCGTGAAACTCAAAGATATTTTAGAGAAAGGCAAAAAGACATATAAGGACATGTGTATTAGTCGTTGAATATGTGGAATATACAGTTTGTACAAATGAAACGAATGCTTAATCAAATAATTAGTCAAGTAACTAAAAGAGAACATAAAGTTGCATAAACCATATTGCAGTTTTCAAATTTGATGAACTTGTTGCGAAATCCAAAGACACATTGATTTATACTAGACGAGTACTCGTGCATAGCAATGAGACTTTATAGCGACAGATCGTTTTGTGTTAAAAAAAAAGTTTATGGGCTATAAAAGAAAAATAATAAAAGTTTGAAGATTTGGGGATATGCTTTGAAACCCGGTTTGACCCGGGTGGTTAAACCAGTTAAACCGTTCCGGTAAAAAACGGGTCAATTTAAACCGGGTCAACCCGACGGGTTGAGTAAAAAGGGTCAAATTAAATTGGGTTTTCGATATGTATTCATAGTTTCCTTTTGAAATATATGTTTTCAATATTTCCTTTTTTAGTTTCAATTTTTTACTTTTTACTTTTTGGTTTTTCCTTTATATATAGTATAGCAGGGTACTCATGGCGTTGCGGCGGCGAGTATCCTGTGATGATGCTGAGAAATACATCTCGATGAGACCTGATTCACCAGTTTGTATCGGTTACGACGGCTCCTCTCTGGTTCGTTTTCGGATGGATTTTATTGGTTAGTCGAACCGATGGCGACACCGGTTCCCGGTTGAACCTGTTGGTCTGGTCCTATTTTCAAAACTATATGTACCATCAACTTGTTAGCTTGTATGAAGCTTTGTGTGTTTTATTAATTTGTATAATGTGTATAATAACATGTACTTTTCATTTAGGGTGTTTTAAAAATAACATTAATTAGTGTGTTTAATTTTTTTATATTTTGGATTATGTTATAGCTTGTTTTAATAACATGTACTTTTCATTGTGAAATTTTATTGCACTTTTTAGAGTGTTTTAATTGGTTGTTTTTAATTTGGTATATACGTTTTTAATTGGTTGTACAATGTGAATAAATTATTGTACCTTTAAGTAATGAGGTATTTTAATAAGAATATTAATTATACCATACATTTCTCTTACATTTGACTTTCAACATTTCACTTTTCGAAGTTTGACAGTTTTTCTTTTATATGTAGTATAGATATGAAACATGCAACATTAACGGGTGTTGGAGAAAGAAAACGAATTTTAGATTCTGTTAATTATGTAGAAGATATTTTTAAATTTTAAATGTAGTTGGTGTTCAAAAGATTTAGATTAAAGTCCAAAATACATTCCTGTGGTTTGTTCCGTGTCTCGTTTTACATCCTTAAACTTTTTTTTTGGCACAAAACCATCCCCCCGTTAGTAAAGTTGGCACAAAACCATCCCTTTGTTAGTAAAGTCAGTCAATGAGGACTAACGATGCAATTATTTCTCCGTTATCTCCTAACGAAAGAGCGAATATTTGCATCGTCAGTCCTAAGGACTAACGATGCAATTTAGGAATAACGGTACAAAATTTTTTTGGAAAATAAATTAAAGGGGCCACCCCACCATCGCCACCACCACCAATCCAACGCCATCACCACTCACTCCATGTTGCGCCCCACACACCACCACCGCCACCACCTCCATCGCCACCACTCACCACCACCACCCCACCTCCATCGCCACCACCCAACACAACCACCACCACCACCTCCACCCACCACCACCACCATCAGCGCCACACCCACACACCCAACGCCCCCACCACCCCACAATCACTACGCCCACCGCCGACACCCAACACAACCACTACCACCACCTTCACCCACCACCACCATCAGCCACCCACCACCCACCACCACTATCACCGCCACCCACCACCCACCCACCTCCAGTCGCCACCGCCACAAACACCACCACTACACGCTACAACCGCCATCCGCCACCGCCCACCACTCAACCGCCGCCACCTACCACAACCACCACCTCCATCACCCACCACAACCACCACCTCCTTATTGGCTCCCTTTTAATTTATTTTCCAAAAGAATTTTTCACCGTTAGTCCTTAGGACTAACGATGCAATTTATTTTCAAAAATAAATTGTACCATTAGTCCTTAGGACGGACGATGCAAATATTCTCTCTTCCGTTAGGAGATAACGAAGAAATAATTTGCACCGTTAGTTCTCATTGACTGACTTTACCAACGGAGGGATGATTTTGTGCTAACTTTACTAACGGGGGGATGGTTTTGTGCCAAAAAAAAGTTTAGGGATGCAAAACGAGACAAGGGACAAACCACAAGGATGTATTTTGAACTTTCTCAAAGATTTAACTTGGACCTTATTCTTATTTTGACCGTATCCTTGCATTCAACCTAAGAGTTTATATTAAGCAGAAAACATAGTTTACCTTCAAGTCAAATACAGATGTATGTATATGTTGTAAAGATGACGACTAAATAGGTATCGTGCCAACTCAAACGGGCCTCGTTGAAACAGAGTAGAGAATCTCAAAGAACCTAGCTATTTCGATGGTGGATCACTTGATTACAAAAAATAAGTTGAAGAAGAAAAACAATACAAGATAATACAAACCAATTCCTAATTTAAACCAATACAATTCCCTAATGTTGTTGATCCGAGATGCTAAACATAACTACTAAATACTTGTGAATTAGTTAACCAATACAAACCAATTCCTAATTCAAACCAATACCAATTCAAAGCAATAATGATACCAATGCCAATCAAGAGATTATCAAACTTTTACCCAAATCCAAACTAAACAAAAATCAAACTCGGTTGAACCAATATTAAACCTAATTTATGAAACCTTAATATGTGCTAAACAAAATCGAAATTGGTACCATATCCTTCATTTCAAACATTAGCGTTAATATAATCTTGACCACTAACTCATAATTCAAAGTGAATAAAATAAATAGAGCACTACAAATGAAATCATCACTAACCTTTAAATATTCCAATGTTAGCAATGCCGGAGTCAAACCAGCGACAAATAAACAATGAAACAAATACGATGACCAAATAACGAAAATAAGCGATCTTGTTTTCTTTTAGGAATTTATTCTTATACATTGACCATGCCACCATATTATTAATGTCTGATAGTAATAAGACCAAACCAAAACAACACCCCACATCACCGCTTTTTCTCTCACAAACCAAATCAAGACTAAACCAAGACCAAATACTCGTAGTAAAAGAACTGCACTCACAACCAAAAACATACCCCACAAAATTAAATAAAAACAAAAAAATACACACAAACCAAACAATTTATTCGGTCCGATAGCAAACCAAATGAATTGGGTATGGGGGAGTGGGGACGCGTCCGGCTAGTCCCCACTCCCCAATTAGTAAAGGGCACACGTCTGCTTGTGTTTCGTTTGGGGTAGACCGAATGGGGGTAACACCCTTATTACGTTCGGTCTCAGACAAATCGAACTAGTATTATTTTATTTTATTTTATATCATAGCTCTAATATATGTAGAAATCAAAAGAAAAATTAAAAATATGTTAATCAAATTCAACTATGACAACACATTACAATTGTTTATATAAGAAAAACACTAAAACCTAATACGTAAATAAACATGCTTAAACAACATGCAAGCTATTAGCCTTATTAGCTAACAATACACAAGATTGATTAGAATAAGGTGCCTAACTTTTGTAACACAAACCATGACAACTTTCCAATCCCACATGGGTCAAGTAGAAGATACGGTGCTAGCTAATATATCACAATGTATAGTGGTCATACATGTTCGGATTAATATCAAGGCCTCAGATCTGTAACACAGAAACATGTTGATATTATACTTAACATGATCAACATGTTTCGAGTACAAGACCTGAGAAATTTATATGGATTCTTGACTTTTTCACTGTTTGATAAAATTGTCTAAATTATTATCCTTAGCAAGGTAGCTCAAACCTCAAACCTGTTTGTTTGTTTTTTTTTGTTTTTTTTTTTTTTTTTTTTTCATGTGATAACAACATAATTCTGTTTGTATACTAAAACGTAATAATGAACTTCGTAAATCCCAAATGAACATAACTATGAATTAATTTCTATATTTTAAAAAACTATGATATGTTGAACATTTTTAGGCTGCACACTATGGGAGAGGGTGTGATCGGTCGACTAAAATGAACCGTTGTGGCTTATTGGTCGCCTTCATTGGTCACACAATTTCACTCTTTTGGTGACATACAAATAAAAAATAATTAACAATAACAATAACGAAAATTAATAATAATAATAATAATAATAAAAACTTTGTATGCGTTTGAGTTGTAATAAAAAAAATACTTTAAAAATTTTAAATCCTTTTTGATACGGAAATACTTTAAACATTGAAATGAAAATACAAATTACAGATTAATACAAATTACGATACGAAAATGAAAATAAAAATACAAATTACGATACGGAAATGAAAATACAGATTACATTGAGCGATAACCATCGTCATAAGCAGAATACTCCGCAAACTTGCTCTCTTCCCACTCTTGCTCCAAAATGTCAAACAAGTTGTCCTTACGCTCTTGTTCTTCCCTTGCTTCCTCCCTGCTCCTACTTTGCTTCCCCGTGCTTCTTCTTTGTACGTTCTCTCAAAGCTTCTTCATCTTGAAGAAGTAGTCGTTGCTCTTCCTCAGTAAGCATAAACGGATTCTCAACCGATTCTCAACCGGAAAGAATTCTGACGGTGGAGTATTAACGGTTTCTTCAGAAATGACGAGAGTGTTTGGTTGAGACATTTTTTACATCTTGTGTTTAAAGAAAATGTTGTGAATGAGTTGGTGTGTGTGAATGAGTTGGTGTGAAGGGGTATTTATAAGTAAAAGATTTTTGAATTTAAATAAATAAATAATAATAATAATAATAATAATAATAATAATAATAATAATCTGAACATTGAGGCCATTGCGCTTCATATCTTGATGGATTAGTTTTGCTATTGCTAAGGTGTGAATTAAGATTGTTTGAGGCTCCACTAATTCTTGTAATCCACTGGTTTTGTTTCTAATGAAAGTGATGTTTTAAAAAATATATATAAAAAAAATAATAATAAAAAAATAAAAAAATAATAATAATAATAACTTGGTCGCCATTTATTGGCGGGTAACTTGATCGTCGTCAGTCAAATATTTATAGAGAATTTGATATGGCAGACACAACCCAGTCGACATTGTTTCAAAGGTCATTCAACCATCACCTTCACCTCGATCATATCGGTTTTTTATTATATCACCTTACCATCACCTTTAGATGCGTAGTGTTCAACACCTTACCAAACGAATAAAAAATATCTCACTTTTTACATACATACCCCACAATACACCTCAAACACACTTAAAACAATATATATATATATATATATATATATATATATATATATATACATATATATATATATATATTAATAAGTTGTGTTTGGCACACCACCCAAACCAACACAAAACACACTTTCATGCCAAAATAAAGAGCCGTAATGGCCTTCGTAGTGGTGGAGGTGCTCCATGTGGTGATGCACAACCATAACGCATACGACCCACAATACTAGCATCATTATTGATCAGAACTCAGTTGCATCATACATGTTTCGATTATTGCACAAACATGTAGTTGCTAAAAGTTTTTTCAAAAAAGTTAGCCGAAAGTCAAAAGGTAAAAAAGTCAAAAGACAAAAAGTGAAGTCAAACATGTAGTCGCTAAAAGTAAAAAATGTAATCGCTAAACCTTTAGCGATGAATTTAATGAAGACGCAGCATTTATAGAGACTAGGAGTGACCGCTAAAGGTTTTAGCGACCACTTTCCCCATTTTTAGCAACCACGTATGTAGTCGCAAAAAATGGTTTTTCCGGCAGCGACAATCGATGATGAAAATCTAGAGTTCGACGTCATCAAATGTCTTTAGTGGGTCTTTAGCGGATAATAAACGGCTTAGGAGAAAGACTGAGACTCTTGACATGCAACTTGTGTATTGACTATGTATGAGGAGATTAGAATGAACTTAATTGTCTTTTTTCAAAAAAATATACACAGTATAATGTTAAATTTCTGGCAAGGTATGAATGTAATTCGTTTGAAACGATGTCGTCGTGTTGCAAGTGATAGAATACTCAAAGAAATACCTCAAATCCGA